>OX235273.1:123649004-124299223 GCA_944472155.2 Trichobilharzia szidati | reverse complement strand
CTATCGACTAGATTAGTCTCGAGCTGACTAAAAGGCACACCACTTACACTACTGACGACAGTCCTTAATACCCTTCGGAATATGATATATTCTCTTATTTTGGTGCTCCATGGAAGACTGAGGTGTGGAAATAAGGAAGAACAATAAATAAGATGCAAGAGTTAATAAAATGTGAAAGTAGAGGTTGAATGATTCCGATTTGTCTTAATTTTCTAATTTAGTACGTTAGATTGAAGATTTTCTTAGAAATTAACAGAATATATGATGATAGATGCCAGCATTTCGAACAAAATTTATTGTTCATAATCATATCGATTATAATCATTCTGTCAAGTGGGATGTCTTCGCAAAGAACCGGTGAAAGTCTATCAATATGAAGTGATTCCTTCAGCTGTACTATCCCGCAACATTCATCCTGGTGTGTCATAATTCAGGTTTTGTTCACCAATAAATCGTTGAGTTCATTTCAGCGCAACTTGAACAAGAAATACAAGAATCGGATTTATTATTTTGTATCGAAGACTTCAATTTTAAAACTATTCATCTAAAATATACATCACTATGTTAAACCCCAACTAGATCTTCTACCTAGATAATAAGTGTGTGGAATCAGACTCCTGTCATTAGCTCATGAATATTTAGTGCTGCATACATAACTTGAGTTCGAGTAATAAGATTTCCGTCTCAATCCGTTGCTGCGATATATATTAGTATCATTAATTGCGTATTCTTCAAAGCAAAAAATAAGATTGTTTTATTTAATTTCTTGATATCACCACATCTCTTCTTAGTGACAGTTAAGGAGAGATCCCTGTTTCCTTAGTAAATGATTCATATGAAATGCCAGTTTCTCGTGAAATATTCTGTTCTTTTTCCGTAAACGAACAAAGGATATCAATGTGACTGAGAGTGTATTGTTTTACTGAAAGTTAGTTGCTATATGTGGATTCTTCTAAGAAGGACCTAAAGCACCATAACACGTTCATGCTTCTCTAAGCTATTTTCTCAAGACTATATGTGCTTGTATAACAGCTGTAGAAACTTGTTCATAACATTCACCACCATATAGTCCATTCTAATCTTTAAACATTGGTTAACTCAAAGAAGCTTTATTGATATTCACGAAATGTTGTTAAATGATCACATACAATTTTCGAATGACGTAGAATACCTTTTCCAAGCTAACAGTTGCATAAATAGTCATTAAAATTATGTTTCCAACGTAGTAGTGTAGTTATCCTTCAAGCCATTTTCAGCTAATCTCATAAACCACAATATGCTATTCTTTATTTTTGTTCGGCTGTTTGGTTACTTCCAGACGGAATGGGTATGTCCAGCCTTGTGTAAAAAAAGAGAATTTAGTTGAATTATTGTCCTTTGAGAGTTTGCATAAATACTAGTAACGTTTTGGGTGATAAAATTCTGATACAAATCCAATTCCAAATGAAAATCAAGGTTTTTTTGATGTGAGGTTAGTCCATCTTCAATTTCATGTTCCATTCTTATACTTAAGCGGAAGCTAATACTTTGGAAAGGATTCAGCAAATGGATTTCCTTAAAAGGATTTTACTCTACTCTGACGGTTATTCACAAGTTTGTGATGCGTTGAATCAGGACCTGCTTCTTGAGGCAGGTTGATATTTGTTTGGTCATTATTTTGGGTTCAAAGCAGATTTTCTAGGGATGAAAACGAGTGGTTATTTTAGATAAGGAAAGGCTCGTCATGCAGTGGTCTACCAAGGTCGGTTTTAATGAGCATCCTTTGTCAAACTATACTTTTGCATGTATTTCTTCTTATTGATCTGAATGTACATCACATTAATGTCTCTTGTACGTAGCAAATCATCGATAGTGTGGGCTGAATGAAATCGAACGAATGGCATAGATGATTTCAGTGTTATCTCAGTGAAGAAGTAAACGACGACTAAGGAGGGCCATTCTTCTCTATCAAATGTGTTCTGAGTGTTGTATTTTCAACGCTTTTCTTTTAGAGATCTAAGTGTCTTTAGCAGTCACATAGAGTCTAACTGATAGGAAGAATTTATCATATCCAGTTCATTCATACAGTTTCGAGCTGAATAAAGATTCGTTTTTCATCCTCTTAAGTGTTTTTGTCCATAGTGTCTCATTCTGTTGAGTGGAATATATTTCACAGAGTTTTACTACCACTGTGAATAATGGGCAAACGTTGATCATCTTGGTCTTTTGTATTCGGTTGCACTACTCCGCAACCTTAATTGTGAAGTATTACAATCCAAACACGTTATATAATTCGCTCAGTTGATTCATAAATTACTTTGATGAAAAATTGCGAAAGCCGGATCTGATAGTTTTGTAATGACGACAATAATTTCCAATCACTGATATGGAAGGGTCTTGATTATTGTATGAGACAGAAACTGGACCTCCTGGGTAACTAATAGCACTCATTAATATATTTTTTGTAATAGGGTCATTCATTTTTAGCCTTGGGACAAAGGATTACTGTGTTGGTGTTCAGATTTGAATTTGATTCGTGGGCGATGATACATTAGAACCAATAAGCATATATTTCTTATGACAACAGAGAAGAATGTTTCATTGGTTGTAGCTTACTTAATTGTATTGACTTCATCATGATACCGTCAGATCTATTCTCGGTCACCACAGTGAAGAGAAGTCCTTGCAAAGTTTTATTTCAGATAAAACGTCAGAGTTTCATGAGATATTGTGTTCCGTTTCTGGAATCGGAAGTAATGTCGTTGTGACTGTTCATTTTCATTGTGAGGGAGTTGAAATATATGTGGTTTCGTCTAAGAAACCTCCAAAGCACCTCTTGCTACTCATGTTTCTCAGGAAAATTGTTTGTCAATAGCTTACGTGAGTGCTTTGGTAATAGATGAAAGTCTCTTCAGAGCATTCACTGTCACGCGGCCCATACTAATCTTTAAACACTTAAGTATAACAGTGGAATTTCTCAATGAAATACAGCCAGGTGATCATACACAACTCCCTAACAACATATAATATCTCATCCAAGCCACCAATCTCATAAAACACTGCATTAAATAGAGCTTACATCCTAGTTTGTCGATACGAAATAGTGAAGTAGGCTTTGATGACAGGAGGTTGGATAAGTAAATGAATTTTTTTGAGCATCCTAATGAGGTAGCCTGCATATTTGATGGTACATTACTTTCTTTTCCAGAATAAACTTCAATCTATGGCTAAAGTAGCGATGATAGTTGCAGTGAGGATACTCTGCGGTGGGTCTTCGAACGAAATAAAATATACCTATGGGTTATAATAATTAGTTCAGAATGAATTGACTCAATAAAAACTTCAAAAGTCCAGACCACGTGCAGACTGTGATTTCCATGTTGACGGGTATTAAACTAACACGTTTGGGAGGCAATTTTGAGCGCCTTCTTTGGGTTGGTGGCGAAACAGCATCAAGTCATAATGGAAAAGTGACATCTCAAATCTTTCCCACGGTATTCTCAAATTTTATTGTCTATTTAAAATATGGCTAGACTCAGTGAATAACGAAATACCTCATTCTGTTAGTATTGTTTACTGTTTTCTTATCTAAGATCCTGGTAAGAAAGTCTCTCAAAACTTTGTGTATCCATTCACATATCACCAGTCCTCTGTTCTCCTCACTTTGTCATTTAAAGGGTCGGTTGTACAGATTTATCTGGCTCGAATTACTGAGGAAAAAATGTGGTCCCATTTGTTTCAAGAGGTGCAAATTACCAAGTACATTGCCTGTTACAGTAACTTAGGCATATCATTGAACTGTCTGACTGCTTGCAATTAGTGAAATACATGTTCAACATTCTACAGAACTGCAAGTTTGGTTAATGAATTTCAGGTTGTCTTTAAATTACACGTTTGCTGCTTCCTGCCAGCTGCAAAATTAGATATTTGAAAGAGAAATAATTTGTTAAGAAACAAGCCTAAAAATACTACTTTGCATTCTGTCTGCGTCATATTTGCCTTTAGATAACATGCAAAGTATTAGATTATCCTTCTGAATGCTATTTATCTTGTCACCTAAGTTGTCCCTATATTATGATAAGATCACCCACTGTTTATGTAGTCTCATCGTGAGAATGTCACAGATGGAACGAATTATCTTCGAAGCTTCCATATTGGTCTTGCTGAAGATAATTATCCCAGTACTACATCTTCATCAATACTCCTAAGATATTCAGGAGGCCGTTTATAAATATCCACTAGTAAAAAGTAGACTTTACAGCCTATATCTAGTGAATTTCAGGACTCCAGTTTTAGAAAATTACCTCTAAAATAGAGGGGCAAAATCATATGATTCAGGAACCATTAGATAATTCTTTGAAATGTTTTCGGGTTTTTTATATCAAGAAAGCAAAAGTGAGCGCAACGTTAAATGAATTTAAGAAAGCAATTCATTCACACTTCTAATGAATTTTTGTCGTTTCTAACCTTCTGAAATTATCAAAAAAACAAATTTGGTGTCAACAAATCGTGATACCGATTCACTTTCTAAAGTTAATCAACGTTATTACGTTGTGAAAGTTCCTCAGTCTTTCACTAATGTGTTCATTCAATGTATTTGCCAATAATATGGTGGTTAATGATTACTTTCAATGTATCATGTGATCCCTTTGTTTTCAGTCTTTCTGCAACATATTCTTCTACGTGACTTAATACACCTTCAAATAACTGGTATTGCTACAAACAAGCGGTTGTACATCCTTCTTTTACAGGTTTGATTAGCAAATCTTCAAAATAACGTATTCCATTTTAACATCAAATTATGTGTGTTCCCATATGAGTAAGTGAACTGGCATATGCACGTAAATATGGCCTTATTCCGCATGTGGCTGACCGTAGAGGTTTCTACAAGTAAATATCACTCGTTGGCTGGCATAAAATTACATTTTACTGGAAGACTTTGAGAGTTGCTATTTTCCGTCGGCATTCTGTGGAGATATTTTAGTGAATAATCTCTCGGAGGCCGGAAGTCTGGAAGCAAAACAAGCTGCATTAGATATTGGAGCAGGATTAGTCATATACATGACATTCCGACTAAACTCTTGAGCTCAACTCTGTACATGTGATGACTTATGTATTGTTATGGAAATTTATTGAGAGATACATGACCGACACATCGATAAATCACAATGACTCAGCAAAGCGAAAAACAGGGTGGGAATTTAATATACGTTATGTGCACATATATAAGGAGGAAGGGTATGCGAAACAAAAGTTATGACTATAATTGAGTGGAATTTAGTTACGTCAATTATACGAACAATTAGTTCGCAGAGAAACAACTTGCAAATTTTCGAGACAATAACAACAATACTTAATAATAATCAAACGTGTTGAGACTATCGTATTAATGAAAGATTGTTTTAAATGACTCAAGAACAATAACAGGAGATTTATTAAAATAATCATAATAGCAGTCAAAAGGCAGAAGGTAATGCCACGGTAGACTCAAACTGACCACCATTTCATGGCATGTTCGTAGTCCATAAGATGTCTTGTTATTGAATATCTTTCTGACTGCGTTTTGGTTCTTCTCAACTAGTCTGGCAAATGCTTCAACAAGCTTGTAGAAAATCGCCTTTCTGCCTGACACTTCCACAAACACACGTAAACTGATTTATGCAGTTGGAACTAATAAGGATTTTGATTTGATTTTATCAATTTGTTGAAGCATCGGCTTGATGTTTCCAAGAAAGAGCACGTTTTACAGCATAAAAGGTTATTCTAAAAAATTTATCATATCTTCAGTTAACTACTTTTATGTTGTCTTCTTTAAATGCCAAGCTGATATATCCAAATTCATTTGAAGTGACCAAAACTATTTCAAGGTTATACAGGCATTCTCAGTTGGAATATTACAACAGATTTTCAATTCCTAAATACTTTTCGAATAAATTTCTTTTACAACCGTACAATATTTGAAAAAACGATGCATGTATTCATTTCTAATTATCACACAGGAGCCTACTGTAAGTATGCGCCTGATCAGCCAAATATGCTTTTCTGATGACTCTCATGATCGGATGGATTAAATTACATGACATCATCATCAGTTAAAAATAATTTCAGATTGTTGACTAATATTAAATTTGTTCGACTGAAATACATACCTCCTGTTTGACAGTTCGAACTGAGCTCAAATGGTCATGAAATCCGTGTTCTCATTTGGTTGTCTCACTACAACTCGTGATGATGGACATGTGTGAGCTCATGCTTTAATACGTGATAAGTGTATTGATATGTCAATGTGGACAAGCATTACAACAGCTGATTGACATCCATAGAGCTGTGTGTGGTAACAAAGTGGACTCAGAATGTATATAAAGTTGTGTCACACTATGAGTTGGAAATATGTCAGAAATCACAGTTCTAGAACTGCAGCTGCTTCATCACGAACAAAAAAATAAAACAAAAATCTCTGTTATGATGGTTCTGGGTTAAAAGAGGGTTTCAATTTATCTATCGAATTACTGCTCACGTTTTCCGGTGGGAAAATTGTTAGTTGAACACAACTTTAGAAACTTAAATGCCTCTATGCTGTGGTCGGTGACTGGAGCGAATTCAAGTTTCATGGTGGTTATATTCACTTCAGCTGACAATATTTTGAGTATCTTGAAAGCAGCTCAAAAAGAGCATAATTGTTTTTGAATAATTTCTCAATATAAATAATTTCTTTATTCATGGCCATTTTAAAGTGTGTTATGTCTTTATGCAATGCAGTATTTTGTACAGAATGATGAAAGGGCCGAGGCAAAATCAAACGATGCAAACGACAAATCAAATGAGAAGGAGTAAAATCGTGTTTTTAAAAATATTTTTCACAAGTCAACGAACACTCAGTTACTGAAATTAATCTTCTTAAAATAGACGAGGGTGGTGAGTATGCCATATATATATATATACATAACATTTGAAATGGTCTGGCTAGTGATTGCATTTCACCTTATGATACAGTGAAGAAATAATGAGACATATTCAGTCACAATAATGAGAATGATTAAGTCTTTTGATATCTTTACTACAGATATACACCAATTACTGGAAACTTTCAATTTGTATGTAAATTATTCGCTAGTGAATTGAATGATATTTTCACGGAATGAAGTGTTTTGAAATTATTGCTCTAGTGTTTTACTGTCATGCTCAAACAAAGGTCTTATCTTTACTAAGGTTATCTGAAAACCAGAATGATGTGATGAATATTGTCTCTACTTAGGTATCTTCCAACATACATTTTCAGTGTAAATTCTGCTTTTCTCTGTATTGTTATTTAACCGAAACACTGACTTTAATGAAATAGGATACTAGTAATCAGATTTACATAATTTTTTTTTCATGCAATCTGTTATCAGCATGTCAAAGTGAGGATATTTTACAGTGCTGAATTGATGACTTAATCGCCTGTTGATTTTCGAATGTTAGTCCTCCAGTAAATTCATATTATCTGGAGATCAGTGTATGACTGAAGTGCTCACTTATAATACAACCCTGTTGCATTTGAAAGACAGATGAATTTGTCTAAACATTTTCCACCTCACCTTCTAATAAAACAGTGTCATAAACTGCAATGTTCACTCACTCCCTAGCGAGTCTCAGTTGAGTTATATGTGTCATCATTGTGTAGGTCAGAGGTTTGTGCTCAAGGTTTCCTTATGGTCGGCACTTAGTACACACCATAAACAATAAAAATTAAAGAGAAACGAACACTGATACTTGCCACACAGGGAATAGCGTTATAGGTAGAGTAAAATGAATTCAGACTCATCAACGTGTGGACGTACTTTACTAGGTATAACGGTTAACCCTTTTGACACATAAATCGTAGTGTGAAGCAAACAGAATAATTTGCTATTTGATACTTTGCAGTTGCATTAGGTAAGTCGCAATAAGAATAATATAATTAGACAGTCATATCACGAATTCTACTGAATTTGGATTCTCACCTTGCTCACTTATCGACAACAGCGTTGAGGTCTGTAAACCTTCGTAAAATATATTTCCGATAGGATGAAAGGTTCACTTTGATAAGGAGGGTAATCAGTTCACCACTTTTGTGTTCGATCCATATATTGTGGCAAATTATGTGATCAGTTCATCCTCTCACTTTGCTTTAAAAGACAATTTTAGATTTCCAGTTAAATACTGAATTGACCAATAGATAAAAAAAATTAGAATTTCGTCAATAACATCAAAATATTGCAGGGGTAAGGAGATGATAAGTAAAGCTAGAGGTAAGTGTAATCTTGTCATACCAGCGCAAAGCGTAGTTAGACTCCATATTATTACAAATACGTACACCAGATGATTGAATGGAAACTTAGTATCGAAAATGTAAATGAAGTGATGGAACTGTGTGCAAATATATTTTAAATATCTGTATTAAAAACGATGTTGATATGGAATTGACGACAGGTAACTGGCCAGTTATTTCTAATTTGCTTTTGTGAATTTGCTGCTTAAAAACTGCCAACTCAGCCATCTTGATGTTTCTTTTGAATATACATTCCAGTTTTATCGATATGGAGTATAGAATAAATGATAACTGCATATCATGTAGGGTAAATTTGAACGTCTGAAGTCTCGATTACTTCCAGCTCCTTACCATATATTGCTTCATTCAGTTCAGCACAATAAGAAGGATAACTAAGTAGTTTTAGATTACTCATAAATTATTCAATTTAACTCCAGCGTGTTTACGAAAAAATCAAAACAAGATTTTTTCTGAATGTAAGCCACAGATTCTTCGGCAGAATTATTTGGATTTTATTAATTATCAAAATGCATAGTCGATAAACAGCGAAAGGTTCAGAAAAATCTTTCCTTGATTTCTTTTTAAAACACCTTGAGATTAACTGAAATAATTAGTATTAAATCAATATGACTGCGGGCTCAAATTATTTCAGGGGGTTGGTAACATATACGGCCTCGAAACTTATAGATTTAGATTATTCCTGTTTCCACTTCTAAATTTTAGCTCTCTCCCGTTTTGAATTAATTGGTTTTGGCACTACCGTATAGTTGCTGATATAGGATCACACGCAGTTGTTGCATCAGTTCGAAAGACATTTCACAGTTGGTCATATTGAAGTCAAGGTTTTACTGCTATCCTAGACAACGCCTGATGACTCCCTGTGTTGTCATTCAACTCAGGGTCATAAGTCATTTGCAACATATGTGGAGTTGGCTTTCACGTGGTGAGATTCCTACCCCCTGTCACGTTCCCATAGTTTTCAACAAATAACCAGGAGAAAATCTGGTGAGGTATCACCAATCACAAAATGATATGAGAAATAAGAAGAAAAAGACATCAGCGTACCACTCACAGCCACAACTGAATGCAAGACATCAAAATGGAAGTCAAATGGACTTAAAAGCATCATTTCAAGAAACCAGCAAAGTCAGTAGCACTCAGATGAGATATAAATCAAACTGAGATGCATTCAAAGTATTTAAATATTTTGGGACTTATAGAAGCCCAAAGTAAGTTGAAATGCAATTCAGCTGAGGGAAAAATCATATTAAATTTCAACTAAGTTTGTTCATTTGTTGGTTGTTAACTAACGACGAAAAGCTTCCAGATCAGAAAAATTCCGTTCCAATTTATATCGTCCATTAAATTCATCCTGTGGCCATTTAAATTACATAAGTACATTGATGTATCTGAAAAAGATGAATTTCTGTTAATCACACGTAGATTCTGAATTCCGTACTATACTTCTCCCAGTAGTCAGTGCAGATGAAATTCCAATAAAAGCTCATCAAGTGTCATAGGAAATTATGAATATTTGGATATGGAGGGTATTTATTCTTGCACTGTTATGTCCAATCCAAATACTTTTACTAACCTTTTAACAACACTTTTTAATTTCTAGGTAACTTTTGAATTAATTATTAGATCACAACCATTATTAATTTCACTCACATTGCTCAATCACTGTCGAAGTGAAGATGTCAACAGAAAGTTATTGTAACTATGGCATACTTATTCAAGGTTTAAATAGATTGTGTTCTAATACGAATATGAACACTAGATAGTGGAATGGAAAAACGGTGTACACTGTAAAGTGTTTCTAAGCATTTGAAAATGTAGCGAGATAAAGGAGAATGCGGAAATCTGAATATAATAGCGTATGAACTGAATATCTGCATTAACCCTACCATAGAAATGTTAATTGATGATTAGCGGAATACCTTAGTATACTCAAGAAAATATCTGTAGATAATTTCAGCAATTTATTCGCTCCCAAATTCATTACAACCAAGTATATATTGACGTTTATGCATCACCTTAAAGGAAAGCGTAAGTACACACCTAATCAGACAAATATGCATTTCTGGTGACTCTGATGATCGGATGGATTAAATTACACGACATCATTATGCCTATCATCAGTTAAATATAATTTCAAATTGTTGACTAATAATAAATTTATTCTACTGAAGTATACACCTCCCGTTTGACAGTTCAAACTGAGGTCAAATAGTCATGAAATCAGTGTTATCGATTGTGATTCTCATCACACCTCGTGATGATGGATACTTGAGAGCTCATGCTTTTAAACGTAATTAGTGTGTTGGCTTGTCATTGTTGAATAGCATTACGACAGCTGGCTGCATTCATAAAGGTGTGTGTGTTGTAACAAAGCGGATTCAGAATATATATAACGCTGTGTAACACTATGAGGTGTTAACAGAAACTTTGCAAGTGGCCATCATCATATTTTCTTCGTGGATGGAAATATGTCAGAAATCACAGTTGTAGAAATGCAGCTGCTCCTTCACGAACTAAAAGTAAGAATGTGAGGTTTGCGAATAATGGTTGTAAATTCAATCATGTTTTGACATTCAGTGTGTAGTTCCGTATTTTTTTTAGTTTTGAAAATTAGTGAATTCATTCAAAGTTTTCACTCCGTTTTTGTATGTTGTTCTGAGGTCAGCCAAATGAGTTGTGTCGAATGATATTTATAGCCCCTCAGCAGGAATAATTTATTCCACAAAAGGCTGATTAGGATACTCTAAGTACCTAATTATTTCGGTTGTCTTAGAATTCAGGGAGAATCCTAGAATGAGTAACAAATCCTATGAGGACTATTTATGTATTTATTTATTTAGACAGTTGTTCATGCCTATTCATGCAGATGCTTAATGTCAGTAGTAATGAGTTTAAACTTTTTCATGATACTAACTTCATTGGATGCATAGAAATGGTCATATGTTTGTTCACTCATAATGAAATAAGCCTTTTGCATCTACTGGATTCTTGCAAGCCATCTAAGCATTCGAATTTTGTTTATTTTAAGGCTACAGATAACTAACAATCCCCACTAAGTAAATGAAGCACGAGCTTACAACCACATGAGTTTTTTTAATACATCATGTATATTCGAATACATGTGCTTAGAGATGTTTTTGATTTTCTCCTAGGTTCAATCTTATTTTTAACTCGGCCCTTTTTTATCTTTATTTCGCATCAACGTGAGGAAATTTGAATGTTTCTGGCAACAGACACTGAGAGTATGTCTGATTCTAAGAACTTGGCTTAATTATATTCTCAGTAGGTTTTGTCTCTTCCACATTTCTGCCCTCATTCTAAAGTCGTTCATCACAAATCCATGGTGACCTGTGAGCTCACCTTCTGTCCACTGTTCCTTTCTCAGCCTATTATTACAGGAGGAGTCCAGGTCATCGTCTTAGAAAAACGCAACAGTATTCTTCCTTTGAATTGACTGTAATAGAAAACATTTTAGTGACAAATACGTAAAATCCATCTCATCGGGTTTTCTGATCGAATTTTCTTCAGTTCCCTGGTTTCAAGATAGAAGATGTTAAATGAATTCCTAACGCTATCACTAAAGCTACCTCTGGGGTTTCAGCAAGATTTCTTTCCTGACGGTTTCACTGAAAATTGTAGTGTGGCCTATTCACAAACCATATACATTTTTTTCGATGAAATTCTCTGAATACTTGCCACCTGAATGAAGTGACGCAGTTTATAGCGGTGATCTCTAGAGTACTATTACAAGCTACAATTTTAGAAGTGGTTTGTACGGTTCGGCTTCTGGTAGGGTGGGATAATTGTCACTACTTCTGGTAGCTTCAAATAAGAGCCAAATACAGGAAACTAATGGACACCGCTTTTCGGCTGAGAGAAATTTATGTGTGTTCAAAACCACGGACGTGACGGATACAATTCTTTCAGGTAATCTTGAAGTGGGTTTGCGATACATCTTGTCAAATTTTACTATATCAGCAGTCAAGGTTAGCCTGTCTGCGTAACTTGTTAACTTGGACTCTGCACACCCAACTTTTAGGTGCCCAACATTCTGCTGTTGAGATACAGCGAGTCGCAAAATCTGACGTCGCACTAGTGGTTCTCCGAACATCACGCAGTCAGTAACGATGTTCTGATCTTGATGTCTGTGGAATAATTTTCCGATATGATATGACACAGCTACGGGCCTAGGACCTCGAAAATATATGTTGTTGTCAAGTGGTATCTATTAATGTGGCAGTTCCTCGATGGCTCATTACAGTGAATTCTGAAAGTAGCTTCATGGTTTTGAGCCAAAATACTCTTTTTTTCCTGCGATGTGAGGTCTACCACTTCAGCTTTGTCAAAAATACTATTTAAACGATTTCACGAGATCAATAATCACTGAAATTAGTCTTAACTGAATACATTTAGTTTGAAACTAATCACACAGCATGTTGTGAAAAACTGGATAACACCGAGATAAACACTGTTCTTGGGCCATTCATTAACGCAAGGTGTTCTCTCGCATGCAATGATGGAGACCTGAATCTTCTATAATGTATTATTGTAGCCCACTTCTTACCAAAGTGTCTTCAAAAGTAGCACTATAATGCATATTATCTATATTAAAATGCATACTGGCTATGAGTCAGTTGTCAAATGAAAAATCAGATATAATGCCCATTGCTTTGTGAATGAGATGTTAAAGTGACCAACTTATGGAATTTAGTCAACTGGTCTGTTCACAGTATCCTCCTCTTTTTATGATATGGCTCGAAATGTATTCATTATTTTTCAGTTGGAATGACTTGATATAGTGCCTATTGGGACACTGTCAACTGACTATTTCTGCTATGAACGAAGATAATGAAGGCATCGCATGCGCATCCGTTGTCATCTCAATGGCAGATTTCATGAATGTTGTGTCTTTAGGAATTTAGTTATCCCTAGATATTTGTCCCCAATGTCTTTCAGAGTAACTTTTGGTGTTTTGTTCCAGTATTTCCAAACAATATTCGAAAATGCAGGCCGTTTTAGTCAGCGTAAGGTCGGACATTTGACTGTCCAGTCATACTGAAACGAGTGTTCTTCCTTAGTCAAGGTTTGTTACTGTGTTCAGGTTTTTACTGATTCATTTTGCAAAATGTAGTTATTTTAAGATTAGCGAGAATCAATGTGTGTATTTCAAATTCTTATGAAAACGTATGTAAAAGAAAGAAGTATGTAAAAAGGAAATAAATATGTTACATGTTACATCAGGGCAGCTCGCAAAAAGTCTTTTCACCTCGCAATCTTCAACATATTTTTCTTCCTAGAAGTTAGTTACCTCATTTGAAGTTCACCTTATGACAAAGCTCATTTAGTTTGGGAATAGTAGGAGATAAAATTACTAACACAATCAACGCTGCCTGTAACAAGTTCGTATAATGTATGTTTTGGAATTTCATGGGAACGCAGTTTCGACATTTATTCAAAAAATATAAATGAATTTGAAACTCTCTACGTATTTTGAGAGTTGCAACTGATTCTTTAATTCCTACAATAACACTCAAAATGTGTTTCTGTTTTCCAGTCACTGATCCAAGTACGCTTCAAACGTTATTTTGTCGGTTTTACAAATTATTCCGTCTTAAGTGATATTCATGAAATTAGTCCTTTAAAGAATAAGTCAGTCAATGCTTATACCAAAACTCCACGGATCCTAATTCTTCGATGTACTGAAATTCATTATATTGACTTAGATTGTTTAAGTAGAAACTTCGAAGAGGCAGTCCATTGTAAAGGTTCATTTATGATAACACTAGAGCAAAGAATGTCTAGAAATGCATTTCTGACGTATGATTGGGTTAACTGAAAACAAATGTCTTCATGACCCTCATCTTTCATCCCCATGTGAATGTTTGGGAATGTACAATGAGGAAAATGGAGGATAAAACACAAATGCTTGATACCTTTACCTTTTACATAAAATGACTCTTTTCTTAGTAAACGTTCAGTTTTACTCGGAAGACGTAAATATGAGAGGGTTGATTCGTGCATAGTGCATATAATGAGGTCACACTTACTTTAACTACTCAGCGGTACATATATGCAACCATATAAAACTCTTCTTGCCTCACTCGTTTTAAATCACGTTTAACTCAGACTTAAGTTATTTGCACCTGTGAGAAGTTAATATATAACTTAGAGATTTTCTATTTAACCGAAATCTCTATTACTTACTCTTGACCTTACATGTGTGCAAATTGATAATGCTAAATTAAACAGATGTCAATCAACCATATATATTAATTCAATCAGGTGACAAGAGTACGTTCATATAGTCAGGATTTGAAACAGAATTTTTCATTTTTCACGTATATACTTGGAAAATAATTTAAGACCACAGTCAAGTAAATATAATACAATCCTGAATAACGAAATCAGCAGAATTTCGGCCTGTGAAGGTTTATTCAACTTTTGTAAAAAATTATATTTGTAAAATCTCAGCGATATTGAAATGAGTAATTCCAACGTTTCGTTCGGTAATCTGGTCCGAACTTCTTCAGGGAAATTAATCAAAATTAACATAACAGAGGATTAGAGTTTAGTTTAAGCACCCCATCGAACTTATTGCAATGTCTTCTTTCTGAATATTGAGCTGCTTTATTCGACCTAAACATCATAATTTTGAAAATACGTCTAATCATAAAATTCTAGATACTAGCAGTTTGAACAGACATGCCGGCGAGATGTTAGTTGATGCAAAGGAAATCCTGATTAATAAATAAAAATGTATATGTATCACTAATAATTAATACTTGGTCAAATTCCTGACTGTCTATATCGTCCTATGGAGACGTTAAGAAATGTTTTACAACTGTTTACACACACATGCATGCACACTCTGTTTAAAGTGTTTAACAAAGGTAGACCAATATTTGTAAGTCCGAGGTCAAATTTCGATCACAGCTCATACAATTTTGTTCATTATATTTGTTAATACTTGTTTTATGAATCATGATAGGACAAAGTTTTTAAAAACAAAAGATGTGTCTTTTATATATAAAACCTCTGTTATGTTAATTTTGATTAATTTCCCTGAAGAAGTTCGGACCAGATTGCCGAACGAAACGTTGGAATTACTTATTTCAATATCGCTGAGATTTTACAAATTTAATTTTTTACAAATGTCTACTTCTCACTCGGCGCCCAAATATTTTAGAACTATTCTGTCAAATCTTAACGACAGTTCATTTGAATTTATTCAACTTTATTCGGCAAACTGGTTAGTGGTTTTGAGTAATAAAAAATAAGATGTCAAGTCTGTAAGCAAATAAATAAGGTGTATTAAAGTTGTGGTGATGATATGCATTGAATTTATATTTGTGTCCAACAATCTGAGTGACAAAATAATTTCTTAATGAACAGTTAACAACTCCGCTGCAATCATCAAAGACCACTCGCTACTGTGATGTAAATGGGCGACTTACAACTCAAATTTTACTGCCACTCTAGTGACAGGCCAAGTAGATATTCCATGAAAATCAGAGAATAATTATCAATCGGCTTTACAATGAATATGAAGATGGTCTATCAATTACTCTTTTTTATTACTGATGTTGCCATATTCTCAAATTGTAAATATTCATCTGTTCCAACGACATTCAGTTTTAATTTCGCAACCCTTTTTGGCTTTCTGTTCAAACTGCCGAAAGAAGTGCTGCTAGGCTTAAAGAACATGTTTATTTGCCTCTTAATAGTTCTCGTTCAGCACAGAGACTTTGCAGTGCTTCAAATTAGTAATAATTTTTAAGTTATTTTCATGTATGCTAGACTTTATTCAAACCTAAAGTCTGTGTTATTTAAAACCTCGTTATTGCGTCTCTTCAGAGCTTTTTCGTAAGCGCTATTATTAGAACGCTGAGGCCTGAAACTTATTATATGCTTCTTAATAAATATAATATTCATTAATACTCGCTAAGAGTTGGCATTCCTCAGTGAATGAGAAGACAAAGTGACATTGTGTCTACTGAAATTTCACTGTAAAATGTTATTAGCTTTATCAGTGGAATACTGGACCAGAATTTACAAAATCTTAGCGTAAATACATTGACTAAATCTTAGTTCTTCAGCTTGGAGTAAACCGGTTGAAGTGGGGAAGATAACATACCAAGACTAATTAACTTAACAATAGCTAGGAATTTGCCAACTCTTGTTCAACAATACTTTCAAAAGCTGCCAGCATTCACTAGCAAAACTTGAGTAAAAAGGACGTCGTTTTGATTTAAACTCATTGAGAAATACAGAGCTCTTATTATGATGAATATCAAACGCCCAGTGTTCTCAGTTTTCAAACCAGTATATCTGAATTTGGTTTGAACATGTAATCCTAAAGCTTTCTCAGTTAGATTTACATTTAAAGTTGATCCCTTCTTACAACGATGAAATGTTCAGTATTACTACTGTTATAACTGAGGAGAAAACGATAAATGGTTTACTTTCTAGTTTTAGGTGATCTGCAGAACTGGCAATAATATATTCGCACTGGTTTTTTTGTCAGCTTTTAAATATTTCCGCTTAGAACTGTGACTAAATGTTCGAACTCAGTATTCAAATAAGCTGGGTTGGTGGAAAATCATTCTCCTAATAATTCTTTGAAAAAACTTTCAATCGTCACTATTCAGACGACGGCTGAATCAAATCAGACATAAAAATATATTAGGAGTTTGTTGTTTATCACCCTAAATTTAATTTGCAACTTTTGATGATGCATCAACTGCCTTGATTCCACACAAGTGTTATCGCATAATATTTATGTCAGTACTCAATAAGTTACATGTGATTCTATCGCATAAAAATTCATTTGAATATATTCAGTGTATTGAATTGCCTTATTCTTTCTCTGGGAATAAAATGTATAAGCAACTCTAGATTTCTCCTTCATTTCCTTGATGTTAACCCTCTCAGAGGAATTAAGTAAGAGCAATAATGGAGTAAAACTGATTATCAGTTAATTGTAAAATATCTTACCGAGAATGATAAACTGGAGTTTCATTGAACGAAATGCGCAGCTTAACATCAATTTAAGAACTTTAAAGCAACAATTACAAAAAAATTTGTACAATGAGCTACAATGCGATCATAATTTGGAGGGAGAACGAAGTATAGGTGCAGTACAAATATACAGTGTTTTGACTTTTTCGCGTTTCAATAAATACGTCGGCCGTTTGCTTACTAACGAATGACAGCCAAGTGATAATTTCTTAAAGTGGATTTCGTCGACTATATTGTTCCCCCTTTTTCCACTAAAGAAAATCATAAAACTCTTTTCTATGGCACACATTGCTTATCAAATTTTATGGTGACAATAAAAAGTTACGCTACTCAATTCTGATAAATTCAGTCTTCTGAGTGTTTTGTTCTGGTATTCAACTCTCAAGATATTTGTTTTTAAATCTTGTTAACAAACTCGTTCGACTGCTTTGGTCGTTTTAGTGGAAAAAAGTGAGTAGTATCTTGCTCTGTTGTTTTTTAAATTTGCAATTCAGTAATACAAACATTTCAAATTCTGAACTGGATGTGTAAAAGCATATTTTTCCCATCAAGTTTCTGTTCTGAAGTTCTTTTTGCCAAAGAGATTTTCATGTAACTAATTTCTTGCACTGCCTTGAAATCGGATTCAACACAAATATGAATTATTATTTCTACGTCGTGCACAGAATATATTTATAATCCGAAGGTTATGCAAAATAATCCACTGAAGGAATAAGGGCTTATTTCAGTAACATGTCGGGCAAAAATACTTACCGTAGTATGTAAATAACTATTGAGGCGTAAATATAATCAGTTTGATGGTAATAACTACTGCAGTAATAAAGAATGATTAACTTAAAGCACTTAATTATACGTACACATAGGAGAAGAGGGGCAATGAATGTGAATGCATTCTTGTGACATATAAACTTGGTTGAATTCTCGCAACAATTACATTTAATGGCTGGCAGTGGAATCTGGGATGTCTTACTTGAAACACTTCGACTTGGTGTATACAAAATGCTCATGAGTGATGATGTTCTCACTGAAACTCTAACGCTGCAAAAGCGTCAACCACTATTTTACGTGAGCAAAAAGAACCATCTCTTATGTATTCGATGTCAGTCATTAATCTTTGAAGTCAATTTTGTATTTCTCGTTAAAACACGGTTAGTCAACAGATTCATGACACTCAGATAAATTACTTCTCATCGTCGATCTTCCTATCCCTTACCCATTCTTTAAATTCGTGGTTATCCCTGCAGTTATGCCTAGTCACTCTCAGCTGTAGTGACTTGAAGGTATCAATCGAATATTAAATAGCATAAGTTCATTTAAGCAGCAAAATTATATTTCATTCCTAAGCCTCTTGATAACAAAAACAACAGCTTTCAATCAAAGTCAATCTTTCGCAATCATGATAGTCATTCCGAAGAGTGTTGGTTTTTCCAGACATCAGTGTGTAGTAATCATTCAAACAATATTTAATTATCCTGAAAAAATAGTTTTCTTATTTGGCTGCAATAATTTGCATAGACTATCCAGTAATAAGTCTCAAACTCACTGTACCAGAATAGTCAATCCGAATATCACTCAACGGACTACCTGTTTGCAGTATTGATGTATAATCCTGAGAATTTTTAATTTTTCTACTGAATCGATTTCCTTGTAAAGTATTTATCATCTACCGGAGAAAAATTTGGAATGCATGGCTCCCTTGATACAGTGCTTACTTAGTTACGTACTTTTGATATGTCATTGTCGTTAGGTGTTACCACAGATTGATCACTCAAATTTTCTCTCTCATATTGTATTAATTTTGATTATTTGCTGTGAGATAACGATCGTTTTTCCCATCTATTCCCTGAAATCCCAATCCATTCAGGTTTTACCTTGGTTCTATGGACAGTTAGATGACGCTAGTTTTGTTATCTTCTTTACGATCACCTTGATTACTACCCACCGAATCACCTACATGTAGTTGACTTCCATCAACATATTGATATGAAAACTTTATACTTTGAAATTGTATCTTGTGTTTCTAAATCCCAATAAGAAATCATCAAAACAGTATTCCTGGTTGACGTTCCGTGCAATTTTCAAATAGCGTATTTCATTCTGTTACTTGTTCACGTAGTTTGTTTTTGTCATGGATGTCATATAAACCCACACGTTATTTATGCATTTCAGTGCTAGTGCCATATGTTGACTAATGACTGTTTGTGCATCTATCTAAACTGTACTCATTGCTTACAATATAACTCATAAATTTCACAGCTGAATTGTGTTGCATCATGTTTAATTCAACACATCTTAATATATCAGTTCATTAATAAAAATGACTATTGCATGAAGTTTCACTTGGATTTGTTTCTACAAAAACTAACTGAAACTTAATAAAATATTTTCAGAAACTTTTGACGGCATCCAGTTATCTCGATAAATGCATTCATTTACAAATACTAGACAAATTGGTGTGCCAACTAGAAAACGAAATCAAATGGTCTATCTGACACTGTTCTGTCGGGCGGCGTTATCCTTTTTGCTACACGTGCCATAATCATTTAATTCTAATAAAAATAATGAAGAACCATATCCGTTTTATTCCGTGACATTGCACTCACTTACCATTGGAGTGAATATTTATGCACGGCAGTGAAGTTAGGAATCAAGTGAAATAATGATAACATAGTTTTTTAATAAAATTTTAAGTTCATAATAACTACTAACCTAGGATGTCGTGTATGAATATTGCTTTTCTGAAAGATCCGAGTAAGTTAAACATTTCGGTGATATGTCTCCCCCTTGAATTCATCTATGACCTTTCAAATTGTCGATTTCAGCTTTACTCAGTAGCAGATATTCAAGTTGAAATAATCAACTGATGCTGACATGAACAATGACTCAGTGGATTGATTTGTTACATTTAATTAATAAACACCCATTTGGAATGTGACATAAATACCAGTGTACTAGGTGAAAACTAAAGACGATTGTGTACAGTTTAATTTTCATCAAGCAACAGATATTAATGTTCACAGCTGAATAATATAATCTCTTGGAAGTTTATTGCGTGAATGCATAACAATGACCGTGAATAAACAGGCTCTGACGCTTTCGAAACCTGACCTTCACACGATATTTGTAAAATTGAATGTATTAAGTTGGAAATCTCAACAGTAGTGGAATACCAAATTCAAATTACTAGTGGAAAGCATCGTGGTTAATTAAGTGTACTATTTTCTCGGAAAGTCTCCATCAACACATTATCTGAGCATTCTAAAGATGTTCTGGAGCCTCCAACGAACAATCAATGCAGCTGCTATATGGTCACTAAACAAACACAAACATTGAAGAGCTCGAGATCTGATAATAATGCATGATGAAGTCTTTGCCTCATGACTGTATGCAGTGTTCTTTGTTGTTTAACTCATTGAAACTGATAAAACTGAGCGTTGACAAACGACTACATTTTGGTAGAAAACCGAACCAATTATGGAATGGCTACTTGTCACTTTTGTAAATATAAGTGACGAAAATGTCTAATGGAATTTGAATTTATTGTTCTTCGTTTTATAAGTTCGCTTGTAGACACACGAATAAAGATTTAAAGACACTGTTACGATCAACGGAGTCCAAGGTCGTTTTGAGTTCCAAATCTCCTAATAAATAACTAAACAACAATTTCGTCATACCGAATGTACCGACTGCATGCAAAATTCTGACCGAAGATGATCGTGAATCAAAACTCATTATGGGCTCCATAAACTTCGTTGACTAAACGAAAGGGAAATTCACATTCGATAGTAGTATGTTTCATTAGATTTCGATCTTATGTGTTGATTCACAACGATATGTAAGATGGTGAAGGCAGATAGGAGTATGCACAGTTGAGATCTTGTCCACTACCATCAGTAATATTATGCATCACCTGAGGTGAACTAAATATACCAGATAGAAACAGATTTTGGATTCAAAGCATTGACCCTACTGATTTGTTTGCTCTATGTGTAACACAGTGGAAGATAGTATTTACTGGATGATGTCTCCATAACAGTTCGTCGATTCAAATCAAATTTATATCGTTATGAATATGATGAGTAAAGTGTGTACGAAATGTTATCAGAAAGATAATGTTATAAGCAACAAACGAATTCATAAAGAAACACATGCTCTCACTGTGTCGAAGTTTTATGCATATGCAAATGGAAGTATTTTGATTCTATTATGTGTATGTGCAATTTTCTTTCACTATGCTTATTTCGTCTATTGGAGTGTCTTATGCACAGATGAAACCTCTCTGGTACCTGTCAACTTATGTTAATTGACGCATATTGAAAATATTTACTACACTATTGAGGTAGTTGTCAGTTTCTAGTTATAATAACTTGCGGTGAGAACCCGTTGGACACCTTAGCATGCGAAATCTGTATCCTGCAATTCGAAAGCTCTATATCAGGATTATTCGAATACCGTGTCACTTTAGGTTTGCTCCGATTTCTCGTAAAACAGTCATTGGTAATTCCTCTTCTTGGAAATAAATCTGAATAACATGTTTTCTTCCTTTATTTCGTTTTGGAATCAAAAAGGGGTAGTAGAATTTCCATTTGGTTTGATTCTACATGTTTCTCGTTTAATTAAGTGTCAGTGAAGAAATGCCTGTCAGCTCATTGTAGATGATGAATAATAATTAACATAATGAACTTAACATTTATTCAGAGAAATTATGTTAGTTCTGATTTTGAAACAGTATGAAGTTTAAAATCAACCAAACGCTACAAAATAAAGTAGGAATCCATAACGTCATTCAGTAGAATAATCCGAAAACGGTTTGAAAACAGATGGTTTTATTTTGGATATGCGCAAAACTACGTTAATTTAGTTACCTGAATAATTCAGAAGGATGAAGCATCATGAATGAAGACTGAATCAGTGATCGAACAGCGTACTAGAATGCGAGAATGCACTACTAGCTGAAGTGGATATGGCACTCAAACCTACTTTTCACGTACATATTCACTTGTATTCCCTTTATGGTTACCTTAGTAAACAGATTAATGCCTAGTATATATATCTACCTCACGACCATACATTGTCACACTGGTGAGCCTCCAGTGCATTACGGATTACTTGAGATATGTTTGTGCCACGTTTTCAGTGCTTCATTAGTTATAATGTAATGGGAAAAACATAATACCCTTAGTTGGTTGATTGGACATTATTATAATCTAGATGTTTTAATCTTAATCCAGTATATTCATTACTTCTAACTTTTATCAAACACAATTTAGACACAGTGTCATCAGATGCAAATATAATCGTAAACTAGAAAATTTGAAGATCAATAAAAATTAACAAATGTGGATAGCAGTCCGGAACATTCTAAAAACATTCTGACAATAAGCACTCCGGAGAGTGACAACAGTTCAAACGAGATTGATTCATTGACCAGAAAGAGTCTGTGAAATAGGCACAATAAACATCCAACGTCCTTTGGCAGTGAATAACCACATAACGATGCCATTTTTTTTAAGAGAAAGTAAAGTCTTATAGTGATCTTTATTATTTCCTTTATGAACTGGTGTATATTTGCATCATAAAATGTATTTACTAACTTGCCTTATTCCATCACTGATATCACGAGCAATTTTAGTGGTTTACTGTGAGTTTTTTTTTAATATTTCACTTTCTTGCTTATTAGAATTCCACTAGACTGAATATGGGATATTCATTTGATAACTCATAGTTCAGTGTTTCAGTGTAAATGAATAGCACAACATCAAGTCAATGTAATTGATATGCAATGTCTTAGAGTTTTATGCTTTATTTTGTATCAAAATTGACTTCATTGTGGGTGAATTTTATTCCGATAAAGTATCACAGTGTTATATAGTAATAGTTACTGATGACGTTTCGACCACAATTTATTGCTCATAATCATATCAAGGTAATCACACGACTTCCTAAATTCATTTACATAGTTCCATTGTTTTTCACTTGATTTGCTTGGTAGTATTATTTTCCATATTTCAGGAATGAGTGATGAATTATTCTTGTCTCACATGTTGGATATAGATTCGATGAACATGGATTCAGTAGATGACACTTTCACAGTGTTCAATAACTATCCCGTAAAATCCCCTAGGAAGATCAGAAAAGGTTGAAATAAAAATAAGAGGGAAACCAATGATAAAAGCATAAATAAGAGAGAATATAAGTCATTTACAGTTATACCATATTAGGAGGGGACATCTGAGACCCTAACTGGGATTCTCCATAAATCAAGAATTGGAGTGGCATTCTACCCTAAAAACTCACTCAGGGACAAGCTTTGTAGGTTAAACGCCCCTGTTGGTTGACCCAAATAGACAAAACAATATAATTTACAAAATGCCTTGCAATGACTGGGCGGTCAACTATATAGGTCAGACAAGTAGATCGTGGGTAGTCAGACTGTCAGAACATAAGAATTCAGCTAAGATAGTAGTGGTTAACTCTGAAAAGATAAGTAATCTACAAAAAAGCTCGGCGTTGCACTGCATGCACTGACTCACACCCAAACAACCAGGTGGAGGAAGGCTAAAATTCTGAGAAGTAGTAAAGGTAGGTTGAGAGAAAGGTTGACTACTGAGTCCTTGTTCATGGAATCTACATTCAACATGTGTGTCAAGGAACTTGGCCCTAAGTTCCTATTGTGATGAAGACGTAGGCGATTTGAACCGGTAAATACTATGTGCGTTCTTCAACTTTAAGTCCAAAACACCAGTATTCCTTGAACGAAATTATATTGTTTGGCAATTAAAGTGAAGAAAACTACAAAGTCTACAAACAAATGTTAAGTACAAATGAAGTTATAAAGTACTTTTATTCGTATTTGTTTCCGTCTTCCTTCAACTTGCAAGCGATCGACCGCTCGCGCCTTCGAGTTGCCCGCCAACGGTTGCCAGTTCCAATAAACAAACGTTCAATGTTCACGTCCATTGACACTCCCCGGCAAAAGGGGTCCATCCTTTTATTCCCCAGCGGCGGTAACCTTGAACTGAACTGCCAATGCGAGAACCTGGGCCAATCGGGACTAAGCTAAAATGGAAAAGCAAGACAAAAAAGCCCAACACACATTAATCATACCACATCACACCGACACGCTCTCCCCGGCGCATGGGATCTACGCTCTTTGACGACAGTACCACCACTGATCTGGTTCACGAAGTATTGATTGCTTCATAACACTCTAGCACAATCCTTTCCCCAGCGTATGCAGTCGCGTACGCTGACCCTAACACCGCTCGATCCGTTCACAAGTTTAGAAGCGACTTCGGAAATACTTACAAAAACATTACAAGAAGATTCACAAAATGCGACAACTATAAAATTAATCAGCAACCAGATGAATCGGAACCCACTCAATTACTTAACACAAACATATGTACAATCAATATATCAAATGTTGTGGATTCTGCCTTGACGAGCTACCCTTGAAGGTTGACGATCCAAGTGGAAGACGTCCAGACACAAACAAAATTAATCAACAGATAGAAGAGAGATGATACCAATTGAGTATATACAACATGAACATATGTACAAAATAATACACCAAGTACGATAGACTGCTCTTCGACGTACTATCCTTGAAGAACTGTAGGACTTACAGCAGCACGCCTACAACCCTTCTCAGGTTGACGCCCTTAAGTTGGAAAATCGTCGTTGACTTCATTTGCTGACCTCCTTCTATCATCTAAATCCTCAACTCTGAATGGTAACACTCCGTGACATTGTATCGTGGAATGTAGATGACTAATAAGCATACGACGTATCTGATCAACCAAGCGAATGTACAGAGTAATTTGCACCAAAGATAATAACATTCAAATAGTAGTTTGAAACCTGAAATGCCTTTATTCGTGCAAATCAGTCTAACAGTTACCCTCTTGTACACAGTTGGCTTATCGTCACTAAACTGGCAATTGATTTTCGTCCCTTTGAATGGACCGTCACCAGAATAATCACTGCATAAGACACGTGGGTTAATGGACCACGCTTTTACTGCATATGACAACAACAACGATGACTGGCTGACACTAGTTGATGAACTTAGCGGTGTATCAGAAGCTGTTGTTGTTAGACCTTTAGGAGGTTGTCTGACCGCAGGATTAACATCACAGCAATCGTTAACGATTAGCTCCAGTTTAGCATTAACATCTGTCGATAGGAGGACTACACACGAATCATTTACACTGACGGACTCACGATTATCCATATCTGCAGCAACCGCATCTGCCTTTAATTCTACTTCACGTTCAGGTTGTGTAGAACCTTTGTTCAACTCAGTTGTAGTAGGCATTCCGCTTATCTCATCATGATCAGCCACAGACAAATGTGAACTATAGTGACCATTGTCACAAATATCCACTTTACCACCGTCTGTATGATCGACTTCATCATTTTCAAACTCTTTATTAACATCCGTAGATGACTTCTCATGAATTCTTAAAGGTTTTATTCCTTTACTCTGACTAGTAATACCTTGTAAACTTGTGTACTCAGAACTGGATACTGAAACTGTAACCCTCTTCTTATGCACAAACTCCTGTGTCGTCTGAGACACTCTTCTCAACAATGGATTACCAGTTACGACTACAGGCTTCTTCACCGCACCATTATCGTCACACGATTCGGAGTCAGAACACGATGACACTAACTTCACATTTAGCATACCACTAAACTTGCTCATTGCTTCACAGTTCACCTTTGTATGCACTTCTTGCAAACGGACGAAGCACAACCATGTTTGTCTTGCAGCTTGTAACTTATCCGTTGGGGACGTCCCACTAAAGCTGTCACAATCATTCGGTTTACTAGACACCATATAGCTTTCTCGATATCCACTAAGCTGAGACCCCTTCGTAATAAATGATTGCATTTTGCTCTCTGATTTCTCTATTCCACGGGTGGGATGCAGTATACTAGCAAACTTGCTCAAAGCTTGGTTGACACTGTCTTTCACCAGGCTCACAATGTCATCCAACCCGGGCTCTAAACCCTCCTCCTATAGACGTGAACAAACCTTTATGAACTTCCTTTGTAGACGAACAGGTAATCTCTTGGCAACAGTTTCAAGCACGGAACTTGAGTTCAATTCATCTACGCAGTTAAATGACATGAGTGTATTTCTTTATACCATCAAATTATCCAAGAACTCTGCAAGTTCCTCTGCATTATCGTTTAACTGTTATGCGTTACCTTTCACTGTATCGAAAATACTACGGGATATCATATATGGTTTTCCAAACCTTTGACGTAGTATCTTCATTGCCTCAGTATATCCTTCGTTCGGGGGCATAAACTTGCAGCACTGTATTGCTCTTGCAGCCACACCGGTGCAACATCTCAACAAATGCATTAACTTCATTTCATCATTTAATACAAAACCACTCAGCATGACCTCAAACTCTTTGATGAACTGTGGGTAGTCGGCTGGGTTTCCATCGAAGTATCGCGGTTCACACTTAGGCGATCTTAAGCCCTTACTGTCACTTAACGGTGAAGCATGAACATCAAACTCAACATGCTGAGCATCATACATATCATTACAATTAACAGGCACCTCATCGTTACTTACTTTTTGTCTGCTTCCACGGTGCCACGTCCCTTTCTTGACCCAGGCATTATCCAACGTCACCAAAGAATCCAAATTGCGTTGATAATCCTTGTCCAAAGAGAAGCTGGCTGCAGATCTAGTAAGTACACCCAGACGATTTCCAGAAGGCGCCTACGAAGACGTAGAGAAGAATAAAAACTATCAAGGAACTTAGCCCTAAGTTCCTATTGTGATGAAGACTTAAGCGATTGAGCCGATAAATACTATGTGCGTTCTTCAACACCAGTATTCCTTGAACGAAATTATATTGTTTGGCAATTAAAGTGAAGAAAACTACAAAGTCTACAAACAAATGTTAAGTACAAATGAAGTTATAAAGTACTTTTATTCGTATTTGTTTCCGTCTTCCTTCAACTTGCAAGCGATCGACCGCTCGCGCCTTCGAGTTGCCCGCCAACGGTTGCCAGTTCCAATAAACAAACGTTCAATGTTCTCGTCAACTGACAATGTGAGACAAGAATAACTTATCACTCATACCGGAAATATGGAAAATACTACTACCAATCAAGTCAAGCGACAACAAATAATGGGATCATATGAACGAAGTTAGACAGTTGTGTAAATACCTTTATATGTTTATGAGCAATAAATTGTGCTCGAAACGTCATCAGTAACTATTGCTGTATAACAATGTGAGACTTTGTCAAAATAAATTTTACTGATAATGGAATTATACTCTACCACAGTGCGCAAGTTCTACTGTTATATCAATTTGACTTTATACTTAATTACTCAAACAGGAAATCTATTGTGTCTCTCACAGGATAGTAAAATTCAGAATATTTATTCCATAAACATGAAGAAACTTTGTAGTAGCTTTAAGTTCTATTTTTATCATATTTTATTCAATTTTATTGCTTTGCATTCTGAGTGTCACATAGAGCTCCGGGTTTGAGCTTTGAAGTATAAGTTGTAGTGGTGCAATGTTTATCACGAGATCGGGTTGCTATCCTCACGCTCAACTTTCTTAATTTTATCGGGCCTATAGCAGACCAGGAAAATTAAACATGTGCGCTCGCCAGAAATAAAACCTTGGACCAGATGCATTCTGGTCGAGCGTCCTACAGTTGAGCCACTGACGTGTTGACCCTATTAGTTTTGAGAAGTTCAATTACGTTAGACACTTTATGTTATAATGAGTGCATCTAAAATTTATCTAAGTTTGGTGTCCTGTGGTCAATGTGTTGGTGAAAAATGTTAGATGTGAATTAAACAACCAAAGATAACGATAACAATAATAATAATACAATTAATAATAATTTTAACCTTAATGATAAAAGCAGTACAAGCATTTGCTGTAACTGTCGCTCAGAAAATAAATATGGCACGATGTAAATATCTGCATATTTTAAGTGGGTCATATTATAAAACTCGAACTTAATAAATGTAAAGCAACAATCGAATAAGTTTTCTTAAGGACCGGGAATTTTAAATCAGCTTACCAAATATGAATAGTCTAAAAGAAAGACAAAGTTTGGACAAACTTTATATGAGCTTATACACCAGTTTTATGGTCTGGAATCACCGTAACATTACTTGTGCGTAGGAGACGAGGTTGTCTTGTGTTTTAAAGTATCTAGGAAAGACCACAAAACTGTGAAAGCTCTCTTTCTAGCTAATTGATTTGAATATCAGCTTTCACACGATTGTTTTCTAATTCCCGATGGATCGCTATGAGCAAAGTGTCTTTTGAATTGCCACTTTACGTTGTGGAAAAAATTAAATTTTCATTTTAACTTCATTCTCTCATCTTTCAGACCACCTACTTGAACTGCTGTTGTCATCAGTATTTAATTTATCATAATCATTTTTGTCTTCACAATCAATCATATTCCTGTCATTGGGTGATATTTCAGATAAATTAGGCATTAATTCTTTCGAAACCTACAGAGGGAGTTTTACCCAACAACAGTTGTTATATAGTTGACTCAAATCAGTTTCCCAAATAAGCGATATCTGTAACAACAACTGAAGTGACTTCTACTTTGAGATGAGTGATATAAATTACGCCTAAATCTTCATATTTTAAATTATTAAATACAATACAATTCATTGTCATGATTTGTATGGTCTGAAGTGTCGTTGAAATTGAATAAGAAAAATGATTATTAGTTGCTTTAGTTCTGAGTAGAACAATTAATTTCTGCGGCATGTCGTTATTTAACTGTGTTTTCTGCTAGTTTGTTTCATCACTACTATCAGCTTCAAGCCACAGATTCTCTCACACTTGATACCCTGCATGTCACACTCAGACTTTTAACTCGTTTCTTCCTACTAACGTTTCGCTGGACGACCTCGCGTGTGACATAACCTAAATACATCGTCATCGTTTGCACAATGAATATCCGTCACCTTCTACAAATGTGTGGGTGTATATGTTCTGAACTGGTAATGACCTATGCACTGAGTCTCTTGGGCACATGAAAACAGTGACTTGACATGAGTGTTCTACCTTGTGTTAAGTGCCCTAGGTCTCTACACCAGAGTATTGTATGACTCCATACTAGGTGTCTCTGGCATTTTCATCCGTAGTGTGTGTCCAGTTGAAACTAAAGTGCCTTTGACGAGTTAAGAAAAGAGACGACTTCTTTCAGATTTGTCCTGCTAACGTAGATATTCTAGTGTAGGATGTCTGTTTTATCGAACCACAAATCCACCTTAATCAGGGAGATCGTTGTAGAGAGTAGTTATCCTTGTCGTGCACTTGCCTTCACTCCAAATGCTTCGAAAGGCTTTCTGTTGTGTGACATGATCATACGTGTTTATACATGTAATTATTACTCTACCTGATGGTGTCGAAGAAGTTCCCAAATTATTTCACTGCCGATAATACTGAAGTCCTATCAACGTCTATAAAGTATCCATAACGTGTTAACTAACATTAAAAATTGTCGATGACTAGGTGTAGCACCGCAATTTGTTATGTTGGAGGATTTGGACAGAAGGGTAGTTACTCGCCAGTCTTCGGATTTTACAAACGTGGTTCCACTCCAAATTAACTGATAGCGTTATTTCCTTCCATAAATTCTGCATAAGTGAAATGAGAATAGCAATCGCAGTACCTAGGTGTGTCCTCAGTGCTCCTGGTGGAATTTCGTCTAGTCCAGTTGCTTTCCAGTCTTTTATCAGCTCCGAAGCATTCAAGTCTTCTGCTTTTACCAGAAGACTGGTGTTCACTGTGTCTATTGGTGGTACATCCGCACGAGTCGCAGGCGATAGTCAATTCGTGAGTCCCCGGAATTGGTCGATGCATTGATTCCTCTTCGATATTTAGGTTAACCGCGCTATCATTATTGGCTTCACCTGTGTTAATGTCTTCCGTGGTGGTATCCTGAGATTCCTCTTACCCGCAAACTGTTCTCCGCCAGTTTACAGTGTTTCGCAGAGTTGCGTCCTTCTCTTTCTAACAATCTTCTTAGTGCTTTCATCCAGCGCGTTGTATTTTGAACTTAAAGACCCTTTACGTTGTCCAATTTTGCACTGGTTTTTATTTTGTTTCACCATCCATCTCTCTTCTTTCAGGTTTCAGGTGTCTCCAGAAGTTCACTCATGGTCAGCCCTCTTTTTAAATAGTTTTGCAGGTCTCAATCCACAGTTCTTTCACACACTCCCAGGATCCCTCTTCGGTTATGCTTGTTTGTGTTTCGAACGCAGTGATGATGTTTTTTGTAGACTCATCCTTCAGCTGAATTGTGACGTTTCTCTGGCTTTACGTCGGATTTTTACATGATGTCTTGATCTGGGCCTACAACCGCTCTACTCAGTGATCTTCTGTATAATATGGCGACTGCTTTTTAACGCATGAGACCTTTGATGCTGTTGCTGACATCATGATAGACACTCCTCCAGTATGGTCAAAGTGTTCTTCTAGCTAATTTCTGACCATACAGGGAGAAATGCAGTCCACTTTCATCCACATATTCATAACACTTCCAATTTAAATCTTCTCATTTTATCCATTTTGATCAACACAGTCGACCCTGGACATCGTGGGGACATCCGTTCTCCTCAGGCTTAATTTTGCTTTCACCGAAAGTAGACACAAAGGTCTTCACAGAAGTGCCTAACATTCCCACTAATACGGGATGACGATCAACCGAAATATTAGGCAAATTTATTAATGGAATTGTTCAATAGTGATTTATTTACTGAAAGCCAAATACGATTTACTAGTAGTTTTTTTGAATCATGCTTTGAACAAAATTTGTCATAATCACATCAATAAATACGATGTCATGTCACTATGGAAACATATACTTTAAAAGTGTCTTGAATTATCACACATGTTAATAAAAATGTTTACAGTACCTTATGATCTTATTACTTTGAGTGACAATTTAATTACAAATTCTCTGAACGTTTCTCACCGATATACCATCTCATTTAGTGGACATGTGTGAGTGGCAATTGACATTTAATACTGGTATTTCCAAACTAAAAGGAAATAGTGATTTCTTTTTGTTTATTACTGAATAATTGATAGTAATGCACTAAAGCTTTAGGAGATGTTTATGTAGAGTTGACTCTACATTCTAAGATTTCCATTCATAAATGCAGAGTTTAACGTATTTTCAGTGAAGTGTGATGCGAATGCATTTTGAAAAAAAAACACAACTAAAAGTGAAATTTCTTTCGTTTTGTTAAACTCCAACAAGTGAATCACATACTCATATTTTTCTGCTGCTAAATTAATTCTTCAACTACAGCATACACTAATGATTATTTGGAAATACATTTGGCAAAATTATAAAATTATCTGATGTCAGGCATCTATTTATTGTGAAGAATGAAAATATAAGAAATACACATAAAGTATAAAGACAAGATTGAAATGGAGCAGTATGAGAATAGTGAAGTTCGTTCAAAAATTATTCCGTCTATAAATTTCAGTGGTTATATTGTCCATAGCAAATGTATTTCTCAATCAGGTGTGCAGTGGTATGATCAGCATAAGCAAACCAACGCAACTAAACTGTGTCATACTTTTACATTTCATGTATTCCGCGATATTTACTATAAAACTCAGGAAATGTGGTACTACTACATTCGGAGTAAAAATAATTTCTGGCCACCAAGAATGCAACCGTTTAGCAATTTATCTGAAGTTAGGTGATGGAAATCTTTTGTTGAGATATAAAATACGGTCAGTAGGCTTCACGAAATGTTAAATTATATCTGTGAGCATACTCTCTTCTGGATATTTTAAATTTGTCGTTTTAACTGATTAGAGCTCATTGGATATTTGTTCTGTATTTCATATGTACCACTAAAAGAAACTGATGAGTATCATGACAATGAATTTAAAAAATTGTTAAATACCAACGAACGTCTTCGAAAAATTATTACTGATATGCCCGTTTGGAATACAATTAAAATGAACTGATGCGATTAATAGTCGATACGATGTCGTTGCTATCGAAAATGACACAAGAACGAATCCAGGTGATGTCTTTGAGGCAAACCTGATGAAGAGATCATCGGAAGGAAATGAATCCAGTCAGAATTAGTACAAAAGTTGTGTGGGACAAGGATTTCATTGTTTGTGATGAATATTGGGCCAGTAATAAGACCGGTAAAGTGCGAAGATTTGGCATGAGGCTAGCAACCACATCCATTAAAATAAACACCACTGCCATCAAAAGTTCAAGCCTCCAGCTTGAAGCCTTATATTCCGCTAGGAACACAAAGGAATAAAAGAAACAAAAGAAAAAGAAAAATAATTAAATAACAAGGATTATCGGACAATTTTGAAGGCTTGTTGCAGAAAATAAGAAAAAACAAATCTTCTTTACTCAAACCAAAGCACTGATAGGACTCTAATTATGGGTAAAATGTACTCACTGTGGTAGGAAGTGATTAAGTAATAATTTACTTGTTATGCAAACCACAAAATGAAACAGTAATATGCACTTGTTGACATTTTGAACATAATTTATTATTCGTGAACACTTCATTATTAATCACACGGTTTAGAAATTTTGGTTTTATATTCTTATTTACTCATGTGTACTCCCCGCATGTCTAGTAAAAAATCAGTTAAAACACAATAAATGGCGACAGTCACCAACAGGGATCATCATCTCATAATGCAGCCCTCTGAAATCGGCATTCAAATCTTCAAAAATACTGAAATCATAAAATAAACGAATTATTAGAGGAGAAATCTTTTTCTGAAAACAATGAGACGAGTAATATGCAGTCGATAAATCAATGTGGGTTACTGACCTCTCACTGCATGAGTTGAATCCCACACAAAGAAGTGTATTGAGAAAGGGAATAAACTTCAACGTCTCAGTATACATGCTGCAACCAGAGAATGTGATATCTAAAATAGAAACGGCACTAAATGATACAGATGAAACAATAGAAGTATGAGCACAAGGCACACTGACATTAGAACAGAAGAAAAGTGGAAAGCCTAACTTGATAAAAACTTAAATAGAAGCACTAAATAGCCCTAAGACTAACAAGAGTATTATAGTCATTTTATCGGACATAGGATTTCAGCAATAGCATTAGAAAAATCAGACTATTTGAAGACAATAATACTCACAAAAGAACAAGACCATGTGATAAAATAAGGAATCAGTGAGCACTTTAATGAATTAAGTTAGAAGAAAAAATTCGCAGCACACATTACACGTCAAATGAATCCGTTTATAAGCAATTCTAAATGGTTAATTTTGACGCTTGAAACAAATAAACCCAGTAGGATATATAGTGTTGTTAGAGCTGACAATTCAGGATATCCCTTCAGACCATTAGTTGATTTGAGAAATTCATCTATTTATGAATCATCTAAATACTAAATCCAATTAGTGGCTGCGCAAAATTTACACCAATAAATTCTTATAAACTGACACATGGATTAGATATTTCAAAGTAAGATAGTGTGGAAGAAAAGGTCAGTTTTGACATCACCAGTTTATAAACATGAATAACAATTAACTCAGTTACAGAAGCTGTCAGAAACGAACTCAATTGTGACGAAAAAGCTGAACATAGAATCAGAATACCACTAGAAGACAATGCTGGGTGTGCGGCTGTAACTGAATTTCTCAGTATTTAAATTCCAAGAGAAAATATACAGAGCAACTAAGGAAGTTGCCATGGGGTCGCTGCTATCCCTGACAGTGGCAGACATATTCGTGAATAAGTGAGAAGATTTAGTGATTGTGAATTTAAGTGACGCTTCTAAATTAAGATGTATGTAAATTATGATATTACAGATTAGGGAAGAGATTAATACCTGAAGGTTTGTAAATCAATTCGGCTGAAAATACATGTGATATGAATGACCCAGTACATCTCAAAAATTCTACCTTCCCTACGTCGAATATAAACAAATAAACAAAACTAAAATACCGTAGTTGGAAAATTGTGTGACAGTTAACTATCTGATTACGAACGATGAATTATGTTCGAAACGTCATCCAGTAAATTACATTGTTTTACAGTGCGATTTATCTGAAAAAAAATATTATGGTACGCCACAGTGGACATTATGTGCGTTATCTTCGAGAACGCTTAGCTGAACACTATATCTCTTGATTATTGTGATCCGAACATAGGCTGATGAAACGTGCGACATTAGGCAGCATATGAAAATACATGTGATAAATGTGAAGCAACTTATTTGAATCCATGAATGGTGATGTACAGATATTTCCTGATTTCCAGATAAATACCGTAAGTTGTTAGAACTGTTTCAGGATTTTCCACGTAGAGAGTAAATACACATATAACGTCTAAGTTTCAACTGACTTAGTAAACTGAAACAGGAAGAGACTCAACAATGCAACCATTGGCACACTTTTCACTTAAGAATAACCAGTCTCTCAAATATGCTTTGACTCTTAACAAATGTGGACTCAAAGAAGGATATTTAAGATGTAGAGTATTGAATTCTCTTAAACACAATCAGCCTCCGAAAACAAAAACTTTTGAAGTTATTGACACCACATTTACCATCTCGAATGTGGCACATAACGCAACAACAGTGCATTCATCTCGATGACAGTCAATGATATCTAAGCATAATAGATTCAGGTAAACTCCTACAGTAAGCACACAACAGATAATCAACTTCATTTATTCTTGCATTTCAGCAGGGAAAAGTAGCCGATAAATTCTTTTGTAAACCGTTAGGTGAAGGAGACACACTGGTCGTCTCAAGGGAGTATGTTCAGGACACAAGTATTCTCTATATAAAACAAAAAGCTAGATGAGTTTCTTTTCAAGTATTACAATTCAGGGTATTGAGAATGGACAGGTTCTCTGTTTCCATCTATATGCAGTTAACTGTTTAAGTTATTATACTGTCCTGCAGAGGCTGACGTTTGCCAGATCAGTCGTTTTCATGGATGCTCACAGCTGAATTGTCTCAGGAATTCAAAGTAATTAAGTCCAACAGTTCGCATCATAAGCTATAGGAGCATCATGCTGAATTAGATTGAAACAAAATAAAACTGACGATGGCAACATCTTTAACAACAGAAGCTTGAATTAGTGTTTCACCTTTCACGTACGGTAACAAAAATAAGCAGCTATTATTCTGTGTTTGGTATTTTATGTGACAGTTATTATAGACTTAATTGTGACTGTGTGTATGGTCTGAAATATTATGATAACCGATAATCTAACATGAAGAACTAATCAGAGGACATTTCTGCTAATACATGGTCCCCCAACTTCAGACAGCCTTTTATTCCCTTGGTTATAAACAAAAACGTTAAATCTTGTTGTGAAATTTTTCATTTCATTCAGAAAAAACATGTGAGTAACAGTTCAAATTCAATTATTCTATTTTTGTGGTAACAAAATATAGTGAACTCCGTTTCCTTATTACGAAGCAGGTGTCAAAAAAATATCAGGCAATTATTTCTTGACAGACTGCATAGCCTTAATTTTTTTTATTTCTCACCTGTGTCCTATAATTGTAAACAATATATTATAAAGGAATTCACAAACATGTCTGCGTGCCTGAATTCCCCGTGTTGAGTGATGTAACGCAAAAGAAACATTTTCCTCACCGTTGTTTTGGACGAGGTTTTGTGGTGTAAACATGAAAGTGATAGTACATTTAGTGCCAAAAGGGGAAAGACACTAGAGTGTTCAAGTTAATGCCGGAGAATTCATCATTCTGTCTTCAGCACTATGTGCAAAAATATCAATGCAGATTTTATTCTGCTCTTGTTTCGAGAAAAACTGTGATTTCTCACTTCAAACTGTGCAAATGAACAATTTTTGCCAGTTTATTCAAGTAGCTAGACAGGTGATTCGAAATGATTCCTTCTGAACTAAAATTAATCATGTATGAATGATATGAAACCATCGCCAACTGTTTTGTCCTCGTTGACTTTTGATATGACCAAGTGAACATAAACGTAGGTTTATTGGCACAGAACTCAATGGACAACTTAACTGAAATCCTAAATGCGGTTATTCATCCTTGGTAACTTCCGCTTCACTGAACCACGTAAATATCGAAAGACAAAGATTCGCCTGTGACTGTAAGAATGCGGAAGGCCGACAGATGACAACCACGTTTTTGAAGATAACAACAATCAAGGTCATTTATTAGACTTAATACATTCTAGGTGAAGTTCACAAAGACTCCAGAATTTAAGCCATAAATAAACCAATCCGACTCTTTATTAAATAACAAAAATTCGAAAAGTTGATAAAATTTTGCAATGTGGTTGAATGCCATTCGATTGTCAAGATGTAATTGATTTCCAGCTACTCATAGTGGTGAATCAGTAGTATATGCCTTTCCATTGGTGTGATTTAAAGGATGAAGATGTGTGTACAATGATGAACCATCAGGCGTCGGTTAGGAGTCTCACCAACCATGCACGTGGTTCAGGGTTCGATCCCCTGCCAACGCACACCGGATATCAATGGTCAGCCTGGAAAATTTGGGCTACCGATATCACATGCGGAAAATTCCATACTTGTACAAAAGCTATGTTGTGGAGTCAAGCTATAATGAAAATATATAAGTTTCTAGACTATGAAATTGGTTGAGCTGACCATAGAAACTGGTTTACAAAATATCTAGAAGTACTTTTAATCCTAATCATCTCTCGAAATAAAAAAATTAAAATGTATATTGAAAGTTTTTGTACTTTTCAAGAATAACCATGTAGTAGGCGAATAAGCTTCACTTTTCCACATACATGACAACGGAAAACTACTGAGTGTAACTACCGGTGATTTAGTCAGCATCATATGTTCTGTACGTTTGCAGATCGCTGCAGCATATCAGTAATTCCACAAAAAATGTCCTAGTTTCCTGGACAGTGAATGTGTTCGTCTTTATGAAAGTTGACAAATGATTTTGACAATCTCGAAACAAACACTTGATTTCCTCTAGACTTCAGTTCAGCTGGTCATTATGAACTTCCAAAAAATCTATACCAGACAATTTAGACTAAAATTATTTGCCGGAACATTCTAATGTGTGACCACATTGAACTAGAATTTATGATGAATATGTTTCATTTAGATCTACTGTAAGGTCGCTATGCTAGGCGATTTGACGCTACTGCACTCTCTCATTAAGAAGAAGAAACATACATCGTACTTTTTAAACAGTGATTTTTATGCGGGAAAATCACAATGTTAAAATAATGCGGTGGGTATACGAAAATAAATTCAGCCGAAGTGATGCAGTGAATATTATCACATATGCCTCAGCTGTTAAACTGTTCCCTCAAAACTCTCTAGAAATTATAAAAACATACTACTGTTAGCATTCTATTCTGTATTAGTGTCAGGCAAAGTGACAGGCTTAAAACGTGTATAAATTGACTTCCATCAAATAAAAGGTCAGATTGCTGTATACCTGAATGACTGCGAAGATAAATAACTAGAAGATAAACCAGTTTTTGAAAATATGTTTCATAAACGTGTGGCTAGTTCTTTACAGTCATGAGTGACGTAAATACAATTTCTTCGTTTCAGTTGAAGTCGGTGAGTTTCTGCTCATATTCTTGAATATAGTTCTCACACGAGAATTATTGAAAGTCGTTCATTTCAACCACTTATGTATACAGCGTTAGAATTATTACCAATGACACTAATCAATTTCAAGCAGTAGACATCCAATGTTACTAATTCCTGATGAGGAACATTAATCTATCAGACTGCGGTGAAGCTTGAAGGTAAGGTAAACACCAAGAAAATCAGGTCTCCCTTATAAATCCATTCAAAAAGAATATACAATTCTCTTCGTCGTAATTCTGTTCTTAAGAAAAATACGATTATGGATATTTACATCACATTTAGCATTTTAAATATGATACAAAAACAATGGCACTGGAACCATTAACATGATAATAAATGACATCTGAACAAGATAGATCCAGGTACACTAGAGCAGCATACATACACAAGGATATAGGCGGCTTGCTGAAAAATTGAGCTACCACAAAATTTCATCCCTCGGATTGTTTGAATGGATTCAGATGTGAATTTCAGTGGTATAAGTTACTGCTGTGTGTATTTAAAATGTTCACAAGATACTGATTTGGAAGTTCTTACTGAACTTGAGGAATGACTTGATTTTGGGGGCAACATGCTCCAATACATGTGTTCACTGTTCTTCACTAATCGACTTGGGTCTCAAAATGTACTTGTGAACATCTTACAACTGACTTTAAACTAGATATCATGGATGTCTTGAAGGAGACGAAGCAGATATATCATAATTGAATGGTTCGTGCTTCAGCTCAGAGACCACTGTGTTACAGGATATACTATCAGCTAATATTTAACTTGAAGATATTGTACGAAGGGAAACCTATCGTGCAGTAAGCTTCTCTGGAAATTCTGTACATTTCAAAATACTGTTCAGAATAAAAGGTGTTATTGTTATTACTTCATCCATTCATAGATTTCTGCATTGCATGATAAGCAGGATATTATTGTGTTAACTGTTGAAAGGATGAAGCCTAATAATAATTTCGCTGGGGCACTTCCCTGATATAAACGTTCGTTTTTCAGTCTTGGTAACATGCATTTCTACACTGCTGAACTGGATGCTCATTGATTGTCTTACGCTTAATCTAACTCAGAATAACTGTTACACTTTATGAAATTGTCCCTTTTATTTTTTAATAATTCACTTCATTCCGCAATACAATCCGTTATTCCTTATGTGAATTTTACCCCTCATTTAGGACGAAATGCACATCCTGGATTCCCCTAGTTATCATTATCTATCGAATAACTGTGCTCATTTTGCTATACAGTGTCAAATTCTCGTTGTTGGTTTTCATCTTTCTTTCTCTTTCATTCGAAGTTTGCTACAGATTTATGAACCTACACTGTTTTACATTAATTCAGAAAATATAAGTATGTTTATATTTTCAAATCTGTTATAGCACATAATTCTTTGTGTGATTCACCTGTATAACGAATTACTCCAAGAAAATGAAGCAATCATGAAAAACTATTCACACGAAAATCAGGCACAAACATACTTGGATCTTTAATGTGCAACAGACGAAATGTAGTCGTGAAATTCACATAGTAGAAAAGTTTGGCTAAAAAAGACACTACCGTGACAACCCAGTAGGTTTATAAATATCCTTCTTTCGACTTATGATCATCCGACCTGAGATTGGGTTTTGATGCTGTTCACATGATACATTTGCATTTGATCCTAAAATATTGTTTGTGTGCAATCTGAGGAAATTTTTTAGCAAGTAAAACCATCTAAGCGATGCAAATAAAAGTAGAATCCCTATCAAGTAATCACGAATTAAATAGTGAATTTTGTAAAAATTCGTTTTCATTTCAGTACTTTGCAATTGATGTATTCCAGAAAACAGTGATCTGTTTAACCACCAGAACCACTTCCTGGCACTAATTACTTTTATGCGTGAGCATGAAACTATCATGTGACTGTTGCCCCAAGGAAAGTAGTAGATCGCCTCATCTTGGAGACAGTAAAATTACTCTTCAATACAAGAGTTTACCCCCTAGATTCATTTTTTCTGTGTGATACCTAGTCACTTAATCTTTAATGGCACTTGCAACAAGTTAGGACAAACCTCATCAGTTCAATTTATAAATAAATGTATGTACATAAATTGTGTAATATTCGGTTCAAGCGTATTGTCTCTCACTCTCCTCATTATTCCGCCGGGAGTTAAATTTCTGTATATCTAAATAGTCTTACTGGTTGTTTTTAAATTTGATCGGGCATTTATGAAATTAACTTGACTTAAATCGTTGTTGAAAACAAAACGTTCTTTTCAGAAAATTTGAGTACTTTTGACGTCTTTCTACTGTTTAAATAAATATCCACTTTACATCGACTGGTTTCTAGGATGCAACAGATGTCACGCACATAGTCACTGATGTTAATGCCGACTCAATTCTGTCAGTCACGTTTACATCGTGGTCACTGAGGTAGGTGACTTGATATCACGGCGCACTCCAAATTGAGTGAATCGGCACGAAGCTACAAACTCTGAATTTGATCTAGCAGTACGCAGTATTATTTTAAGTAATAGGCAAGTACAAGTGAGAACATTACTAAATTGTTATCCCGTGGGTCATTTTATCGAAACGTCTGACGAGCAAACTTAAAATTTCAGTTTCATTTTTACTCGCAAGCAAAAGAATGAAAATTCTCAGTCCAATTGTTATTTCGCAAATGATACAATGTGATGGCTAAAGTAAAATAAATTATGCTGAAATTTCCCTTTACAAAGGTTATTTCTATTCTGCATTTTCATATTCTCTTTGTGCGTGCGATTCACAATGAGCTTCACTTCTAATATATGGGAAAGGTGTGCATTGTAGAACAGGTCAATCAACTGTAACTGCATTCCACTGGTTGCTTACAGAAGGTAAAATGCCTTGAATATGGGGATTTTCCACGAAGTATCACCAAAGTTACGAAAAGCAGCTTATCATTGTGTATCATCAATCGCTTAAATACAACTAAAATTATTCTTAAAATAAAGAATCAATCCATCGCTGCCTAAGTAAAGATTCTATCGGAATTCATCACATGCAATGTGATACTTTTAAAGTATTCTCAGTGACATGCTTCTTACTGTCACCAAGAAAACACAAATTAAACAGCTTGATACTGAACAAACAAAATAACTATACATTTAATGTGTACGATGGATAATTACCAGATGGGTAAAGACCATCTTCTAAGATATTTTTCTCATTTGAGCACCCTGTAACTATGACAAACTTAAAATCACAACACCACTTTTAAATATGCGAGTGGAAACTGTAAGATCAGTTGATGCTTTCCGTTGTGCTATCAGTGAATGTCATTCATCATGTTTACTCTTCTGTATGAAGGACGTTAGATGAAAGTAAACAGTGACATTTCATGGTTTCTCCATCCGTGAAATAAGTGAAACAACTTCAAACATTGAATAGTCTTCAGCATTTATTTCACCTGTTTCAGCCTAATTGTCAGTGTGTTTCAATAATACGCTACATCAATCTAGTGCGTAGTAGTAAGTGAATTTTAGATGTCTTGACTCTAGTTCATCAGTTTGCTGCAAATTATCTCGAATTTAAAAATGACACAATTTTATATCTTCACCAATGTCCTCTTCATTGAGCTTATTGGAGGATTTCTCTGAGCATCACATATTCCAACATATTAGAGACGAAATCAGTCGTATTAATAACCGAAGTAGAAGAACTATATGTGTGTAAAATTCAGTTCTCACTCAAATACTTCGTGCAACATTTTCAGACTTCAGCAATTTTTTTTGCTTTGATCACTTCGTAGGAATACTGAGCCATCATTCTGAGGAATTTGTAAGATACTGTAATGATTTCTGGAATTTCAACTACTATAATTCCATAATGAAAAGTACAATCACAGCATTCCCCGTTTACTTGGGTTGAAAGTGTCACTTCCCAATTAGCAATTGTTGTTACTTCGTCATCGGCTTAGCTGCCTAGTAATCACCTTTCACAGTTTTTATAAATTCTAGGTAGTTTTGTGTTGAAATTGCACTATAACTTTTTGAAGACTAAGTTGTGGCCTACAAATGCAATTAAAAGTTTTAATAATTGTCATTTGAAATCTCATTTCCCAAGTTTCACACAAATTATCAATATGTCATCGTATTACAGTAAAGGAGGATCTTCAAAAGACGAGTGAGTGAAGTAATTGCCCTTTTTTTGTACGAAAAAGTCATAGTCATACGTTAGTCTTACACAAGGCTAACACATGTCCATACTTTATGTTTTGTAATAACTTAATATTTCGCCAGTAATTAAAAAATATTAATAATGAAATGAGTCAAAGTAAGATGATGTCGTCAGACTTACACTAGATATTTGATGGCCAGTGGATATTTATGGCCACAGACTTGCCAGCAATGAAAGATAAGCAAGTGCTATGACTGAATTATATAACTTAACAAATTCACATTGCAATACTACATAAAATACTTTTGCGATTTGGGTGACAACTGAATGGCAGGCATCAGGCGCTTTAAGTGAATTTGTTTCAAAACAGAATAACATAGAAAATAAATTCATTAACTAAACAACTAGATATGATCTCCTATGGTGGGTGGGTGCTGCGAATGAGTGCCAAGCTAGAAAAAATTATATATCTGACATTAATTTCTAGTTTTCAATGGCTTTCTATCTATTTTCAATCCGTAATCAAACATGCATCAATCCATGTTTCGTTACATTAAGACAAGGTAATGCACTGACTAAAACTTATATGGTATACAGATTAAAATACCGTTATAATCTATTTCAAGAAATTACTGCTGAAAAAGAATCTCAGAAGGTGTTCCTTTCAAATTCCAGCCACTGCAACACCTATCACTACGACAAGTAAGTTTTATCACGCAAGATGTTTGCTGTTTATCCCATTGTGAAAATAACACGTTTATTGACATGCTTTATAGAGTTTCCGTTTTGATTTTGCACATTTAGAATATTAGTGCTAAATTCATCGGAATGATTGACCTTTCCATATAATTATGTCTTTACCTCAAAGGCTGTCGATACTTCAAAACAGAGGAATACTAACCGAAGCAGTAAAAGTGGAAGCTGCCTCTTAAGGAGTACATGAAAAAAGTTTCATCGAAGAACACTACTTAGAATATTGAAAATTAGCGATTACTTTCTCAGTTTTCACAGCATGCTAAGTGTAGGCGTGAACCTGCACTATACTTGTTTTGTATGAAGTCTGATAATCATATTTTTCATTCGAAGTGGTCAGTTTATTAGACACAAAACTCTGTGAATGGTTCATGTCTGAACAAGAATAATTCAGCGAAAGATTCAATTAGCACACGTACTAGGACTGTAATCGTTATTGTGTACATCAAGTTCTCTCCACTGAACCTTAAACTTCTAAACCGATGAAAAATAATTTACGAGAAAATTTGAATACTGGTGGAAGTATTCTACTGGAATTAGGTGTTTAATTATTTCATTTAATTTAAGAGAATTTGTCTTTCTTCAGGCAAATCGTCCCTTTTCCATGAATTTAGAAAAGCAATCTGTTCTGTGGAGAATATTCTGTTGTACCAGTTGCGCATAGTTACTATGAAATAGAGGTTTCCATAATGATCAGTGTTCATCCTAATCGGTCATTTCAAACAAACAAATATAATATTGATTTTTCATTAGTATTCTAAGAAAAACCATGCCTTGTATGATTCATCAATTCCTTCGACCTTTCCGTCCTTCATTGGTTCAATGATCGATCGGTTGTGGATTTTAAATTTAAGTATAAGATAAATGACTTTAAATTTGAAGTAAAGAAATCAATTGTAGGATTTCAACATGAGCTGACATCAATTATCAGTTAGACAGAAAGAAACATTGAAAAACCAGCTGTAATGAGTATTGAACAGCTGTTTCGTCATACTTTTTTGGACTCTTCATCAGTTACTTTTCGCATGAAAAAGGATAATTTTTATGATGTATCATAGCGACAAAATGAAAATGAACACACCTGTAAAGGAATAATTTGCTCACCATATAAAATGTGAACGACCGTAAATTTTCGAATTACGACTCTTGAATAAATGAAGGATTTACTGTAGGCTTCATTATACAAATGTAACAGTTTAATGTGTGGGTTCCGGTAGAATAAAACTTAATTAGCATGACACACAGTAATATATTGATAACAACCGCATGAAGTTTCGATCTGAATGCATTGCTCATGACCACACCGGTTCGTTCCCAAACACAGCTGTGTCTGTGGGAGCGCCGACAGCAGACCCAACTGCACGAACAACCGTACGACTGACATGAAAAAGGAGAGAGAAGGTGTGCTGTTAACTGGATCACTTTTCTCGTTTACGACATCAGTGGAATACTGTTTATACCAATGCTGGACACATGCATATATATATAAACTATTTGATAAAGGGTTTTCAGGTTTCGCTTATAGCCTGTTCTATCTCATTTCCTTGTGTTTTTAAAGGCATACTGATGATAAGATGAAGTCATTTGATTTTCGATCCGCCCACCTGGTAAAAGGCACATCACCTTTTTATGTCCATGTGCTTTCAAACATTTAATCACCGAATTATGAAATTCACAGAAGCCAGCAAAAAGTTCTTCGTTATAATTTGTTTCGTCCAGCACCTGCTTGTGACACATGATAGGATAGTTTATTGTTTCGTCTGGCCATAGAGTTTTGGTGTAGCCGTCTCGCTAGAGTCGTATCGATTATAGTTCACAGTTGTTTGTAGACCTTCGCTTTTGAGTCTTAATAGTTTGTTGAAGTGTGTACTGAAAAATTGTACATTTCAGTCCACTAGCGTGAAATATGTTATGATGCCGGAGGAAATCGGCACGCTACAGAAATTCAGTATTTCAAAGCTAAACAAAAGAGAGACAGGGTTCAAGAAGAAGACAGTTCAACCACATTGAAATATTCATTGAACATGCTTTTATATAACTCTGCTCAGACACCTCTCTAGTTTGCTAAGGAATGCATCCAAGCTTCCTCTATAATAGAGACTAGTGAAAGTTAGTGTTTTCCATCCCTTATTATTTATTTATTATTGTATTCCTTTAATTTCCCAGTGAATCAGAGGACTTGAAGCTAAAACTTTGACTTTTCAGTAGTAGGGGTGTTTCTTTTACGGGGTGAGGTTGTTAGCTTCATGCTTGACATTCCTTCCTTACCGTTATTATTACCGGCATACTCAGGTGTAGGAGTAAATCAGCCAGAGGTCAAACTCCGGACCACATGCGTGGTTGGCGAACATTCTATCGCTGAGCCATCAACGCATCTCTAAATCATCATTTTATTAACTGATGGATTTGCTTTGATTCATTTGCCTCCGGAACTTTACAAAATCAAGAGAATAAATAAATCAAGATAGATGCATTGTATTCTTTGTAGAGTTTATAATAAGAGAACTTGAACTCAATATACATATATATATATTAATTGTAATGCACATTCAATACTTACAGATTGATCCTGGCAAGAGTCAGGTGACTATATCTGAAAGTGATAAAGGTTAATTGGCGAAATTTGTCACTGAGCTACAATCACATTTGCTTGATGTTGCTAGAAATTACATTGAATTAAATAAATGAAGCGAAAAGTGAGATAATACTGGAAATCGTCATAAGCGAGAATAATACTAACAACTGAAATAATAAGGGATGCAAATGCAGATTGCAAAGACAAATTGAAATAAAAGCAGGGCGAAAGTAGGCATGAGGATCAACAAAGGTGGTCATATTTGGATAAAAGTCTGGTTATCCTATTTCTACAAGCCATTCTTTTAAAGATTACTGCATGTCCGACTTATCCATATGGCTGAAGCTTTGGCCATCGAAATCTAACAGCCAGACCCACATACACAGCGGATAATTTTTTCTAAGCACTCCTGTTTTCATGGTATTAATTAGTCTGTGCTGCACCATTATATTCCCCATACCTAATATGGCGCTATTTATTTTTCGTCTTCTTTGCACAACTCGTATATCGCTTCCCTTAAGGAATTCGGTTGTTGCTATTTATTCACTTTGACTAATATCTAGCCCTCTAAATGTTACCTTTATTTATTCAATTTAATTTTCCCAAGTAATGGCTTTACCTAATTATATTTTTCCCCTCAATATTTCTGAATAACTAATAATCTTTTTAGTTTCACACACCCTTCTAACTATTTTAAACAGTACACAGCCAAATCGTTCTCGCACGATATTCAGCTAGAATAATACTCACAAACACTTTGTTGAAATTCTCATTATGTTGAAAAACTATTTGCTTCTATAAATACATATATTTTGATACACACCTTCGTAATGAAATCTCTGAAAAAGTGCCTTTGCCGAGTCACTTGTGTTGAATTTGATTTGCTTCAACAGAACAAAGATCATCGAATGCTCTTCATTCCTAATATTAGTACTTTCTCCTTCCATATGATACAATACTGCTTATTGAAACTTTAGGTACCATTTATCTTCCTGGAGGGAAAAGTGAGTTCAGACTCAGCAAAAACATTCATTTACTTCGTCTATAGAGTTAAATAAATTAACACGTTCTGTTACAAGATTTGGACATACGTAGTTTGATTTGGATAAGTCTATCTATGTATTCACCGTCACTTATAGGTATTCTGAGGTATAAAAGACGACTCAAGGCTTCCATAAGATAAGAAGCTATGAGATGCATCTCATGTCAAGTGATCACCTCACTACTATAGTTTTGGAATACCATGACAAAAGTTTGAAAAAGAGACTGAGTTGAAATATATCCCAGCAAAATATATATGTACGTCAAAATGTTAGACGCCTGAATAATTTAGCAAGAATGCAATAACTATCAGCAGTTAAGCAGGACGAACAATAATACATGGACCTACCTGAGTATACTTTCGCTGAATACTCCACAAATAATGACTCAGTAGTACCTCACGGATATGAGAATTATCCTATTAAATATTCTTCTATGTAATTACTCTATACTCAATAATATTTTCTTCATTTCAGGTATTACTTGTCGCAATGATCTCTGAAGTCTCTGATTCGGTAGGTTGGTTATTAACAGTTAAAGATATGGTTGTTGAAGATAGTGTTGTTAGAAGATTGGGAATATCTGAACATGCGTAGTAGACTTCGAAAAGTCTGAACATGCACTTGCCTTTCGAGTCATTTCACTCCGAAAATAGAGGCCAAAAAAAATAAAGTGGTAAAGGGCAAAGAAATAAGGATAATTATGATGAACTGCTATCACACCTGAGTACCTCAGTAAGCACTCTTTGACTTAAGGCTGTTTGATATCAGTCGTATTATTCATAGCACTTAGGAGTTTAGCAATAGACGAAATTGATAGTTTGTCACCCGAGTTCAACTATTCTTCACACTTAATTTGTTCTTCTAATCATTGGAGTGGGTTTTCTCCCACCCTCACAGGCAGAGCACTTTTAATCAACTCAGCTTGTGTGTGATCACATATACATGTAAATTAAAATAGAGTTTAGAATGTGGTGTAATCACTTTTGAACTGTCAGACTGCGTAGCAGGTTATATGGGAAACTGTGTTTAGTCTCTGTCCTAAAATCACACTATTTATGTACCGATTACATGGTTATTTGATGAAGACATTTTTCTAAGGGACGGCATGGACTGTAGATTTTGACATTAAATGACTTCTATTCAGGCTTAAAATTTCAAAAGACATCCGTTTTGACAGAAGTATCCATCAGTACTTTATTCACATCATTCAGGCTGTACAGATACTCTGAATAAACTTAAACAAGAACTTCACCAACCGTCTCTTATATTGTAATAGACAGAAACCGTGATAATTCAAATATTGCCCTGTTCACTTAGCCATTCTATGAGTGAACTGCTGTACAGAGCCATCTTCTGCCTGATCCAAATTGATGTCTAAAAAATGCAAGTTGATTGCAACGTTGTTATTCACAGGTTGGAATTATGTGATTTAGTGCAGATATGAATTTATCTCATCTTCATGATTTTTGCATATCACAGTGATGTCATCAAGAAATATCCTATAGAAACACGTTTCAGAAATCAAATCAAGCGATAGATTTTCAACGAGATATATATAAATCAGCCATCAAAGATCCCTACAAAGAAAGACATTCAGTTCGGAAATACCATTTGAAGAGAACTGACATAATTCATCACAGACTGTGCCTTGAACGTCTGGTAACCATTTTGCTATTTTGTATGGGAGGAAATCACACAGTGAGAGAATTGGACACAATAGACTGCCTAATCTATGTATTGATCAAGCATATAGTGTTTTTCATAGATAATGTACGTCCTCCAATAACATTATTTCACCAGTGGCTTCTTTCCAGTCCTTCGCTATTATACCGGCGCTAATTACTACAGATTTTATACCTGATAGTATATAAGAAGATTTGAAATATGTTTCAGAAAAAGTTAAGATAATCAATCAGTAGGGTACGACACTTCCTTTCTATGAATGTACTGTTAATGACGTCACAATAATCTAATTTTAAAAATAATTTTTTGGTTCTTTAGGAGAGTGACTAATATTAGAATAAGTTAGTACTGTGTAAAATACAATGTATCCAGCTACATAATCAAATTAGAGTGTCCGGAAAATAGTATGCTTATTTCACATTATAGGGATATAAATTGACTCATGTTCTGTGACATTTGTTATAGTGTAATGAACGGTTCATGACCAGGCTGAGTGATATCGCTGACACTGACTTCACTTATCTTTTGATAAAACGTCGATGGTTGTATACAAAAGCTCAGAAACATCAAAAATGTCGGATTAATTTTCCTCACTAATATTAGCACATATTATCAGATTCCTAAGTTACATCTACACATTCACAGTCGACAAATAACCTTTCAGTAGATAAAATATAAACGGAGAAACTTGTTCGTCCAGGGAGCAAATCATTTTTTGTACTTGAAAAATAATGCCCTGAATCATGAAAATTGAATTTAGGTTGCTTCGAATACAAAAATTCCTTATGCCAATTGTCGTATTTCTGTAGTCACAATGACATGCACTGACTCCATTCACTTCATCTTTCTGTATAATTTTTGTGGTTTTAGGTTGAAGAATGCAAGCAGTGTGTGTCGATAACTACATCTAACAACATTTAACATGCCGAAATGGCAATTCATTTACACTGACAACTTCTGCGTAACTTGTGATAACAACTTTTTACCTAACTGATTTAATGAAAATTGTTCATTCTAATTCTGTCACATTTTTGATTTACTTTAAATTTAAATCTCATTTGTTTTAATGATGCCTTCATTAAATAAATTCCTATAATTTTTACACATCTAAATACATCTTTTAATATTTAACTGAGAATCATATCTATGGGTAAATATCTTGGGTTTGGATACAAACTTTGTTAATAGAATCTTAATAATCGGTTTATCCGATGTGTCACACAGTGAAGATTACCGCTTCATTGTGTGATATGTGAATGAAGCGATTTAATATATAATAATGAAACACATGAGATGAAACAGTGTGACTCAAAAAGACATTAGAAATAAGGGTGTGGGAGTATTCCCAACGTTTTCAGGCAAAAATTGTGTTAATCATTTCAAATAATTATTTCGGTTGGGAATTATACCACACAAGAATTCAGTTACATTGTCCACTTCAGATCATAATGAGAAGTTCAACAGAAAGAAAGTTAAGTTCATTTAATTAAGTTATATGTCTTGATTTCAAAGGTAGAATGTGGAAACACACCCTCTTTACACTTATCGAATGGACAGCCAACCACCTTAATTCTCGTCAAATAACAATTTTCAGAATTCCGATGAATGCATTACTTCGACGTCCAATTTCATAGGTATATATATAGAAATACCAATGATATGTGACAAAAATGAAATGAAATTGATAAATTTTAGAAAGTGAATGTAGAAATACTGCGATGTATAGGTGATTAGATCTCAACAATAATTAATGGCAGATTTATTCCTTCAAAATGCAAAGAAAACATGTTTTATTAGCTGCCTGTTGCCTGAAAGTTCAATCGTTGTATGTGTCGCATATGTCATTTAGTTCATTGCTATGACGATCGTAATGGGAAATCATAAATATGGCTCATGTATTCCTTGCATTTCGCAATCACTTTGGCACTGTTGATCTATCGCAGTACGACTATAGGGAAACGCCTAATAATTCTGTATTACACAATAAATTCTTATTGGAAAGCCAACTATGTTTCCCTGGAACTGGCTGGTGTCAACTCCTGTGTACTGTCGTAACTTCAGATAAGGATGATCCGGATCACACCTTAACTAGGCTCACAGATTACCTCAGATGAAAAATAACACTTCTTTTATAATAGCGTTGCATTGATACTTCTTAATAAGGGAAAAATGTGTCTAATAGCACCACTGGTTTACTAGCAATTTGGATGACAGCAGAAACGTTTGAGCTCCATTGACAGTTACATCACAAAAACAAAGTTGGTCCTTTAGATGCACAAATGTATGAAGGTCCATGAGCATTCATTTCGGAGAAGAGATTTGCTTCCACATATTACAAGTTGAGTGAATGTATCGATGTTTTTATTTGAAGAGCTAATATCTTCTATTAAACAAAGCGAGAATTTGTGGGATACAGTCAACCACTTATGCATCATTTGATCATCATGAACAGTGTGGAAGTAGAAACCTTTACATTCGGTTATCTTCAAGTCGGTCGTATTAGTACAAAATAGGAAACTGCATCCAATTCACTAATCAAAACTCTACCGTTTAACCACTAGTGAGTGGGATTTGCCTGTTTTATTAAACCCACATTCAAAGATTTCATCACTGCGTTTCCGTTTAGTAGAAGCACGAGAAGCAGGAAATTCCTACTGTACGCATTAATATTAAGTTAGCCCAAGTAGAATGTCTTATTAGAAATATTAATATGTAAACTGATCTGAATGAGACCTTGTGGTTACGGAATCAGATCTTAGAGTAATCCGATCTGTGTTGGTGAGTGTTTTTTAGCTGATTTCCTTGTTAAAACACCATGAAATGAAAAGTGACGTTACTCTAAATTAGGTAGGCATGTCTATACATATAAGTTGGAGTAAGATACGCAATGGAAGAACATGTTGATGTATAATTAACACCAATAAATAACCCGGGTAATCAATTCCAAATTACTTATGAATGTTCTCTTTTAAGTGATTACCCAGCCTGTTTTTCATGTTTGTGATCCACTGTTAAGTAATTACCAATATTTGTTGAATCTTCATCCAGACCTATGATGAAAACTTAGAGTGTTTTCATGAAATTTTGAGTATAATTATGTAGACAGAAAATATGAGACTTCGATACTGAAATACATAGGAAAGTATAAAACAATCGAATCGGTTCAGAAAATTGACAGCAATAACTCTCCAAAGGAGGCAAAGCATTTATTAAATGCATTCATCCGTTTGGTCAACAAACATTGCCAAATATTAATTCCGAAATCAATCAATCATGGATAATGGGACAACGGTTAGTAGAGATAGAATTCGTAGGCATTAGGATTCCAGTCAGTTGATTGAGTAGCAGTGTTACAACGTTGTGACTTGAAATTCTACATGATACGATCTGTCAAATAATCTCAAATCACAACAAGCTGGATATTCATTACACTCAGGCTTCATTCCAACTCAAATTGACTTTGTTTTGTGAAATTATAATCAATCAACCACGCACTAAACAATACATGAGAATAAACCTGCTTATGTTTTTGAAGACCTTAGGCAGTGTGGTAGAATGTAATTTGATATCAGGCAATATGATAGATAAGAACATAAGATTATCTTTTAAGCCCTAAATTCACTACTCATAAATTGCTCGAAACCATTGGGACTACCTGGAGTCTTGACGAATAATCATGATCGATGGTATGGCATGTTGTGAACTGATTCTCGAAGATAGTAGTTCTTGAAGTCGATTCATAATTCTTCCCTCTTATACTGAATTCATCAAGTACGCATGGTGGATCTGCCGTTTGACTCGACAATATACTACAAAATTAAAGTGAGAAAGCAGTTGATTCCTTGACCTATTCGATAAATAAATCTGATATTCACAAAGAAATTCACATAAACTCCAAAGTATAAAAGTTATTCGAACAATATTCTTTGCTACACGTTCGAAGTTAAAATTCGTTTATTGTTTTATGTTTTATTCTTCACATGAAGCAAATAGCTCATCTTTTCATTGTCAGTCAAATGTATTTGATGGTAATTCTAAGAATATCCAGAGAGTAAATGTGAGATTACTGAATTTATCTTTTTCTCTGATTTACAATAGAGTTTTTATCTTACAGTGGAATCACTTCAGACGAAATAAGATATATATCACAATTCCCCCTGCCTTGTCATTTCTCGATACAAAATAGAGAGTCTGAAATCGATTTGATAAGGAAAAACAGAAAAACTAACGGTTTCGCAGATTTACTCACTAAATTTCTACATTCGTTCAATATTCCTTTTTTATACTGATATCTAAGCTGTCATGGGCTTCTGTAAAATAGAACTTGACATTTGTGTTCCCGAAATTCTGCATTAAAAATGAAATTCTGAATGCATCTGCTCCAATGCTTCTCGACTAATTTGTGTTTAATGTTTAGTTTATTCAAAATAGGTTAGACAGTTTCTGACTCACATCTCAAGAAAGGAAGCCGACTTCAGGGATGATAATGTCAGCAGTCGATGTCTTGTATTTTATTCCAAAACTTCTTTTCTGCATGACTCTCGAAAGATTATCTGAATGTGTAAACTCCAATCTTGTAGTTGATGACTCGGTAAAATCACGTTAGGCAGATCGTGTTATCCTACAGATATTTGACCTAGAATTACACTTCAAGGAATTTATGAGCTGGTAAAATAGTAAGCATCATTATTAGTTCACTTACGAGTTAAATGACGATACCAAGGATACACCTCACTTTTATTGTTTACGTCTCCTATGATAAACATTTCAAGACAGACAATAAGTCAAGATGTTTCTTAATGACTCGGAATGGAGTATACGTCGAAGGGTTTCTTTAAAAAGTAGACATACATATATAACTTTCTATGATTTCAGTTTCCATCTGAGTGATAATATCAGACGGACACAGCCATAGTGACACAGACAGGTCCATCCACAGTCATGTAATCATTAACAGTTTTATTATAAATAGTGTGCCTCAAATGTCATTGGTTTGCAGTGTTGAATCAGTGTCAGCTTCATTAAGTCATATATTCTTGCATATAGTTTCCACGTACTGAGCCATAGTCTCCTTCATTTCAGATATAACTTGTCGCACTGGTTTATGTGTACACTGATATGGTAGGTTGATCGTCAATTTAGTAATGTTAGATTCCTTGTTCGCACATCAATTTCACTACGTACGCCTTGATACTATTGCTTTGACACGTATAGAAGGATGAGAATAACTTTGATTAATTGAAATTTGACCACATAGAAGGCGGTAACACTTGTGGAATATACTGTGTGAATCTTCTTAGATCACTCACTGTTTTGTCCGTCCACCTGCCAAAAAACACCAGACGAAATAATAATTTCAAAGATTTATTTTTAAAACTAAATACCAGATGTTCCGATCCAGTCGGCATGAAGCCTTCAATCAAGGTTTCATGCTAGTTGACACCGATCAGCAAGGCGTATCTGCGACACTGGAGAAACTCGTACCTCTTCTAAAATTAGAACCCGCACCACCTTATGTTGCAGTCTGAGACGTTACCAGGGCTTGCAGCCGACTTCGCGTCGGACTAATTGGCATACATGTTAAACACAAAATATGAAACTGCAATGTAACTGTCTGTGAATAATGTTAATAAATTATATTTTCTATAATCCAAATGAAAGCTCGTTCCCAATATGTGTACTGGTGGATGAGCTATGAGTCCATTTGATCACTTATTTACTCTCTCATCCTTAATTTGTCATCCGTCTTTCTTCAAATATGCCGAAGCCTGAGTATATTCAGTTTTATGTACGACACAGCTAAAGTAGCTTCAAAAAATGCTAACCAGTACTAATTTCCAGGTTGTCCATGATGACCACTTTTTCATGGTTAAACATGAGTGTATAACATTTAAATATACTTATATTTATTTTGCGTGTGAACTGTGGTTTATGGGTAGAAACACATTATTTCAATTGATTTAGTACTTGTTATCACCTATCAACAGTATATGCCCTAAGCTTTAGGAAGTTCATTTTCTAATGAAAAGGATCATTAGTTCATTATTGGGATAAAATTCGCTTGATACTCTCTAATACTGGTGAACACCTCATTATCAGCTTTGGGAACATAAGCACATAGTTTAGTGTCATATAATAAAACATCAATGATCAAATGTGAAACGTAAAATAATTTCCAAAGACACTCTTTCTCACTGAGTGGAACCTGTTTCACTGAATTTCAATATTGCGGAGAGATTTGAGGAAATAATCGCTAGTAGAATCGTTTGATCTAATATACTGCAAAATAAACAACTTGATATTGGAAGCAAAAATGAGGTTGCTTTGAATTACGAATTCTGACATCCATTTCTATATTCGGTCGTCAACCAAACCACCTATCAGATGCCTCGTTTTACTTTCCAGAATATTCGCTTTCATTCTCCAGATGGCGGAGATGAATTCTATTGAGAATATAACCACAATGGACATTCTTCTCTCTGACCGAACTCACATCTTCAGTACTGACTTCATTAATATACTGACATAACGCAAATCACGAAATATCAGAGATCAGGGAATTTTCAGAAAAACGTTCCTTTGTTTCCGTGAACACATCTCATTCACTTCTGACAATACAATTATTCTGTCTGTCTCAGCTAATAGAAATTCAGTCAGTAAAATGTGTTTCTTTGATTTTAGAATACTGCCCGAGGGACAAGAAAGCAACAGATTAGATGTGCACAAGCGGAAAAATCACAAAAATACCTTTTATAATAATCATTCAACTTAATTTGCTGCAAATGATTAGCTTAATAAGAGAAAGCAACAGATTGAGCGAAGAAATATTTTCGTTTTCAACTCCTTCCACATCGTCATCTCGAAACATATTTCATCTATCAATCCGTTGATTTTCCTAATGCGCAAATGACGATTCGAAAATTACTAAATAAGAAAAAAGGAAGTGAGAAGCTGTTAAGACATCCACATTCTGATATTCATTCCTGTATTTCTATCCAAACAAAGTGCATTTAATTGTCCCTCATAACTTTCAAAATATTTCAAATATTTTTTCAGCTTATGGAAATGCATTTTATTCGGGAGACAAACAAAATTAACATTGTTCTTCTGGTAAAAATGTTTTGACTTTTCAAATGAGGATTAAATTCTGTTTGTTTTAATAATGTCTGAGTAAAATAAACGTGATATACAACCCTCGATGAAATTTTTCATTGGTTATAACTAAACAAGTGATACTGAGAAGACCGTCGTGATATGCAATAGTTATTGAGACGAAATGCGTGAGAGTGACTGGATAAAACGGAACTATACACCACAAACAAGTCATGAATTTAAATTTATCTCAAGGCATGAAGTAACTGTTTTCTTACTTTTCTACTCCAGAAGATTCCCGATGACATTTTTCTTCGGTGTGTTACCACTCACCGGTTTCTTCAGTGTGTACATCATGCATGTTCATTGTCATCAGCATCCTGAGTTCATTCGTTTTCCGTAAATGACGATTTGGAAATTACTAAATAAGAAAATGAAATGTGTGAAGTCGTTAGGAATTCCAGATTCTGATATTCATTCCTGTATTTCTATCCAAACAAACTGCAGTTGATTATCCCTCATAACTTTCAAAATATTCTCCTGTTTTCTTTTCAGCTGATGGAAATGAATTCTATTCGGAAAACAAACAAAATTAACATTGTTCTTTTTATCGAAACTGATTACCCAGTGTCATTGATTTATTCCTGTTTATTTGTTGAACTAACTTCCAATGTTCCTGCTTAATAACAGTTGTTCACTTCACTTCTGGTAATAATATTTTGACTTTTCAATTTAAGATTAAATTTTGTTTGTTTTGATTATGCTTAAGTAAACTAAACGTAATTTACAACTCCTCATAGAATTTTTCATTGGTGAGAACTACACAAGTGACATTGAGAATACCAACTTGATTGACGGTAATGATTGAGATGAAGTGTGTGAGATTGATTGAATAAGTCGGAACTATACAACGCAAACAAGTCATTAATTTCAATTTTATTATGAAACATGAAATAACTGTCTTCTTACTTTTCGACATGAGAAAATTACCGATGACAATTTTCTTGGGTGTGATATCCCTCACTGGTCATTTCGGTGTGTATCTCATCCATGTCCATTTTCTTCAGCATTCTGGGTTGATTCGTTTTCTGAATAGTTTGTTGCTAATGCTTTACTGCTGAGTGGTCTTATGTACGTAGTGTAGACGAACATTTATTTATATCACAATCGATAAGATTCCTCCTGATAAGGCTGAATCAGAAATATTTCTGCAGGTGTCAGACCGGACAGAGATGCTTCACGTGGACAACTCAAGGCTAAGACGTCCCTACATCGAATAACAATGACAAACACTAGAACAAAATTGCAGTCGTTGGACAACACATTTTGAACACCACAACACAACAGCAAATATAAGCCATAAAATTACTGACAAAACAAAATCAAAAAGAAATAATAAGGAGTAAGTCAAAAGCAGAAATGCAAGTGCTACAGCAATGATATACATTTCAAAGGAAAAGGCTTTTATTTGATAAGATTGTTGAAATGTTTGAATGAATATGATTATCTTTGTGTTTGAAAAAAAATGCTAAAACTTATGATGTGTATAGAACAAATTACCAACTTGTATTACATTGACATTTACTACACTACGTTTCAAACTACATAACAACGATGTCCGCTACACGTCCACGTATATCTGCCAACTTGCCTTCACGAAACCACTCAGCGTTTTACTTCATCAGTAAGGTGATATGGGTATCCGGATTCATCTTGACTAGATGTTTTAATGTGAATACGCTAACTGCGAATCATGCTAGACGCCACACTCAATATTTTCAAAGCATGTTCAAGCTAACAACATATGACATTTAAAAGGCGTAATCACTGCAGTCGGTGAGTGATGTAAGCTGTTTAGAGATCAACTCAGTAGTAATACGCTACAACCGATCACATATTATGTTACACTGCCAAAAACTTAATGGTCCCTTCACAACTAACAATCCTATCTCTGATATGCTCTTATTCATCCTCATCGACTTACCAAACATTTTGTTCAGCAGATGGGGCGTAATCATCAATGTGTAGGAATGATAGGAAGATGTGTGAGTCAAATTTAGCAAAAAATATTTATACTGATGAATAGAAGTGATCAGCAAAGGATGATTATTACTTCAGGTGTTTTCAGTGGCCATGAATTCAATGCAGAACGAACGCCTGGATTGTCTGCAGAAGACAAAAATCACGTAGTTATTTTGGAATGTCAATGAAGGATACCTGAAGCTAAGACAAATTTTTCTCAGTAAAGCTGCTTTCCTTTGTTAGTGAAACTGACTTGGATTTACAGTTTTCTTTAACTGTATTTCCCAGTAAGAATAAGTCTCCTTACTGTTTCAATGACAGCTGAATTTATGTAAGCTATCAACTTCACACTTACGAGTTTGATTGAATGAATGAGTTACTCAGTCTTTCAAACGTGAATATGGGATAAATCAGACTGATGCATTTAATTGGAATACAGCTGAGAGAATTTAAAGATGCATTTACAGCACGTCTAGCCATAAGAGGAGGCGTTTCAGTAGTCTATCGTTCTAATCAAATCCTCCAAGGCAGTAACCAAGAGATCTTATCTACACAGAAGCTACTTTGAGTGGTGAACTCATTTTTTTCACCAAGGTGACACTTTCGTTCTTCGGAGCAAATTATTCAGAAAAATCTATTCCATTCATCAGTTACTTTTAATCTTTCGGAGTATTTTGTTATGGGGTTAGAGCTTTTTAATTTTAGTTTCCGAATCATTGAATATGCAAATACGCTATTAATTGACTAACTCTTTGTAATCGCCTAATCTGTACATGTTCACTCCTCAAAACACTAACCAAAATCAAAATAGTGGTGTATATTGTGAATGTCACAGAGTTCAAAAGATTTTCAGAATATCCTGGAAAGCAATATCTTTTCTCAAACAGTTCTAAGGGCTTCCAATTTCAAACAGTCAACCAGTCCCACTATTTTTCGGAATCGAATTCGCTGTTGAAGTGGGAAATCACTAAGATGAAATTCCTTCTTCTAACTAACTGAACGACAGGGACGATGAATTTTCACTCAAAACATGTAACCAAGAACAACTGGGCATAAATAAATTAAAACTTATTTGGGCTCCTTGTAGTCATCATATTTCATAGTATGCTCAACAAATTCTTGCCAGGCGAATTTTAATTTATGTTAGCTATATCAGTGAAAATACTCTCCTATGGTGTTTTAGTCTGTTTAACAGTAATTTTCACATTTCTATTGTAGGTGTCTTACAACGAATTGATATGGTAGGTTGATAATCATTTCATAGATCACAACTTCATTGTTGACATAAAAATGTCATAGCATCTATTAGGATGTTTGGTTAGTTGATGCATTTCATATTATAGCATTTCGACAAGGAAGTGAATAATTTTCACTGCCTAATAGCCAACCGAAAACAAGATATCACAAATTGTTGAAAAACATAAGATGAACATTTCAGTGCATTCATAGATGTCTCATTGGTTTCTCTGTCCATCTGCCACAAATGGTAAGGCAAATTTGAAATTTAACGGATATCAAAATGCCATAGCAATAAAAACGATCAAATTTTACTCAATTCTCAACCACAAAATATTGCCAAATATATTTCTGTTTCCTTAACATTTATTGTGACATTAAATACACCCTATCGAAACACTCATCGTTAGTTCAAAGTAGTCACATGCTTTGGTTAATAACTGTGAAGTTGGTCATTAATATCATGTGATTGAACGACATCCTGGAAAGGGACCACCTCATCACTGCAGCTGTAGCGGTATGCAGGGAATTGCCTTGAACTTTATTTAAATGAAATAATTTTGAGACATCTCTTTATTGACCACTATCTGTCAGGTGGAAAACAATCATTGTAACGAACACTTTAGAGCCTTTCACTCACAAGTTCATAGACATGTGATCAAATAAACAGTCAGAAATCCTTCTTTTCTTTTCGTCTGCCACGCGAGAGAATGTATGTACACATGAACCGATGGACACAATTGGAGGTAATATAAAAGGCAGCCTTTTAAAACTTGAATTGTTTCAGTAGGCATCAGGTTTAGGAAAACTGGTTTCTGCTCAACTATGTCTAGCTTTGAATTCATAATCGGAGCTTCTATAACATTCTTATAATTATTTCTGCATGTAGCAATAAACCTACTTAAATCTTTTTATACCTTATACTATACCATGTAATAATAGCCACCACGTTCTTCACCAACATCAAATGTGAATGAATTATTAGTAATATTGACATTAAAATCATTCTTGGTTGAATCTCAGTTGAAAATCATCAACACAATGATATGGTGCAAATAACCTTCCTCAGTTTCTTGTTTCTCCTCTGTTTAAAATAATCCAGGTGTAGTGACAAGCGGGAAAATTACATCTTCACTTATTTGAAGCCGTATATATTAACGAAGATGAAAAATAAACGAAACGAAGCTTTTGTGAAAGGTGAAAAACGCTTGGAGCAAAAACCTTCTACTCTATTCATTAAGTCACAAGAGTGTATGCTGAGTAGCAGAATATTTACCAGTAAGTTGTAATGAGAAAATCGATGCATTTCATAAAAATCTGGTAAAGTTTCAATCGAACACTCCTTTAGAGCAATCGGACTGAGTCAGATAATAAAAACAGATAATAACAGATAATAAAAATACTACAGTTATACATAAAAGTTACAACTTATAGCAGTTCAATACTTTAGATGAGTGAAAAAGACAGAAAAGTTAAAAGATGAAAATCTAAAACAGCAGAAAGAAAAAACAAGATTTTTCTTGTCTCATTCAAAAATGTGTCTTTCTGTCATGATATTCAAAGTCGTTTTTATGCTCAATGTCTTCTTATGCTCTTTACAAGCGTTCAGTAGTAAAACAGTCACGTATTTCAACCTCTGTGTGTTAAAACATGACACACACGCACACGACCTATTCTCATTACTATTTACAGCAGTTCACAATCTTATCTACATTTTGATTTTTGCCTTGCAAATCAATATTCACTGTCATATATTGTATAGTATATTTCGTTAACTCTAACAGAATGGAATATTCTTCTTTCATCTAGAAAGCGCTGTTTAGAAAAGTCAAAAGAATATCCAAGATTTATACTGCAAATTCAACAGAGTGTGGCACGAAAAAGTAAATGACGTTTCCTATTTTGAAGCTTAGGTGACCAAGCGAACTACTCCGTGATAAGAACTAATCGTGAAAATATAGACTATGGTACTATTTCCGCCACGTTTCATGCATTCAAATCTCCGTTCTAAGTAGACGCTATCAAATCTGACTGGTGAATATACACTTATGAGTCAGCCTTCGAATACTTGCAATCTCCTGATGTGTGCATATCTCCCCTACCAATAAGCCGGAAAGATGTCTCATATAAATGCGACAATTTTCAAATATTTCAGAATATTTAGGTAGCATGAATTCATCTAAACAGCTGAAAGATATGACAGTTTTACTGTACTAGATTAATTTTTACCTGAGGAAGCTGTAATTTCAGTCATTAATAAAACTGCCTAATTGGTTTGCATTTTGTAACAGACAGTTGTCCTATCCACGCTAGTCACGCCAACTTCATCATACACAAAGGTAATCATTATTATTGCAAGTAATCTTCCAGAAAATACTAAGAGTTCATTAAATATATAAAGTGCTATATTTAACATATTTTGGATATGATGGGTGATTATTCTTATTGTTGTACTATATATGTGTTCATTATTGATATTTGCTTCTGTTTATTTCTTATCTGCTGATCTGAATTCACTGAAGCTAAAAAAGTAGGCACCAAGATCAACTCATTGTAGTCTGCATGCAGAGAAGTATTACCAGCCGCCTACAGTATATCTGTCCAAAACACCTTTGAGAAAGGCAAAGTCACAGAACACTCAAAAGACAGCAAAGGGACGATTATTTATCATACTTAATTATGTGTAATTCTCTTCTACAAAATTCCCACTTCAGAAAGTCAAAACTACGTCAACAGTTCCGTTAGACATTTATCCGATCCAGCTAATTTTCTAAAATGAAATTAGTGCTGCAGAACAAAATTAGTCAATACAGGTTCAGTTGTTACCAGTAGTTGGGAATCAAGCAGAATATTCTCAACAAGGTGGGATTAAAACTCCATCCATCGGAAGCACACATTGACGCTTCTTCCAAACAGTCCATGATTAGAAACACCTTGATTCATTCAAACAAAATTACGTGGTATTACCATAAATAGTTCTTGTACAAGCAACCACAAGGAGAAGCAGAGAAATTAAAAATACACAGATACAGAGACAAATAGTGAGGATCGAATCAATATATGATATGCAGATGTCACAACAATGATATGCAGTTTTAGTTTAAACCACAGAGAATTTCCAATTTCGGTTTTCATCTCTTGAAGGAGTCTGTTTGTACTTAGTTTCATTTTGTTTAATTCGGCGGATTTCTTCTTCTCTTCAATAAGTAACTCAACTCCATTTATCCTGTCATTTCATTACATTCGAGTGTCAGTTTTAGGAAGACTGGCTTCTGCTCCACTATGTCTGACGTCGAATTCATAATCAGTCCTTTTAAATCGTTCTTCAGCTTATTTCTCCATGTACTACGACACCTACGAAAGATGTATATTGCTTCCTACTTTAACGTTTACTAGTGGCCCTTATATTGTCGATCAACATCCAATGCGTGTGAATAGTTAGTATTGTTATTGAAATCTTTTTCGATTGTAGTGAAGCTGAAAGTGACGAAAGAAATGAAAGAGGGTGGCATAACCTTCCTCAGTTTCTTGTTTCCCCATCTGTTGAAAATGATCTGCTTGTAGTTATCAACAGGAAAACTCTATCTTCCTTTAACAAGACTCGTTAGTTTTAACGAAGACACAAAATAAACGAAATGTTCTACTGTGAAATGCAGCGCATTTCATAAAAATCTGGTAAAGGTTTTAATCGACCACTCCTTTAGAGCAATCGGACTGAGTCAATTTATCAGATAACAAAAATACTACAGTTATGAATAGAAGTTACAACTTATCGAAGTTAAATACTTTAGATAAGCTAAAAAACAGAAAAGTTAAAAGATGAAAATCTAAAAGAGCAGAAATAAAAAATAAAATCTGTCATGTCTCATTCAAAGTTGTTTTTCTGCTCAGGCTCTTATAATATGCATGATAAATGTTTTTCAAGATTTGATATCAAAAAAATCACACATTTCAAATTCTGCTTGTTAAAATGTGTCCTACATACACACACACGCATCATTTTCATTACTTTTTATTTTAGTTCAAAATTCTATCTGCATTTTCACTATCGCCTTGCAAATCAATAATCACTGTAAGATTTTCTAAACGATATTTAGTGATTGCAAAATGAATAGACCCCTATTCTACGTTCCAGATATAAGAACAAAATACCACCTAATTTCGTCTCCTCAATGTGGATATGACAGTCTGACTGCTGCTATGGAGCCAGCTACATTAGGCAAACAATTAGGCAGATTCACCTCCGTATTTCCGAATATCCTCCAACATGGTTATGCAAGGAACAAACGATATCCATTCATAGCTCTTTTTTAACACACATAGATCATGAATCTAAAGTTTATGGTAAAACAGCATTTAAATTTATTTTGCTTTAAAAAGAGTCCATCTTGCACATACAGCTGAAGTCATAACAGTGCACCGGAAATGCTCAAACTTGTTTGCTCAGAAGAAATTCGTACAACCAATTTCCTTATCTTGGCCATCGTTATAGGTATGTATAAACCGGCAAAATTCACCCTCTCCTCCTAAACCTTTTGAAAATTAAAGTCGTCCAAATCCGTTTATTTTTACATAATAATCCGTTGCGTCATCAACTTGAACACTCGCCTACACTTCAGTTACACTTCATTTCTCCATAATAACGCATCATGCAATTCACTTGTTGTAACCGCTTTTATCTTCTAATTGTGTGTAACAACTCTCTGTGTTCATAATCAACATCTTGACATGTTGACATATGTATGTTTATTTATATATCAGAGTAGAGCCAAAGATGAGGAAAGAATTGAAAACTAAATATTTCTTATCTAAATCCTTTCGCCTTCTAAATATCTTAATAGGGATTTTTTCCACAACATGTCATTCACAATGTAATCTGATATTTAACAAGGTTAAACTAGTTATTTACTAACAGATTTCTAGAAACTCCCTACACTTGATCAACAGTAGCATCCTTTGCTTTATTGTCTTTCATCTTCTTCATAACAGCGTTTTATGAAAAAAGTATTCGTCTTACCTTCACTCAGAGGTACAGAATTAGCTTCCATGCGTAATCCCCACACAATTGCATTGCCTGGTCATAAGTAATGATGTCGGATGACTTTTCCCACTAGGTTTTTGTTGCTTTCATAAGTAACACTCTTCGGTTCATTTGAATAAGGAGTTAATTTGATTACTCGACCAAGTAGAGTAATATTACAATAATATATTACAAAATACAATCTGCTCTCTCATTATGTAGTTTTCAGGTGTGTTTTGTCGAAGAAACCTCACGTCTGATACTTAAGTTGCCACTCTGGAAGATCCTATTTTCCTAAATTTTCAATAATATACACCTAGTAATGCCACTGAAATATCAAATGACTAGCAAACTACTTATGAGTAGTATGAAATGTACTGAGAATTCAGACTCTACATACACATTTCGGAATGCGTGCATTGTTCAACGTTATTTTGATTTTATGCATTAACAAACAGATGAAAATACTTCATATGAAAAGAGACGACGTTCAGCGAAGAGACTCTTTTTGGCACACTCATTCGCACAATTGTACGATCGTATTTATATACAAATATTTTAGTGCACGCCAGATGTTTGTCAAGTTTAGATAATTAATTAGGTGATACAATAATGATCTAATAGAGAAGAGAGGTTAATTGGACAGCAACTAAAGTAATATTGAGTTATTAAGTTTGATGACGTTATATACTTGACATTTCCTACCTCCATACCCTGACTACCTGAAAGCGAGAAAGAATATATTTTGTATTCGGAGGTGTTCATCGGTGCATCATGTTTCCTAAGTGTGTAAAATTAACGATTTTTCTGACATTTGAGAGACAAACACCAGCTGACGAAATAGAAGACATTTATGAGTATATTCCTGCACATAATTGGCTTTACGTTTCACTATGTCGAGGCATAATGCAGCTCACATAGATTATCTTGATATGCTTTTAGATTTTGGATTGCATTAGGGTTGATATTATTAAGACATCAAACTTTTCAAAACCTTCCATTTGACTCATCATTGCTACTGTAAATCCTATAAGACGCATTTCATATAGATCATGTTAACCTTTGACTTCAATCAGAACTAATGTGGTTGACTATAACGGATTAATTAGTACTTCATCTGACAATTTTGTTTAAAAAAATTTGAGCTACTCATCCATTGATAGTAGTATAACGGTTTCACACACACGTTTTCTTCAAGTTTCGTTTCTTATTATGCTTATTAAAATTTTGTTCAGCTGAGAGTAATGGAGACTACTCTGTCATCGGCAGCTTTCCGTTAACGAATAATCTCAAAGACTTCTGTGGTTCTACTACGTGCATTCACCCTTTCTGACGGGTTAGTGTACATCAGCTCAACTGAAATTTTTTTATGGTGTTACAGTAGTCATTATCTTGTTCCTGGATCAACCTTTCGTCATTACTTACTCATTATTTATTCGCTGAGGAATGGCTCGTTTTTTTGTTTCATCGAATGAATACGTTAGCATAAACGAGATTAACCACTCCTTACCAACTGAATTCCATTCCTTCGTTCACAATGGAACATTTCCAGCCGTATCTGTTACTGATCTTTCACCTCAGAAATAATTACTGTAATCAAATTATGGGATTAGTCATACATTAGTGCCCTCATTCAGTTAATAAATTTCTTTAAATAGTTGAAGGCAGTGCAATGTCAATTTAAAGTAGAATCTCTCAAATGACCAAAAGATCTTCAGAGAGTAGGTTTGTGTCTATTTTTGTTGATATGAACATGGTGCGATGGGAAACATCTTTGGAAAATCGCTCCTGGGCGATCTTTAGTCACAACATTTATAGTAATTGAGACGTTCCAACCAACGCTGCATTTATTACACATAATTTCTTTAGACCGCATATCTTCAGTTTGACCTTTATTATCCGCCTTTCCCTTATTTATTCGCTTATTCTAATAATTCTCTCTCTGTTTAGTCTCTTTTTTGAATGCTACTCTTTGTGTCGTCAAATATCATTTTATATCGTGTAATAAGGAATAATTTTTAAATTTAATAATAGGAGATATCTTAATTTTGTTAACACTCCATAGAACGTGTATTCACTTCTAATTGATGTTTTATTCTTTTGACAAATACATGGACTTCATAGATGTCAACTGGTCACAGTATCTGGGAGATCTGCACATTTTACAACGTATAGTCATACTCAATGCAGGCGTTTTATCATCGCTAAACGTCTCAATTCGAATATTTAGTAAATTTCAGTGCATAAATGTATGCGGGTAATGGAGAAAGATGTAATGTCCAACTGAAACTTATATATTCCATACATTGATTTTGTAAAACATGTTTGGCAAAGTAACTTACTTCGACGATAACTGTGTGTAATATTATTTATTGATTTCCCCCCTACATTACTTCTCCATTGAAATACATATATTACATTTTCAGAGTAACATATCGTTATCTGAGTCTGTGTTATTATGTGAATAAAGGGATCTGTGGACATGAAAGTGGGATCCTGAGAGAAACCACCATAAACAGCAAATATTACAACCTCTACAATTTGATACATTTACGCGAATAAACTTGTTTGATAGAAAATAAAGTTGACATTTTCAGCATATTTCAAGATGACAACTGAAACAGCAAAACAATATGCGTTTAATTTTCTAACAACGGTGTGTTATTATCAACTTAGCAGACATCATGCTCTCATTCTTACTTCTTCACCTCAGTGGTAAGCTAATAAATATACTGCTCACTATTGGTCTGTCTCTAATGTAGGCGATCACTCCACAGTCCGATTACAAATGCTTCAATATCAGACATGAAAACTACTAAAAATAATAATGACATCAATCATATTTTTGAATAGTTGTGATGAGCAAAGAAATTTTTCATATCTTCTCTTTGTCATCTGAATTAATGTGGACTGTCCATATTTTGGATAAAAATTCCTTGATACAACAGGTGACTCTAGGGTAACAGATCTGTGCCTGTGATCACTCTATAAAGAATATGAAAGTTGCATTTTCCTTTTGATGTTTCAACACAGTCTTATATCACTGAGGTTGTGATTCTCGCTTATAATGAATTATCTTCAGTATTCGAGTATTCACTTCATCAGTGGATTGTTACTATCTACTCTGCATATCAATATTAGATAAGTGTTAAAAATGTTTGACTGATGATTCTTTATTCCTATTTCACATGTTTGACAACGGATTATTTGCATCATATCATATTTTTTCACTTTGTAGGTTAATTGATTTTTCAAACACGTCAAACCCTCAGGTGGGACGTTAAATGACGGAATAAGGATGTCAGGTGAATAACAAAGCTCAAAGCGAGAATAGTTCTTCCTCGATGCAAACAGTTGAAAACATATGAGGGTTTGTAGGTGCAAAATACAACTCTCATTGAGTGGCTTGAAGAGTTGCATTACTAAGAAAATCATATTTATTTCCCGTCACCACTGGCAGCTAAAACCTTGTAAATAAAACAGAACACATTGTTGTAAGAAAGTGAGAGTCAGTGCTAAATCCATGTGTACAAAATTATTTGCAGTAAGAAACAAGTACCTGATGTGAAACTGCAGCGTGGATTTCTTGAGTAAAAAATGAGGATGGGTGAGACAGTGGATGTATTTTCTGCGCATGAAGAAATCCGTGCTTACATATATGACAGAATAAAAGGTAATAAGATGATGCCCATGTCTTGAATAATGCAGTCAAAAAAAAGGATTTTACATTTACTGCCCTACAGTGTTAAGTAAAGAATACGGTAAGAATTCTTGATCTCCCGAGGGTTTAAATACAATCTCTTAGTAGTTACAGGCCATGACAAATATAGCGAAAATCACTCACACCAACCAGTAGTGCTTGCTAGCTATGATGAAGGGTTCTCATCACTCGCAGACCATTTTACTGGGTTTCTTTACAAGGCTCATCATTAGCATATCCAGTTTCACTTAGCTTTAATCATCAAAAATATTGTCATCTACTTAGGAGAACCAGTGATTCAGTTAGTCGAATTCGTCGCTTCGAACAACAAAGTTTGTACTTGAAAACGTTGGAATTTATCCCTAGGAGGCGGAAATATTCAGCTTGCAATGTTTAAGCTGACTGATACCATGAATGGGAGGCAAGAAAGCCGACAAATGAATGTGATGATTTATTTCATGGATTACATGATATGCAGAGTTGAATATCACTCATGTTATGGCGTCTTATTTGCTCTATATAATTTCTTTGTAATTATCCAATTGCATCTTCGTAATCGACAGTGTCTGGATACATTTCTCGGAATAAGGTCATTGATACCATTCTGGAAGAATACATGATAAAGTTTCATGAAAGCCACTTCCCAAACAAACGCGAAAATCAGCAGTATTTTAGTGGGTCCAGTCATAAGGAGCATCTTCCAAGAAAATGTCCATGTGACGTGATAGAGAAGAGTGTTGGTAATCAAGAAACTGACAGTTCCACATGTGATTAACAAATTATTAATTGTTGGTGTATAACTTTGAAAATTAGGCATTTGTTTCTTAAGTGTATCTATTTTCACGACACATATGTTATGAAGTAACTTCAGTCAGAGAATCACTGTTCACCAGTAATCACTGTATAGCACTTATGTCCATGTTTGAGGCTTTTCAGAAGAACGTATCAAGTAGCGACCATGTATTGAATATTTAAAATATTTTTGTGTTACAGAAACAATTGGTATTTGTTGTGTAGAATCTCAGGGTATTTTTATATTTACAGTGATGTTGGAAACACTAGAATATAAATACTGTAGATCATTTCGTCATGATCGGGTGCTCAACGATATGAGTCTACTAATCACACTGGCGAAGTAGTTGAAAGAACATGCCAGAAATTTCAAAATCGAAGATCACAAAACAGTTCAGTCTTCTGCGACAAAACTGAATATGCATGCATACGCTTACAGACCGATAAAGTTGGCTTCATATGACGTGACGTGTCTTGTAAGTATTCGAATCCTCAATGAATCTCATTCTGTGTTGTTACAAGTGAATTTAGCCACATTTGAATGATTATGGTCATCAGTTGAAGAGGAAAAGTGCTTTCATGTTTATTTATGGCCTCCAAATAACCTGAATTAAAATTAATCTTTTCCTCTTAACGTGGAAAAAGCCGTCATAATTCTCGACAGTAAACCCAGTCTACGCATCCGAAATACTCTGTTCTACCTTCGCCTCTCTTGTTTCATAAACCAACTAAAACTACTCAAGCCGTTCATATATTCTCACATTTATCTAGAAAGCTTCTTTTCCATTCAAATATGATGGTGTTCAAGAACATCTACAGGTCGAAAAGTAATAAAAAATTCCATTATATTAAAGAAGCAAATAGGTCATTCAGAAAATTAATGTTTTGCATTAACATCGAGTCGGTAAAATCGAAAACTGAAGGACCAGGTGTGAAGGGAGTCATGCCTATTTGGTGATGCCCCTAAAATTTTTTTGAAATGATTGTTAGATATCAAACAAATGGTCACAAAGTTTTAAGATGGAATACATAGTAGTGAATGCTCATGTTTGCTGTCAAAATCGAATTCGTTTAGACGTGTTTGAAAAGTTCACCTAAATATTTAAAAATACTATTTTAATGATTGAATAGGGCGAATTTCACATTTAATCGGTAGGTTAACTTCTACGAGAAACACACAGGTGGAATAAAATTATTTGCGACTAACGAAAAGCGATGAATTGTGTAAAAATGTCGCTTTTCAAGCTTGAATACAAAATAAAAATTGGTCACTTGAACAACTACAAATAAACAGAAATTAAATTGAATTTAGAAAAATAGTAGCAAGTAAAAAGTCAGATTTTCGAACAATAAACAGTTAAGTGTTTCAGTCTACATTGTCTTTTGAGGTAAAATTTGATCCTCTGACACTTTATAGTACAACAAAATAAACCGACCAGATTACAAGTAAATAGCATCAAACCGACAAAGTGAACCATTAAAATATACTTATACTTTACTTGATCAATTATTCAGTACTCAAACATTTACTGACTTTAAGATCAACCTACTTGTGAGTAGTATAAACAATCGGAGGTAATTTACAAAGATGGACATTTTGCTGACACTATCAATACACTCGCTTAGATTTTCACGGTGATCAAGTTGAAGCTAACCACAACTGATGTGACAAACAAAATCGACTGTTTGTTTGAGAATTTAAACGAGTCTCGAAGATGAGCGTTTTAATGGAAAAGAATCTGTGTAGTATATCAGATAATTCTCATCACATTAAAAGCATAGGCAGGGATATATGGTGCTCCAAGCAGCAAGAATGTATGAAAACGGAGAGATAATTTTGCCCCCTGGTGCGACCAATTAAGAAAAAATGCCTGAATAAATAAATATATCACACTGTGGAAAAATACACACTCGAAGAGCTTCTTAAAGTAAAATTGCTCCCTAGCATATAGCTTTCAGCGAATTCTGATATCTGCCTAGTTCCCTCAGGGCTGCTAACTAACAAGCAAGTGAATTTTTACAGAATTTATAAGTCAGGATTTATCAGTTAATTATTTCATCACTGAGACGTTTTCTGATCTACACGACTCATTCACATGAATGATCCATCTAATACAGTCAATTAAAAACCGTACGTGGTAGAGCTAATGTGAGAATGGATAATAGCCACCGTTGTATAATATAGTTCCAAACTGGATTCGTTTATCTGATATTCTAAACCGAGTAATATGGAGCACCTTTCACTTCTCAGTGTCAAGGGGGAATGTCATGTGTGTAAACTGATGTGGTTTCGCTCTATATAAATGCTGGAAACCATATCCAGTTATTTATGCAGTGCTGCTTGTATGAAATGAATTTACCTATTATGGAGTCAAAGGGTTCATAATTTGAGTCATTTAGTGATGCAAGACCTATAAATGTCAGCATACGCGATTAGCCGGAAGTATATTTTCATAAATCTCTGTCAGTGAAACATAAACCTTGACAATTTACTTGAAGGTCGAGAGTCATGGTTTCATTATTTCTCCGAAAGAAGGCTAATACAGAATAGCTTGACACTGGAGGAAGGTAAGGAAAGCATAGTCTGATTAGAAAACTACACACAACATGTCACGCAAGATGCTAACTAAAAATTGCATCTCATTTTGTGGATAAATTGCCAGAATTAATCAGTAATATATTAAATACCAGTCATCTATAATCTACTATAGAAATTATCGTTGAAGAAAAGGAGACCTTGTGCATAAAAACCACACACCTTAGTGATCCAAAAATGTGTCCTCTCACATCTTTTGCTAATAATATGTAGCTCCTAGTGGTTTGATAAAATGAAATTACATCATGGTCAATAAAGAAGATAAGAGAGAAGCAGCAGTCCTGATGAACAGAACTGATTACGAAAAGGATCTGAATGGATATTCACCCGATTGATCTTACTCACTTACTTACTGAATAGCATAAATCTGCTGAAATGCATAAAGCGAAATTCGAAGCCATTAAATATTTTTTACATGCGAAACGCAAAGCTGAGTAAGATTTCCTAGGATCAACAAAAATCACTCTCTTTTCCTGCAATTTGTAGGTGAGATTATATATGCGTGAATGTTTATATATGTGTTTTTTATTCGTATTCGTGTAAATGGAAAAATGAAAATTCAGGTACATCCAAAAGCAAGATGATGATGTATCTAGGATAATGAATGAGATAATAATTCGATAAAACTCTAATAGCAGATAAAATTCAGTACTATAATGCCATTGTACATAAAATGATGCCTATAGGGTTATAGACTCAGATTATTAGTATTATGTTTCCCTTGGGTTCCTAGTGAAGCATAGTTTCTCTTTTGTGATTCTTTCCGGCCATCTGATCTTGAGTATACAGGGAAGACAGTTGTTGTTGATAAAGGTCTGCAACAGGCTGTTGGAAATATTCTTGGTGACCCGCCAAGTTTCTGATCCGTATAGAAGAACTGACTGACTTGACGTTTGTATTGAAAATCCGAATTTTGTTGTTGATGCTGAGTGACGAAGATTTCCAGATTTGTTTCGGGTTGATAAATGTGTTTCTCGCCTTTCCGATTCTCGATTTGACATCCTCGTCCGTTCCTCCTGTAGTTGAGACAACGCTCCCTAGATAAGTGATTAAAGTAACCTCTTTCAAATCCTTTCCGTTGATGGTGGTTATCTCTGGATGTTGCTGCTGCTGTTTTCATAACCTCCGTCTTGTCTATGTTCACCTGGAGTCCTTCAATAATTTTTGTACATTTATCCTTTGATTACAAAAGCGATATGCAGAAACTGACTTGCTGTTGTCAATAATCTCATTGTTTGCAGCTTTGAACGACGATTACCTTGCACTCCATGACAGTGAGTGACTGAAATTTCAATGTGTCCACCCACGCGTTTTATTACCTGCATCCAACTTCCCGGTGAATTCCATCACAAAATATCTTCTGTCTTCTCTCTGCTTTGATATTTCTGCAAACTTATATTCGTTCTCTTTACCTCGTTGAGTTTGACAGCTTTTAATGATTAAATCATGTTTTCTGATGACTGTAATCTTCTGGATCTTTGTTAATTAATTGTCACATGCGAACTAATTGTGTTTTTGAGAAGTGGAGATTGTGAAAATGTTTTCCATTTATCACAGCCTTGCACAATCCGATTCGATGACCTGAAAACAATAAGAGAAGTAAATGACCAATTCAATGACTATTCCGACTATATCTGCTCCCGTATTATCAAAGTGACGCATCAGTTCACTGATATCAGGATAACAATGCGACGACATATGCATTCAGTATGAATAAATGTTTCCTTCAAATCATTTAGTAATTTTGGTACATTTTCCTTTAATTACAAAGACGATATGTAGAAACCAACAAAATCTTGTCCACAATCTCATTGTTTGCAGCTTTGAACGACGGTTACCTTGCACTCCATGACAGTGAGTGACTGAAATTTCCATGTCTGCATCCACGCTTTTATATTATCTGCATCCATTTTTCTGATGAATTGCATCACAAAATATTTTCCTTATCCCGGTTTTATTGGCAGCTTTGATTGAATGAATTACGTGTTTTCATGACTGTGATCCTCTGGATTCTCATTAATTCATTATCGAATGCGAATAAATTATATTTTCGAGAAGTGAAAGCAGTGAAAAGGTTTTCCCCTATCACAGAATTTCACACCTCGAATTGAAATCAATAACAGAAGAAAATGACCAATTGAATGAGATCCCATGCACGTGTTGTCAATTGACAATAATATTTTCAAATGAAATTACCATTTTGGTGAGTGTATACAATAAGATGTTCGGTAAATTTTGAATTAAGCCTTTCCTAGTATAATTTGTTGAACCTATGATATCTTATTCAGTTTTTGCGTTTCGTACTTTAAAAATATTTACTGGTGTTAAATTTCGCTTTATGCATTTCAGCAGATTTGTGTGATTCAGTAAGTAAGTAAGTAAGATCAATAGGGTGAATATCCATTCAGATCCTTTTCGTAATCAGTTCTGTTCATCAGGACTGCTGCTTCTCTCTTCTCTTCTTTATTGACCATGATGTAATTTCATTTTATCAAACCACTAGGAGCTACATATTATTAGCAAAAGTTGTGAGAGGACACATTTTTGGATCATAAGGGTGTGTGGTTTTTCATGCACAAGGTCTCCTATTCTTCAACGATAATTTCTATAGTAGATTATAGATGACTGGTATTTAATATATTACTGATTAATTCTGGCAATTTATCCACAAAATGAGATGCAATTTTTAGTTAGCATCTTGCGTGACATGTTGTGTGTAGTTTTCTAATCAGACTATGCTTTCCTTACCTTCCTCCAGTGTCAAGCTATTCTGTATTAGCCTTCTTTCGGAGAAATAATGAAACCATGACTCTCGACCTTCAAGTAAATTGTCAAGGTTTATGTTTCACAGACAGATCTACTCGACTCATTCACGTGAATGATCCATCTAATACAGTCAATTAAAAACCGTACGTGGTAGAGCTAATATGAGAATAGATAATAGCCACCGTTGTATAATATAGTTCCAAACTGGATTAGTTTATCTGATATTTCTAACCGTCTAATATGGCGCACCTTTCACTTATCAGTGTCAAGGGGGAATGTCATGTGTATAAACTGATGTGGAGGCCATAAATAAACATGAATGCACTTTTCCTCTTCATCTGATGACCATAATCATTAAAATCTGACTACATTCACTTGTAACAACACAGAATGAGATTCATTGAGCTTTCGAATACTTACAAGACACGGCATGTCATATGAAGCCAACTTTATCAGGCTGTGAGCGTACGCATGCAAATTCAGTTTTGTCGTAGAAGACTGAACTGTTTTGTGATCTTCGTTTTTGAAATTCCTGGCATGTTCTGTAAACTACTTCGCTAGTATTATTAGTAGATTCATATCGTTGAGCACCCGATAATGACTAAATTATCTACGGTATTTCCATTCTAGTGTTTCCAACATCACTGTAAATATAAAAATAGCCTGAGATTCTACACAGCAAACACCAATTGTTTATGTAACTCAAAAATATTTTAAATATTCAACAGGTGGTCGCTACATGATACATTCTTCTGAAAAGCCTCAAACATGGGCATAATTGCTTTACAGTTTTTACTGTTGAACAGTGATTCTCTGACTAATGTGACTTCATAACGTATGTGTCGTGAAAATAGACAAAATAGACACACTTGAGAATCAATTGCCTAATTTTCAAAGTTATACACCAACAGTTAATAATTTGGTAGTCATATGTGGAACTGTAGGTTTCTTGATTACCAACACTCTTCTCTATCACGTCACATCTACTTTTTCTTGAAAGATGCTCCTTATGACTGAACACACTAAAATACAACCGATTTTTGAGTTCTTTTGAGAAGTGACTTTCATGAAACTTTATCATGTATCCTTCCAGATCAGGTTCAATGACCTTATCTCAAGAAATGTATCCAGACACTGTCGATTACGAAGATGCAATTGGATAATTACTAAGAAATTATATAGAGCAAGTAAGACGCCATAACATGAGTGATATTCAACCCTGCATATCATGTAATCCATGAAATAAATCATCACATGCATTTGTCGGCTTTCTTGCCTCCCATTCATAGTATCAGTCGGCTTAAACATTGCAAGCTGAATATTTCCGCCTCCTAGGGATAAATTCCAACGTTTTCAAGTACAAACTTTGTTGTTCGAAGCGACGAATTCGACTACCTGAATCACTGGTTCTTCTAAGTAGATGACAATATTTTTGATGATTAAAGCTAAGTGAATCTGTATATGCTAGTGATGAGCCTTGTAAAGAAACCCATTAAAATGGTCTGCGAGTGATGAGAACCCTTCATCATAGCTAGCAAGCACTACTGGTTGGTGTGAGTGATTTTCGCTATATTTGTCATGATCTGTAACTCCTAAGCGATTGTTTTTTAACCCGCAGGAGGTCGAGACTTGTTACCGTATGTTTTACTTAACACTGTAGGGTAGTAAATGTAAAAACCTTATTTTTGACTGCAGTATTCCAGCCAGTTTTGTCATATATAATATCCCTTTTTTATGTGTGAAATAGTTTTCAATTTTTGCACAGTCATTTATTTCTTCTGCTGTTTTAGTTACAAGGTTGGGTGTTTAATAAATATGATATCGCCTGATGACACCTAGTTATTGAATAAAAACTGTATTTTGGTTTAAGGAAGATCGGGAATTCTCATCGTTTTTATTTAACGTCATATCACCCTTACTACTGTCACATATGTAAGCGCGGATTTCTTCATGCACAGAAAATGCATCCACTGTCTCACCTACCCTGATTTTTTACTCAAGAAATCCACGTTGCAGTTTCACATCAGGTACTTGTTTCTCACTGCAAATAATTTTGTACACATGGATTCAGCACTGACTCTCACTTTCTTAAAATATGTTCAGTTGAATTTTACAAGGTTTTAGCTGCCAGTGGTGACTGGAAATAAATATGATTTCCTAAGTAGTGCAACTATTCAAGCCACTCAATGAGAGTTGCATTTTCACCTCCACACCCCTATATGTTTTCAACTATTTTCATCGAGGCAGAAACGATGCTCACTTTGAGCTATTTTATTCATCTGACATCTTAATTCCGTCAGTTAACCTCCAACCTGAGGGTTTTGACGTAATTTAAAAATTAATTCTCCTACACAGTGAAAATATATGATATGATGCAAATAACCCTTTGTCAAACATGTGAAATGGGAATGACGAATCATTAGTCAAACATTTTTAACACTTATCTAATATTGATGCGCATTGTAGATAGGCCACTGAACACTTTGTTGAACAATCCACTGATGAAGTAAATACTCGAATGCTGAAGATAATTCGTTAAATAAGCTACTACTGAGTAGAAGCGACAATCACAACCTCACTGATATAAGAGTGTGTTGAAACATCAAAAGGAAAATGGAACTTTCATATTCTTTATAGAGTGATCTCAAGCACAGATCTGTCACCTTAGAATCATCTGTTGTAGCAAGGAATTTTTAACCAAAATGCGAACAGCTGACATAATTCAGATGACAAAGAGAAGACATGAAAAGTGGCTTTGCTCATCACGACTATTCAAAAATTTGACTGATGTCACTATTATTATTAGTAGTTTTCATGTCTGATATTTTTTCGGAGTGATAGGACACTAACATATAAGACCAGAAATGTTCCACTGTAAACAAATGAAAGGAATTCAGCTAGTAAGCAGTATTTTATCCCATATATGCTAAGGTATTCACTCGTCAAAACAAAAAACGTGCTATTCCTCAGTGAATAAATAATGAGTAAGTTATGTCAAAAGGTTAGTCCAGAAACAAGATAAGGACTAGTGTAACACCACACAATAAATTCACATGATCTGATGTACACTAACCCGTCAGAAAGGGCATATGCACGTAACGAACCACAGATGTCTTTGAGGTTATTCGTTAACCGAAATCTGTCGATGACAGATAAGTCTCCATTAGCTGAACAACATTTTAATAAGCATAATAGGAAACAAATTTCAAGAAAACATGTATGAAATCCTTATGCTACTATCAATAAGTTAGTAGCTCAAATGTTTGTAAGCAAAATTGTTAGATGAAGTCATCATCGGTACTATTCAATCAATGTTATAGTCAACCTCATTATTTCTGATTGAAGTCAAAGGTTATCATGACCTATACGACCTATAGGATATATAGAACCAATGATCATTCAAATGGAGTTTTGGAAAATGTAATGTCTTCATAATATCATCCTTAATAGAATCCAAAACTAAAAGCACATCAAGATCATCTATGTGAGCTAAAAAGTCTGCTGCATTATGCCTCAAGATAGTAAAACGTAAAGCCACTTATAAGCAGGAATATACTCATAAATTCCTGTTATTTCATCAGCTGGTGTTTGTCTCTCAAATGTCAGAAAAAATCGTTACTTTTTCAGACTTACGAAAGATGAAGCATCGATGAACACCCCCGACTACCAAATATAATCTTTCAAGGCTTTTTCCAATATTTCTCGTTTTCAGGTAATCGTTATAGTTAGTTACTGTCCAATTAACGTCTCTTCTTTATTAGATCATTCTTGTATTCACTGATTAATTATCTAAACTTGACAAACATCTTGCGCGTACACACTAAAATATTTGTATATAAATGCGATTGTACAACTATATGAATGAGTCTGCCTAAAAGAGTCTCTTCACTGAACGTATTCCTTTTTTCATGTGAAGTATATAACTCTGTTTGTTAATGCATAAAATCAAATAGCGTTGAACAATGCACTCATTCCAAAATGTACATGTACAGTCTGAATCCTCAGTATATTTCATACTACTCATAAGTAGTTGGCTAATCACTTATTGTTTTGTTGGCATTATTAGGTGTATATTATTAAAAATTTAGAAAACCTGGATCTTCCAGAGTGGCAACTAAAGTATTAGATGTGAAGTTTCACCGCCAAAATTCATCACAGAATAAAGTGCACCTTAAAACTACTTAGTGAAAGAGCAGATTGCATTTTCCTAATAATATTACTTTACTTGGTACGATTTGTCGAGTCAGCAAATTAACGCCTCTTTCAAATGAACCGAATAGTGTTATGAAGAAGGTGAAATACAATGAAGCGAAGGAACCAACAATTGATCAAACGTATGAAGTTTCTAGAAACCGCGTAATAAATAACTAGTTCAACCCTATGAAAGGTTTAAGAGAAAAAATAATAACTTTCCAATTAGATCCTCACCTCTGCCTCCTCTCTGATATATAAATATGTATATATATATATATACATATGCCAACAAGTCAAGTTGATGATAATTATCACAGTGAATTATTAGACAAAATTGAAGAATCAAAAACGTTTACAACAAGTGGATTGCAAAGTGCATTATTATGGAGAAAATGAAGAGTTACGGAAGTGTAAGCAAGTGTTCAAGTTGATTACTTAAGAGATAATTATGTAAACACTAAATGATTTAGACAATTATAATTTTTAAGAGATTTAGGAGGAGGGGGCGAAGTAGTCCGGTTTATACATACATCTAACGGTGGTCAAGGTGAGTAAAGTGGTTGAACGAATGTTTCCTGAGCAAACAATTTCGAGCTTTTCAGGTGGATTCCTATGACTTTAGCCGTATTTGGAAAATGGACACTTTTTAAAGCAAAATAACGATTTGTAGGATTGCAAGTAATAACTTGAAATGCTGTTTTACCATAAGATTTATATTCACGGTCTAGGTGTGTTAAAACAGGGCTACGAATGGATTTTGTTTGTCCCTTGCTTAACCATGTAGAATGATATTCGGAAATACGACGATGAATCTGCCTAATTATTTGCCAAATGTGTAGCTGGCTCTGCAACAGCAGTCAGACTGGCATATCTACATTGAAGAGACGAAATTAGGTGGTATTTTGTTCTTATTTCTCGAACGACGAATAGCGGTCTATTCATTTTGCAATCACCAAATATCGTTTAGAAAATCTTACAGTGATTATTGATTTGCAAGGTGATAGTGAAAATGTAGACACAATTTTGAACTCATGTAAATAGTAATGAAAACGATGCGTGTGTGTGTGTGTAGGACACATTTTAACAATCAGAATTTGAAATGTGTGATTTTTTTTATATCAAATCTTGAAAAACATTTCTCAAGTATATTATAAGAACCTGGGCAGAAAAACAACTTTGAATGAGACATGACAGATTTTATTTTTATTTCTGCTCTTTTAACTTTTCTGTCTTTTTCACTTATCTAAAGTATTCAACTTCGATAAGTTGTAACTTCTATTTATAACTGTAGTATTTTTGTTATCTGATAAGTTGACTCAGTCCGATTGCTCTAAAGGAGTCGTCGAATTAAAACTTTACCAGATTTTTATGAAATGCGCTGCATTTCACAGTAGAACATTTCGTTTATTTTGTGTCTTCGTTAAAACTAACGAGTCTTGTTAAAGGAAGATATAGTTTTCCTGTTGATAACTACAAGCAGATTATTCTGAAAAGATGGGGGAACAAGAAATTGAGGAAGGTTATGCCACCCCATTTCATTTCTTCGGTCACTTTCAACTTCGCTACAACCGAGAAAGATTGCAATATCAATTTACTAACTATTCACACGCACTGGACGTTGATCGACAATGTAAGGGCCACTAATAAACGGTAAAGTATGAAGCAATAAACTTCTTTCGTAGGTGTCGAAGTACATGGAGAAATAAGCTGAAGAATGATTTAGAAGGACTGATTCTGAATTCTACGTCAGACAAAGTGGAGCAGAAACCAGCCTTCCTAAAACTGACACTCGAAAGTAATGAAATGACAGGATAAATGGAGTTGGATAACTTATTGAAGAGAAGAAGAAATCCGCCGAATTAAACAAAATGAAACTAAATACAAACAGACTCCTTCAAGAGATGAAACCGAAATTGGAAATTCTCTCTGATTCAAACTAAAACCAGACTCTTATGTACCTTCAAGATTCTACGGTCAACCAAATATACATATGCACACAGTTCCATTAAGACCAGTAATAGATTTCACCAACTCACCGACATACAAACTATCTAAATACTTACTCTCGGTACTACAACCACTACAAAATATTGTAAAAGATTCATATAATTTCAAATTCCAAATACAACACCGAGAAATTGATAAAGAAGACATTATGGTAAGCTATGATATTAACTCATTATATACTAGTATCCCTATTACCGAAAGTCTTGATATCATTTCCAGTCTACTGGAAGCAGTTTCAAAGGTATCACAAAGATGTCCACTGGACACCAGTGAAATAATTAAGAGCTTGAAATTCTGTCTAGAAAGTAATTATTCTACATTTAAAGGGAGTTTATATAGACAGACAAATGGTGTTGCTTTGGGTTCACCAATCTCCCCAATATTCGCCAACCTTTTCATGAATAGATTGGAAAATAACATCTTTTCAAGCATACTCACTCCTAAAATATGGTTAAGATATGTAGATGATACTTTTGTAGTACTAAAACGAGATCTACACAATTCATTCCTGGAGAAAATAAACTGTGTATCTCCCAGAATCACATTTACTTCGGAAGCAGAATCAGACGTCGGTGAACTTCCATTTCAGACTCCTAGTTAAGAGAAGGAAAGGACATTTAAGTATATCCATATTCAGGAAGAAAACCCACTCCAATAAATATTTAGACTTCAAATCATCACACCCCATCAGCGCAAAGATTTCAGTTGTTTCAAGTTTTCTTGGACGAGCACACTCTCTGATAACGGATGAGACAGAAAAAAAAGAAGAAATATCAAACACTACTGAAAATCTCAGGCAAAACAACTACCCATGGAACTCCATCAACAAAATCAACACAGACGTTAAGTATGGCCGAAAACGCATTCCGAAAATATGGACCTCAATAGTCGTCATTCCATGTAGAGCAGAGACGTCAGATGATATCAGAAGAGTACTCAGTAAGGTCGACATCAGAGGTTTCTTCAAAACATCAGACACATTACGAAAGAACGTTGTCTATATAAAAGACTTAATCCCTAAAGATTCTCTATCTGATTGTGTCTATAAAATAAAATGCTTGGAATGTGATGCGATATACATCGAACAAACATTTTGAGAAATCAAAATCAAAAGAAATGAATACCGTAGAGCATCTGTTTGACCACCGAGAAATCCGGTTGAACTACAAAAGCTTGAAAAATCATCAGCCATAAATCTACACGCTAGAGAATCAGGCCACATAATTGATTTTGACAATATTGAAATCATCATTCAGAAAAATTTCAGAAATCACAAGGAACGTCTAATATCAGAAGCACTTCATATCAAGAGGAATTCAAACTGCCTGAATAGGAATGACGGACTAAAGCAGGATCTGACCTGGTTACAACATCTCCCTCCTCCATGAAGTGACAAAATCAACACGAATGTGATATGCAACTTCACTGTGTAAACACACACTGCTTTTGTAATTTTACACACTGATCAAATCCAACAATCTACACGTGGTTTTGTCATCTTCTCCAATTGGCTAAGTGGACAACAAAAAATGACCCCAGACTGATGAACGATAATCAAGTTAGTAAACTTTATTTTGATACCATAACAGATGTACTATTACCTTTGTTATTTGGTTTATTGATCTTCATTGTTATTTTGACTTTCAATATGTCCCTTTAACTTGACCTACGTCTATTTTCTCACCTCTTAACTCATTGTTATATATATGATGAGATTTGTAAATTAAATTGAATATTCCCATAATTTATTCAGAACAAAATATTTAGAGAGAACAATTGTTTTCAATAAATTCTTCTTCAGGCTCTACAATTATAAATCCATTAATTTAAGCATAAAATAGCCAGTAAAGTCAAATTAGAATCATATCAGAAAGTGTGTTGTGGAACAAGTACAAGATAGGATGGAACAATAGTCAGATTTTTTTAATGTATGGTCAATGAGAACATGGGACAAAATCAGATGAAGCAATTTAATTTATTGATGTGTGTATAAAAATACATGTTTCGAGAGTGTGTGTAATCAGGGTGTGTGAGACAATATGAAAAAAACCAACGAATGGGGCGGACTAGACATAAGTTCAAGGTTGAAAATAACGACAGTAAGAAAGATTGTAAAATAATAACGATGATATGGTGTAAAATTACAAGCACTACTGGTGAATGATTGTCAAATAATAATAATGAATATAATGAAGTGGAATGAACAGGATTTTGTAAATACGATAGCAAGTTAGAAAAGCACTACTTAACCTAAGGTAATAAAATCATAAGAAAGGTCATGAAATCATAAAAGTCGAAAATGAACGATTGTCAATGAAACAGAGGAATGGAAGAAGAAGAAAAAAAAGAAAATTGTGAAAGGAATTTATAGTGTTAATGAAGGATTTGTTGGCTTTATTGTATGTCAAGGTAAACATAGTGGTTGAACATACTTCTTCTGTATGCAAAGAGATGATCTTCTGGAATTAATTGCCACCGCTTCAGCTACTGATAGAAGACGCAGTCGAGCTCCGGTTTAATAATACTTTGATAAAGTTATTAGCATTAAATAGCGAAACGTGAGTAAAAACAATATCGTTTTGTTTTTCATTCTTTGGGAAATACAAAAACCTTTATTATAATGAAGAGATAAATGATATGAAAATTATTAAAGTTGAATGAAGCTCAAAGTAATTCCAGTTGCCTGCATATCGTTGTAGCTGCAGTCATTGGACGGTTAAAATAATTATTATCCTTTCCAGGATGTTGTTCAGTCACATGGTATTTATGACCAACTTCACAATTAATAACCAAAGCATGTGATTACTTTAAACTACCGATGAGTGTTTTCATAGCACGCATTTCATTGTCACAGTAGATGATAAGGAAATAAAAAATATTTAGCAGTATTTCGTAGTTGACAATTCAGTGAAATTCGATCCCTCAAGCGACTACTCTTACTACTCTTACTAGGAAAATATAAATGCACTCAACCACTACCCAACTTGGTAGGGCGGGAGGGAGGGGTAAAAAATGACTGTCGCAGACGAAGAGGGTGGTCAGAACTGAATTATTATCACTTTGATATCATAATCATCATCATCTTGTCTATCCTTCTCTCTAATAAGTATGATTACAGTTCAGTTGAGACAAGCGAGGTCAAATATGAAAAGCAACAAAGCTAAAATTAAATTTACAAACCAGTTAGAGGGTGGGGTGGGGTGAGTGTGTTAATGTAGTGTAGTGTAGTGCGATGCATTCTACTAGTGAGGAACTCAACGATACCATACTTGGCCCGTGTTTTAAGTGACAGAGACAATGTTAAGCGTGAAACCTATGACTTGCTTTGTTATTAACAACATAATTTTAGGCTCTTTTATTTCTCTCTTATTTTGTATTCTATAGTGAACTCCTTCTCAAAAATACTTAGCTATCTAAATTATTAACATTGGCTTCCTTTTTTGTACTTTACTATATTCCTTCTATTGTGTATCCACTGGTTCCAACTCTATTAGCACTATGAGTATTACAAAATTGTCCTGTCATTAACCATCATGTAATTATTAGCTTTGTGGTTTTTTTTCTTATTTTCTATACTTTTCGGCAATATTAAACTGACAATCATTGGTTGTGAACGCCATAGTCACCAACTTAAACAATTTTGTATTATTCAGTATTACTCACACTTCCACTACAAACACTGCATTAAACCTGACAATAAAAACAAAACAACAACCCTGAAATGTTATTTTATGATTGTTTAGAGTTGTTTCAATCAAATTAACTGACCATCTTGGCGATAAACATTCTTAAGTATCATTTTATAACTTCCTGTATGACTATAGCTTTACTGTCACCATGCATAATCATATCATAGCTTCCACTACCCAATACTGAGTTATTATTCTATGATGTTTATTTTCCTTTCTACTTCTTGGTACTTTTTCGCATTTATAATTATTTTGTGTTTATCCTGTGTTTTTTTGCTGTTGATGTCTTTAGATTTATTTTGCTTGTTTGTTAAATACTCCTTTTAAATGTTTGTAAAATTAGATGCAAATATTGTAGATATGTGCTGAAAATTCCACACTGTACCACTAGTACTGTTTCTGGAATAAAGCAAATTATTATTATTATAAACTATATCTCATCAGTGAAATGTTACAAAATTTAATGACAACAATTCAGTTAAGATGAGGTCGAAAATGTAAAACCAAAACCAATTTATGAGAAATAGAATATACCAGACAGACATGTTTAAGGCACTCACCACTATCAATGCACTACTGTTTGCAGATTGTACTTGTCACAATTTATGATTAGCAATATTTAAAGATGATAACGATTCACCTAGGCTGATGCTGATGATCATGATGAGGATGACAAGCCGATTACTGAAAACAAAACAAAACAAAATAAGATATTAGAACAAAATTTCGGCTACATACTACTAATACTACTACAGGTGAAACCACATATGTAATACTTGTCACGAGTGAATGAACTGATGAATGAATGAGTGAAATGTAACGAAGAATTTAGATTCGATTTCGCTAAAAATTAAAAAGAACCAACATGGGGAAATGGGGGTGTGGTGTGAAAATTGAAATGTTACACAGATGAGATAGGATACTTGAATAAATAAAATGTTGGTAATGAATGTTTCATTTGCACACCACTACGGTCACATATCAGATCACATACATGCAAACCTAAATATCTAATGCAAACGAAAAAATGAGGCAAACGTGTGTGTGTGTCGGGAGGAAGGCTAGAGAGAGGTATATAAGCAGTGCTGCTTACAGAATTTACTAGGCATGCAGGTGAGTGAGTAAATGAGTGAGTGACATTTTCGGTGTAGACTAATTGTCCATTTTTATTGTCAGCATCATCATCACCATCAGGAGGAAAACAACTCAGATAATGTTGAGTTAGATTGGGGGATATTGAAGATTATGCAGCAAGTTGTAAGACAGGCAGAAGATGCTTTTCTGGTAAACTGCATGAATAATGACGCCTTGATGGATGCAGCTAGTCCGGATTTTTCTGACGTGATTGGGATTTCTGGAAAGGTGAATGCGCATCTAGTAAAGAGGTGCCACGGGATGGATAATACAGTACTGTTGTCGTATTTCCCCCATTTCATCATTTTGAGACGGTGTTGTCGAAGTATATAAAAAAAATGAAGACACTAACAATGACACCTTGCCAACGCCTTGTTATTACCGGACGGTACCGGAGTGTTAAGTAAGTAGCGCTTTCTCTGTCTTACATATTTATAAGCGATACCATGACATATGACAGACATTTCGGTTGCTTACATCAAGCCACATGATCCAGATGTCAATATATTTATGCATTTGATGATTCAATAGCTCCAATTCCAAGGTATCAACCTAATTATATGCCATTCATCATTTTCAGTAATTTGATTGCTCCTAACTGGCGTTATTCATCTCCTCTTGGCAAAAGGACGACAAGTGTATCTAACCAGTAGGAATAATTATTACTTACATTTTCCATACTTGTTGCTTTCGATTAAAGCCAGCTGTCTGTCTCGTCTAGCAAGGCTAGCTGACGGTGATTATAAATCGCTGAATATTGACTAATTACTCACTCGGTAAGTATTTGAAAATAATAATAATACTAGTAATAATTTATTTAAACATGTGTTGTGTGTCAATGGAACTCGTCAACTTGTGGTGTACGAACATCTTTAACATTGTTAGTATTAACATTGAATCTCGAGGGCGAAATCACCTTACAGACAAGGATGGTGATTATATCCTGGAGTTTCCGATTACAATCAGAATGGAAATCACTTAAAGATAATTATCATTATCATGATTACTGTTTTAATTAGTTTTATTACTATCATAATAATAATTATTATTATTGTCTCCTTTAATTCTTAGAGGAACACATGGCTACAGCCGTTTATCTTTATTACGTTCGTTTCTCTGCCAGTGTATTCATCACCTGGCTCATCAATACGTCTGTCCACATGTTTTCATCATCTCCTCTTCGCATCACATTAATCGTGTTGCGCAACTGAAGAGTATTGTTCATTAGTTTGTGACCTCCCTGTTAGTAACAAATATCTGTAAGTACTTGTAAACAGAATATTGTCAACTTCAAGCAGAGTTTCTCAAAAATCGAAACAATCTTGGTTGCATAGCTGTGTGTCTGTGCTTCATGATGTAGACATGGTATTCACCTAATTACGACTAACTGAAATTTTACTTGTAATTATAATTAGCATTCACCGAATAGCAGTGAACCAGACGTTAAAATAGGGAATACAGTGATCACACAGCCGTGTTCCGGAGAGCTTATTGCATTCTGTCTTTTAAATGTAGAATACCATCAGGTCCTAGTCTCAGAAAGGAGGAGAGGTTTAGGGTGAAGCTACCCACTCCATAAAGAAAGTACACCTATTCTTACGGAAAAATTGCTTATAAAATTCCCCTGAATAATTGAGTCAAAATAATTAAGCTTATTTGTATGTTTCACTTAAATTCGAAGTTTTCATCCCTTTGTCTCCAAGACTGCATATCACTGTTCTGACAGCTGCATATAATATATTGATTCAATCCTCACTATTTGTCTCTGTATCTGTGTATTTTTTAATATCGCTAATTCACCTTGTGGTTGCTTGTACATTAACTATTTGTGGTACTACCATGTAATTTTGTTTGAATGAATCAAGGTGTTTCTAATCAGGGACTGTTTGGAAGAAGTGTCAATGTGTGGTTCCCATGGATGGAGTTTTGATTTCATCTTGTTTAGAATATTCTACTTCATTCTCAACTACTGGTCACAACTGAACTTTCGTTGACTAATTTTGTTCTGCAGCATTAATTTCATTTTAGAAAATTAGCTGGATTGGATAACCGTCTATCGGAACTGTTGACGTAGTTTTGATTTTTTGAAGTGGGAATTACATATTTCATATTTCATATTAGAAAGAATGCTTGATTGCAAAACTGGGGTTTTTGTAGGACAGAATTACACATAATTAAATATGATAAATAATCGTCTCTTTGATTTCTTTTGGTTGTTTTGTGACTTTGCCTTTCTCAAAGATGTTTTGGACAGATGTACTGTAGGCGGCTGGTAATACTTCTCTGCATGCAGACTACAATGAGCTGATCTTGGTGCCTACTTTCTTAGCTTCAGTGAATTCAGATCAGCAGATAAGAAATAAACAGAAGCAAATATCAATAATGAACACACATATAGTACAACAATAAGAATAATCACTCATCATATCCAAAATATGTTAAATATAGCACTTTATATATTTAGTGAACTCTTGGTATTTTCTTGAAGATTACTTGCAATAATAATGGTGATTACCTTTGTGTATGATGAAGTTGGCGTGACTAGCGTGGATAGGACAACTGTCTGTTACAAAATGCAAACCAATTAGGCAGTTTTATTAATGACTGAAATTACAGCTTCCTCAGGTAAAAATTAATCTAGTACAGTAAAACTGTCATATCTTTCAGCTGTTTAGATGAATTCATGCTACCTAAATATTCTGAAATATTTGAAAATTGTCGCATTTATATGAGACATCTTTCCAGCTTATTGGTAGTATGTTATAGGGGAGATATTCACACGTCAAGAGATTGCAAGTATTCGAAGGCTGACTCATAAGTGTATATTCACCAGTCAGATTTGATAGCGTCTACTTAGAACGGAGATTTGAATGCATGTAACGTGGCGGAAATAGAACCAAAGTCTATATTTTCACGATTAGTTCTTATCACGGAGTAGTTCGCTTGGTCACCTAAGCTTCAAAATAGGAAACGTCATTTACTTTTTCGTGCCACACTCTGTTGAATTTGCAGTATAAATCTTGGATATTCTTTTGACTTTTCTAAACAGCGCTTTCTAGATGAAAGAAGAATATTCCATTCTGTTAGAGTTAACGAAATATACTATACAATATATGACAGTGAATATTGATTTGCAAGGCAAAAATCAAAATGTAGATAAGATTGTGAACTGCTGTAAATAGTAATGAGAATAGGTCGTGTGCGTGTGTGTCATGTTTTAACACACAGAGGTTGAAATACGTGACTGTTTTACTACTGAACGCTTGTAAAGAGCATAAGAAGACATTGAGCATAAAAACGACTTTGAATATCATGACAGAAAGACACATTTTTGAATGAGACAAGAAAAATCTTGTTTTTTCTTTCTGCTGTTTTAGATTTTCATCTTTTAACTTTTCTGTCTTTTTCACTCGTCTAAAGTATTGAACTGCTATAAGTTGTAACTTTTATGTATAACTGTAGTATTTTTATTATCTGTTATTATCTGTTTTTATTATCTGACTCAGTCCGATTGCTCTAAAGGAGTGTTCGATTGAAACTTTACCAGATTTTTATGAAATGCATCGATTTTCTCATTACAACTTACTGGTAAATATTCCGCTACTCAGCATACACTCTTGTGACTTAATGAATAGAGTAGAAGGTTTTTGCTCCAAGCGTTTTTCACCTTTCACAAAAGCTTCGTTTCGTTTATTTTTCATCTTCGTTAATATATACGGCTTCAAATAAGTGAAGATGTAATTTTCCCGCTTGTCACTACACCTGGATTATTTTAAACAGAGGAGAAACAAGAAACTGAGGAAGGTTATTTGCACCATATCATTGTGTTGATGATTTTCAACTGAGATTCAACCAAGAATGATTTTAATGTCAATATTACTAATAATTCATTCACATTTGATGTTGGTGAAGAACGTGGTGGCTATTATTACATGGTATAGTATAAGGTATAAAAAGATTTAAGTAGGTTTATTGCTACATGCAGAAATAATTATAAGAATGTTATAGAAGCTCCGATTATGAATTCAAAGCTAGACATAGTTGAGCAGAAACCAGTTTTCCTAAACCTGATACCTACTGAAACAATTCAAGTTTTAAAAGGTTGCCTTTTATATTACCTCTAATTGTGTCCATCGGTTCATGTGTACATACATTCTCTCGCGTGGCAGACGAAAAGAAAAGAAGGATTTCTGACTGTTTATTTGATCACATGTCTATGAACTTGTGAGTGAAAGGCTCTAAAGTGTTCGTTACAATGATTGTTTTCCACCTGACAGATAGTGGTCAATAAAGAGATGTCTCAAAATTATTTCATTTAAATAAAGTTCAAGGCAATTCCCTGCATACCGCTACAGCTGCAGTGATGAGGTGGTCCCTTTCCAGGATGTCGTTCAATCACATGATATTAATGACCAACTTCACAGTTATTAACCAAAGCATGTGACTACTTTGAACTAACGATGAGTGTTTCGATAGGGTGTATTTAATGTCACAATAAATGTTAAGGAAACAGAAATATATATTTGGCAATATTTTGTGGTTGAGAATTGAGTAAAATTTGATCGTTTTTATTGCTATGGCATTTTGATATCCGTTAAATTTCAAATTTGCCTTACCATTTGTGGCAGATGGACAGAGAAACCAATGAGACATCTATGAATGCACTGAAATGTTCATCTTATGTTTTTCAACAATTTGTGATATCTTGTTTTCGGTTGGCTATTAGGCAGTGAAAATTATTCACTTCCTTGTCGAAATGCTATAATATGAAATGCATCAACTAACCAAACATCCTAATAGATGCTATGACATTTTTATGTCAACAATGAAGTTGTGATCTATGAAATGATTATCAACCTACCATATCAATTCGTTGTAAGACACCTACAATAGAAATGTGAAAATTACTGTTAAACAGACTAAAACACCATAGGAGAGTATTTTCACTGATATAGCTAACATAAATTAAAATTCGCCTGGCAAGAATTTGTTGAGCATACTATGAAATATGATGACTACAAGGAGCCCAAATAAGTTTTAATTTATTTATGCCCAGTTGTTCTTGGTTACATGTTTTGAGTGAAAATTCATCGTCCCTGTCGTTCAGTTAGTTAGAAGAAGGAATTTCATCTTAGTGATTTCCCACTTCAACAGCGAATTCGATTCCGAAAAATAGTGGGACTGGTTGACTGTTTGAAATTGGAAGCCCTTAGAACTGTTTGAGAAAAGATATTGCTTTCCAGGATATTCTGAAAATCTTTTGAACTCTGTGACATTCACAATATACACCACTATTTTGATTTTGGTTAGTGTTTTGAGGAGTGAACATGTACAGATTAGGCGATTACAAAGAGTAAGTCAATTAATAGCGTATTGGCATATTCAATGATTCGGAAACTAAAATTAAAAAGCTCTAACCCCATAACAAAATACTCCGAAAGATTAAAAGTAACTGATGAATGGAATAGATTTTTCTGAATAATTTGCTCCGAAGAACGAAAGTGTCACCTTGGTGAAAAAAATGAGTTCACCACTCAAAGTAGCTTCTGTGTAGATAAGATCTCTTGGTTACTGCCTTGGAGGATTTGATTAGAACGATAGACTACTGAAACGCCTCCTCTTATGGCTAGACGTGCTGTAAATGCATCTTTAAATTCTCTCAGCTGTATTCCAATTAAATGCATCAGTCTGATTTATCCCATATTCACGTTTGAAAGACTGAGTAACTCATTCATTCAATCAAACTCGTAAGTGTGAAGTTGATAGCTTACATAAATTCAGCTGTCATTGAAACAGTAAGGAGACATATTCTTACTGGGAAATACAGTTAAAGAAAACTGTAAATCCAAGTCAGTTTCACTAACAAAGGAAAGCAGCTTTACTGAGAAAAATTTGTCTTAGCTTCAGGTATCCTTCATTGACATTCCAAAATAACTACGTGATTTTTGTCTTCTGCAGATAATCCAGGCGTTCGTTCTGCATTGAATTCATGGCCACTGAAAACACCTGAAGTAATAATCATCCTTTGCTGATCACTCCTATTCATCAGTATAAATATTTTTTGCTAAATTTGACTCACACATCTTCCTATCATTCCTACACATTGATGATTACGCCCCATCTGCTGAACAAAATGTTTGGTAAGTCGATGAGGATGAATAAGAGCATATCAGAGATAGGATTGTTAGTTGTGAAGGGACCATTAAGTTTTTGGCAGTGTAACATAATATGTGATCGGTTGTAGCGTATTACTACTGAGTTGATCTCTAAACAGCTTACATCACTCACCGACTGCAGTGATTACGCCTTTTAAATGTCATATGTTGTTAGCTTGAACATGCTTTGAAAATATTGAGTGTGGCGTCTAGCATGATTCGCAGTTAGCGTATTCACATTAAAACATCTAGTCAAGATGAATCCGGATACCCATATCACCTTACTGATGAAGTAAAACGCTGAGTGGTTTCGTGAAGGCAAGTTGGCAGATATACGTGGACGTGTAGCGGACATCGTTGTTATGTAGTTTGAAACGTAGTGTAGTAAATGTCAATGTAATACAAGTTGATAATTCGTACTAAACCCATCATAAATTTTAGCATTTTTTTTCAAACACAAAGATAATCATATTCATTCAAACATTTCAACAATCTTATCAAATAAAAGCCTTTTCCTTTGAAATGTATATCATTGCTGTAGCACTTGCATTTCTGCTTTTGACTTACTCCTTATTATTTCTTTTTGATTTTGTTTTGTCAGTAATCTTATGGCTTATATTTGCTGTTGTGTTGTGGTGTTCAAAATGTGTTGTCCAACGACTGCAATTTTGTTCTAGTGTTTGTCATTGTTATTCGATGTAGGGACGTCCTAGCCTTGAGTTGTCCGCGTGAAGCATCTCTGTCCGGTCTGACACCTGCAGAAATATGTCTGATTCAGCCTTATCAGGAGGATTCTTGTCGACCGTGATATAAATAAATGTTCGTCTACACTACATACATAAGACCACTCAGCAGTAAAGCATTAGCAACAAACTATTCGGAAAACGAATCAACCCAGGATGCTGATTACAATGAACATGGATGATATACACACTGAAGAGACCAGTGAGAGGCGTCACACCGGAGAAAAATGTCATCGTGAATGTTCTCGAGTAGAAAAGTAAGAAGACGGTTATTTTATGTTTTACAATAAAATTGAAATTAATGACTTGTTTGCGTTGTATAGTTCCGAATTATTCAATCAATCTCACGCACTTCGTCTCACTCTTTACCATCAATCAAGTTAGTACTCTGATTGTCACTTGTGTAGTTCTCACCAATGAAAAATTCTATCAGGAGTTGTAAATCACGTTTATTTTACTCAGACATTATTAAAACAAACAAAATTTAATCCTCATTTGAAAAGTCAAGACATTATTATTAGAAGTGAAGGCAGGAACATTAAAAGTTAGTTCAACAAATAAACAGGAAAATTCAATGACACTGGATAATCAGTTTAGGATAAGAAGAACAATAATAATTTGTTTTGTCTCCCGAATAAAATGCATTTCCATAAGCTGAAAAAAGGAGAATATTTTGAAAGTTATGAGGGATAATTAAATACACTTTGTTTGGATAGAAATACAGGAATGAATATCAGAATGTGGATGTCTTAACAGCTTCTCACTTCCTTTTCTTATTTAGTAATTTTCGAATCGTCTTTTGCGCGTTAGGAAAATTAACGGATTGATAGATGAAATATGTTTCGGGATGACGATGTGGAAGGAGTTGAAAATGAAAATATTTTTTCTCTTATTAAGCTAATCATTTGCAGTAAATTAAGTTGAATGATTATTATAAAAGGTATTTTCGTGTTTTTTCCGCTTGTGCGCATCTAATCTGTTACTTTATTGTCCCTCAGGCAGTATTCTAAAATCAAAGAAACACATTTTACTGACTGAATTTCTATTAGCTGAGACAGACAGAATAATTGTATTGTCAGAAGTGAATGAGATGTGTTCACGGAAACAAAGGAACGTTTTTCTGGAAATTCCCTGATCTCTGATATTTCGTGATTTGCGTTATGTCAGTATATTAATGAAGTCAGTACTGAAGATGTGAGTTCGGTCAGAGAGAAGAATGTCCATTGTGGTTATATTCTCAATAGAATTCATCTCCGCCATCTGGAGAATGAAAGCGAATATTCTGGAAAGTAAAACGAGGCATCTGATAGGTGGTTTGGTTGACGACCGAATATAGAAATGGATGTCAGAATTTGTAATTCAAAGCAACCTCATTTTTGCTTCCATTATCAGGTTGTTTATTTTGCAGTATATTAGATCAAACGATTCTACTAGCGATTATCTCCTCAAATCTCTCCGCAACATTGAAATTCAGTGAAACAGGTTCCATTCAGTGAGAAAGAGTTCCCTTGGAAATTATTTTACGTTTCACATTTGATCATTGATGTTTTATTATATGACACTAAACTATGTGCTTATGTTCCCAAAGCTGATAATGTGGTGTTCACCAGTATTAGAGAGTATCAAGCGAATTTTATCCCAATAATGAACTAATGATCTTTTTCATTAGAAAATGAGCTTCCTAAAGCTTAGGGCATATACTGTTGATAGGTGATAACAAGTACTAAATCAATTGAAATAATGTGTTTCTACCCATAAACCACAGTTCACACGCAAAAATAAATATAAGTATATTTAAATGTTATACACTCATGTTTAACCATGAAAAAGTGGTCATCATGGACAACCTGGAAATTAGTACTGATTGGCATTTTTTGAAGTTACTTTAGCTGTGTCGTACATAAAACTGAATATACTCAGGCTTCGGCATATTTGAAGAAAGACGGATGACAAATTAAGGATGAGAGAGTAAATAAGTGATCAAATGGACTCATAGCTCATCCACCAGTACACATATTGGGAACGAGCTTTCATATGGATTATAGAAAATATAATTTATTAACATTATTCACAGACAGTTACATTGCAGTTTCATATTTTGTGTTTAATATGTATGCCAATTAGTCCGACGCGAAGTCGGCTGCAAGCCCTGGTAACGTCTCAGACTGCAACATAAGGTGGTGCGGGTTCTAATTTTAGAAGAGGTACGAGTTTCTCCAGTGTCGCAGAAACGCCTTGCTGTTCGGTGTCAACTAGCATGAAACCTTGATTGAAGGCTTCATGCCGACTGGATCGGAACATCTGGTATTTAGTTTTAAAAATAAATCTTTGAAATTATTATTTCGTCTGGTGTTTTTTGGCAGGTGGACGGACAAAACAGTGAGTGATCTAAGAAGATTCACACAGTATATTCCACAAGTGTTACCGCCTTCTATGTGGTCAAATTTCAATTAATCAAAGTTATTCTCATCCTTCTATACGTGTCAAAGCAATAGTATCAAGGCGTACGTAGTGAAATTGATGTGCGAACAAGGAATCTAACATTACTAAATTGACGATCAACCTACCATATCAGTGTACACATAAACCAGTGCGACAAGTTATATCTGAAATGAAGGAGACTATGGCTCAGTACGTGGAAACTGTATGCAAGAATATATGACTTAATGAACCTGACACTGATTCAACACTGCAAACCAATGATATTTGAGGCACACTATTTACAATAAAACTGTTAATAATTACATGACTGCGAGTGGACCTTTCTCTGGTACTCTGGCTGTGTCCGTCTGATATTATCACTCAGATGGAAATTGACATCATAGAAAGTTATATATGTATGTCTACATTTTGAAGAAACATTTCGACGTATTCTCTACTCTGAAATTTTTCTCATGGGATGTTCTTACAATAAAAGTGAGGTGTATTCTTGGTGTCGTCATTTAACTCGTAAGTGAACTAATAATGATGCTTTCAATTTGAGCAGGTCATACGTTCATTGAATTATAATTCTATGTCCAATTTCTGTAGGATAAAACGATTTGTCTACCATAATTTCACCGAGTCGGTGCGTCGGTGGCACAGTGGTTAGGACTCTCGCCAACCATGCACATGGTCCGGGGTTCGATCCCCTGCCGGCGCACACCCGATATCTATGGTCGGCCTGAATTTGGGCTACCGATATCCATGCTGAAAATTCCACACTTGTACTGAAAATACGGTGTGAAATAAATAAATAAAATAACTATGAGATTGGAGTTTATCCACTCAAATAATCCGTAAAGAGTCATGCAGAAATGAAGTTTTGGAATTAAATGTCAAACATCGAGTGCTGATATTATCATCCCTGAAGTCAACTTCTTTTCTTGAGATGTGAATCAGAAACTATCTATACCAATTTTGAATAAACTAAACATTTAACAAAAGCTAGTTGAGAAGCATTGCAGAAGATACATTTATATTTTTACATTTGATGTAGAATTTCGAGGGCATAAATGTCAAATTCTATTTCACAGAAGTCTATGACAGCTTAGATATCAGTAATGAAAAGGAATATTGAACGAATGTAAAAATGTAGTAAGTAAATTTGCAAAGCCGTTAGTTTTTCTGTTTCTCCTTATCAAATCGATTTTGAGACTTTCTATTTTGTGTTAAGAAATTTTATCTCGTACAGAATCGTTTATTTCTTCTTCAAGTTTAGAAAGATGACAAGGCAGGGAGGGTTGTCAAATATGTTTTATGTCATCTGACGTCATTCCACTGTAAGTTAAAAACTCTATTGTAAATCAGAGAAAAAGATAAATTCAGTAATCTCACATTTACTCTCTCGATATTCTTGGGATTACCATTAAATACATTTTAAATACAATTTTTTACCATTTAATACATTTAAATACATTTGACTGACAAGGAAAAAATGAAGCGAATTTGAAGAAGGAAACATAAAACAAATAACGAATTTTAATTTCGAACGTGTGGGAAAAAATATTGTTCGAATACCTTTATTCTTTGGAGTTTATGTGAATTGCTTTGTGAATATCAGATTTATTTATCGAATAGGTCGAGGAATCAATTGCTTTCTCATTTTCATTCAGTACTATATTGTCACGTCAAACAGCAGATCCTCCATGAGTTCCTGATAAATCCAGCATAAAGGGAAGAAATATGAATCGACTTCAAGAAGTACTATCTTCGAGAATCAGTTCACAACATGCCATATCATTGATCATGATTATTCGTCAAGACTCCGGGAAGTCATTTTGGTTTCCAGAAATTTATGAGTAGTAGATTTAAGTCATAATAGATAATCTTATCTTATTATCTATCATATTGCCTGATATCAAATTACATTCGACCACACTGCATAAGGTCTTCAAAACATAAGCAGGTTTATTCTCATGTATTGTTTAGTGGGTTATAATATCACAAAACAAAGTCAATTTGAGATGAAGCGAAGACTGAAGGTGATGAATATATACGGCTTGTTGTGATTTGAGATTATTTGACAGATCGTATCATTTAGAATTTCAAGTCACAACGTGGTAACACTGCTACTCAATCAACTGTCTGGAATCCTAATGTCCACGAATTCTATCTCCACTGACCGTCGTCCCATTATCCATGATTGATTGATTTCTGAATTAATATTTGGCACTAATTGTTGACCAAACGGATGAATGCATTTAATATATGCCTTGCCTCCTTTGGATTGGTGTCAATTTTCTGAACCAATTCGATTGTTTTCTACTTTCCAATGTATTTCAGTATTGAAGTCTAATATTTTCTCTCTACATTATTATACCCACAATTTCATGAAAACACGCTAGTTTTTCATCGTAGGTTTGGACGAGGATTCAATAAATATTGGTAATTACTTAACTGTGGATCACATACATGAAAAATAGACTGGGTAATCACTTAAAAGAAAACATTCATAAGTGATTTGGAGTTGATTATATGGGTTATTTATTGGTGTTAATTATATATGAACATGTTCTTTCATTGCAACAGGATACTCTAACTTACATGTATAGGCATGACTACCTAAATCGGAGTAACGTCACTTTTCATTTCATGGTGTTTTAACAATGAAATCAGCTACAAAACACTTACCAACACAGATTGGCTTATACTTAGATCTGATTCCGTAACCACAAGGTCTCATTCAGATCAGTTTACATATTAATGTTTCTAATAAGATATTCTACTTGGGCTAACTTAATATTAATGCGTACAGTGGGAATTTCCTGCTTCTACTTAACGGAAACACAGTGATGAAATCTTTGAATGTCGTTTTAATAAAACAGGCAAATCCCATTCACTAGTGGTTAAACGGTAGAGTTTTGATTAGTGAACTGAATGCAGTTTCCTATCATATTTGTAGACACGTGATTTGCAGCCGTTAGCTAGTACTAATACGACCAACTTGAAGATAACTGAATGTAAAGGTTTCTACTTCCACACTGTTCATGACGGTCAAATAAGACATGAGTGGTTGACTGTATCCCACACATTCTCGCTTTGTTTAATAGGAGATATAAGCTCTTTAAATAAAAACATCGATACATTCACTCAGCTTGTATTATGTAGAAGCAAAGCTCTTCTCCGAAATGAATGCTTGTAAACCTTCATACATTTGTACACCTAAAGAATCAACTTTGTTTTTGTGATGTATCTGTCAATGGAGATCAAATTGTCTGGTGTTATCCAAATTGCTAGTTAACCATTAGTGCTATAAGACACATTTTTGCCTGATAAGGAAGTATTAATGCAAGAAGTGTTATTTTCTATCTTAGGTAATCATCGTGCCTATTTAAGGTGTGATCCTGATCATCCTAATCTGGAGTTACGACAGTACACAGGAGTTGACACCAACTGATTCCAGGGAAACATAGTAGGCTTTCCAATAGTAATTTATCGTGTAATTATTAGGCGTTTCCCTATAGTTGTACTGCGATAGATCAACAGTACCAAAGTGATTTCGAAATGCAAGGAATATATGAGCCATATTTATGATTTCCCATTTTAATCTTCATAGCAATGAACTAAATGACATATGCGACACTTACAACGATTGAACTTTCAGGCAATGGGCGGCTGATAAAACATGTTTTATTTGCATTTTGAAGAGATAAATCTGCTACTGGTATTGTTGAGATCTAATCACTTATATATCACAGAAATTTGACATCTGACCTCTAAAATTTATCAATTTCATGAATAATCTTTTTGTCACAGATCATTGGTATTTCTATATATATACCTATGAAACTGAACAGCGAAGTAATAAATTCATCGGAAATCTGAAAATTGCTATTCGACGAGAATTAAGGTGGTTGAGTGTCCATTCGATAAGTGTAAAGACGGTGTTTCCACATTATACTTTTGAAATCAACACACAGGACTTTTATAAATGAACTTAACTTTGTTTTTATTGAACTTCTCAAAATGATCTGAAGTGGTCAATGCAACTGAATTCTTGTGTGGTATAATTCCCAACTGAAATACTTATTTGAAATGATTAGTACAATTTTCGCCTGAAAACGGGAATACTGTCACACCTATATTCCTAATGTCTTTTTAAGTTACACTGCTTCATCTCATGTGTTCTATAATTACATACTTAATCTTTTTATTCACATATCACACAATGAAGCGATATCCTTTACTGTGTGTCACATTGGATAAACCGATTATTAAGAATCCATTAACAAAGGTTGTATCCAAACCCAAGGCATTTATCAATGGATATGACTCCCATTTCAATTTTTCAAAATGAATTTAGATGTTTAAAAATTATAGGAGTTTATTTCATGAAGACATCATTAACACAGATGAGATTTAAATTTAAAGTAAATCAAAAATGTGACAGAATTAGAATGAACAATTTTCATCAAATCAGTTAGGTAAAAAGTTGTTATCACAAGTTACGCAGAAGAAGTCAGTGCAAATGAATTGCCATTTCGGTATGTTAAATGTTGTTAGATGTAGTTATCGACACACACTGCTTGCATTCTTCAAGCTAAAACCACAAAAAATATACAGAAAGATGAATTGAATGGATTCAGTGCATGTCATTGTGACCACAGCAATACGACAATTGCCATAAATATTTTTTGTATTCGAAGCAACGTCACTTTAATTTTCATGATTTAGTCATTTTTTTCCGAGTACAAGAAATCAAATGCTTCGTAAACGAACTATTTTCTCCGTTTATATTTTATGTACTGAAAGGTTTTTAGTTGACTGTAAATTCATAGATGTAACTTAGGGATCTGATGATATATGCTAACATTAGTGAACAAAATTAACCCAAACGTTTTGATGTCTCTAAGCTCTTGTAAACAACCAACGACGTTTCGTCGAAAGATAAGTGAAGTCAGTGTCAGCAGTGCCACTCAGCCTGGTCTTTAACCGTTCATTACAGTATAACAAATGTCACAGAACATGAGTTATTTTTCTATCTCCATAATTTAAACAGCAAGCATATAAATTTCCAGACACTCTAATTTGATTGTGTAGCTGGATATATACACACCACCAACTTATTGTAAAATTAGTCACCCTCATAAAGAACCAAGAAAATAATATTAACAGTTAGGTTATTGTGACGTCATTAACAATACATTCATAAAAAAAGTGAAGCGCCGTACCCTACTGATTGGTTATCTTGACTTTTTCTGAAATATATTTCAAAGCTACTTGTATATAATCTGATATAAAATCTGTAGTAATTAGCGCCGGTGGAATAGCGAAGGACTGGAAAGAAGCCACTGGTGAAATAATGTTATTGGGAGAGGTAGATTATCTGAAATACTTGATCAATACATAGAGTAGGCATTCCATTATGTCCAATTCTATCAATGTGTGATTTCCCCCCACACAAAATAGCATAATGGTAAGCAGATGTTCAAGGCACAGCCTGCGATGAATCATGTCAGTTCTCTTCAATGGTATTTCCGAACTGAATATTTTTCTTTGTAGGGATCTTTGATGGCTTATTTTTGTGTATCACGTTGAAAATCTATCAGTTGATTTGATTTCTGAAGCGTCTTTCTATAGAGTATACTTTGATGACGTCACTGTGATGCGCAAATCATGAAGATGGGATAAATTCATATCTGTACTAAATCCCATAATTCTAACATGTGAATAACAAAGTTGTGATCAACTTGCATTTCTAGACATCAATTTGGATCAGATAGAAGATGGCTCAGTAAAGCAGTTCATTCATAGAATGACTAGGTGGACAGGACAATATTTGAATTATCACAGCTTCTGTCCGTTACAGTAGAAGAGAGGCTTGTTTAAGTGCTTGTTTAGGTTTATTGAGACGATGGGAATAAAGTACTGATGGTTACCCTTGTCAAAACGAATATCGTTTAAAATTTTTAAGCCTGAGTAAAAGTCAATTAGCTTCAAAATCTACAGTCCATTCCGTCCCTTAAAAAGATGTCTTCATCAAATAACCATGAAATCGGTAAATAAATAGTATGATTTTAAGACAGAGACTAAACACAGTCTTCCAGATAACCTACTATGCACTCTGACAGTTCAAAAGTGATTACATCATATTTTAAACTCCATGTTAATTTACATGTATGTGTGGCCACACACATGTTTAGGTGATCAAACGTGCTCTGCCTGTGATGGTGGGAGAAAACGCACTCCAGTGATTAGAAGAACATATGAACTGTGAATTACAGTTGAACTCGGGTGACAAACTATCAATTTCGTCTATTGCTAAACTCCTAACTGCTATGCATAATAAGACTGATACCAAACAGCTTTAAGTCAAAGAGTGCTTACTGAGGTAAACAAGTGGGATAACAGTTCATCTTAATTATTCTTATTTCTAAGCCCCTTATCACTTTATTTTTTTGATTGTTTTCTTTTTTTCTGTAAAAACTGACTCGAACGACAAATGCATGGTCAGACTTTTTGATGTTTACTACACATGTCTCAGATATTCTCAGTCTTTTAACAGCACTATGTTTAACAACACTGTCTTTAAATTTTAATAATCAACCTACAGAATCAGAGACTTCAGGGATCATTGCGACAAGTTATACCTGAAATGAGGAAAATATTATTGAGCATAGAGTAATTACATAGGAGAATATTTTATAGGATAATTCCAACATCAGTGAGGTACTACTGAGTCATTATTTGTGGAGTATTCAGTTAAGTATACTCACGTAGGTCTTTGTTTGATTGTTCGTTTTGCTTAACTGCCGACAATTATTGCGTTCTAGCTGAATTTTTCCAGGCGTCTAACATTTCCATGCATATACATATAAATTATTATTATGCTGGCATAAATTTAAACTCAGTCTCTTTTACAAACTTTTGTCATGGTAATCCGAAACGATAGAAGTGAGGTGATCACTTGACATGAGATGCATCTCATAGATTCTTATATTACGTACGCCTTAAGTCGTCTTTTAAATTTCATACAACCCATAAATGACGGTGAATACACAGATAGACTTGTCCAAATCAAACTACGTATGTTCAAATCTTGTAACAGAACGTGTTATTTTCATTAAAATCTACAGACGAACCAAATGAATGTTTTTGCTGAGTCTGAACTCACTTTTCCCTCCAGGAAGATGAATGGTACCTACAATTTCAATAAACAGTTGTGTATCATATGGAGGGTGAAAGTACTAATATTAGGAATGAAAAGTATTCGATGATCTATGTTCTGTTGGAGCAAATCAAATTCAGCACAAGTGACTCGGCAAAGGCACTTTTTCAGTGATTTCAATACGAAGGTGTGCATCGAAATATATGTACGTATATACGCAAATGGTTTATCAACATGATGAGAATTTCGCCAAAGTTTTTCTGAGCGTTATTCTATCTGAATAACATGCGAGAAAGAGTTGGCTATGTACTGTTTAAAATAGTTAGAATGGCGTGTGAAACCAAAAGGATTATTAGCTATTTAGAAATATGGAGAAGAAAAATTATAATTACGTAAAGCCATTACTTCGGAAAATTAAACTGAATAAATAAAGGTAACATGTAGAGGGCTAGAAATTATTCAAAGTGAAAAAAAAGCAACAGTCGAATTCCTGAGGAAGGGATATACGAGTTGTGCAAAGAAGACAAATAAATAGCACAATATTAGGTATGGGGAATATAGTGGTGTAGCACAGATGAATTGAGAACATGAAAACAGGAGTGTTTAGAAGAATATCTGCTGTGTATGTAGGTCTGGCTGTTAGATTTCGATGGCCAAAGCTCCAGCCATATAGATAAGTCGGACATGTGGTGATCTTTAAAAGAATGGTTTATAGAAATAGGATAACCAGGCCTCTATGCAAATATGATCATCTTTGTTGATCCTCATGCCTACTTTCGCCCTGCTTTTATTTTACCTTGTCTTTGCACTCTGCATATGCATCCCTTATTATTCCAGTTGCTAGTATTATTCTCGCTAATGATGATTTCCCGTATTATCCCACTTTCTGACTTCATTTATTTCATTCAATGTAATTTCTTGCAACACCAAGCAAATGTGATTGTTGCTAAGTGAAAACCTTCGTTAATTAACTTATATCAGTTTCAGATATAGTCACCTGAATATCGTCAGGATAAATCTGTAAGTATTGAATGTGCATTACACTGAATGTATATAAGGGTGTAAATTAATTCAGTTCAAATTCTCTTATTACAAGCTCCACGAAGAAAACAGTGCATCTATCTTGACATATTTATTCTCTTGGTTTTGTAAAGTTCCAGAAGTAAAGACATGAAAACAAAGCCATTGAATAATAAAATGATTACTTAGAGATGCGTCGGTGGTTAAACGGTAGAATGTTCGACAACCACACATGTGGTCCCGAGTTTGCCCTCTGACCGACTCACTCCTTTACCTGCGTATTCCGGTTGTAATAATAGTAAGGAAGGAATGTTGGGCATGAAGCCAACAACCCCACCCCGTAGAAGAAACACCCCTACTACTGAAACGTCAGAGCTTTAGCTTCAGGCCCTCTGTTCCACTAGGAGTGAAAAGGAATAAAATAATAAATAAATAATAAGGGATGAAAAACAAGGATTTCCACTAGTCTCTACTTTAGAGGAAGCTCGGATGTATTCCTCAGCTAACTAGAGAGAAGATTCTGAGCAGAGTCATAGAAAAGCATGGCCAGTGGATATTTTAATTTAGTTGAACTGTCTTCTTCTTGAACCCTGTCTCTCTTTTGTATAGCTTTGAACTACTGAATTTCCGTAGCGTACCGATTTCCTCCAGCATCACTCTAGTGGAATGAAAGTTACAGTTTTACAGTACACACTACAACAAACTATTTAGACGCGAAAGCGAAGGAAGAGTTCTACAGACAACTGGGAACAATAATCGATAAGAGTCTTGCAGGAAGGTTACACCAAAATTCTATGATCAGACGAAACAATAAAGTGTCCTATCATTTGTCAGAACCAGGTTCTGGATGAAACAAATGAAGAACTTTTTGCTGGCTTCTGTGAATTTCATAATTTGTTGATTAAATGTTTGAAAGCACATAGACAAAAAAAGGTGATGTGAGTTTCACTAGATGGGCAAAGCCGAAATGAAATGAACTTCATCTCCTCATCAGTATGCCTTTAGAAAACACTGGGAAATGAGGCAGAAGAGGCTATAAGCGAAACCTGAAAGTGCTCTATCAAATAGTTTATATGTATATGCATGTGTTCAGCATTGGTATAAACAGTATTTGACTGTTGTCTGAAACGAGAAAAGTGATCCAGTCAACAGCACACCTTCTGCCACATTTTTCACGTCAGTCGTAAGGTTGTTCGTGTAGTCGTGTCCACTGTCAGCGCTCGCTTAGGCACAAGTGTGTCTTTGAATGAAGTGGTGTGGTCATGAGCAATACATCGAAACTTCATCCAGTTGTAATCAATATATTACGGTATGCCATGCCAAACAAGTTTATGTAAGGAAGAAATTTCATTCTACGGGAACGCCAGCATTACACTGTTACATTTTTATAATAAAGCCTACGGTAAATCCTTCATTTATTCAAGAGTCGTAATTCGAAAAATTGCGGTCGTTTACATTTTATATGGCGAGTAAATTATTCCTTTACCGGTGTGTTCATTTTCATTTTGTCGCTATGAATCATGATAAAAATAGCACTGTCTCATACGAAAAGTAACTGCTGCAGAGTCCCAAGCCAGGCTGACGAAACAGCTGTCCTATGTTTCTTTCTCTCCTGCTGATAAATGATGTCAGCTGATGATGAAATCCTCCAAATGATCTCTTAACTTCAATTAAAAAGTCATTTATCTTTTAGTAAAATTAAAAATCCACAATCTATCGATGAAGAAAGAAAGGAAAGAAGGTATTGATGGATTCCACAAGGCATGATTTTTCTTTAGATGACTAATGAAAAAAACCAATATTATATTTGTTTGTTTGAAATGACTGATTAGGTTGAACACTGATCATTATGGAAGCCTCTATTTCATGGTAACTATGCGCGCTTGCCAGCAACAGAACAGATTACCTTCTAAATTCATGGAAAAGAGACGATTTGCCTGAAGAAAGACAAATTACCTAAAATTAACTGAAACAATGAAACAACGTTTTCCAGTAGAATACTTGCAACAATATTCAAATTTTTTCGTAAATCTTTTCTCTTCTGTTCTAGAATTTAAGGTTCAGTGGAGAGAACCTGAGGTACACAATGATGATCACAGTCCTAATACGTGTGCTAATTTAATCTCTCGCTGAATTATTCTTGTTCAGACATGGACCACTCAAATAGTCGTGTGTCTGATAGATTGACCACTTCAAACGAAAAATTGGATTATCAGACTTCATACAAAACAAGCATAGTGCAGGGTCACGCCTACACTTAGCATGCTGTGAAAACTGAGAAAGTAACCGCTAATTTTCAATATTCTAAATAGTGTTCTTCGATGAAACTTTTTTGATGTACTCCTTAAGAGGCAGCTTCCACTTTTATTGCTTCGGTTTGTATTCCTCTGTTTTGAAGTATCGATAGGCTTTGAGGTAAGGACATAATTATATGGAAAGGTCAATCATTCTGATGAATTTAGCACTAATATTCTGAATGTGCAAAATCAAAACGGAAACTCTATAAAGCATGTCAATAAACGTGTCATTTTCACAAGGGGATAAATAGAAAGCATCTTGCGTGATAAAACTTACTTGTCATGGTAGGAGGTGTTGCAGTGGCTGGAATTTGAAAGGAACATCTTCTGAGATTTTTTTCAGCAATAACTTCTAGCAGACGACTATCACAATATTTTAATATGTATACCATATACGTTTTGGTCAATGAATTGCCTTCTCTTAGTGTAACGAAACGTAGATTGTTTCATGTTTGATTACGGACTGATACTGGGTAGAGAGCCATTGAAAACTAAGGAGTACTGCCAGATAGATAATGTTTTCTAGCTTGGGACTCATTCGCAGCACCCAACCACCATAGAAGATCATATCTAGTTGTTTAGTTTGTGAATATATTTTCTATGTTATTCTGTTTTGAAACAAATTCACTTAAGGCATCTGATGCCTAGCATTCGGTTGTCACCCAAATCGCAACACTATTTTATGTCGTAATGCAATGTGAATTTGTTAAGTTATATAATTCAGTCAAAGCACTTGCTTATCTTCCATTGCTGACAAGTCTGTGGCCATAAATATCCATTGGCCATCAAATATCTAGTGTAAGTCTGACGACATCATCTTGCTTTCATTCATTTCACTATTAGTATTTTTTATTACTAGTGAAATGTTAAGTTATTCACAAAAGATAAAGTTTGAACTTGTGTTAGCCTTTTGAGAGTAAGAGTCACATATGACTGCGACGTTGTCATACAAAGAAAACGGGCAATTACTTCACTCACTCGTATTTTGAAGCTTCTTCTTGACTGTAATAAGATGACATATTGATAATTTGTGTGAAACTTGAGAAATGAGATTTCAAATGACAATGATTTAAGCTTTTAATTGCATTTGTAGGCCACAACTTTCTCTTCAAAAAGTCTTAGTGCGATTTCAACACAAAACTACCTAGAATTTATAAAAACTGTGAAAGGTGATTACTAGTCAGCTAAGCACATGACGAAGTAACAACAATTGCTAATTGGGAAGTAGCACTTTCGACGCAAGTAAATAGAAAATACTGTGATTGTACTCTTCATTATAAAAATAATAGAAGTTGAAATTTCGGAACTCATGACAGTATCTTACAAATCCCTAAGAATGATGGCTCAGTATGCATACGAAGTGATCATAGGAAAAAAATTGCTGACGTTTGAAAATGTTGCACGAAGTATACAAGTGAGAACTGAATTTTACATGTCTATAGTTATTGAACTTTGGTTGATAATACGACTGATTTAGTCTCTGCGTTGAAACGTGTGATATACAGTGAAATCCTCCAAGTAGCTCAATAAAGAGGACATTGGTGAAGATTTTAAATTATGCCATTTGAAAATCCGAGATGATCTGCAGCAAACTGACGAACAAGAGACAAGAAATCTAAAACCCACTTACAATAATCCACTAGATTGATGTAGCGTATTGTTGAAACACATTGACAATCACACTGAAACAGGTGAAATAAATGCTGAAGACTATTCAATGTTTGAAGTTGTTTCACTTATTTCACGGATGGAGAAACCGTAAAATGTCACTGTTTACTTCCAGCTAACTTACTTCCTACGGGAGAGTGAACATGACGAATGACATTCACTGATAGCTCAACAGAAAGCATAAACTGATCAAACATTTTCCACTCGCGTAATTAAGAGTGGTGTTATGATTTTAAGTTCGTCATAGTTACAGTGTCCCTAAATGAGAAAATTATCATAGAAGATGATCTTTATCCATATGGTAATTATCTATCGTACACATTAGGTGTATAGTTATTTTGTTTGTTCACTATACATTTTTAATAACCAGCTGTTTAATTTGTATTTTCTTGGTGAAAGTACGGCGCATGCCACTGAGAAAACTTTAAAAGCATTACATTGCATGGGAGGTATTCTGATAGAATCCTTACTTAGGTAGCAATCGATTCATTCGTTAATTTAGGAATAATTTTATTGTATTTAAGTAATTGATGAAACAAAATGATAAGCCGCATTTCGTAGCTTTGGTTATACTTCGAGGGAAACCACCAAATTCAAGCATTGTCACTGTCAATAATATGGTTGTGTTCTCTGAGCTGGATAGTTAATTTGCGAAGCTTTCATCGCCCTACTAAACGACACCTTCAGCGCATACTTCGATTTGAAGTGAGCTTTCAGATTTCTCCACGAGTTTATTAATCATCTCTCCTGGTGTCCTTGGACTTGATTGGTTGCTTTTGTGTATTTTCACACCTTCTAGATTATTTGTATTGTGATTCATTGTTTCTTTGACTTGAACTTTGACCCTTTGTGTGTGAGATTCTTTCTTATCGGTTGATATATTTTGTCTATCTCGATGCGTCTATTGATTGATGATTCACTGGAATGCCAACCTTCTAAAAATTCTCTAGCATTCTTGTTGTATCCTCAGTCTAATATTTGAACGTTGTCCCAGTCGAATTGATATCCGCGGTTGTCTGTATGTAGTGATATGAGGGAGTGGATATCATGTCTTTTGACAGCTAGCCTCTGTTCGTGGATACGAAGACGAAGGGGACGTCCACTTTGGCCAATGTAGTGTTTTTCGCAGTTGATACAATCTATTTTGTAGATGATCTTGGTTTTATCTTCCTTCGCTGTTGAGTCTTTTGGTTGGCATAGAATTGAGTGAAATGACTTTGTTGGTTTGTGTACGACGTCAATTCCTAAAGGTTTGAAGAGTCTTTTAGTGATTTCTGAGATGTCCTTTATATATGGTTAGGCGATTTTCTTTGTGCTTTCCTTGGGGGCTTTTGCTTTGACAGGTTGGCTTGGGGGTATATGTCTTTTGATGAAATTCCTTGGATATACATTCTCTTGAAAGACGTCCATGAGATATTTTTCTTCGATTATCCTTTAGATGGGAGTGCTGCAGTTAGTCTCGGCTCTCTTGAATAGTGTTTGTATGCAATTCCTCTTGTTTGCTATTGGATTGTTGCTGTTGTAATTCAGGATTTGGTCTGTGTGAGTCGATTTTCTATAGACTTGATTTTCTAATTCCCCTGTGGTTGTTCGCTTGAGTAAGACGTCTACAAATGGAATTTGGTTCTCTGATTCCTCTTCTCTTGTGAATTTGATGTCGTTGAAGGCGTTGTTTATTAGGTTGTGAGCTTTATCTTACTTGTTTCATTTGATAATAACAAATGTGTCGTCTACGTAGCGTATCCAAATCTTGGGTTTGATCTTTGGTAGAATTATGTTTTCGAGCCTTTGCATCACTGCTTCTGCAATTAAACCTGTGCGTCGGTGGCAGAGTGGTTAGGCCTACCATGCACATGGTCCGGGGTTCGATCCCCTGCCGACGCACACGGGATATATATGGTCGGCCTGCAAAATTTGGGCTACCGATGTCATATGCTAAAAATTCCATACCTGTACCAAAAAATACGGTGTGGAATCAAGCTATAATCAGAAAAAAATATTGGCGATCCCATAGGTTTTCCTTTGACTTCTCCATATATTTGGCTGTTGAATTGGAAGTACGTCGTTAGGCATAGGTTTATGCATTCCATACAGCTTGTGTTGCATTTTTGATTGTTGTGGAAGGTGTTCGTCGTTGCTAAGTACTTGCTCCATGGTTTCTTTTGCTAGTTTTTGTCTGATTGAGGTATACAATACTATGACGTCGAAGGATATCATTATCTCTTGTTCATCTATTTGGATGCCTCTGATTTTCTTTAGGAATCGGATAGCGGAGTTGATAGAGTGATCACGAGATTCCGTTAAGTGTTTTAATTTTCTGTACAATTCTTTGGATAAATTATATGTTGGAGTTCCTGGAAGTGATACAATTGGTCGTAACGGGATATTTGGCTTGTGTATTTTGGGTCTGCCGTAGAATTGAGGTAGGACTGGTCCACTGGATTTCACTCGGCGTTGGTCTTGCTTTGTGATTTGTCCAGTTTTGGTAAGCTTGCTTAAAGTCCTTTGGATGCGGTTGTCCAATGTTTTTATGGGATTTGTTATGAGTCGTTGATTTGCATCCTCGTCTTTGTAGTAGTTTTCGTTTCATTTTTGATAGTGGTTGTTTTGATAGGTTGACTACGCAGTCTATCTATCATTTGTTGATATTTCACTATCCGATAATGTGCGTCTGTAATCATTAATTTTACCATTCGTCTTCCACATTGTTCGGCCGATTTCCATCCCATTGGGCGGTTGACTGGTGGTTTGTATCTTACACTGGTCTGTAGGATTTGATGGCGAAGGCACTCATGGAGAAAGAATAATCGTTCTCTGGTGGATCCTTGCCTTTTGGCGAAGTCTCACAGCGAAGGAAGATAAAACCAAGATCATCTACAAAATAGATTGTATCAACTGCGAAAAACACTACATTGGCCAAAGTGGACGTCCCCTTCGTCTTCGTATCCACGAACAGAGGCTAGCTGTCAAAAGACATGATATCCACTCCCTCATATCACTACATACAGACAACCGCGGATATCAATTCGACTGGGACAACGTTCAAATATTAGACTGAGGATACAACAAGAATGCTAGAGAATTTTTAGAAGGTTGGCATTCCAGTGAATCATCAATCAATAGACGCATCGAGATAGACAAAATATATCAACCGATAAGAAAGAATCTCACACACAAAGGGTCAAAGTTCAAGTCAAAGAAACAATGAATCACAATACAAATAATCTAGAAGGTGTGAAAATACACAAAAGCAACCAATCAAGTCCAAGGACACCAGGAGAGATGATTAATAAACTCGTGGAGAAATCTGAAAGCTCACTTCAAATCGAAGTATGCGCTGAAGGTGTCGTTTAGTAGGGCGATGAAAGCTTCGCAAATTAACTATCCAGCTCAGAGAACACAACCATATTAAAATAATCCACCTGATCTGCAAATCTTCTCTATCATATCTTGTTACTCTCTGTAAATAACCAGTTGAATAAAGTTACATTTAATTGACCCATTCTTCATTGCACACCTTTCCCATATATTAGATGTGTGAATCGCACTCACAAGGAGAATATGAACTAAGCGGAATAGAATTAAACTTTTTCAAGGGAAATTTCAGCATAATTTTTTTAAACTTTAGCCATCATATTGTATCATTTGCGAAATAACAATTGGTCTGAGAATTGTCATTCTTTTGTTTGCGAGTGAAAGTGAAACTGAAATTGTAAGTTTGCTCGTCAGACGTTTCGATACAATGACTCATGTGATAATAATTTAGTAATTTTCTCACTTTCACTTGCCTATTACTTAAAATAATACTGCGTACTGCTAGATCAAATTCAGAGTTTGTATCTTCGTGTTGATTCACTCAATTTGGAGTGCGCCGTGATGTCCAGTCACCTTGCTCACTGACCACGATCTAAACGTGAATGATAGAATTGAGTCGGCAATAAAATCAATGACTATACGCAGGACATCTGTGACACCCTAGCAACCAGTCGATGTGAAGTGGATATTTATTTAAACCGTAGAAGGACGTTAAACATACTCAATTTTTCTGAAAAGTACGTTTTTGTTTTCAACAACGGTTTAAGTCAAGTTAATTTCATAAATGCCCGATCAAATTCGAAAACAACCTGTGAGACTATTTAGATATAGAGAGATTTAACTTCCAACAGAATAATGTGGGGAATGAGAGTCAATACGCTTGGATTGAATATAACACAATTTACGTACATACATTTATTTATAAACTGAACAGATCAGGTTTGTCCTAACTTGTTGAAAGTGCCATTAAGGATTAGGTGACTAGATATCACACAGAAAAAATGAAAGTAGGGGGTAAACTCTTGTATTCAAGAGTCATTTCACTGTCTCCAAGATGACGCCGTCTACTACTTTCCTTGGGACAACCGTCACATGATGGTTCCATGCTCTTGCATAGAGTGAATTAGTACCGTGCAGTGGATCTGGCGATTAAATAAATTACTGTTTTCTGGAATATACCAATGGCAAAGTACTGAAAGGAAAAACGAATTTTAAAACATTCACTATTTAATTCGTGATTACTTGACAGGGATTCTACTTTTATTTGCATCACTTAGATAGCTTCACTTGCTAAGGAGGTTCCTCAGAGAGCACACAAACAATATTTTTGGATCAAGTGAAAATGTATCATGTGAACAGCATCAAAGCCTAATCTCAGGTCAGATGACCATAAGTTGAAAGAAGGATATTTATGTTATAAACCTACTGGGTTGTCACGGTAGCGTCCTTTTTAGCCAATATTTTCTAGAATGTGAATTTTACGACAGCAATTTGTCTGTTGCACACAGCTAGTATACATATGGTTGCGCCTGGTTTTGTTGTGAATATTTTTGGATGATTGCTTCATTTTCTTGGAGTAATTCGTTATACAGGTGAATCACACAATGAATTATGTGCTACAACAGATTTGAAAATGTAAACATACTTATATGTTCTGAATTAATGTAAAAAGTGTAGGTTCATAAATCTATAGCAAACTTCGAATAAAAAAGAAAGATGAAAACCAACAACGAGAATTTGACAATGTATAGCAAGAGGGACACAGTTATTCGATAGATAGTGACAACTAGGGGAATCCAGGATGTGCATTTCGTCCTAATTGAGGGTTAAAATTCACATAAGGAATAACGGATTGTATTGCGGAATGAAATGAATTTTTTAAAAATGAAAGGGATAATTTCATAAAGTGTAGCAGTTATTCTGAGTAAGATTAAGCCTAAGGCAAGCAATGAGCATCCAATCAAGCCCTATAGAAATGCATGTTGTCAAGACTGGAAAACGTACGTTTATATCAGTGAAATTATTAGTAGGTTTCCTTCGTTGAACAGTTAACACAATAATATCCTGATTATCATGCAATGCAGAAATCTATGAATGGACGAAGCAATAATAATAACACCTTTATTCTGAAAAGTATCTTTAAATGTACAGAATTTCCAGAGAAGCTCACTGCAAGATAGTTTTCCCTTCGTACAATATCTTCAAGTTAAATATTAGTTGATAGTATATCCTGTAACACAGTGGTCTCTGAGCTGAATCACGAACCATTCAATTATGATATATCTGCTTTAATTCCTTCAAGACATCCATGATATCTAGTTTAAAGTCAGTTGTAAGATGTTCACAAGTACATTTTGAGACCCAAGTCGATTAGTGAAGAACAGTGAGCACATGGATTGGAGCATATTGCTCCCAAAAACAAGCCATTCCTCAAGTTTAGTAGGAGCTTCTAAATCGGTAGCTTGTAAACATTTTAAATACAAACAGCAGTAACTTATACCATTGAATTTCACATCTAAATCCATTCAAACAATCCAAACGAGATAAAATATATGTAATAGAGGGATGGAATTTTGTGGTAGCTCAATTTTTAAGCAAGCCGCCTATATCCTTGTGCATGTATGCTGCGCTAGTGTACCTGGATCTATCTTGTTCAGATGTCATTTATTATCATGTGAATGGTTTCAGTGCCATTGCTTTTTGTACCATATTTAAAATGCTAAAGATTACGTGAATATCTAAAATATTATTTTTCTTAGGAACACAATTATGACGAAGAGAATTGTGTATTCTTTTTGAATGAATTTATAAGGTATACCTGATTCTCTTGGTGTTTACCTTACCTTCAAGCTTCACTGCAGTCTGATAGATTAATGTCTGTCATCAGGAATTAGTAACTTAGGATGTCTACTGCTTGAAATTGAGTAATGTCATTGGTGCTCATTCTAACGGTGGAAACATAAGGATTTAAAATGAACAAGTTTCAATGATTCTCGAAAATCGTTTAAGAAATCTTTTCATGAATATGAGCAGAAACTCACGGACTTCAACTGGAACGAAGAAATTGTATTTACGTCACTCATGACTGTAAAGAACTAGCCACACATTTATGATACATATGTTCAAAAACTGGTTTATCTTCTATTTATTCATCTTCGCAATCCTTCAGGTGTATGGCAATCTGACTTTTGATTTGATGGTAGTCAATTTATACATATACATATACGTTTTTAGCCTGGCATTTTGTCTGACACTAATACAGAATAGAATGCTAACAGTAGTATGCTAAATAATTTCTAGGGAGTTTTGAGTGAACAGTTCAACTGCTGAGGCATATGTGAAAATATTCACTGCATCACTTCGGCTGAATTTAATTTCGTATACCCACCGTATTATTTTAACACTGTGATTTTCCCGCATAGAAATTACTGTTTAAAAAGTACGATGTATGTTTCTTCTTCTTAATGAGAGAGTGCAGTAGCGTCAAATCGCCTAGCATAGCAACCTTACAGTAAATTTAAATGAAATATATTCACCATAAATTCTAGTACAATTTGGTCACACATTAGAATGTTCCGGCCAATATTTTTAGTCTAAATTGTCTAGTAGAGATTTTTTTGAATTTCGTAATGACCAGCTGAACTAAAGTCTACAGGAAATCAAGTGCTTGTTTCGAGATTGTCAAAATCATTTGTCAACTTCCATAAAGACGAACACATTCACTGTCCAGGAAACTAGGACATTTTTTGTGGAATTACTGATATGCTGCGGCAATCTGCAAAAGTACAGAACATATGATGTTGACTAAATCACCAGTAGTTCACCTCAGTAGTTTTTCGTTGTCATGTACGTGAAAAAGTGAACCTTATTCGCATACTGCATGGTTATTCTTGAAAAGTACAAAAACTTTGAATATATATTTTAATTCTTTTATTTAAAGAGATAATTAGAATTAAAAGTACTTCTAGACATTTTGAAAACCAGTTTCTATGGTCAGCTCAACCAACTTCATAGTCTAGAAACTTATATTTTTTCATTATAGCTTGACTTCACAGCAGAGTTTTTGTACAAGTATGGAATTTTCCGCATGTGATATTGGTAGCCCAAATTTTGCAGGCTGACCATTGATATCGGGTGTGCGTTGGCAGGGGATCGAACCCTGAACCATGTGCATGGTTGGCGAGACTCCTAACCGACACAAAGTGTTCCAAACGCAGGGAGAAGACGATTATTCTGATATGTTTTAGCAGTTCTATTGAACAATATTAAAATCAAATTCAAATTTACCTACCTACTATGAGGCAGCCATAAACACAATTCATGTTTCTAAACACAATACAAGTACTGTAAGACGAAATTAGTTAACCGAAGTTCAACTGTAAAACGTACGTACTTTAAGATAGAGGAGAATATTCCCCGTGAGTTGGGATCAAAATCTTTGTCCACAAGAATCACACCGACACTTCCCGCAGACAGTCTAGTCTAGTCAGTCTAGTCCGAATGATCTTCATTCACTGAAACAAACTTATGTTGTTGAACAGCACATTGTCAATGTGGGTACCACAACCTCAAAGAGAAGCACTCATCAAAAAGAGACTAATCACGGAGGGAACTATTAGAATCGGCTGCTGAACAGGGAGGAACAAAGACGAATAATAAAAACCTCAAAACCAACACGTGATGAGGAAATTTCAAATTGATGGTACACAGTCTAGGGGAAATACGTGTAATCAATGCAGTGTTAGTTGGAACGTCTAAATAAGTATAAATATTGGTAATAGATCATCCAGCAGGGATTTTCCAAACACTTTGCCCATCACACTATATTCATATCAGAAGAAATAGAGACACAAATCCACGCCCTGAAGATCATTTGGTCTCTTATGAGACAGTCTACTTGAAATTCTCAATGTTCTGTCTGCAACCATTTAAAGAAATTTATTAGCAACCGTGAGGCCATTAGTGAATGACAAATACTTGCTAATCCCATAATAAGATTACAGTATTTAATATTTTGTGCAGTAATAGTACACTGACAGATTAGGCCAGGAATGTTTCACTGACTGTAAAGGAAAAAAAGAATAGAATTCAGCTGGTAAGCAACAACATATCCAATATCCTAAGGTATTCACTCGTCGAAACGAGAGAAAAAAGAGCCATTAATTAGAAATAAATAAATAATGCATAGGTAATGAGGAAACGTTAATGCAATGCAAATTCAAGATAATGACTACTGTAACACTACACAATAATTTCAGATGATTTGATGTACACTAACCCATCAGGAGGTGACTATGCACGCAGTAAAACCACAGAAGTCTTTGAGATCATTCGTTAACTGAAATCTGCTGATGACGGAGATGTCGTCATTTGTCTCAACTGAACAAAATGTTAATAAAAAACAACACTGAAAAACACATTTCGTGAAATCATTATACTACTACTATCAACAAATAAGTAGCTCAAGTGTTTGTGAAGAAATTGTCAGATGCAGTCACCACTAGTCGGTAGTATTCATTCTATGTTATAGTCAACCTCATTAATTCAGATAGAAGTCAATGGTTGGCGTGGTCTATTCGAAATGTACCTTATATGGTTTTGAGAAGCAATAGTGATTCAAGTAAGAGTTGTGGAAACATGGGATGTTTTAATAATACCAATTTCATTAGAATCAAAAATAGTAAAATCAGAAATAAAAATATTCACTTCAAAACAATGAGAAATTATACATTTTATTATTTACTATGAAGTGACGCAGTATAATTATTTCCTAGTTGGACATCTTGAACATGCCTTTTCAATTCATCGTTGTGGCTGGATATATGAGGTGGAAGGAGCGGAACCAGGACAGATGTCACAAAAAACTAGTGGAGAATTTCAAAAGCTCAGGACAAATTGAAGTAATCAGGGTGGTGAAGATGGTGTGCAACAGTCCAATGGAAGCTTCATAAATATACCATCGAGATCGAAGTAAGTACACGAGTATATTCAGATCATCTAAGTGAGCTAAAAATCTTCTGCATTATGCATCTACATAATAAAACGTAAAGCTAATCATTGCCAGCAGTATACTTAAAAATGTCTGTCATTTCGTCAACAAGCGTCTGTCTCTTAGATGTCTCTCAGAAAAGTCATTACTTTTTGCACATTTGCAAAGATGATACCCCGATGAATACCGCTAAATACAAAATATGCTCTTTCAAGGTTCTTTCCAAGACTTCTGGTGATTAGGACATGAATGTATGAATCGTGGGCTGAAGAAGGCAAGTCAGGTAGTAAGTAATATTGGAAAACGCGCGCCTACTAACTTCTATATAATTAATGCGACAATACCCACCAACCAACCAACCAAGCTTAAAAGTAGGATTTGCAACAGAAATAATGCCTTTAGTGGTGAAATAAAAATAAACAAGCACTGCAATAAGCTTAACTAGTGAGTGAGTGAGTGAGTAAGTGCAGTGAATACTGAGAAATCGCATTATAAGCCAAGTGTAAGGATAAAAGCAGTAATTCCGTCATTGGGCTTGATGTTAGTAAATTAAAACGGACAGACAAACCTACGTACCTACCTACCAATTAGTCGATCACCGAACGTGTACGTTTTACACAGGAGAATAATAAAAAAAATAGGTAGTGTGATGGTTACAGGCTTGTCGACAGACAAGTCAGAGAATTACACACATGATGGTGTCTGATTGTTCTATTTGACGGAATAAGATTAGTAGTTTTTATCACAGGTGTGATGTGATCGTAAGTGGTAAGTAATAAGACTACTACTAATTACAGTATTATGGAAATATAAATGAATCCACCCCTACCCACCCTGATAGGCAGGGAGGGAGGGATGACAAATAACTGTCACAGACGGAGAGGGTGGTGACAACTCAATTATTATCACTTCGATATCATCATAATCATCATCATCGTCATTATCATCTTGTCTAGCCTTCTCCCTAATAAGTATGATTACAGTTCAGTTCGGTTCAATTGAGACAAGCGAGGTCAAATATGAAAGGTGACAGTGAAATAAATTTACAAACCAAATAGAGGGTGGGATGGGTGGAAGTGGGGTTAATGTAGTGTAGTGTAGTGTATTGCAGTATAATGCATTCTACTAGCGATGAATTAAATATGTATCTCGTCAGTGCAGTGTTACGAAATGAGGTTAAAATGTTAAACCAAGAATTTATGAGAAATAGAACATATCAGACAGACAGACAGACATGTTTAATAGTGAGTGCACTGCCGGTAGAATACAGTTAGTTGTCTTGACTTACATTTTAGTATTTTATTTGATCATGACGACTCACATAGGCTGATAATGATGACAAGCCTGTTACACTGAAAATGAAACAAAAGGAGATACAAGAATGAAACTTCAGTTACATACTGCTATAGATGAAAACATTTAATGTACTTGTCATGAATGAATTAGTGAACGAAATGTAACGAAGACTTTAGACTGTATTAAGCTAAAAATTAAAATGAACCAAACTGGGGTTGGCGGGGGGGGAGTGAGTGGAAACTGAAATATCACACAGAGGTGAAATAGGATACTTGTCATAATTAATAATAGGTAAAATGTTATCTATGTGTCAAAACCAAGTTCACTTTGAACAGTTTGAAAAAAATTGGGCATTGGGTATGTGCTATTCATTATAATAAAGCTGTTTTGTATTTCCAAATAAATGAAAAAACAAATATCGTTTTGTTTAACATTCATTGGGAAATAAAGAAACCTTTATTATACTGTGAAGTAAAATGTTAATAGATGTTTCATTTGCAGACCACCACTACCGTCACATATCAGGTCACATATATGCAACCCTAACTAACTAATACAAACGAAACAAAGGGTGGGTGAAACTTGTTAATACTCGTCATATTATTCTGGTGCAATAGACACCCATCAAACTAAAATGGGATATTTTTATTACGAGGTGGAGTATCGAGGTAAAACGTTTTACCCAAAATCTATGAATTCGTTAGGCTTTGAGTTATATAAAGATTTCACGCGTTTTTTGAATTTGTATGGGGATAAAGATGTTTTGAAAATTGCTTATATTTGAGAGTTAAGACGATATCTCATCAAATCGTGTATTGCATGTCATAAATAATTCCGACGACTCATATGATTTACAAGAATTGTGTTTATCGCGGCTAACAAGTTAGGTAAGTGAGATTCCCTCATCTATTAGAAAGTCTGAAGGCTAAACAGAATTCATGCTACAACTGGTGCGTTTTATCGTGGGAACAATTTTTGGAACACCTGCTGCACCAACACTCCTTTTTCAACTGGAATGGAACGGTATTTCAGTGGTTAATTTTAGCGTACGAATTTAAAAGATTACAGAAACAGGTTGAAAAGGTGGATTGAATGAGCTCACAGAATTTCGGTAGAACTCTTCTGCTGAATTTTAAAAATACACGGAAGATCCAAAAATATCAAGTGATATTTACTACAATGGGATGCCCCTACAGACCATTTTTCAAAGATATCTTCCTGTCCGGATCATGAGCCTGTATCTACAAATACTGTTGTAACCATTTATTCCCCAATACACATTTAAAAATTAGAGAGACAGGTAAAATATGTGGATTAAGCGAACTCACCTCATTTTGAGAAAACTCTCCAGCTGAATATGTACACAAAGTGATGTGTCAGATATATCCAATTTCAAATCTGTGGGTGTGTATTCCGTCAAGTTATATTTTCGCAATAAGAGGCCTCTATGGACCAATTTCGGAAAGTCACAGCCTGTCCGGATAAGGAACTGGTACATCGCAACAGCCTTTACAATGAAAGAAATTATATCTAAGATCTGTAAATGACATTTTATTGTTTGTGTAAACAGATCAGATACAATGAGAAGGTGCTTGATAGCCATATACATCTCACCTGGAGATTACAAAAATTGAATGTCTCAGACACTATGGATAGGTCAAATTCTTGGCTGACTAATTGGTATATAATGAAACCGAATCTAGAGAAAATTCATTAAAAAAAATGAATGATAAGTTTTGATATAAGCACTTTGTACACTCATATTCACAATAATACAGCTCTCGAGCCAGTTAAAAATGAACTGAATATTGACGGTGAACCCAGAAGTAAGATTGAGTTCTCAGCCGACGAAACGATATTAGTCATTCAGTTATGTCCAATCTCCAGTGTATTCGAATTTCAAAATAAAATACATAAACAACCGAATGGGATGGCAATGGTTTCATCAAAATCCTCAACAGTGGCAGACATATTTGTGGGTATTTGGGAACATAAAGCTCTGAAAATCTGAAATCCTGCTTCTTGTTTATTGTGAAGATATGGGGATGACAGATTCACTGTGTTGAAATCTGAATATATCCTTCAGTAGTCTATGGAATACAATCTGTAGAATAAAACAAAAACAAGGTGGTGCGTGGTTAGAAATCAGTATTTATGTGGAACTGGCACATTCTAATAAATAATCATACTTTAATTCATCTAGTCCAGAATTCGTAAACATAGGTTCTGTTAACTTTCTGCGTACTGAGGCCATGAGCCTAAATAGAAAGCCAGACGATTTAAACAATGAATTCAAACGAATAAAGAAGGGATTACTAATGAATAACTACCGATCAGAATCTATTCAAAAATATCTGAAGAATCATAAAAAAACAGGATCAGCAATAATAGTGATGAAAATAATAGAATTCAAATCATCCGTAGTATTGTCGCATAAGGAAGTAATATCAGGGGCCTTATGCAGGATTTCCAATGAGGCTGGAATTAGGAGGGCACTTAAACTAATCAACTCTCTTAGCGATAAATTTTGTTGGCTAAAAGACCCAGCAGTTCCACTTGAGAAAAATAATTTACCAAATGCGATGTGATGACTGTGAGGTCACCTACATAGATTATTCCTTTAATTATTATTCCCTTGCGTTCAAAGTGTAACATCGGGCTGTAACTGCATCAATAAAACTAGGAAATCTGTGTCAACTTGATTATTTGAACCTATAAATTGGGCTCTGTCTAAAACAGCTGACACAGCTTAGTTATATAACCTATAGAAGAGCTCAGCCATTGCACGGGATTCCCTTGCATGTAATCACAAATAAGGTGGGGTGGGACAGGGTTACAACATTCAATAGAAACACAGTTAGATGGGGAGAGACATCGAGTTTGATAATTGAAGTTTTGTGTATTAATTCTACACCGCACAAGTGCAGTGGGAATGATGCAGCGCTTATACCCGAGATTAGAGAAACGGCAAACAAACAAAAGGGGAAGTTGTAGGGACAGGATAAATAAAAAATATGTATTTAACACATCGTGAAGCCATGTGAATAAAATTGATAGGATTATGAGGGGCGATAGTTTGTTCTCAAAACTTCATCCAGTTGTCTATACTTCTTTGCTGTATGATATATATAAATATACATACATAATCTGTAATTGCCTTCTACCAAAGTGCCTAAGTTCTACACAAACATTATTCTGACATGAGCTTGAAAACTGAAATGCTCATGTGAAATGGAGTGCTTGTGGCATATCAGGAAATCATGTTTCCGCAGTAAAGTTGAACTGCAATGTTATAGATTCGCTTATGTAGGTTGAGTGCTGAACAATTAGTAAGTATTCATGGATTACCTCACAGCAAACACATGTCACACAAATGTATTTGAATTCTACTGTTTTTCTGACATTAAAGGCTGATATGAATCCACTACAATATCTACTATTGCCCCACTATGCTTTTTTTTGATTTACAGCTTGATTTCCACACCGTATTTTCAGTACAAGTGTGGAATTTTCAGCATGGATATCGGTTGCCCAAATTCAGGCATACCATAGATATCGGGTGTGCGCCGGCAGGGGATCGAACCCCAGACCATGTGCATGGTCGGCGAGAGTCCTAACCACTGTGCCACCGACGCACAGTCTGCACAAACGATGAATATATTCATTTCTTACTGACATATATTTGTTCCATTGACATTGTAGATTCAGTATGTTGCGTATTACGTGACTGACCCAATCAGTGATGTCTATTGTATTAACAAGTGGATTATTAAAAATTCCATGTAACCATGATCACATTCCGTGCGTTTTCGTTCACTCACATTAACGAAGCAAATATCGCTCACCGAAGTATACATGGATGCACATAAGGTTCACTTGTAAATACCTCACTGAATAACGGAATATTATAATGAGATTTGTCATATAAATTGTGTGAATCAAGTATGAAGCGTTGTATTTATTGCACTAACTTCATAAAGAAAGTTGACAATAAGCTTGGATTTATATACCGTCATCTGGATGTTGTAGCACGTATTCTTGTTGAGATAACTCTGTGTGTTCACTTGCATTTGAATCGTTTAAGAGAATCATTACAATCCCTTCATAAACTAACCATGAGGAGTGTTGTAGACAGCGTGTAGAAAATGGTATTCATCGCTGTGGTACCTTCACGTATATGCGTAAATCACTTGTTTTTCTGACATTTGAGAGTGAGGCGCTTCTTCATGGAATGTGAGATATTTCACAGTTTATCTCTGGTAATGATAACCTTTACGTTGCATCATATTGAGACCTGATGGAGAAGAATTTTTCATCTGGAGGATGATCTCAGTGTAGTTGCTCACTTTGAGTTAGATACTTTATTGACGAGGCTTACATTTACCTACCTGACAACATTTTCAGCACATAGTTCAATTTGGAGTTCAGTGAAATCATAATGAAGATGAGAAGAACGTTAAGAACTGGAACGTTAGGAAAACGAAAGGCTAGAACAAAACATTTTATGATACAAAAGCGAATCACTGAAATGAAAAAAAAACGATTTGATATATGCATCGAAGACATAGCACAAATATTGAACGATATAAGAAAGGCAGTAAGTAAATCTGCAAAACCGTTAGTTTTTCTGTTTCTCCTTATCAAATCGATTTTGAGACTTTCTATTTTGCATTAAGAAATTTTATCTCGTACAGAGTCGTTTATTTCTTCTTCAATTTTAGAAAGATGACAAGGCAGGGCGGATTGTCAAATATGTTTTATGTCGTCTGACGTCATTCCACTGTAAGATAAAACTCTATTGTAAATCAGACAGAAAGATAAACTCAGTAATGTTACATTTACTGTCTCGATATTCTTAGGATTATCAATAAATACATTTGACTGACAATGAAAAGATGAGCTATTTGCTTCATATGAAGAAAAAAACACAAAACAATAAACGAATTTTACTGCGAACGTGTAGCAAAGAATATTGTTCGAATAACTTTTATACTTCAGAGTATATGTGAATGGCTTTGCAGATAGTAGATTTATTCTGAAGAATTAGGCATCGCAGCAACGGGCAGCTAAAATGGAAACATGCTACGTTCGAAAGCATTCATTTCTAGCGGTTCATGATGATGTTACAAAGAATCTAGAACTTCACAGATATGGTTTTCTTCATAAAGTAGGTTTCTCTAAACAGAACATACTGACGTGGACACTGTCTGTAATATTTTCAATTTTTTAGAATGTCCTCAAGGGAATTTGAAAGTCAACGTCGACAGCTGTACAAGTGAGAAAAAGAAGAAATTCAGAATAATCCCCGAGAATCTCAAATCGCCTTGAGGTGACAGAATCGACTAAATGATCAGGAGTTTCCTTTAAAGCACTGCGTAACAGTGCACCTTGCAAACATCCGAAAATTAATTTAGGTGATTATCAATCCTCAGTCAACTAATTCAATGATTTCGCGTGATAAATAAAGGTAGGTTCACACGTCTCAAGTTATTTTAAACCTTATTTGAGCCCCTTGTAGCAGTGACATCAAACAACTTAAAGAGAATACACGAAACTACCGACCTACAGTTTAGTATGAAGCGAGACAGGTGATATTTTATGATTGCCTTTGTAAAAATAATGGAAGCACATACTAAAAGGTTATAGATGTCCACACTTAACTAACATTTAGTCAAGGCAATAGAGTACATGTGGAAAGGTCTTTTAATCTTGGAACTGTTAACTCCCATCCGAATGATAATTTCTTCATCCTATATGAAGCGCAGTTCATGATGATTAGTAAAGCTGAGTATGTCGTAAGAAAGCAAGCTGTATAGACATATACTACTGATATGCGTAATCCAATTTCTTCATGTCGTGTTTGCATTTTAAACAATAAATGCACCAAGATTATTACAGTATAGAGAAGGCATCTATTTTTACTGCAGGGACGCTTTGACGCATTTAAATCACTGCAGTAAAGTCACTGTACCGCATCTGTATCCATGACAACTTGACATAAATCAGATAGCGTAGAAACATTCATATATTTCAGTACGGTGGAAGCTAATATATATTAAAAAATATCAAATTCTCTCTCTCTCGTCAAATAAAACTTAATACCACTGACACCACTAAATTCGTAGAAAGAGAAAGAACGAAAAACAGTCGGCTTATGTATACAACAATTTGAAATATGCCCATCCGTGATTATGGACTTTTCATTGTTGATTGGTTTGTCCAATCACCGTTACGTGCAATGAACTCTTACTCAACCCGACGTATTCTTGTGAACTGGTATATGAATTTGAGGTATGGAGGTATGTAATGAAAGAACTTCATAATAACAATAACCAATTAAAGCTGATAATTTACCCACCGAATCAATATTTGTTCAATTCCTAATGCTATTTGCACAGTGCAGCGCAATAAAGGACCACTCCATCTTCATGCAAATGTAAATTTTCAACTCGAATAAATGACTCCACGAACGTACCATAATCCAATGGAATCAAGGTTGGTTTTTTAAATATTATTAATTTTGACTGATGCACAGAGGCTTATTCATTTCAACCTCCATCGAATAGTGATATATGACAACCACCTGGGAACATAGAATTTACGGACACTTGTATTTCCACCAACAAGTTTCATGGAAATGTTACGACGTCACAATGAAGTCAAATACAAAGCCTCAACAAACACAGATGGGTATTCACTGAAACAGTTTCTGATTCTATAAGCATGAGGCCTCGTTTTGTGTTGAGAGACAATGCATTGCTGCTACATTTGAAGTTCTCATCCAACTTTTTGAATAAGATTAGTGTTAATTTTCCGCCTTCTTCCTTCAGAATATCCCCTTGTCATGTTGATTTCATTTGGCATTTCATCTTCCTACTTTTACATACATGAAATGAAAAATAGGATGCATGATCAGCCTTATTTTAAATTCATGTCAAATAATAACGCTTTTCAGATAATCTCTGTCTTGTAATATTAGTATTTAATCTATCTCATGTACACAATCACCTTCAGGGTTAATCTGTAAATACAAAATCATCAGATGCATGCCTTGCTGCCTACAGCATATTTATATACATCGACCATCTCTTATTCCTTATTTCTCCTACTCTGTACCTTTCAGAATCTGAAAAGTTCAATGTTGAAGGACAGAAGACTGAACTGACGATATGAAGTGACTCAGATACTAATCTTTTCGATTGATAATGTCAGTTTGTTCTGGAATATAACTTTCACTATCTTACACTTAGTAGTTTTCACAGACTAGAAATTTGTGACTTTTTCACTTTTCTTCCATTTGTATTTTCCAGTTGAGAAACAATGTTAATAAACATTAGAATGATAAATATGCAATGAATGATACATAAAGTTTAATAAGATGTTTTCTCTAAACTTTTGAATCATTGGTGTATAATAATCTCCTAGGAAGAAAATGCAGCATGTCAAAATTCACTCACTGACCTCCATAGTTTCCATCTGTGCACTTCGCTTATTACTGGGTTAAGCGCTTTTCTTGTCATCATTATGTGTGCTTCGCATGTGATTAACAAACAATCATTCTTATAGGGAGTAACATTTCTCACGCGTACTCTAAGACTGCAAAATGAGTGAGAGGTAAGTGTGGGCATTCACACTTTCCTATTATTTGCATCCATCTTCTTAACAAATTTAATCTTAAGAGGTGTATTTTGTCTCATCTAACAACTCGATATTCCGTTAACTAAAAGCTATTTTATAACAAAGCATTTTATGACACAAGATAGAAAAGTTGAAAAGAACAAAACCGATCTGTTAAATGTATTGAGGACATAGCACAAATATTGAACGATATAAGAAAAGTAGTAAGTAAATCTGCAAAACCGTTAGTTTTTCTGTTTCTCCTTATCAAATCGATTTTGAGACTTTCTATTTTGTGCTAAGAAATTTTATCTCGCACAGAGTCGTTTATTTCTTCTTCAATTTTAGAAAGATGACAAGGCAGGGGGGATTGTCAAATATGTTTTATGTCGTCTGACGTCATTCCACTGTAAGATAAAAACTCTATTGTAAATCAGACAGAAAGATAAACTCAGTAATGTTACATTTACTGTCTCGATATTCTTAGGATTATCAATAAATACATTTGACTGACAATGAAAAGATGAGCTATTTGCTTCATATGAAGAAAAAAACACAAAACAATAAACGAATTTTACTGCGAACGTGTAGCAAAATTATTGTTCGAATAACTTTTATACTTCAGAGTATATGTGAATTGCTTTGTTACTGGCAGATTTATTCATCGAATCAGTCGTGGAATCGGGTTATTTTCCTCTTTCATTCTGTACTACACTGTCTACTTAAATGAAGGATTCAACATGCGTACCTGATGAATTCAGCAAAAATGTGAAGAAACATCAATCAATTTCAAGGAGTATCATCATTGAGAATCAGTTCACAAATTGCCACACCATCAATCAGGATTTTTCGTCAAGACTCCAGGAATTTTATCTGGTTTGCAGCAATTTATATGTAGTAGATTTATCGCATGTGTCGGTGGCACAGAGGTAGGATGTTCGTCAACCATGCATGTGGTCCAATGTTTGTTTTTCGGCCACAGATGCACTCTCTTACCTCGCTAAGCCAGAAATAAGACTGGTGAAGAGGGAAGGTTAGGCATGAAACTATCAACCTCATCTTATTAAGATAAGCACTATTGCCAACGAAAGTTTAAGGCTCTAGCTTGAAGCCCTTGTTCCACTGGGAACGTAAAGGAATGAGAGATTTAGCCAATACTACGTAGGTTTATGTTACTATCTATTTTATTGTCTCAAATCCAATCACATTCTACCACACTGGCTACCGTCTACATACACATAAGTAGATTTATTCTCAAATATTGGTTAGTGGGTAGCTGATTGATTATAATTTCACAAGACAAAGTCGATTTGACATAGAGTGAAGAAGGAGTGTGAAGAATATCGGGCTTGTTGTCATTTGCGATTACTCGACAGGTCGTATCATTGCAAATTTGTCGATTTCCAAGTCACAACGTGGAAACACTGCCACTCAGTCAACTGACTGGAATCCTAGTGTCCATGAATTGTATCTTCACTGATCGTTCTCTCGTGTCGCTGAATGATTGAGTTTGGAATAAATATGGCGCTGTCTGTTCACTCAACGGATGAATGCATTTAATATATGCCTTGCCTCCTTTGGATTATCGAGAGTTATTGGTGGCAATTTACTGAACCGATTCGGGTGTTTTATACTTTCCGGTGTACTTCAGTATTCACATGTAATATTTTCTGTCTACATAATTGTACCCACAATTTCATGAAAACACGATAGTTTTTCATCGTAGATTTGGATAAAGATTTAATAAATATTGGTAGTTAGTGAACAAGGAATCACTAATTGACCAGCGGTGTACGTGAAAAACAGGCCGTGTAATCACTCAAAATGAATCATTTAGAAGCAATTTGCAATTGATTACCTGAGTTAATTATTGATCTTTAATATTCATGAACATGTTCTCTCATTGTGTATCTACCCAGGACCCAGCATCGAATCCCAGTGGGTGCGTACTGTCGATGATTCCCAAAACTAGGATGAAGCAGCAGCTGTCCAGTACTCCCTGGTTTTCAATGGTTCTCTAGCTGATATCATTCCGTGATCAACTCGTAAAAAATCAAAATTGCCATTGAGTGAGAATAAAGGTATTTGAGTGTCAATTTAACAAGTGATGAGGATGTGAAAATGTACAAAAGTAACATATGAGAGTGATAATGGTGAATATTTATTTTTTACTTCTAAAGCCATTTCTGAGTAATTATATCAAACATGTCACCCCTATTACTCAATAATAGAATACTGTACATTTTAGTAAATATAAATACAACTGTACAGACTCTGAAGGTGATTTCGTCGATGAGGAAAATTGTCTCTTCTGAATTTGTCTTTCATTTTCATATCAATTGATATGATTATGAAGAATAAATTTTGTTTGAAACGTCATCCAGTAAATAATACGGTTTCACTGTGTGATATATCTAATAAACAAGCTAACATGGAATTACTTACTACCACAGTGCCCAAGTTTTACACATATATTAATGTTTTATTTTTTTCAGCAAGAATCCATTACAGAATAGATGCATAACTCTTGAGCCTTTGAGTTTCTTCTTGTTGAAGCCAGGCGTACACATTTCATCCCGTTTTCAGGTTTCCCGAGTTTAGTTTTAATTAGTTTTACAGAAATTAAGGGACAATATGGTTAAACTGTCACATCATTTGAAATTATTCTATTTCAGTTGGAATTACTGCAAACCACAGTGCTTAGTTTCTTTTCTTATCCCAGATCTTCATATACTCACTAGAAATGTGTCAGTCCGACAACAGCGTACAGTGATAAAGTGGGCATTTCCTTTAGCGCGCTTTTCGAAAACTGCGCTACATATACATAGTTACCTAAAACTCTGATTTTTGTGGAATATATTATCAAAAAGTTGCGAAAAACTTACACAATTATTTGACTTTGAAACACTGAATCCTTGGATATAATATTGTATATCAATATCACCTATAACTATCTATTTGCCACTCTGTGCTTGATTAACACTAACTAATACCTATAATTGTATATATATTGATGGATTTACATGTTCAAGTTGGCTCAAGTCAGTGAGTCTATGGTTTTGGTATCATTTTGGTTAACTGTAATTGACTGTGATATTATTATTGTTGTTGTCGCTTGTTACCCTTCTTGTTGTGAATTATTTTCCTGTGTTGGTGTTTTTCTGCTTGTTTATTCCCTGTTTTCCTGGTTTTTAAGGGGAGCAACCCACAAGGTCGCTTCTCTCTAAGCTATAAATTGATGTAACAATCCCCCTTCTCAGGCGTGAGGCTAGCAACCCCACCCTGTAAACAAAGTTGCTACAGAAACTTCAGCACGATGTATCTCCTTGAGACAAAAGAAAAAGTCTTTGTGGGAACATGGAATGTCCGTACTATGTACGAGATTGGCAAAGCTGCCCAGATTGCAAACGAAATGAAGAGATACAGAATTCAAGTACTGGGAATATGTGAAAGCAGATGGAACGGGAATGGACTCACCAAATTGTCAACGGGTGAGTCAGTGATCTACTCCGGTCACCCAGAAGATAACCACTCGCACACCGAGGGCGTGGCTATCGTGATGTCACCAACGGCAACGAAGGCCCTGATGCAATGGGAGGCGATCTCGCCCAGGATAATAACCGCCAGATTCAACTCCAAAGGAAGGAAAGTGTCAATTATACAATGCTATGCACCGACCAACAACGCAGACCTCGAAACGAAAGAAGAATTCTACAGACAACTGCAGACAACAATGGACAATACTCCAGCTGCTGACATCAAAATACTAATGGGAGACATGAACGCCAAACTGGGATCAGATAACACAGGAAGGGAACTCATCATGGGTAGAGAAGCTCTCGGAGAAATGAATGAAAACGGAGAACTCTTCGCCGACTTCTGCGCCTTCAGTGAACTAGTGATTGGTGGCAGCGTATACAAACACAAGGATATCCACAAAGCTACATGGGTGTCACCAGATGGGCGAACCAAAAACCAAATCGACTTCATCTCAATCTCAAGGAAGTGGAGGCGCAGCCTGCTGGACACGAAAGTAAGAAGAGGAGCAGACGTTGGCTCAGACCACTATCTCGTACAAGGGACAATCCAAATCAAATTAAAAGCTTTCAGAGAATCAGGGGCTACAGATAGACCACAATCCAAGTTCAATACTCAAAAACTGAAGGACCAGGACACAAAGGACATCTTCACTGCAAGTATAAAAGACAAAGCCGAGACACAAATCAACACTGGCGAAGAGGTCAGCGTCGAAAAGCACTGGAACAACTTGAAAACAGTGTGGAGTAAAACCTACATGGAAGTTCTAGGCAGAAAGAAGAGACAGGACAAACAGTGGCTCACTACGGACACTTTGAGACTGACAGAAGAGAGAAGGATAATGAAACAAAAGATTCTTCAGTGCACCGACGAGCAACAAAAACAGGATTTGAACGCAAGCTACAAGACACTGAACAAAAGAGTAAAGAAGAGTGCCAGAGAAGACAAAAGAAAGTACTATGAAACCATGGCTAGTGAGGCAGAACAAGCTGCAGGCAAAGGAGACCTCGCAACACTCTACCAAACTACTAGGTACCTATCAGGCAAAAGTTTGACACAAATTAAGCCAGTGAAGGATGACAATGGAAAGTCAATCACCAAAGAAGTGGAGCAAAGGAAACACTGGGCTGAACACTTCAAAAGACTCCTAAATCGACCACCACCTACAACGCGCCCAGCAATACCAACAACGGAGACAGAGCTACCAGTGAACACCAACCCCCCGACGAAATCAGAAGTCCTGAAGGCAATCAAGATGCTAAAAGCTGGAAAAGCAGCAGGACCAGATGGAATCCCAGCAGAAGCATTGAAAACGGACCCAGAGACAACAGCGGACTTGATGACGCCACTACTGGAGAAGGTGTGGAAAGAAGGCAAAGTACCCGAGGATTGGAAGAAAGGATACTTATTCAAACTACCAAAGAAAGGAGACTTAAGTCAATGCAAGAACTGGCGCGGAATTATGCTCCTGTCCATCCCAAGCAAAATACTAAGCCGCATCATCCTGGAGAGAATCAAACATGCCCTGGATGAAAAACTTCGACCGGAACAGGCTGGATTCAGGAGAAACAAGTCATGCATTGATCAGATCGCCACATTACGGATCATCATTGAACAAAGCTTAGAGTGGCAGTCACCTCTCTATCTCAACTTCATCGACTTTGAAAAGGCCTTTGACAGCGTCGATCGAGAGGTGATTTGGAAACTACTTCGCTACTACGGGGTGCCACCGACAATAATACATCTCATCCAACAGCTATACGACAATGCTGCATGCCAAGTAATCCACAATGGGAAACTTACGGAACCCTTCGAAGTGAGGACAGGAGTAAGACAAGACTGCCTACTATCGCTAATGATTTTCCTGATTGCAGTAGATTGGATATTGCGACAAACAACGGGCAATGAGGAAACACGCATAAAATGGACTCACACAAAATACTTGGAGGATCTGGACTTCGCCAATGATATATGTCTGATTTCCCACAAACTGGAAGATATGCAAGCAAGAAGCAACAAATTGGTAGAAGAAGCATCAAAGATAGGACTTCAGGTGAACATAGATAAAACAGAGGTCATGAAGATTCCTGGGCAACACCACCAACAGCAACAACAACAACTGACAACAATCAGCATAAATGGGAAGAACCTGAAAGAAACAACCTCTTTTACCTACCTGGGAAGCATCGTTTCAACTACAGGCGGAACTGACGAGGATATCAAAGCAAGAACAAGGTTTCAATACTCTCAAGTCTGTGTGGAGGTCAACAACTCTCAGCATCAAAAATAAGATCAGGATTTTCAACTTCAATGTGAAGTCAGTGCTACTATACGGATCAGAGACTTGGCGCGTCATAAAGAGCATCTCAAACAAACTACAGACCTTCATTAACAGTTGTCTTCGCTCAATACTCAAGATCAGATGGCCAGCAGAAAAGATCAGCAACAGAGATCTCTGGATGAGCGAACCAACCAGCAGGAACCGATTGTGAAACAAATATGCAGAAGGAAATGGAGATAGATTGGCCATACTCTGAGGAAGCCATCAAGTGACATCACTAGACAAGCCATCGCTCGAGTGGAACCCGAAAGGGAAGCGGCGAGTTGGTCGTCAGTGCGAGGGTGACTTGGAGGAGGTCATGTGAAGAGGAGATGAAAACGTGTGGGCAGACTTGGAGCCAGGTGAAGACTCTAGCAGAGAACCGAACGCAATTGAGACGCACGGCTGAAGCCCTATGTTCCTCTAGGAATTAAAGGATACAATAATAATAATAATATTCTTTTAGCTACAGACACAATCCTGATTTACTTTATTTGTTAAAAGAAGAAGACATTCATAGAAACAGTATGTCTTACCCACAATCGCTCCAAATATCTTTCTTCAAATTGAAACTCTATATGTATGATAATGTCAGTCTATTTTGCAGATTTCAACCAGAGTACGTGTCTAGCACCAAAAGAACCTTCATTTCTGTGACATGAATGGCCAATTCAAACGCTTCAATAGAAGATTTAAGACTGAGTATAAATAGTCGCAAAATAGCTTGTCCTCACATTTATTCATTTGGATTATACAACCATGAAACTGTCTTTACTCACTCTTATCGTCTTTTTCACAATAATGGTTTACACTGCAAACAAAAAATGTAAGTATTGATGCTTATAAAATTGACATTTGATTGAATACATATTTTAAATTAGAAAATGTAACCCTAAGACTAACATTAATTTCAATTATTAAATGCATTAGCACGTAGAATGATTTTAGCACTGATTTTCACATACAAGACGTGGTTATTATATAAGTTTATGGCTCAATTCAAACACGTTTTATGACTGATACAGCAGTAAGTGGACAGAATGCAAATGTGAATTAAGTTCCTAATGTCAACTTATGCTCAAATTATAGCGGTATTCCATTTCAAGTGAATATAGGTTAGTGGAGATTAGGCGTATCGCAACGTAATGAGGGCATCTATTGAATCTCAGTCAACATTAATCAATCACTTTTTCTGTCGAAATTAATCAGAAGCAAACAGAGAGACACAGTCACTAGTTACATGAATTTTCTTCACTATAACCAATTAAACGAAGTAGATGTGAAATATGCATTGTGTGTTTCACATATGAGAGAAAATTATAACTCTATTTAGTACCATTTTTGGAGATCAGTGTGCGTCGGTGGCACAGAAGTAGAATGGTCGCTGACTACACATATGGCCTGGGGTCCGATGAACGGCCGACGCGCTCCTTAACCTCGCTAAACCAGTAATAAGACTGGTAAAGAAGGAAGATTGGGTATGATGCTATCAAAGCCATCTCTCATAAATAGATATCACTGCTACCGAAACTTCAAGCCTTTAGCTTGAACCCCTTTGTTCCACTGGGAACGTAAGGAAATAAAAAGACATTTTCAAAAAATTAAAATAATTAGTACCATTTTTGATATCAGTAAGATGAGCAAAGTCTTTCGAAGAGTTCTCTCATGCTAGTTATCGCCATCAATACCTAATGATGAAGAGGGTGAATAGTGCTGCTTCTGTGTGATGCTTGAATTTTGTTGTGTGAATCCATTCAAAACTCATTGAAGGCAGATCTCACTTTGAATGGATATTTGCGTGACTTCTAAATCTACCACTGTTTTTATGTAAGCTGATATTCTCAGTTTTATGCTACTTTGGTGCACCACCTAAAGCTGTGGATTTTTAGATGAACAGAGACATTGTTTCTGTGAAAAAAATTTCTGATGCATAAATCGATGCTGCTTTCGTGAAAAGGAAAATGGTATACATTTAAAAATATCATCAAACATCAATTACCTGGAAAAGTGTCTTTTAGAGACGTATTCAGTGGATTTCCTTCTGTGTTTAACTTATGTTTTTATTCACTTCTTAGCCTCAGGTAGTACGTTTCATTTTTATCCTTTGATGAACCGAGCTAATAGTGAATATTTCATTTGTCATCGAATAAACACCCTGTGTTAATTTTATGTTGTGATTCTCATCTTATTGAACACACATCGGTATATTCAGATGACATGGCAAATTATTCGCACATCAGATAATAAGTTTTAGAACGATAATAGTGTGCATAGTCCACTATATGTGAGCCATTACGGAATAAACTTCCTAGCAATGGCAATATTATGTTCATTAATATTCAATAATACCAATCATACTCACATCGACTTATTCATTATTTAGAAAATATGTTGAAGAGTTCAGCAGGTTTGACAACGAGGCATCGTAGACTACATCCCAGAACTAGAAGAACACCCAGAATTTCACTAAGAGTAATATTTCTGTCAATGAAATGGAAAATTGACAACCTGTTGTCTGATTAGGTTGCAACTTGAAGTATTATCTTTGATCAATAACTATATCGTGTCATCGAATTGCACTTGAATGCTTCAATCACATATTGAGGTCAGTTGTGAACATGCGAACGCAGGCAAACATGAAACGTGATGTTTCCCTAGTTATCATATGTGAAATATTCATGTTTTCGAAATAAAATTTGTTATGTGTGTAATCTAACAGGAGACGGTGAGTAGTGTGTTTAAAGCTCCATCTCAGTTAATTTGAATGTATTAGATTTCGACTGCCTGCTCGAATCTCTGAACTACTTGAACTACTTTTCTAATTTTCATATGTGAAATGTGCGTGTTTTCAAAATAAAATTTATTATGTGTGTTATCTTACAGATGATTGTGAGTAGTTCGTTTAAACCTCCATCTCAATTAATTCGTATGTACTAGATTTCGGCTGCTTGCTTGAATCTCTGAAATACCTGAATTTCCATCCGAGACAATGAATGTATTTTATATTCTTTGATTTTTGTCGTTATAATCATTCAATTATTTCCCTATCGTTGAGCATCTCTGTGCAACCAAAGAAAAATACCGAGAAGGGTCATTTCATTCTTCAGATCTTACATCACTGCGTCATATGATGTACTGGAGATGGCTGTTTCATTTGAAACTCCTGGTGAAGAATAAATATTATGAAATTAAGTAGGCTGAGAATTTTGCACAGAATGTTAAATTATTGTGCATAATGAAGCTTTAGCTATTACTAACATATCTGTAGGCAGAGAATCGCGTATCATATAAACAGTTTCAATTGACTTATCAAATTAACCATCCAAACTCAAATACACATTACCACTTTCTTGTTCACTGATACCGAAAAATTCAGTGTGACTTATAGTCTGTCATATGCTGCTTTCAAATGTTGGATCAAATGATATCAAATAGAATGCGGTGTCGGATGTCAGTATTCAAATACTAATCCTCTTACCATGTGTGTTTGTTCGCATTATTAAGGAAACTGTGTTTAAGAAGGATTCACAAAGGTAGGATGCGGAACACTGAGAACACAGTCACACCTCGAAAAATGATTATCCTGAAATCGCTTTTTGTATGTCTACAAACATTTTGTTGGCTTGGTGGTGGTCCGTCAGTCTGAACAGTCGTTAAGAAATAGAAAATTTGAACTGGTCAAACAGAATGTTTTCATACATAAATCTGCTCAACGACCATAAGCCCTTATACCAAGATAACATGGAATCATCCTTCGCCGCTAAACCCGATTGTTTCATCCTCTAATTACCACGCTCGTGCAAACCATAGTATTTCCATATTAGTTTCTTTATTGGATGTATCACACAGTGAAACAGTATTATTTACTGGATGACGCAGTTTCGAACAAAATTTATTGTTCATAATCATATCAGTTATACTCACATTACTTCGAAACTTGAATTTTATATTTTTATTTGTCCTCTCCTATTTGTCGTCGTTGAGGTAATACATTTTCCAGATATCCGTGTGGGCTGGTGTTGAATAATTCCTATTACATGTATTCACAGTTGATTCGATACACGAAACTTCTGTTATCAATCCCTCCCTCCAGCCTGCTGTTACATTAGATTCGAAAACTGTCATCTTATCACATCCTATTGTATGATTGTGTGTAACTGCATGTAGCGAGTGCTATAGCTGAAATGTTCTCTAGATTTTTTATCTTATTTGGATCAACCGATCTAGATTTTGTTAAGTTCTTATGTTCAGCTAGTCTGACTTCCCCTGATCTACTAGTTTCACCTATAAATTTGACCTTACAATCATTGTAGGGTATTAGATAAACTAAATTATTTTGTATAAAAGGCTCCACATGATCCTTTAACCGACGAAGCTTGCTCTAATTGAGTTTGTGGGTTTGAACGCGAGACACTTTTATTCCTGCCTTGTTAAGAATTCTGCATAAGGTTTCCGAGGTTCCTTCCCTGTATGGAATTACTACTGATGATTTAGAGTCCTTATTGTTGGTGTTGTTATCATCTTGCGAATGTTTGACATGCATGTCGTCGTTAATATTACTATTATTATTATCACTATCAATACTACCATTATTTATCTTATATTTACATTTCCCTACATATTTGCTGAATAATTTATCAGGGTAATTATTAAGTTTCAAGGTTTCTCTTTATATGTGTCACCTACTGTCTTAGGTTTTCCTTGGTACTGCTTAGTTTTTGTGCTCTGTCAATTAGGCATTTCACCAATGCTATTTTTAATGACATAGGATGGCATGATCGGAAGTCCAATTATCTGTCTGAATGTGTGGGTTTCCTGTGAACCCGAGTGTTAAACTTGCCATTTTCTTTTCTTTTTACACTGCAATCTAACATTGGAAGTTACCCTTCCTGACCTTCCTGTTCATAAGTGAATTGAATTGCCTCCACCTTTGAGTTAATTGTGTTCAAAATATCTATCTATATCATGTGTTCGAAGTACAGTGAATGTGTCATCTACATACCTTCACCATACTTTTGGGGTGGGGTTGAATGTTTCAATCACTATGTTTTCCCACTTACCCATGAATATATCCGCACGACGGGGGATATTGGTGATCCCATTGCAACTCCCTCAGTTTGTTTGTATATTTTCCCCTGGAATTTATATATTGTGGAAGTCAGGCATAACTGCACTCACAGCATTATACCCTTCAGTGGTACTTCTGTTCTAAGTACAAGTTCTTGGTCAGAAATGAGTTCGTTTCTGACTGCGTCTATAGCCATATTTATTGGTATACGTGTATATAAACTGATAATGTCAAAACTAACCATTTTCTCTTCATTATCTAATTTTAAATTATCTTATCTATGTTTTAGTTCATAAGAATTAGTTAGTCTAGATTTCGAGTGGATTTTTAGGGGATTTAATAACATGGCTAAATATTTAAATAATTCATAAGTAGGTGAATTTTTAAAATCAACTATAGGCCTAATAGGGTATCCTAACTTATGAACTTTAACAACACCATACATCCTACTGGGGTTATTAGTTTCGGGCATAAAATTAAACCATTTGGACTCACTTAGAAATGGTTTCATTCGGTGTATAAGATCCGCTGTGGATTTCTTAACTTTATTCATTACTGTGTTTATTGATTTATGAATTTTCTCATATGGTCCTGCTTGTATGTCAGTGTTCACCTCGTCCAAACAGTCTGATTTGTCTAATACAACTGTTGCATTTCGTTTGTCTCACTTTAAGATTACTTATTCTTAAGGTGTTTCAGGGCTTCTATCTATGGTTATGTCAGGTAAATCTTTCCACGTTGTGTCCTTACTTCATCAGCCGTTGTTTTGTCTATCCTACTAAGTGCTATTTCTATTTTAGAGATGACATCCTCAGGTTTCAGCTTATCCACCGCTACATTGAAATTTAGTCCCTTTTCTAATACACTGATTTCTGTAAGACTTAAAATATGTGTTGAGAGATTGATAACCCACTTTGTTTTATCGATCGCTGTTGACTTTAGAATGTTGACTTCATCGTTCTGAGATGAAAATTTCTCCTCAAATAATTTATGAAATTTTTGAATTGATTATTTTCTGACATTTTGAAAGTTGCTGATTTTGCAATGCTGGAGGACTGTGTTATAATATCGTAATCTACATTGGTAAATATTACCATTAGCTTTTGCTCTCATTGCTCAATTTCACATCTGATATGCTGCACTTTTTAACGATTCAAGGATCTCTTCTTTCGGGCATAACTTTTGTAGACTTTCTATTCTGCTTCTAGTTTTCTAGAAATTATAAAACTCAGCTTTCGAAGTTGTGTGAGTATAATTGATAAGATTATGAACAATAAAGTTTGTTCGAAAGGTCATCCAGTAAATAATACTGTTTCACTAACTGTGTGATACATCTAATAAACAAACTAATATGGAATTACTTACTACCATAATGCCCAAGTTTTACACATATATTAAAACCGTAGTATTGCTCAAGCAAGCGATAACAATTTGTGTAAGGTTAATAAATGGCGTGATATGTTCGCGTAAAATATTTCGGACAGTCCAGTTACGACTGCATTTCTCACGGAGAAATCAAGCTGGAAGAAATAAGTTTGAAACGTCATTAGCTAAATGTCTACGCGCTTCAGAATCAGGCCAAATATTTGACTCTGAGAATTCTGATTTTATTAAGAAAAATTGCAGATGTGGAAAACCTCGTCTAATATCAGAAGCTTTTCTGAATAACTGGAATCCAGATCGTCTGAATAGGATTGATGAGGCGAGACAAAATCTGACGTGGTACCAACACACACACACCCGATGAAATGACAAAAAAAGTAGAAATGTGATTTTATTGCGCAAACACGTTGATTTAGTAAATTCTTACACACATGAAATCCAACAACCTTCACATGGTTTGCTTTTCTTATCGACTGACTAACGTTACAGTATAAATTCTACCTGATGCTGGAATAAGATGATCGGGTTAATACTATCAGATGATTGAATGCAAACGGCAGGGGGCATCGGATGTAAGAGCCGTGCTTGTTGAAACTCACCACTCAGCTAAGCGTATCTGAGATCTTGAAGGATTTCAAGCCAGTTTTAAGATTAGAATACATGTCATCCACTGGTGTGGCAATAGACGTTCTCATTTGCATAGTGGCCGCATTACAAACTTGAGTGGTAGAATTCAGTCTGCCTAAGACAGAAGACGAGAAACGTGATACCAGTAACTAACTAATGTGCAGTCAAAGAATGTTGTTGTATATAAGCTGACATTTTTAGATAACGCTTTATTAATACTTTGATAAAGCTATCAGCATTAAGTAGCGAATCATCAGTAATAAAACCTTCGTATTATTTTTTTCGATGGGAGGTAAAAACATATTCTCAATGCTAGATTGTCTTAGAACTAATAGAAGTGAACTTGGTTTGAGCATATACAACTGTGGTTGTCAATTCATTTTACATAAAATTCGAGAATAATATAAGGTGGTTTCAAATAAACAAAATAAGAAGAAATTAGAAAATGAGTCTCAGTGGTTAAATACACCACAAGGATTTTTTATCCATCAAGAAAGTAGAAGTGCGAAAAAGTGTCATGCAAGAGGGCCAAATTTTCGCTGTTGTGATATGTTCAAATACAAATGGAAATAACTATCTGCGTGAAATTTAGTACAGAGACTTTGAATGTATAATTTGATATGAAATTCCACGTCAAATCAGTCGGTTTTTGTGAGTACAAAATATCCCCTAAGGTTTGTAAATTTTCGATATCTTGTGGTTTTGGACAGTGATCTTATCATAAATGAATGTTTTACGCTGATCAGTACACAACTTCAACATCACTTTACACATATAATAATCTAAATTGGCTTTCTTATGAAGCTCAATTCTCATAATTCATTATATACAATTTTTCAAAACAATTTTGTCACCCTAGATTGTCCAAGTGAGTCTTGATATACATTCAATCCTCGAATTATTCGTAAATTGGTTTTCTGACTAATGATTATTATTATTTTTATTATTGTTCCCTTGGGTTCCTAGTGGAACATAGGGCTTCAACTGCACGTCTCCACTTGCTTCTGTCTTCTGCTGTTCTTTTCACTTGCGTCCATGTTATTCCATACTGTTTCATCTCCTCCTCACACGATCTCCTCCATGTCACCCTTGGACGTCCCACTCGCCGCTTCCCTTTCGGGTTCCACTCGAGGGCTTGACGCGCGATGTCACTCAACGGCCTCCTCAGCGAGTGTCCAATCCATCTCCACTTCCACTTGCATATTTGTTGGGCGATTGGTTCCTGTTTCGTTTGTTCCCATAGCTTCTTGTTTGTGATTCTTTCTGGCCATCTAATCTTCAGTATGGAGCGAAGACAGTTGTTGATAAAGGTCTGCAACCTGTTGAAAATATTCTTGGTGACCCGCCAAGTTTCTGATCCGTATAGCAAAACTGACTTGACGTTTGTGTTGAAAATCCGAATTTTGTTGTTGATGCTGAGTGACGAAGATTTCCAGATTGGTTTCAGGTTGCTGAATGTGTTTCTCGCCTTCCCGATTCTCGATTTGACATCCTCGTCCGTTGCTCCTGTGGCTGAGACAATACTCCGTAGATAAGGGAAAGAAGTAACCTCTTTCAAATCCCTCCCGTTGATGGTGATTGGCGCTGGATGTTGCTGCTGTTATTGTTGTTGGTTGGTTATTTTCATAACCTCTTTCTTGTCTATGTTCACCTGGAGTCCTGTCTTTGCTGCTTCTTCGACCAGTTTGTCGGTTTTCGCTTGTAAGTCTTCGATTTTGTGTGACATCAAACATAAATCATCCGCGAAATCCAGGTCTTCTAAATTCTTCACGTCGGTCCAGGATATCCCTGTCTTCTCGTTTCCCACTGTCTGACGCATAATCCAGTCCACCACAATTAGGAATATCATTGGTGATAATAAGCACCCTTGTCTGACTTCTGTGTTTACTCCAAACGCTTCGCTGAGTTTTCCGTTGTGGATCACTTGAAATGTACCGTTGTCGTACAGCGTTTGAATAAGGTTGATGAATATTTGGGGTACGCCGTAGTACTTGAGGAGTTTCCAAATTACTTTGCGGTCAACGTTGTCTATCGAAGGCCTTCTCAAAGTCTATGAAGTTGAGGTAGAGATTTGATTGCCATTCCATGCTTTGTTCGATGATAATGCGTAGAGTTGCAATTTGGTCAGAACATGATTTGCCTTTCCTGAATCCAGCTTGTTCTGGTCGGAGTTCTGTATCCAGCGCGTCCTTGATTCTCTCCAGGATGATGCGACTCAGGATTTTACTTGGCGTCGACAGGAGTATGATTCCTCGCCAGTTCTTGCAGAGTCCCAGGTCGCCCTTCTTTGGTAGTTTCACCAGGTAACCTTTCCTCCAGTCAGTAGGCACCTTTCCCTCTTTCCAGATCTTTTGCAATAATGGAGTCAGCATATCTGCTGTCGTTTCTGGGTCCGCTTTCAGTGCTTCCGGGGGTATTCCATCTGGTCCAGCTGCTTTTCCAGCTTTCAGAAGCTTGATTGCATTCATGACTTCAGTTTTCGTTGGAGGATTGGTGTCAACTTGCAGTTGTGTACGTGCTGTTGTTGGTATTACTGGACGGGTTGTAGGTGGTGGTCGGTTCAAGAGTCCTTTGAAGTGGTCCGCCCATTGTTTAATCTGTCTTTCTTCTTTGGTAATTGGGTTCCCTTGGCTGTCTTTTATAGGTTTCACTTGTGTTGATCTCTTCCCGGATAGAGACTTGGTTATCTGATATAGTGTCCTCAGGTCCCTTTTGCCTGCTGCCTTCTCAGCTTCAGTAGCCAGGTTGTCGTAGAATTGTCTTTTGTCCTTCCTGGCACTCTTCTTCACTTCTTTGTCCAGTGCTGTGTAAGTTGAGTTCAGCGTCTCTTTCTCTTGTCCATGTTTGCATTGAATCATTTTTTCTTTCACAATTCTCCTCTCCTCTATTAGTTTCCAAGTGTCTGTTGAGAGCCATTCCTTGTCTTGTTTCTTCTTTCTTCCTAAAACCGTTGAGCACGTTTCGTTGAAAATTACCTTCAGAGAGTTCCAATGGTCTTCCACGGATGATTCCTCAGTGGTGCCACGTAGTGTTTCCTGCTTTGCTCTGACAGTTGCAGTGAAAATGTCCTGTGTGATTGTGTCCTTCAGTTTGTGAGTGTTGAACTTGCATTGTGGCCTATCACCAGGTATCCTCGAGGCTTTCAGCTTCACCTTGAAAGTCCCTTGTACCAGATAGTGGTCTGAACCCACATCTGCTCCTCTCCTCGATCTTGTGTCCAGTAGGCTCCGTCTCCACTTCCTTGAGATTGAAATGAAGTCTATCTGGTTTTTGGTGTGTCCATCTGGTGAAATCCATGTTGCCTTGTGTATATCCCTGTGTTTGAACACACTGCCACCAATCACCAAATCATTGAAGGCGCAGAAGTCTGAGAAGAGTTCACCATTTTCGTTCATTTCACCGAGGGCCTCACGAACCATGGTAGGTTCTGTTCCTTCATTGTCTCCTCCCACCTTCGCATTCATGTCACCCATCAGGATTTTGATATCGCTCTTTGAAACGTTGTTCATTACTGTTTGTAGTTGACTGTAGAAATCCTCCTTCTTCTCTTGTTCTGAGACGTTTGTAGGCGCGTAGCATTGAATTATTGTAACCTTTTTTCCTTTTGAGTTGAACCTGGCTGTCATTATCCTGGAGGAGATTGGTTCCCACTGCATGAGAGCTTTAGCCGCTGTTGGTGACATCATGATGGCTACTCCCTTGGTGTGCTCGTGATTGTCCTCTGGGTGACCGGAGTAGATTATTGTCTCTCCAGTTGGTAGTTGGAACCTTCCACATCCGTTCCATCTGCTCTCGCAGATTCCCAATACTTCTATTTTATATCTCCTCATTTCTGCGGCTACCTGAGCAGCCTTCCCAGCTTCGTACATTGTACGAACATTCCACGTCCCCATCCTTATTTTCGCTTTCATCGAAAGAAGGCACATCGGCTGACTGGCTTCCCGAAGGCTTTCACCAGCCCGCGTCATTTCACTTCCCCGATTCCAGCGAAAAATAAGGTCACTATTTGTAATTTTAGAATTTTGAATATATTTGTGCGTTGAAGTTTTAGTAGCAATTTGGTTAAGTTTTGGTGGTGGAGTTGCTAGCACCACGCCCCAACCCTCCCTCTTTATCCGGGCTTGGGACCGGCTAGAATAATAGTGACCTAGTAATCTAGGCGAGGTTGATTTTTAGTATATGTACCGCCGAAGCGAGTACTAATGAGGTTTCCATAAATCAGAATCATTAACAGATTCATGCACTATTATAACGCCAGAAAGCAAACGTGTCATCATCATTCTGTAAGACTGACATATTCATGAAGACGCATCTCCTTTTTACGGCGCATTTCAGCGATTAATAAAACAAAAGTGCAATATTCGTTGATGGGCAATTTTAAAAGGTGCAATGAGAATTCGTTTGAGATATATCAAACAACATTGTGTAGTTAAGAGTTGTGTAAACATAAGTCCGTATAATCATTGAATGACCTACCATTTTGATTCATAGTCTTGTCAATTGTAACTCAGTTTGTCCAGTGGGACCTGTGTCGGATGTCTATTTCAGAAATTTACTCTTAGTGGATGAAATCATTGAGAGTATATCAGCATGGACTCGTTTCTTCACTAGTACCATTGCAGAATCCGCTCTTTCACTAGCAGATACTTCATTAGCAGAGTGAATGTTTCGTGAGAGAGATTTTTTTAGGGTATGCTTTATAGGTGCATGTCAGATGAGATATGTGTGATTTCATCTGTGATTCTCAGGAGCACCGTCAAATATTCATCTTGCTCTTTAGTTTTAGGGGAAATTCAGCATCTATTCTCAGCTCTACTTTTTTTCATCTCGTAGAAAATGAACAGAAAAGCGATGTTATTATGGCATGTTAGTTTATCTACCTGTTCCGAATAATCTCGATTTTTTCTTACGAGTACGGAGTTTATCTATGGCTTGAATCATTGAAATCCAGCCTAACATATGTATTGAGAAAGAATGTGTAGAGGTGCTTTCCTTAATATGCCAACTTCTATTTTTACCTTCTTTAATCGTCGCACAAAAATTCCTATTGATTCCATCTGATATTCATCTAAGAATTAGTGCTTTGTCTAAGTGGAATGCACAACTCATGTTTTACAATTCAAACCATTTTCACCAACTGTCTTACCGATGTTTCTAAGAATGAAAAGCAGTTGGCGTCTCATGGTTTTGTAGATGATTATTTTTTTAATCTACTGACTGAATAAATCTCATGAAAGTGGACTCATCAAATATTTTAACATACACTTGAGATACCGAAAACCACATTTGTGAAAATGCAGTTGGTTCTGCACTACCAAACACTCATGAAAGCGAGATTTCTGACTGATGTTTGCAGCATCAGCAGATCACCACTGACAATGGTGTCTGGGAATCTGCATTCTACTATTCTGCATCAGTGCAGTTCACTCGTGAGTAATTCATAATGCACATGTCGCTAAGGATGTTTCATGCTTATCTTGTTTGGAAATAATTCACACGCTATAACATTATAATAATGTTTATCATTTCACAACTCTTGCAAATATATATATACATACGTATACACCAGCTTAAATATTTAAAACCGTTTCTTTACATCAGGAAATAAGTGTAAGAAGAAGTATACATAGTATAAGAAAAGACCTAAGGCATTGCCGTTGATTATAATTCCATTTTGTTTAAAAATAAATTCCATAAAGTATCACATTGATGCACAGTAATATTTAATGATGACGTTTATGATATGATTATTAGTAGTAAATTGCATTGGAAACGTCATCAGTAAAAATAACACTGTATAACACTTTGAGACTTTATGAAAATAAATTTCATCCACAATGGATGAGCTGCAAATGTCTTTAATTTTTCCATCTCTTACCAGTTTTGTACATGTCAGATACACGTTCGCCGCAGGCCATATTCTGAAACTAATCAATTGGACTGTTGACTAATAATGTAAGCCAGATGTACGTCAGAGGAACTACTCACACCATGTGGAATCCTTGATAATGCGTTGGATGAAGTAAAAATACTGGTCACCCGTGAGAAATTCGCCATAGTTCAAGGAGAATACAGTTTCCGATACAGACTAAATTTCATCATCAATGTTCGTTGAATACAAAGTAGCAGTATTAACCACAATAAATAACCAATTAAACAATTTATTGTTGGTAAAAATCATTCCAAAAAAATAAAATTAACATCGCTCTAAACAAATTGTAGAATCAGGTATCAAGGGCGCTCCTCAAAATAGATTTAAAGCAAAGAGTACCAACTAATCTGCGACAATAACTAGGAGTCTATGTGTAGACTTTCAATTCATCTTTGCGAATTGGAGAAACAGCTTGAGGTTCTTAGATTTACTGAAGAGAAACCTCTCCAGCTACAAATGTTCACTTTAGTGAGCGCATGAAATCTGTCCAAAAATAAATGTATACCTATGTGGGATCGCAGTCACAAATATTGACTGAGGTGAAGAGATGAATATCACCATTTGAAAATTTAGCACCTCTCCTGTGTACGCGTCTGCATTAGTGAAGGCGTTTTATTTAAGCACGGAAGTCAAAAAGAGGGCTTAGAGATACTGAACACAGGGTATTCAGTCTCTGTTTAGTGATAAGTGATCACCCTGTGATTGATTTCTACATTTCAATGGAAATCTTGTTGACAGTGTGGAAATGAGCGAATCTTATCAGATGTCACATTTTCAAGGAATCTCTAATTTCTCACGTGTAGTTGTACTTCACTGAATTAGGCTCACACTGATTAAAGAAGATGCGATTATTCATCGTGTGAATTAGTCTGATGTTATAAAAGCAGCTTCATTCACCTGGATTTATTAACTTAAAGTAGTAATTTACCAATTAAATAAATTATCATTATTATTGTTCGCTTGGGTTCCTAGTGGAACATAGGGCTTCAACTGCACGTCTCCACTTGCTTCTGTCTTCTGCGGTACTTTTCACTTGCATCCGTGTTAATCCATACTGTTTCAGTTCCTCTTCACACGATCTCCTCTATGTCACCCTTGCACGTCCCACTCACCACTACCCTTTCGGGTTCCACTCGAGCCATGGCCTGACGCGCGATGTCGCCCAACGGCCTCCTCAGCGAGTGTCCAATCCATCTCCACTTTCTCCTGCATATTTGTTGGGCGATTTGCTCCTGATTTATTTGTTCCCATAGCTTCTTGTTTGTGATTCTTTCCGGCCATCTAATCTTCAGTATAGAACGAAAACAGTTGTTGATAAAGGTTTACAACCTGCTGGAAATATTATTCGTCTCCACTTCCTTGAGAGTGAAATGAAGTCTATCTGGTTTTTGGTGTGTCCATCTGACGAAATCCATGTTGCCTTGTGTATATCCCTGTGTTTGAACACACTGCCACCAATCACCAAATCATTGAAGGCGCAGAAGTCTGAGAAGAGTTCACCATTTTCGTTCATTTCACCGAGGGCCTCACGAACCATGGTAGGTTCTGTTCCTGCATTGTCTCCTCCCACCTTCGCATTCATGTCACCCATCAGGATTTTGATATCGCTCTTTGAAACGTTGTTCATTACTGTTTGTAGTTGACTGTAGAAATCCTCCTTCTTCTCTTGTTCTGAGACGTTTGTAGGCGCGTAGCATTGAATTATTGTAACCTTTTTTCCTTTTGAGTTGAACCTGGCTGTCATTATCCTGGAGGAGATTGGTTCCCACTGCATGAGAGCTTTAGCCGCTGTTGGTGACATCATGATGGCTACTCCCTCGGTGTGCTCGTGATTGTCCTCTGGGTGACCGGAGTAGATTATTGTCTCTCCAGTTGGTAGTTGGCACCTTCCACATCCGTTCCATCTGCTCTCGCAGATTCCCAATACTTCTATTTTATATCTCCTCATTTCTGCGGCTACCTGAGCAGCCTTCCCAGCTTCGTACATTGTACGAACATTCCACGTCCCCATCCTTATTTTCGCTTTCATCGAAAGAAGGCACATCGGCTGACTGGCTTCCCGAAGGCTTTCACCAGCCCGCGTCATTTCACTTCCCCGATTCCAGCGAAAAATAAGGTCACTATTTGTAATTTTAGAATTTTGAATATATTTGTGCGTTGAAGTTTTAGTAGCAATTTGGTTAAGTTTTGGTGGTGGAGTTGCTAGCACCACGCCCCAACCCTCCCTCTTTATCCGGGCTTGGGACCGGCTAGAATAATAGTGACATAGTAATCTAGGTGACGTTTACCAATTAAATGAGTGATGAATAATTCATACAACTGTGAACTATTTTTTTGGCTTTATTGAGTCATTGAGGTAGAAATAAAATATTTAGACAGAATAACGGATGAACGAATCGAAATTGAGCACCGTATATCCAAATAAGAGCATTAACCAAATCAGTTTAGGTTTTCCCTCGTGGATTGATGATATACGCATTTCGAACAAAATATTTAGTCCCATGAAATTATAAACTGCGGGATTTGCTTTCATTTCAATGGATACTCCTGCATAAAATCAGACAAACATTTCCGTTCTACATTTGACGCTCAGTTCAATAAGATTTATATGTGTTTTGAATTACAGTTTAACAATAAATCGTAGGAATAAATTCCGCTACGATAACCACGGATGTTATCCATCTGCCACATAACTGCAATTTCATGTAAAAGCAGATATTTTCTACAAGGTATATAATATACTGAGGATTTTTTCTATTTTGCAGGGTATAATGGTGAGCTGAAATGCGTTGGATAATTCAGATAAAAGAATTCATGTAATTCACGCTTTTCGATTTATATGCTAAAATTCCCACATCTCATCGAATGTGATATTGAAATTAATTTCATGCATCTGACGGAAGCACTCCCTCCCCACCTTTCCTTCATATTACTGACACTATTGGTGAAGTGCAAATTGGAACAAAGGCCCTCAACAGCATATCTCCTTTAATCTTTGTTCACACAAACTGCAATCTATTCTTCAAATGACATCCTCCATGCCACAATTCGACGATCAACGAATGCCCTCCCATTCAAGACACACTCGATAACCAGCCATATGGTTTCACTTAATGCTGTCACTCTGTACTCTGAGCAATGTACTCGACTTCATGAGTATATACAGATTTCTAATTGATTCAAGCTTTCGTTGACCATAACACACTTAGGTTAAATGCTATTTTGACGTTTGTCAGTCGTCTAGAATGTCGATCACTTTGTAGCGTTCACAAAACAGCTGATTCGTTAACATTTGAGTAACGAGGACAACTAAAATCCAGTTTGGTGTAGATGGTGAGGGCACAGTAAAATGGCGTTATTTCTATGGGAACGATGATGGGCTGAGAAGTGTCATATGAAATCCACTTATTCAGGCTCGTCATTTGATTAATTTGTCGTAACGCGTTTATTGAAATGAGACTTTCTCCAAATGATCCCCATTTCCAGTTCATTCCCCTATTTGTCAGTAGATGAAAAAAATTGAGATTCACCTTCATATTTTTGCTGCTTTCCTGACAGGATAACATGATAAGAAAATCCAAAATCACACGCAGTTGTATCACATTATTAACGTGGATGTATTGGCTGTTATCAGACATGAATAATAATGAGACGGACCGCGGTATTAACCACATTCAACAACGGGTTATATGACAATGCCATGCGTCAGGTGATCCACAGCGGAAGACTCAGCGGGGCGTTCGAAGCGAATATTGGAAAAAGTAAGAAAAGTTGGCGGGCTATCATCACTGATGATATTCCTAATTTTGGCTGACTGGATTATGCGTCAGACTATGCATAGGACTGAGGAGACAGCATTACGTTGAACCACCAATAAGAAGGCTCTAGAACATCTGGATTTTGCGTGTGAATGGTGTCTTATATAGGAGAAACTCGTAGGCTTGCAGGTGGAAAGCAACAACCTGGCAAAAGATTCTGGCAGGCAGCGAGGTCAGCACTACCAGTGAACATAGAAAAAACGGAGTTGATGAAGATAACCAACCAACTTACAGCAACAAAAGTAACAGCCAGCAGCAATCGCTATCAACGGGAGAGATTGAACAGAGTGCGCCTCGCTCAATTATCTAGTCAGCAAGCATCGTTTAAAATGCAGGCTGAAAAAATGAGGATGCAAAGCGAGCGAGAATAGGAAAGGAAAGATACACCTTCATCAACCTGAAACCAGTATGGAAATCTTCTACAACCAGCATCAGGAACAAGATTCGGATTTTAAAAACAGATGTGAAGAGAGTCACTTCTTCCATGTGATCCGGAAACTTTGTGTGTAAAGAAACTGATATCCAACAGGTTATTTCAGACTTTCACCAGCAGCTGCTCATTCGCTGAATCCAAAATAAAGATCAGCAGGCCAACTGACCAAGAAGAATTCGAAACAAGAAAACCTGACTGGCGACATACCAACCTAGGGCTGATGGTTCAACAAGTGTGTAGTAAGAAGTGGAGTCAGATAGGGCCAACATTGAAAGGACCATTGAATAAAGTCGCGCACCAGGTCGTCACTCAGTTGGAACTCCAGTGGGAATCGACGAGTGGGTTGTCAGTGCAAGGATGACACGGAGGTGATCGTGCGGAGAGGAGATGAAAGATTGTGAGTAATCGTTGGGCTATGCGGCTGAAGAGGATGGCAGAAAACAGAACAAAGTGGAGAGGTGTTGTTGAAGCACTATGTTTCACTCGAAATCCAAAGGAATAATAAATACAATAAAATTTACGTGAGCGTGTTAATCACATGTAAAGCCTAAAGATACTGAACACAGGGAATTCAGTCTCTGTTTAGTGATAAGTGATCACCCTGTGATTGATTTCCACATTTCAATGGAAATCTTGTTGACAGTGTGGAAATGAGCGAATCTTATCAGATGTCAAATGATATCATATTTGAATTGGTGGAATAGGCGGTTTTCATCCCCACATCTGCTGTGTCTAGCTTGGCCAGAATACACTACGATTCTCTTCCATGTAACGTGAAAATTTGTGACGACACTTAGGACGTTGTAAGGAGCTGAAATATTTCAATCGTTGAAATTCACTTCACTTTCCGTATTCGAAAAGTGACTCAGTGTCATTGTAAATCAAATCGAATGTATCAACTAATATGGAATGGTTCCCTATCTAACTATCTATCTGTCTATCTGTCTGTCACACTACTCACTGTCTTGGTGACAAAATTTGCTAATATCCACCGATTAGGAAAGTAGTGAAGTGAAAATGATAAGCAAATAAATAGGCTTCTGTGTTGATAACAACAAATGTTTGACAATCTGAATATGAATTGAGCAAAAACTTTATAGTTAATTGTCCTGCAGGTGTCAACATAATAAAATTGCCATGTGAAATGGCAAAAGACGATATATTTTAAATAAGGTAGCTCATTATTTTCCGTGCCTTAAGTATATGCGTAAGCACAAATGTATAAATAATGGAGGTTTTCCTGTTATCTCATATGGGAATGGTGCTTATGTGCGATTTCATATGGATTACAGAAGATGTGCTCCAACATCTCGTGAATTATGCACGCGTTATTTATAATTCACGTTGTTTTCCTTGGAAGCATGTGTTGGACGGGTTATATCATCTCTCTTGATTATCGGTTTTGTCTTTTATATTTAGAAAGTGTTACAGTTTTGATTTTGCTTCCGTCAAGGACAAACGATGAATTGAAACTGTCACTGTGAGCGCATTTATTTCCCTGCACGTTTCTAGAAGGATATTTTGTTATTTCTATCGGTACTGTTTCGTTCTGAAGCGTTTCAATCAAGAAAGCACTTATTGTCTAAAGTATTTGTTAAGATTCACTGATACCTACATCATTCTAGAGTGTATAAGTGAGTTTCGAAAACTGAATTGAACAGATGAATATAAGACAATTGAATTCTTCGGTTAATAACTGTGTAAGAAATGAATAAAGTCTAACAAATCGCTGATGATTAGTATCCTTTGTGAATAACGCCCAGTGTTGAGGATGACTGAACCAATTTCTCATGAAATCGATCACGCATACATGCATTTGGTGGCAGCGACTTACAAGTCAAAGTAAAATTGTGAATTGCTGAATGAACTACAGAGTTGTCTTCGCGATTGTGTCGTGAATAATTAGTTGGCATGTAGAGGTATTGGGTGTGTTCAGGTGTGTACAGTAACAAGAGAGTAACGGGTTAACGTGATAATTTGAAATTAACTACCACCGAAATGATAAAGTTTAACACAAATATTGAAATTTTGAAATTTTTTGATGTCTTAATGTTGGAAAATAATACATTCAAGATGTTTTTAAACAAAATTCGATGTTGTCGTTAGGTTTCGCTTTGAATAACAGAATAGTAATTATTGTCATTTTTTAACTCTGTTATCTGGGTTTACGCACAAATTGCGACTTCCAGCTATTTTAGTTACTGCTGATTTTTACTTGAGTACTTTAACAGATAATGAATTTTCGAGACAAAATTACCTGACAGCAATTTTCGTAAACACACCCATACAATCATACTTATCATATTCCAGCATGCCAATGTAAGTAACTAGGCGAATTCAATTGGTAACTGAATCAACTATTGGTGATGTAATTCTGATCCTTTTTAATTAGATGACAGTTTTTATTCATCCAGGATTAAGTGGTACAGTGATCCAGGTACGACATCAAGTATACATAACTGACTGAGTCATGAAACATGTGAAGATCGCTTATCAGAAATCGTCAGTATCAGTAAATAATCTTCAATACTCTGAGACTCATGAATGACAGTTGTGCAAGAGTTCAGTGTAGAAGTAATATGTCCACTCGGGATTCATGGGCGAAATGTACAATTGGAATAAAGTGAGCACAAAACACGCAAAACAACATAAGGCAAAAGAATCTGTAATGACAGGCAAAAGATATCAGACGATCCTGACTAAACTGCTTATCATGTACCCTGAATAAGACAAGATGATGTCAGCATATGATTCTTAATGCTTCTCTAACTGATTTTGATTTGTCATGTGAGCCACCATCAAACCGACCATATAAAACGAAATCAAGAATCGCATGTATTTTATCAGTAACTGCGAATAATAACTAAGTAGTATTTTTACATACGTAAAAGGAGCTTCCTTTCCTCATACACAGAAATCCTATAATCTACATTTAAATATATATATATATATATAAATAACCTACTTATTTTAGGTAAATGCAATTGGGACGAAATTTCGGGTGATTAGATACGTCAGCTGTGTTCAGGTGTCTTCATTAAACTTCCTTTTATAGACTTCAACAGAACTCGCTACGAGACACAGAAAAGTGCGCCCAATGGAGCTCAGTGTTCTAATTTCAAAATAAGTTCTACCAATTCCGTTCGCTATTCGCTGCCCAGTTCAATTAGGTTTATATGCGCTTTGACAATACATCTAGATAATTCACTTGGCCACGATTTCCACGGATGTTATCCATCTGTTACATAACCTCAATTTCATGTTAAAGGAGATATTTTCTGCCAGGTGAATAATTTACTGAGTATTCTTCTACTGTGCAGATTATAAAGGTAAGCTGAATTGCGTCGAATAATTCACATTACAAAATTTCGTGTAATTCATCCCTTCCGATTTAGACGTTTAAATTCCCCACTTGGTCACAAATGTGATATTGAAATTAATTGAATGCATCTGGCAGAAGCACTGCTTCCCGACCATTTCTTCATATTACTCATACTAGTGGTCAAGTGGAATTTGGAACATAGGCCCTCAACAGCATATGTCATTTCCACTCTGCCCACACAAACTGCAATCTATTCTTCACATGACATCTTCAATGTCACCATTCGAAGATCAACGCAACGCCTCACATTCAAGTCCCACTCGATAACCAGCCATGTGGTGTCAATTAATGCTCTCACTCAGCACTCTGAGCAATGTACTCGACTTCTTGATTAAATATAGATGTCTGATTGAGTCAAGGTTTTGGTGCGCATAATACACTCAGGTTCGATGCTATTCGGTCAGTCGACGAGAATATCAGTCGCTTTTAAATGTTCGCAAAACTGGAGATTCGTTACCGTATGAGAAATGAGGGCAAGTGAAATCCTTTTTGTTACACATCGGGATGGCACAGTGAAATGGCGTTGTATCGATGTGAACGATGATGGGCTGTGAAGTGTTATACTGAATCTACTTATTCTAGCCCATCATGTGATAAATTTGATCTAAAATGTTCACTGAAATGAGACGCTCTGATAATGATCACCATCTGTGACTCATTTCCGCATTTGTCAGTAGATGAAAACAATTTAGTGTCACCTTCATGTTTCTGGGACACTCCAGATACGAGAAGGTGATAAGAAAAGCCGTGAGCATCTACAGTTGTATCACATTAATTGCGTGGATGTATTGGATGTTATCAGACGTGAATAATAATGAGACGGACTGCGGTATTAACTGTAAAAGTGGATGAATTGGTATGAATATGGAATATGAGGATATTTGACAGTTCACTAGACTCCCTTGTAATGTTATTGCTAACGGAGAAATACGAAAACGGTTTCGATGGAAGACCTTTTCACTGTCACAGATGCGAGTGTGCCTTAAACCCATATGACGTTAGACAATCTAATTTGAGGTGAAATTGAAGAATGTGCAGTGAATGGGAATAAAGAAGAACAATGAATGGCAGTCATTTTCTGTGAAAATAGACCCCAAGCAACAGATCTTCTGACACATTTGTTCTGAATTTTTCTCCATAAGGGGATGTTATTCGTGAAACAATATCAAGTGTGTAATTTCGTGAAATAATTTTAACGACCTATTGCGTCATCTTGGAGTCATTATAATCAATTGATTCAAAATCATCTTCGTGCTTCGTTGTCGAGTGCAGTCTGCATTTGATTTGTCTCACTTCATTTTAAGCTGGCACATTCCAGTTCACCCATTTTATCACTTCAACCGACATGTTCGCATATTTATGTTTCCGAATGTGTGAAATCCTCCTATCGTGTGAAACAGCCCACCTTAATTCCACTCTGTGTGAGCAGTTTTTCATTCTGATTGCGAATCAATTTAGAATCCTCAGCCATTCAAACGAATTTTCCCGACCTACATTATTTTCACTCACATAAAAGTTTGTCCATATAACAACCAGTTGAATTACATATAAAATTAACATCGTACAGCTACAAACATTCAGTCGATGCAGGGAGCACTTTCTTCGCGCAAACATTAGTTTCATATCCCAGTGTAGATTTTCATCTCATCTTTGCGAATTGGAGGAACAGTTCGAGGTTCTTAGATCTATTGAAGAGAAACCTCTCCAGCTACAAATGTTCACTTTAGTGAGCGCATGAAATCTGTCCAAAAATATATGTATACTTATGTGGGGTCACAGTTACGCAATATTAACTGGGATACAAATCGATTTTATATAAAAGACGCTAGTATTGTTAATAACTACTAATTTAAAATATTCTCTGTATAAACATATGTATATAATTGTAGAACCTGGAAGAGAAATTTATCGAAAAGAATATTCTTTGCTCGAATATTTTGTGTTTTACAGCATTAATTATCAGTATTCGAAATTTTAGCACTTGTCTTTTGTAAATGTTTGCATTAGTGAAGGCGTCTTATGTGAGCGCAGCCTCAATTAGTTAACCAGCTTGCTGTTTATCTATCCGGTCCCAAGGGTGGGTAAAAGCGGAGGTTGTTGGCTTAGGGATATCGACCCTTCACCACTGAATCTATCAAATCATTGAAGAATCTTCAACGCACAACAATTTTTCGAAGAATTCAAATTAGAATCTTATTCTTCCAACGTTTGTTCAATATTTTTGTCAAATATCATTCGATCCCTCCATGGGAATCTTCGTCAGTTTTCTCTTTTGATAATTTGAACTTATTGGAGCTAATCGTTGCAAGACCATCGACATTGCTTGATTCATTCACAAGTACTTCTCCGGAATGCTATTCTGGCCACTGCACGATCATATTTTCTTTATTCTTTGATTTCTTCAGTTAATCTTTATGTCCTTTGTTTAAGAGAATATCAAAATCTGTTTTTTTATTAATGTAATTCAGACAATAATTTAAGAGGGCTTATCTGAAACACTTTGAATCAGAACATGAAAATAGGATTCGACTAACAGTCTGAATGATTAGACATTCAATATGCAGTTTGACTTTCAGGCTGATCAACAATTGGCCCCACCCCATTGAAGCATATTCCAATTGTTATAGTTTGCAATTACAATATTATCAGCGATACATTGGAATAATTACACACACCCTTTTTCAGATCAAATAAAGAAATACTGTTTCTTTGGCTATATCCGCTATCCTTATACTTCCCTTCGTAGTGGATTTATCTGAGAGTCTTTTGAAACACCCTTAGTTATCCATGTTTCTTTGCGAAATCCTTACGCAGGTAAAGTTGTGCACTCTTCTTAGCTGTTGTGAAATTACAGAGCAAAAAATGTTCAGCTATTATACCGTCGTACATTCCCTGCTTCTCTGTCATAAGAGGAAAATACTCATAATATAAAATCAGGAGAAACAGTCCTAATGATCTTGCGTAACTAGGGTGCTGACAGGCAAAATATAACTGTCAGTACCATACACAAATATACTTCATTCTAATAATTTCAATTCTTATATAGCTTTTCGTTTAACGGAATTTAAATTCACAATTACTTTTGACGTCGAAGAGTACTGTAAGTTATAAACTAACAATCACTTAATAAATTTCTGGATGTCTGGTGATCAGATAAATCAATATCTTGATAATCCTTAGGACAGAGATTCTACGTTGTTGACCAATTGTTATTTTATTCACATAACGCATGTTTTGCTATTCAAATTGACCCGAAACCACTGTACAAGTCATGTGACTGGCACCGCACAACTCACTATTTCTCAGAATGACAATTTGTTGCTAGCGCATATTTTGTGAATAATACCATTATTTATGTCACGGTGGGCGCGAAATTCATTTCAAGTTGTCACATTCAAAAATTTCACTTGTTTTGTTGAGGCTAGTTCACCCGTCTTATTACTTTACAGCTGTCAATTTCGCTTATTCATATTTTCGAATGAGAATTTGAGAAAGAACGTCAGATTCCTAATTTGCTTGAAAGGAAGCCTCTCCAAGGATAAATGTTCACCTCAATGAGCACATGAAATCTAGCCTAAAATAAATGTATGCCTATTTAGAATAATAGTTACTAAATGTCGACTGGGATGAAGCGTTGAATATCAGTAATCGAATATTTAACGCTTGTTTTGTATACTTCTTTGAATAAGTGGATATGATTGGTGTGGGCATGGTTGACATAAGTCGGGCTAAGAGATAATGAAAAACTGTGATTTCAGTCTCTGTTTGATGATAAGTGATTATCCTGTGATTGGTTTTGTATGGAAGAAAGGAGAAATAAAACATTTCAGTTTTTGTTAAATCAAACTAATCTACCATTGTAGAATCATTCCCGGGCTATCATAGTCCTGATACTCTTAGTGACGGAATGTTCAATTATGCATTGATGGCGAAATTAGTGAAGTGAAAATAAACATGTAAATTATTGGTCTTCCGTTTTGATGTGAGTAAACGTTGACTATTTCAATATGAAATGCGTAGAAATTATAGTGAACTGTCCATCACGTCTCACTATTCTGTAATTTCCACATCCAATGATAATATAAAATATTTTCTTAAATTAAAAGTTTATAAGTTGCAATGACGCACGTTGAAACCAAAGATTAGGACATTTTCGTCAGTGTCTTCGAATGCAAAAATTCATAGCTAGTTATTTATCCCCACGACAATGAATACTAACAAGTTTTATCTATGCTTTAACACGGATCCACACGTCGATTCAGATGGATTTGGTAAGTATAATTAACTCACTTCATTCGGAGATAAGTACTGTATTGCAATTTTGCGAAAATTAACTTGTAACTGATTTACCTGCCGGAGACATGGGGACTGAACGAAGAAGTACTTCCTTTCCAACAAGATTCGGCATCTATGCCTCCACTATAATATAGATGGCAGTTCTACTTTAACACAAAAATAACCACTATAGTGGTGAGAGGCATTCCTGGAGTAACGCTTCCAAAGTCATGCGTGATTTAGCATGTTTCTTTCCACTCTGCTTATCATCAAACTGGTTCTCATAGTCCAGCGAAGATTTCCTTTAGTTCGTCCATAGCATAGAAACTTTTATCAACACTCTTTGATAACTCAGTAATAAATGATTTGAGCGAATCGACCTGACTCAATTATTAGCGTTTGAGTGGTCTTTCATTCTGTTGAAATCTGCTACAACATCAAAATCCTGTAAAGGACTTGGAAAACCAATCGGTTTCAGTGTACTAGGGAATAAAGTCCATGGAATTTTTCGCTTTACTAGGCCATACTCTGTAATGCACATACTCATATAACTCAATGGGGATTTTTAAGCTCCTTAATGCTAACTGACCCTCAAAATATTGAGAAATGGGACAAAAACCCATTAGACATTTGCAAGGCAAACAAATTTATTCTGACTGCTTCCTCACCAAATTCTTGATACATAAACAACGTTCCGACCCATTTATTTCAAAGTTATCGCTTATGTTTCCAAAATCGTTCATTAAATTTCATGTATGAGATTAAGACTGTCTTGAGATTACCCATCAGTTTTTTGCAACTAAAGATGCCATGGACATATTTTGCTTGTATTGTGCTTTCAAACTTGTAATCTACCACCCAAAATGAATTTGGAACTCATCGTGCACATGAATGAGAAAAAAATGACATGAATTTGGAACTTAAGAGGATTTCTAAGCAAAACTGAATGCAAACTGAGTATGTAAATCAATCTTGAATTCGAAGTCATATCATGCATTTCAGTATTGTGTAACCTGCAGATTATACAGGTATGCTCCCCATCTATTTTTCCATCTATCTATCACGCTGCTCATTTTTCCGTGACAAAATTTTTATTATATATTGAAGACGAAATTACTTACTTGAAAATAACTAAGTAAATAAATAGGCTCTGTGCTGATAATTACAATATGAATTAATTTATTAACCAACTGACTGTCAATCACGTCTCACTATAGAAATATATATATGTTTTCAAGAAATTTTCAACATGTCATTCGAAGGTGATGTTATTGGTATGAGTTTATAGCCGATGTGTATGATGAGTGTATTAATTATTCAGGCATTACTTTAGTATCATCAGACGTGCTGATTCGTCAACATTCTGTATTATTATTTCCGGGAATAGAAGCTTTAGAATAATCATCCCACATTGTTTTATAGCTGGAGGACTTTTCGCCTTTCTCTCATGTATTTCTCACTAATTAAGTACTTAAGTCAAAGAAGTAGCTTTTAGTAATATGAATGCCAATAATTTAGTGAATGTTGTCTCTGGTTATGCTCACCTCATTCTAGTGTGCCATAGTGAGTTCTCAGCTTTTTTGGTTGGCTTTTGAGGTATTTTTCGGATGCGCTTATTTATGACAAAATGATGCCATCTGCTAATCATCTCATAATTATCGCCGGCATATTTAAACGTCCAGTATGAAGTTTGAATGACAAAAACACTGATGAAATCGTCTTTCAATAAAATAGGTGGCGATAATATAAGTAACAAAAAAATAAACACATTTGAATAATTTGGTAATCTTTAATGAAAGTGACTTCAAGGCCTTTCTACCAGAATTCTTTAATTAGGAGTGCTGTGCAAATATTTGTTTGAGTTCATGTTTCAGAATATAAAGATTAATAATAATAATTGAGAAACACTACTGATTCACGACTTGAGGAAAATAGCACAAAGTTGGAATTCAGGTGAAATATTATTTATTATTATTATTGTTCCCTTTAATGCCTAGAGGAACATGGGCTTCAGCCACACGTCACCATTGCATTCGGTAACCTGCCAACGTTTTCACCTGGCTCCAAGTCTGCACACATGCTTACATCTCCTCTTCAAATGACCTCCTCCATTTTTTTGATTTGACACTAGTAACTAGTGTCAAATCAAAATATCCACTACAGTACTACAGGAGGTCAATCGCGAGCCCGAATAGCTCAGTGGTAACGTCTCTGACTGCAACATTGGGTGACGCGGGTTCGAATCTCAGAAGGGACATGAGTTCCTTCAAGGTTGCAGATACGCCTTGCTGACGAGTGCCAACTAGCACGAAACCTAGGTCCAAGGCTTCCTGCCGATTGCCTCCAACCACCTAATATCATGACCTCCTCCATGTTACACTTGGACGACCAACTTGTTGCTTCCCACTCGGGTTCCACTCGAGGGCTTGTCTGGTGATGTCCCTTGATGGTTTCTTCAGAGTATGGACAATCAACATCCATTTCTTTCTGCATATTTTTGGCACAGTCGGTTCCTAGTTAGTTCGCTACCAAAGATCATTGTTGCTGATCATTTTTAGCCGGCCATTTGATATTGAGTATTGAGCGATGAAAGTTTGTAGTTTGTTCGAGGTGCCTTTCGTGACGTGCAGTGCAAGTCTCTGATCTGCATGGTGGCACTGACTTCACATTGGAGTTGAAAGCCCGCATCTTATTTTCCATGCTCAGTGTTATCGATCACCACACAAACTTGAGAGAAATGAAAGCTTACTTTGTTTTCCCGATCCTTGCTTTGATATCTTCGTCAGTTCAGTTCGCCTGTATCTGAAACGATGATTCCTAGTTAGGTACTTAGGTAGGTTGGTGAAGCAAGTTGCTTCTTTCAGATTCCGCTCATTTATGCTGATTGTTGTCTTTTGTTGCTGCTGTTGTTGTTGGCCAGGAATCTTCATCTGCTCTGCTTTCCCTATGTTCACCTGAAGTCCTATCGTCTCGGGATGCTTCTTCTGCCAACTTGTTGCTTTTTACTTGCATATTTTGCAGTTTGTGAGAAATCAGACAAATGTCATTGGCGAAGACCAGACCCTCCAAGTATTTTGTGTGGGTCCATGTTATGCAGGTTTCACCACTGTCCGTTGTCTGCCGCATTATCCAGTCTACAACAATCGGGAAAATCGTTGGGGATAGTAGGCAGTCAGCCAGCAAGTCCCCTTGTCTTTCTCCCGTCTTCATCCAGGGTTTGTTTGATTCTCTCCAAGATGATGTAGCTTAGCATTTTGCTTCAGATGGACAAGAGCATAATGCCGCCAGTTCTTGCATTGACTTAAGTCTCCTTCCTTTATCAGTTTGAATAAGTAGCCTTTCTTCCAATCCGCAGGTACGTTGCCCTCTTTCCACACCTTCTCCAGTAGTGATGTGATCAAGCCTGCTGATACCTCAGGGTCCATTTTCAATCCCTTTGCTAGGATACCGGCTGGTCCTGCTGCTTTTCTTGGTTTCAGCAACTTAATTGCCTTCAGTATTTCTGTTCTCGTAGGAGCTTTGATGTCCACTGGTAATTGTGCTTTTGCTGTTGTAGGTGGCGGTCAATTTAGAAGTCTTTTGAATGCATAGCATTGTTTAAGTGTCACTTTACCTCCTTTTGAGTTGAATCTGGATGTCATTATCCCGGGCGTGATAGCCTCTCGTTGCATCAGGGCCTTCGTCACCATTGGCAACCTCATAACAGCCACACCCTCGTTGTGCATGAGGTTGTCTTCTGAGTAACCGGAGTAGATAATCGACTCCACCGTTGACAATTCGGTGAGTCCACCCCCATTCTATTAGCTTTCGCATATTCGCAGTACTTCAATACCATATCTTTTCATCTCGTTTGCAATCTAGGCAGCTTTGCCAGTTTCATACATGGTGCGGACGCTCTATGTCTTCACACAAACGTTTTGTTTTGTCACAAGAAGACTCATCGTACTGACGTTTCTGTAGCAGCTTTGTTTGCAGAGTGGCGTTGCTGGCCTAACGCCTGAGAAGGGGGTAATTAAATGAATATTTAGTATACAGAGGAGCGACATGATAGATTGCTCCCCTTAGAATCAGGAAAACAAGGAATAAAGCAATTAGAAAAACACCAGGAAAGCAAAAATTATTCACAACAGGAAGGGCAGAGACAACAAAAGAAAAACCCGTAGCAGTAGTATCACTGTAAAATACTGTTAACAAAGATGAAATCAAAATATTTGACTCACTAACTTGGGTCAATTCGGGTGTGTAAAAATTCAACGATATGTACAGTTATAGATATCAGTGAGCGTAAAAAAGTCATAATATACCAAACATTTAGTTATAGGTATTATAAGTCAACAAGATTACATCCACAGGTTCAGTGTTTAAAAGTAAAATAAATAAAACAAATCCCACAACTTCGTGGCTAGAAACGCCAGAGAAATGAGAGTTTTATGTAACTTAGCTTATGTAGTGTAATATTCGAAAAGTCAGCGCTGTCATTCAAGTGAATATCACAGTCTAAACTGGGCTGTATAGCCTTCCATTAAGAAGATCAATCGTCGTGTATTAATTCATTTTGATAAACTACAAATCATAGATTTCATGGGTAAGTTGAGTTAAAATTTCAGATATAAGCAGTCATTGAATTTGAACTTCCAGACGTTCATAAATTACCAGAAATAAAGTCCAAATAGGAAAACTGTGGTGCATAAAATAGTTTACCCGATTGTAGTTCATGGTCCATAATATTTATTTCATATTATTGCTATTATCAATAACAATAATGCTTCGGATTCCAAAGGGAATATAGGCCTTCAACAACCTATCTCCATTCCACTCTGCTCACCTACTCCGATCTAGTCTTCACATGATATCCTCCATTTCACCATTCAACGATCAACGCACCCCCTCATATTAAAGTCACACTCGATAACCAGCCATGTGGCGTCAATTAATGATCTCACTCTGCACTCTGATCAATCCACTTGATTTAGTGAGTATAAACAGACGTGTGAATGAGTCAAGTTTTCTGTGGTCATAAAAAACTCAGGTTCGATGCTATTCTGAAGTTTGTCAGTTGATAAGAATTACAGTCGCTTTTCAATAGTCACAAAAATGGTGATTCGTTACCATTGGAGAAATGAGGGCAACTGAAATCCTGTTTGTTGCACATCGGGAAGGCACAGTGAAATGACGTTATTTCTATGTGAATGATAATACGCTGTGAAGTGTTATACTTAATCCATTTATTCTTTTCGATCATGTCATCAATGTTATTTTTTACTTTTAGATAATATTTGGTATCAACTTTAAAGGCATTCACTGTTATGGTGCAAGCAATGTAACCTCTGCAATATGCTGTCCATGTTTACATTTATTTTAAAAATTCTGTTTCATAAATGCTTTCAAAATATATATATGTATATATTCAACTGTTTTTTGACGTTGAAGTACACCGTGAGTGAATAGCCAATTGACTAGACATTCATTTCTTCTGGCTCTTGAGGTCACATGAAATATTTGACACAATATTATTTGCATGTTCCCTATAAATCAAGTCTCGAGAATATGACCAATATTTGTGTTTTTTAGGTGAAATACAGAATACCTGCCTTGCAATTCAAACACATCAAACTACATTAGGAAATGCTCTACCGATGCTGAAGAATTCATCGTTTCTCAGTTTTACTAGCAGTTGGTAACTCATAGTTTTGGGGGGAAATTAGTTTATTGATGTACCAACGTACATCGAGATTACAATGATGGAATGGTTTTCATGGCTGGCTGTCATCAAAGTCGATTCCGCATACATTTCAAAACCAGATAACATCCAAGACTGCAGTATCATTTCGCCGAAGGTGGAGATACTGAAGAACACACGTGTGAAAATGCCATCATTTCTACACAAACTAACACATGTGGAAGTGAGATTTCTCACTGCTGTTTCAGAGTCACTGGTTTATTTCGCCTGATCAGTTGTGGTGGCTCTACCCGCTTGGTTGATTTTTGCGTATCAATTTTTTATAGTATTTCTGTACACTAATGTTGAGTCAAATAAGTGCCTCAAAATTGTGATCGATAACTTCGATTATTTTATAATTCCCGCATATTTTATTCACCCGGCTTTTATCTAGTTTCCTTGGTATCAGGTCAAATGATTGTTTATGTTGACTAATGGCTACCTATGCGATTTATTTGCATTTGCGAAGAGCGGAAGCTTTTTCTAAGTTGACGATTGGTCTTCAAATGTGAATTTCACCTCAGAAAGGCTTTCCTACCTCTATCTAGTGAGTTATCTGCAAATACCGCTTGTATTTCGTAGAACGAAAACTATAAGCTGTAGGCTTATGTTAAACAGGGAAATCTGCCTCATTACGCATCACTTGATGAGCTGACTGAAGCAAAGCCAGAGTGCGAGTAAAAAGTTCAGAGAAATTTTGTTCCACAATTTTTTGATGAACTTAGTTTGAACATTCACTTGGAAAAAATAAACATACATGCGAATTTTTCACACATTGAAAGAGTCAAAATTAACTCCTGGATTTTCGCGATTATTTTCAAAATTATGCTTTTCTGTAGTCTATGAAGAGGGTAAGTATCAAACACTCGTATATTGGTATTACAACTTCTTTCGTCCTCAAATTTATTCATGGAACCTATTCATTCTGTAATCAAACCAATCCATTCGTCCATTAGAACCATCCACTGAAGTGATGCAATTGATGAGGCCATTTTTATAATAATGTGATTGTGAATTTGTCTTCCTACGTTACACAGCTAAGTCAACTTTCAGAAGCCTTCGAACACCAATCAACTAACTGAGCCGTTATTCCTATGAACAGTTGGCTTGAAGGTTGAGATTTGAGGATGGCTGACTCTGTGCTGAAGCTTGACAATTTAATGTCAGCTGAGTTTTATTCCTGTATCAATAGCAAATCTCTGTTATTATTCATTAAAGTGAGTGATTTTTAACTTAATTAGAAGAAAAAGGTAAGTTTACACACTTAGAGTTCAAGGCAGATATTTTCTTTCAGGATTCTTTGCATGCACGTGCAAGAAATGAGATTGCATTTCAACCAGTGAAATGTGACACAAACCTAAATAATGCAATAAAAAGAGCTGTCGTCCGACATTATCTATTCCTGTATTACATTACATTGTTTGGCAAACGTTTGAGTGCAGCTGCAGAAATGTATAAGACAAGAGTGTTGTGTCTTAAGGCGATGAGCTCGACTAAACAACGATCGAATTACAATGAAATCTGCCATTACAGAAAACACAACCAAATCAAAATCATCCACTTAAGCCACAAATCTTGTTTATTATGCTCTTGTCACAATGACTGTTCGGACGAACCAAACTTTGAACTTAGTAGTCAATTAAACCGCCAAAAATGATAATGAATTTCTCGAGAAAATCGGTAATTTATTTGAAATTATATTTGTAGTTAACTTATCCATGGTAAAGTCACAAATCCCTGATGATTTCGCCTCTAATCAACAAATTATATTTAACCTACTGTTTCCCGTCTATCGGAAAGTCTCATGGAGTAGTTATTAAGACACGTTGTGTTGTGATTTATTTGACAGACACATTTGAGTCCCGAATATGGATGCCACCGCAATTCATTTTACCATTCTGTTACAAATCATAAATCAAAAGAAAAGTGAAATAATCTAAATTTCTATGAAATTCCAATTTTATTCGAAGTTTAAATCAACTTTCATAAAAGTGACGTGTTTTTTATTTCTTCAGAAGACGTAGGTATGTCGAGTTATTAGGAATGCTGAAATCTGAAATTCTTTATTACTGGGAATCAATTCCATCAGTATCTATAACGTCACCTTGTTTTAGTTATTTTCGCATTAAATTTAGATCCATTCTGAGAATGATTGTGTTAGGGATGAAAGTTTATGTATATTTTACAATTGAATTTCGAGAAATGATGAAAAACTGTCTACCTATTCTAGTAAATGGCAGTCTGTGGAAGTAGAAATGTCACTTCTGAAATGGGTGTACTTAATACCACACAAAAACGAAGCAGATTCGAGGTGATAATCATGTTGAAGTTAATATGAGGTGTGAATACAGATTACGATGTGATTAAGAATGGAATTACACAGGATTAGAAAACAGCTTTTAACAAATACAAGTGCGAATGGGAATAGTATCGAAGCAAATTCAATTAGTGACATTTTATTACTGAATTGAAAAAGAATGAAAGGGGTGAAAGAAATGCAACGAATGAAAAAGAAAACTAAGGAGTCAAACTGAACTAGATCCATAATGGATGTAGAGGTGGGACTAATTTCTTTCAAACAAATATCTCCATCTTCTTCGCATAGATGGCAAGGGTTTTGCAGTACAACGAAATCGGAAACACACTGCATTTAGAAGATTTCCGTTTAATGTTTCTAGAATAGTACATTACAGTGCTGTTTCTTTCACCCACCACAACTCTTAACAATGTAATTATTGTCCCTCAACGCCATTTAAAGCATAGCTATACGAAGTGACTGTCAACCCTTTTCACTGTTGACCCAAAACAGTTGAAGTTCTATACGTCAAACGTCTCTCTTCCCTTGACTCAGTGTTGCTGTGTCGTGTCGTTGCCGTTACTAATAGTGGCTGGAACAGGAGGAAGTTGGCACAAACTACCAAGTGTACTAATGGTCCTATCAGGTCCTATAGGTACAAGGTAGAGATGAACTCCTCACGCTCAAAGAGACTGATTGACCAGTAACTAAATATGATGGAGATGCTGTCTGTTCCATGGATGTCATCGCTTGATGATTCATCTTCAGCTAATAACAATACTGATGGCAGCATTTCTGAATTTACTTATGACTCAGCTGAAAATAGTATATTTGGCTTTTTGTACCGAACATATGAAGATCTATTTGCAGTGGATTTTGAGAGCAAAGACGATGCATTAAAAATAAGACAGTTACTGAGGAAGTAAGAGAAATTCTGCCACCTGATTCTCTGAAAGAAGCCCAGTGACAGCACATTCAATGAAGCTGTCCAAACACGGTGTCTTTTGTTTGGTGGCTACATATCATTGTCCAAACAATCGTAACCACTGCACGAAACGTGTACTGAATGAAAACGACGACATTCACACTCAGCTAGGCAATGTATACCACCAATGTGAGCGATTCATTTCAAAGTCGCTGACAGAAAAGCAGTTAATAATAATAATTTGATTTATTCCAAAACAGTACTTGTGATACAGAATGGAATTCTCAGCATTTTTATTACAGTATTGCATCCAGTTAGTACATTATCAATAAATAAAGTTCTATATAGATTAAGCAAATCTCATTTCATTATGACAACAACATATTGCCATGTCGGTAGCAAAGGTAAAGCTGAACAGTGTTTGAAGGTGTTAGAAAAGTAGGTGCTATCATATTAACTGGCGTAAGCGGAAGAAAGAAACAAAGCAGCACATAACGGAAAAAAAGAGAGAGAGAAAAGGAAAAGAAAGAAAGAAAATGTTGCACCTATAGATGATATGAGTTGGAAAGACGAGGTCCAGTTGTTCTACTGACTATTTAATAAGTTATAAGTCTCACGCCTAATGCTTTCTTTATCGCACAGAACACGAGATAAGTAGGGTATGGTTGAGTTTTTGTACTTGCTAGTGTGAGCATATAGTTTTCTATGAAGGGTTCTGGTTTTGTCTGATGAGATGTAAGGGGAGAGTTGTGAGTGAAGAGGGTGGTGTGAGTTAGATAAAATGGATTTGGCCCATTTCTCACAGGAGTCCATGTGCCTGTCAACCAGAATTTTAACAAGTTGGTTAATTGGCACATTGCTTACCCTGCTGACAACCTTTAACATCCTGCGTAATATGTTATAGTCTTTCTTCAGTAGCCCGGGAAAAACCAAGGAGGAACAATAGAGAATAATAGGCAGAATTCGAGAGTTAACGAATTGTAGGAGTAAGGATGTCTTACTTAACTTCTTGATGTAGAAGGTAAGACGGAATATTTTCTTATAAATCGTCAAGATATGTGACGACCAGGAAAGATCAGCAGATAGAATGATGCCTAGGTATTTGATTTTCGACTTAATTTCTATTTCAGTGCCATCTATGTTGCATACCTCGTGAGAGCCAACCAGTTTGTTTAGGTTGGATTTATGCCTAAAGGTGAAATTGACTGTTTCGCATTTGAAGGGGTTCAAGGTCCTTATCTTTATTTGTGATCTGCAATCATCCACATTATTCAGCATAAGAATTCAAATGTTGAGCAGACTTGAACAAGACGAACAAATGACGTTGAAAGACTGGTGAAGAATATCAGCAACTTACCAACTATCTCAAGGATACCGAAATGACCCAGTCTGGCGGCTACAGTGTAGCCTAAGTGAATGTAGTGCATCCAGTTCCGTTGACTTCGAACTCACACCATAGTCTGAAGCAGACTGCGCCCTCAGCACGCCGGCACTAAGGAGTTTGGCAGTGAGTAAGATAATGCCCATACAAATATAATAAATGTCAACGGTGCCACGGCACTAGTCATAAAGATGGATATTGTAAGCAGACTCGTCAATCAAAATCCACAACCATTCACTGCTGCAAATTCTTCTGATAAGTTGGGCCAGTAAGATGATGAGTATGGTTCTTTGTCCGACAGGTTTCCCAATACAGAGATTTAACCGATGTGTATTGCATGATGGTTTTCTGTGGACAGATCTTTTCAGAGTTCAGTCATCTTTTCTTGTAAGCTTATCGTCCAGAAATATAATCTTTGACTCATTTTCCAGTCTTATTGGGAATTTATTTGAAGGATGCCAATTGTTAGACTCCTGGAGGATACAACTTACCAGTTATCATGACAGAGTGAAAAATGTGTTGGTGACATATCCATTATACAGAAAAAGTTAGTCTAATGTTGACTTTAGGATGCCGTTTTCTAAACTGGTTATAAAGCAGTCCGCCAAAAGTGGGTCTAGTTGGGGAGACTAAAGTAATCCCATCTTTCTGTTTAAAGATATCGTCGTTGAATGTAAATTATACATTAAAGGGCATCTGAGTAACATCTCTTTCATATATGCGGTTGGTATTTCGATACTCAGATGCATGTCTTCCATATATTTCCACAGAAAACATGTCGTTTTATTGACCGGTGCGTTGGCAAAGAAAGATTCTACATCCGGAGACAACATACATTTGCCAGTTATATTCAGTTTGGTAACAAAATTTATTCCAAAAATGTTGAAATAAGACAGCAAAATTCTAGAAATCTCAAAGTATGTCTGATGTCAGAAGCACTTAATATCAAAGAGAATTCAAATTGCCTGAGTAGTAATGATCGACCGAAACAGAATTTGACCTGGTTACAGCACCAGAATCCCCTATGAAATGACAACATTAACACGAGTGTGAGGAGCAATTTCATTATATAAACGCATACTGCTTGTATAACTTTGCACACTTATCAAATCCAGCAATCTACACTTGGTCTTCTTATCATTACCAGTTGCCTAACTTGATAACATAAAGATTACCTCATGCTGATGAACCATGGTTTAGTTGATACATATTAGCTGAGATTTCGTAAACCCTGGTTCAATAATACTTCCATTAACTTATCAGCATTAAATAGCGAAACATCAGTATAAACAATATCGTTTTGATTATAATTAACTGAGAAATACAAAAAAGGTTTATAATAATAAATATCACTTATCCAATACCCAGTACTCAAAATCAGATGGCCAGAAAAGATCAGCAATAGAGATCTCTGGGAGCGAACCAACCAGGAACCGATTGTGAAACAAATAGGCAGGAACAAATGCAGATGGATTGGCCATACTCTGAGGAAACCATCAAGTGACATCACTAGACAAGCCCTCGAGCGGAAACAGAAAGGGAAGCGGCGAGTTGGTCGTCCAAGGTTGACTTAGGGGAGGTCATGTGAAGAGGAGATGAAAACGTGTGGGCAGACTTGGAGCCAGGTGAAGACTCTAGCAGAGAACAGAACGCAATGGAGACGCATGACTGAAGCCCTATGTTCCTCTAGGAATTAAAGGAAACAACAATAATAATACTAATAATACCCAAACATTTTGAAGCTGTTGAAAGTGGACTTATTTTGGACCTATTTAAGTATTGTTCACATTCAATGAATTCAATATTGTGTTTGAGAGAGTATTTGCAAAGTTGTTGTCTCATAGACTCTAACATTTTGAACAACCATTTGAGAATCGGATGGCATAGTGACGCCGACATATCTGAAATTCGTCGATGTCGTAGATCAGGTGTGTTCACCTTTGGTAGACCATAGAGTTGAGGGATAACCGTCCATGTTGCCTCAGGTGTTCAAACAGGTATTCACTTCATGTAGTAAAAGCAAATGTGATCAACTACACCAGATGGCGGGACATAAATGCCGACAGCAATACTCAACTGTTTGAATAAGATGGTTTGGTTGAACATCATATCTCCCTTAAAACGTTTCTAAACCATCCGTATTTGAACGGAAGTTGAAGCATAACGAAAGAAAGTAGATTCTTGATTTTGTTATTTGCCAGCATGAGTTTTACTTGCAGCATAGGCAGCATGACGTTACATCAATAAATATGTGGATTGGCTTGATTCAACAAAACTCACGTCAGGCCCCAAGTTACTGTGTATTATACAATTTAAATTTTCAGGTGCTTTGAATGATTTACACTCATGACTTCTGTACAAAATCCGTGAATTACTGTGTATTTCTCTTCGAACTCAACTTCCACATCTAGAGCATATTTCTTCGTAAAATTCTTCTGTTTTCAATGTATATCTTCTTCTTTTCCAGAAAAAATGAGTAAGAAGGATATTGCCTTGATAATTTGGTACAAATTCACTCAGGATCATGATCGGAATCAGTAAAATATATTTGATTTGTGAAATACTTTCCCAGATTTATTCATGCCAGACACGTCAATTAAATCATTCGTGTGAGCCTTTTGGTCAGAGCCCAATGACTAATAGAATTATTCACCATATCTTCGAGAAGTCTGCCAAATTTTTGTCACTGGAATTAAAAGCCACACAATTCTTCTAATTGGTAATTTTATTTGTATTGCAAAAGAATCTCACATAAGGAGATCATTGTTTCAAATATTCACGATGATGCACATTCAGACTGTTTATATTCACCTTGGACTGACTTCAGTCTATCATTCAAACTAGATTTGTTTGTGAATTAGGCAGTGAAATGCAACTACAAAATTTGGTTTAATTTATCGTATGAAATGTAAAAGTTAATTTGCATTGAGAAGTTAAACACGAATCTGGAAATAAACAAGCACCAGTAAGTAAAATTGGACATCTGGTCACAAAGCAGTAATGATGTGGAAGAAAAATGAGGAACACCAACACTGTTAGTGAAAACAGTTCAACCTTCACTCCGATAAAATACTTGTTAGTGAATGTCATTCACATGGGAGTGTCTAAAAGCGTCTACTGAGGTATTTATTCTCGCATTGAATTGAATTACTAACTTTTGTACTTCGGGGTAATTCGATCTCTTAGGATTCCATTAATGATCAAAAGAATACCAGTGCGTTGAGAAATCCGTTGATGAATCTCTTTGACTTGTACATTTGACCGTTTCGACCCTTTTTAGTAAAATATTGTAAGTCATATTTTGCTTTGGTGTTTGTTTTCATTTCAGTAACTGAAGGATTCTTATCTTTGAATAAGAGATATATATTCCAGCTATTTTCCCAGAGACATCCTACTTTGTGTAGTGATGCTCCCTGAAGTATCTGGATGCATTAGTGGATAATGATCATAGTGATAACGTGATAACGTGTGCATATTTGTAGGGACACATGCGAACAATGACTACTTTGTCGTAGCAGTTATTATAATGATGTTTGACTTTCTAATAACCTGTGTACTTATTCCACAGTATAATAGTGGCAATAATGCTGAAGATAAAACTGCTCGCAAAAACAGCTTTTGCAGTTAACACGGTGTAGCTGGGAAAGAAAACTACTCTAGGTCAGAGGTGAACACCATGGCGACAAAAATTTACGAACACTCAGAAAAGGTTAATTAATTCTGATGTCAACTGCCTCAGTTATGGTGTACAACAAAAGGCACATAAATCTTGAGGATTGAGAAAGCATCTCATTTCTCACGCAAATGATTCACTAGGTGTGCCATTATCAAAATCCTGATCGATCTTAAGACACTTCTACCAGCCACACTGGACAAAGACCAAGAAGGAGACGGTGCGCTAAACTGAAGTAACTGTCTCCATAAAGATGTAAAAATTCAGTAACCAGACTGTATGCATATATCTGTTCATTGATATCGTGCTCACTCAATATATATTCAAAGAAGTATTCATGCATAAATGTGCATGTTAAAATACATAATAGTAATTTATCTATGGTTCGTCGTGTATAAATATTTTCTCTTTGAAAGTTCCAAGTAAGTTAACAGTTTAGACGAAATCGCCTGCCTCTGACAAATTCAATACTGATTTCAGGATGATTCGGAAAAGTTCGTTGACTCGTCAACCAGGTGAAATAAAGGAGAGTTGGTTATGAGTTGTGCCTGCTCAGTGAAGGCTAAAGATACTACCTGGATTTTTAAATATCACCAGTTGGAGAGAAGTGAGGAAGAACAGTCTAATGGTTTAAATCGTACAACTTGAAATCACTGTCAACGAGTTATGATTCAGCAAACATGTATATGTTTAATAGCATAATATTGAACAATGGTGAATGGTGTAGTTTCTCACTCGGAAATCCATTGTGTTTAATCTAAGGTAATTCGCCGATGAAATTGATCAAAGTCATCATTAGTGAGTGACGAAATGGAAACAGGAAATAAGATTAACCTTGTTAACTAATACTTAATGAAATCTTCTAAGACCGTATCCGCTGAACTATATCCTTTATCATTGTCACAACACAGGGGAAACTCAACTTTGATACTTGTGTTCTTCATTGAACTTTAGTCATACATGTTGATTCTGAATGTCATGAATTTTGATGTGGATGATGCAAATGCAGAGAGATTAGGCATGAGTTGAGTTGAAGTAAATATACCAAGCACTATTAAGCATATAATTCGAAAGATTCCTCACAAGATATTTCTTAAGTGCTTTCAGCAATTCCCTTTTGATTTCAGAGTATTTTCCATATCATGTTGTCTGTTGGACACATAACACTGTGGAGTAAAAATTATTCTTGTTTCTCCTATTTATGATCATATAGAAACGACCATGAACGAAAGATTCGATTCAACACATCAACTAAAGAATAAAAGTGGTACACATCTTAACAGGCGTAAATTAAGATTTAATGCTTCTGTTTTTGCACACTTCATCGCACTTTTTCTTGAACACGACTCACTAAACAAGATTCACCACAATTTTTGGAAGATTAATCGTTTCTTATTCACCAGTCCGGAAAGGTTCTCATGAAACAATTGTTCCTCTTATTTTACTTAAGAACTAAGTTATGCTTTGCAAACTTAGAGTAGAATTTGTGCTCTAAGTTAGAACATATTTCTAACTAAGATACGCTTCTGTGACTTCATGTGATTAGGATCATGCTTGCTCATCAATCTATGCTTAAAAACTTTACATAATTTCGAGTGAATTTCTGTGTTGATAGATGCTGCAACTTACTACTCTCAAATAGATTTCTGTGCAGATTTGTCATACAACTCATAAAACAGGACAATTTCATTGCATATTGATTCAGAGGAACTTAGTGAGTCAGAAGATTTGAAATAATATAAAACTGAAAATTTATGAAAAAGACTAGGAATTAATTGAAAGGTTGTGAAGGATTCTCAGTGGAAGTTCATAAGTAAAATTTTCAAAGCAGATGAAATACCCAAATATGTTTCCTCCGAATATTGATAAGAGAAATTCTCGCGTTCAAATCCAAGTTCTGTTATTCTGGAAACCCGAGTAATAAAGAAGCATGATACGTCAAGCATGAAATACTGCAAACTATCCAAGTTGTTTTAACATCTGAAAGTGTTCAGACGAAGTGCATTAGGAGGAAAGATGAAATTAACGCTGTCATTACATCGGCAAGACACATACTTATAATCCCCTCAATGCTATCACTTTAAAGTGAATAACTGACAAAATTCAAGTAATTCTCAGTCATCTGTTGTCACTGAACGACATCTAACATGGCTGCAAATGACAGTGTGAATCTACAGGTACATTTCTTTCACGTTTTCAGTGTTACGGCCAGCGTTACCAAAGGGCATACACAGAACACTCTCAGCTTATCGATCATTCAAGTCAACAGGAAGACATTAACTCACAGTTTGTCGAGTTCATGATATCTGAATTTTCATTATATGATATTAACGCAGTGTCGCCACACGTCACATACAATATTGTCTTCTCATAAGTTTAAATATTTGAATGGCTGACGAAGTGAAAAGAAAATTAATCGGCATAATGAGGTTAAGTAAGAATAAACTTGACTGAATTTAAAACTGTGGTATGTAATAGAAATCGAAATACCTACTTGTGTTTTCCTATTTGCTGAACAAAGGTTATTCTTGAGTTTAATTCAGCCTACTTTAAGTCTGAGAGCTTGAATAATAAAGAAGCGTCATGCATCATTTACGAAGGACTACAAACACTGAATGTAGTATTACCCATAGCAAATGTTCATGCGAGAGTCATTACAAGTGAAGATGATCTTTTCTATGTCATAACTTTCACAAAATGCATGCTTTCATAATCGTCAATGTCATTGCCACGAATGGAGTGACTGACAGCATGCGTATAACTGTCGCCATCTATTATCACTAACTGACATCGATCAGGACTACAGGAGACTGCATAAATCATTATCACACTAATTTTTCCAGACTATGCAAATTTCTACTCGTGTTTGTGCTCCAATGAATATTCATTTATCGGACAGCAAGAAAAACGTCCTGCATTTTGCACTTTCGTTAGTCGCAGAATTCATCTGCCTCCAGTTTTTATTTGCTAATGAATTTCCGACTTTCATCACCCGATTTGTCTGTGTGAAATAGGTAGAGCTTGAAATCGAATTGTTCAGTTCCCTTTGAAAATCCATGTGTTTTCGTTGCCATGTGAAATGTGTTCATAAGTTTGCTTGCTTTTGTCACGGTTATAACTTCTCATTTCAGATGCGAAGTGTAAGATTTTTCTTAATTGGCCACTTATTTTAGTGGAAACCTACTACATTCTATTCATTGTTTCCAAGTAATTGAAGATTATGCTTTAGAATGAATATACCATTGTGTAACGATACTTAAAAATAAAACTGGCTCTAAAGGGGTTTCAAAGTGTCTGCAAATTTAATTACGTCGTTAAAAAATCCGTTGTGCTTCACAAAGTAGATGAACTCTAAACATATTTGCCGTAAACACGAAATATCTAAGGATTGGCGGCCCGTCGTCTTATTTCTAGTGATACTCATCTGAATTATTTTATTCGGAATCATTTTGTTATACAAAGGGTCCAAAATCCACAGGCCACAATGATGCATTTTCTGGTGCAAATAATGATCCTGAGCACTAATACATGGCATAAGTCAACACGGATTGGAAGTCGAGCATGGTGGCCAACTGCTGGTTAACTACAGGATCCAAATATGAGAAAAAGAATCCTGTTGAAGAAGCATAATCACCAAATTCTAAACGTGTATATGGGAAATATTGTCTTTGCAAACAGAAGTGCCCACAAATTACTCCTAAACCGAGAGCAATTATCATGCCTATTTATTCATCTTGCATCGGTCAATAAACAATAGTCTTATTTTGATTAAAATCACTCATAAGAGAATAATTCTTTGAAGTTGACCTTCCTGAAGCGTCGCTGTGAAGTACATCACATTGAGTATTAGGAAAATTTTAATCAAACGGGATGAAGAAGTACGAAAATGCTAATTCTGGCTATTTTACCAATACCACTATCACATGAAAAAATTATTGTGGTCTCCGATATTATAATTATAGTTATTGAAATTAGCTTTTCGTCACTACTTACACCATTTACAATCCCCTATATTGAATAATGGTAAACGGCATGTCTCTCAGAGTAAATGCTGAAAAAGCGCTCAGATCATTAGAGTGTCACAGGTGATACACTGAAAACTCAATTGCAAGACAGATCTGAAAAACAGGAAAACTTAAAAAAACTGAAATCAAACTGAAATTGAATAAAAAAACCTGGAAATCAAAATTCTGCTTGTTATTTGTTTAATAGAATAAACTTGATTTTGACGACTTGCATGCACTAACATATTCTGGTAATCAATGACCTTTAATAATACCTTGAGTGATAGATAATCACAGTGACTTTAAAAGCTGCTGATACGAATTCGTTCACCTAATCACAAATTAACGACAATTTGAGCATTGATAAAATCTCAACTTGTGTATACTCCAATTCAGACGATGAAAGTAAGCAGCATTTCAAATTCAATAAGACAGTTTGTTCACCCGAAACGACTCAGTGCTTTTAACTTGTTTATCAAGAATGATGATTGAAACAGTGTTCACCATTGAAAATTATCTCAGATGAACTAAACGGTGGACAACATCCCATGGATAATTCTATTCATATTATTGGTTTTTATTCCTAAGTATGCAGTCACATACTTTGATATTCGACAAGAGGTACTCAGTTCAGTGTAAAACATTTGGCAGATGTCATTGAATATATAGTTTCTATGGCTTTACGAAAATATTTCAAGCAACCTACATGTACTTGTCTTTCAAATTAGTCTGTCGAAATGCTATACGCTTGTCAACATAAAAGAATGCAGTTGGACATAAATACAGAATGGTTTACAATGAGACTTCAAAACATAGTGAGTATAATTCATATCATAGGCAACGAAGAGGAGGAATGACAACATACGCTAAACACGAGAATAGGTAACGAAGCAAGAGTTTTCACTCAGAGGAACAAAATTAATTATACAAAGAAACACTGCTCGCCAGAGTATCTCAGAATTACAGCAAAATATAAAATAACTCGATGTCAGGATAATGTGTAAATGTCTGACCACAGCTGCCTGTACATTGCCTGCACATATTCACAGTGTAAAACGTTTTTTTACAAAGTCATAAGGAACAATCAAGATGTGACTAGCACATTAAATCTACAGGGAAACGACTAGAGATTAGAAAATAATAATGAATGTGTACGTTAAGTGCATTTCATCACAAGTGTTCTCGTTCAAATACCGTTTTTAAACACCTTGTCAGTTCGGAAAGGTGAGTTGCATTCTTATTTAAAATCAATCATTTCTATGAGGTGAGGACAAAGTCTATGATGGAATACCTTTTAGTTCCTCAGGTCTCACATATAAGGAATTCGGAAAACGTTGTAGGTTACAATTAGTCTTATCGTCTTCGCGAATATATGTGCATGAAGAGACCGGCATATATCTCTTTTATTTTTGAGCAATTCAAAGAATGATTTTTTCTACAGGATCACCCCAGCAAAGAGGAAGTGACCGATTGAACAAAATTGGAAGTTGACGCCTAACAAATGTGAGCACTAGGTCAACCCATTTAATTTCTCCAAATGATACATCTGGGTACTGATTAAGTGATCCATTGTAATTCCTTGAGGACAACCGTAAATCTAGTTGAAGAACACGAACTTCGGCATATTCTTGATGATAAGGCCTACAGTGTCACTGAAGTCATTCTCATGATAAAGGATGTAAAAAGGAAAATAAAGAGGCTGGTAAACTTGCAAGTGACATGTTTTATACGAATTCAAGCTCCCTTATTCATGTGAACACTTAGATGACAAAATCACTATAATGGAATCATTATTTAACACAGTGTCTAAACCTTACATACAAAAATAATTGTAATTTTTTCATATTATCACATGATTGATCACGTTTATTTAATTATTTATTATAATATGAGAAGTCATTTACTTGCCTTAGGAATATTTCTCAATTCATTTTATTTTATGTAGATGAATTCAGTGAGTTATTTAAAGTGAAAATGTCTCAATCATATATATGCTAAATGCACAAATCCCTAAAAAAGGGATCTGATTCCTATTTAAACAGAGAGATACCAGGCTGTTGTTGTTACTGTTCACCTAAAGCATCCTTTGCATAAAACATCTCTTGCTTTCATTTTATTCTGCGGAATGGTATGTGGAACTTAACACTTCTCAGAAAGGCTCATTTCACCCAACTATAAACAAGCTTCATCTCTGCGGAAGACGCGTTGACGTTAATTTCATTACCAACGGTGACAGTTTGGATCCTGGAAGCCTAATCCCAACCTTCAATAATGCCTACTTAAACATCAGATTCACTCTAGTATTTAAATCTGACTCGATGTAACGTTTTCGTGATGTTTAACTGCGAATAAATGCTGATAACTAGCTGAGAAGGTCCATATACAAAAAGCCCGTAAGGAATCGTCAGTTATGTACAATGAGAGTTATGTTCCTCGTAGCAGAACGAGAAACTGTGTATGCTTTCTTTCCTCGAGGATCAAAAATGTGTGTATGGAGGAATCAATTGACAATAAATTACAAACTCCCCGAGGAACCTTGACAGAGAATGTTTCCCCCATCCTCAGATTTATAGAGAAGGAACTTAAAACCAAAGGAGACGTCTGAACAGGATTAAATGTCGCCGTCAAAAAGATGATGATGCTAAGTATAGAATTCAAAAGTGCTTTGTGAATATTTCACATTTGCGGTTTCATTTATTTAGCACCGAATAGTGAGTATCATTTAAAATGAAAATGTCTCATTTATATAAGTGCTAATTGCACAAATCACTGAAAAATCCAGCTGTTGTATTTGCTCCTCATCTGATCCATCCTTTGTATAAAAATTTTTTACTTTTATTTTCTTCTGGAGAATGGAATGTGGAAATTCATAATTCTCAGAAAGGCTCATTTCAAGATGTTCGGCCACAGTTGAATTTCCTGTAGACTTTAACAGCTGATTAGCTTTTCTCACAAGTATCAACAGTGCCATGCATTGATGGGAGCATTGCCATTGGGAATATGATTTACTTCTCGTAATCGATTATCTTTAGGATGAAAGGATTCTTATCAAGTACTCCGCATTTATCAAGTGAACTCCACTTATGAATTAGGAAATTAGACCACACCTCAACCTTCAGGTTTTTATTTATTGTACAGTATTAACCTAGCACTGACGGATTGTATGTTTCTTAAAGTGCTCCGGTGATTAGAAGAGTAACACTTTCGAATACTGGAAATAATTCACATGAATTGGTTTATTGGAAATTTCACACAATGAATGAGTTCTGTTAGCTGGATGATGCTTAGAATGGAATTCATTGTTCATCATCAAACAAACTCATACGATAAATGATTATTATTCGATGAGAATTAATCACAGTTCTCTAAGGTCACAGACAGTAATCAGTGTTTCTTTAAATGACCATACTTTTTATTAGATTTTGAGACTATTTTTCTGTTTAACAGATCCTGTACGCGCACTCTCATATTTTTTTCTTTATTTATCATTCTAAATTTTTCAGAGTGTAAGTATTTTTTGGAACTAAATAATGTTTGATTACTGTACACAGAATTCGTCTCTGGTTTCAGTCTATTTTTTGAAGAAATGACATTTGAAAATTAAACTTGGATTCAACCTTTGTAAAGCATACGCATAGTGGATATTAATGTTATGGATATCAAAAGCCCTTTGCATTGAAATTATGTAGAAGATAGTGAAATGGGTGAATGGAAGATTTTGAAACTTTGGGAGGATTTTTGTGCAGTAATGTGTCTGACATCCACGATATCGATAACTTTTTTCATACGCTTGGACACACTGACTTTCTGATAAAGTGATCTTTGTCCATGCTGAATGGATTTCACCCAAATTCTGCTATTAGTGTTTACAGAAACATACTTGAGATGACGATTGATTTTCTGATGTGTTCTGATAGCCTGATTTCACCGAATTGCTGACTAGATTAAAGTGAAACCGGTAGAATCGGTAGAATCTGGGCACTTTAGTAAGGCATAATTCCACTTTACATAATTTTGTTTGATTTAACACAAAGTGATGCAGTGTTAATGACTAGTTGATATTTTGAGCACAATTCACCGCTCATAATCATACCAATCCAATCACACAGATTCGTACTGCGCCACTTTGTTTCCGATTTTTTCCACGTTTGTAACTATTGAAACTTTCATTATTTCCGGTACATACGCTGCATCATTTCGGTTGCCGGTATTCACTACCTATTCAGAGAGCAAAGATGAGGTGATAAACCTCTCCATCCACTTGAATATGTTACTTTCAAATGCTTTCACCAGCTGTTTTTTGAATCCACGAAAGTTAAAACATTGCAACAGCTGAGATCTTCCCACGGGATCAAACACAGCATGGTCAATCATTCTAGCTTTAGCCAGATATTTATGTTTTGATAATCTAACTGATCCCGATTACATGCTTGACCTGTGACCTGCATGTGATGATGTTATGATGATTGATTTTGAACTATACCAGCTTCCGCTGAGTTCAAATTCAAAATCAAATCAACAAACAAACATATGGGATGGCGACAGAATCGCCATTTTGATGGATAGTTCGGGACACATTGATCTTAGAAAGTATAATTCTGCTCCCTCGTTACTACAAAGATATGTGGTTGACATATTTGCAGTACTGAAATCTGATCACGCCCTCGAGTTTTTGCATATATTAACTCAATAGCAGATGGAATTTAATTCATATCCGAGTTAAAAAATTGAAATAATGTGAGTTGGTCATTTTAGGCTGCTAACTGAAATAAAAATTAGGCACTGGCATCTATAGGGGATCAACATATTCTGATTGCATTTGGACTTAAGTTATTCCACTCTTAATTTCATAATTCAGGAATACGTCCATCCAGAACTTTTTTCTTTCATAATTCTTCTTGGTGTCGAGAATGCTGTCCAACTTTTACATGCACACACTGCCTTTCTGTTGAAGTGTTGGTTCAGAGTTGATTTCACCCTATTTCTGTTAACAACTTGTGTTGAAAGAGATCACTTACATTGTATTATATAGGCATCCATGTAACCAGTCATAATTCATTTGCTGCTTACGGAGTCAGTTCCTTGAGTTCAAGGAATATACATATGAAATAAAATAAGAGAAATTGAATCGCCGTTTCAATGACGTTGATGTAAACACATATGAAGCAAAGAGCAAAATTTTAATGAAGACGGATTCAAGGAATTCGCTTTATTTTGGTGGATGTCTGTGGCTAAATACTTTGAATTCATTGATGTGGATATGCGTAATGAGAAATATATATGGAGCAGTATGACAAATAAGTAAATCACGATGGATCAACCAGTGAAGATGACATGTACGAATGTTTATTGGCTCAAGTTTCAATAGATAAGTAAGCAAAGGGTGAGGAGGACTGAAACTTAGGACTCTAATCGTGTGCGCCTTTGTTGCATCTTCACGAAGAACAATTACTTGTAAATGTCACATATATATGATGAGAATCAACACAACGAAAATATCACAGGTGAATGCTGATATGATGTGGGATACATATGAAAACTGTACAAATCTGTACTCTGAAACTGCAAAAATTCAACTGAACCTCTCATGTATGTACAAATATTTTCTAAATTTCAGTTGACGGGGGTAAGTAGTTGGTTGCATCTTTGGAATTATTTATCATGCTAACTTGGAGAATGATTTTAACTAGTTTCATATCAGTGAAACTATTCCCATGACAATACGTGATATCATAGTGACAGAGCTGAAAGTCAGCGAAGTGGTTAGGTGCCTGATGAATATGCAAGCGACTCTTTATGCAGACAACTCAGCATAACAGAATAACTATGGTTTACTTGAGTAAACTTTGGAGTAACTCGACCTCAAGAAAAGTTTCAAATACTACAATTCACAACCGAATGGAACGTGGAACAAATAGGCAACTGAGCCACCATTCTATCCAGCGGCACCCAGTTTTGAAAACAGTATAGGGTACTTTAGTGTGAGTCTGCATATTGGTTGATCTATGCTTTCTATGAACCATCTTCTAGTCTCCACAACCTCTAAGCAAAAGAATGTGAAACACAATCGTCCTTTTGCAGGTCAAATAATAATTTTTTTAACGAGAGATTCAATAGAAGTCAATCGAAATAGAGTTGAATTCTTGTAAACGCAGATTCGGCTTTCATCTGAGAGCAACTCGACAAAACAAGCAGAATCGCAGCTGAAGAGATTAAAATGTAATATATTTCTTCACTTAAAACTGTTTTTTTCAACTGAATTTTTAAGGTTTCGTAGATCCAAACGAGACGAAGCATGTTGCTTTTGATGGGTTGTTATTCCCTTTGCAGATCACTTTGAAGGAGCTGTTTATTGATATAGAATGATCAGTGTTGATCAGTATTTATCAGTCTGCAGAAGCTTTAACGGCAATATCTTTTTGTCTCTGACTACTTTTATGTGCATATATCAGTTCACCTGTTGCTGTATAATCGGGAACATTAGTGGTTTGATGTGTATTCTGTCCAACAGAGTTCAGGAACACTATCATACTTAGCTACAGAAAAGTCGAAGTGGCCTTAAAAGCAGTTTGAAAATCGACAATGTTATGAACACTAGCTATTCCACCTCAGAAAAACCTCCTTCAAAGTGATCTACAAAGCGAGTAATGACCAATCATAGGCAAATAATTTTATTTTTTTTATTAGAACCTTATTGCAGACCGGATTTTTGGTACAAGTCTGAAATTGTCAGCACGTGACATCGGTAGAGCAAAGTTTGCAGGCCAGCCATAGATATCAAGTGTGCGTCGGTAGGGGATCGAACCCCAAACCACGTGAATGGTCAGCGAGAGTCCTAACCGCTGTGCCACCGACGCACGTTCTCGTTTCCTTTATATCACTGATATCTTAGCCATTCAATTGGAAAAACTAGAGCCTTGCATGCGATTGTGTTGACTTCTACTGATTGGTTGCTTGTGCGCTTGTTGTTTCTAACCCCTTATTAAATTCGTAATTTTGTGAAGTCTCGCATAACTCCATATCTTCCTGAGTTTCTATATGCGTTCTTATCACAACTTACTCATTAAACTACTCATCTTATTATGCAATTGCATCACGCTTATTGTGCTTCTTTTAAGTGTTGATTAACATTAATAAGTATGTTTTAGGGAAATGCATAGTCACAAGCTTCTTACCAATTTTCAACCTCCGTGGTTGCAATTTGATTATGCATCACATCTTTGAAATGTCTTAAAAACAATAACTCTAACATATTTTCATTCTTATCAGACAAACCCTGACGTACACATAGGAACAAAACCATGTACAATTGCGATTGTACAGCTAAGTGAATGAATTCGCTGAAAAGAGATTCTTCTTTAAACTACGTGTTTTGTTTTGCTTAGTTTCTGCATGCGGGTTATTCATGAACATAATTCACTCCTGAATGTGATCGTGTCATTGCTTTAACGATAAGAGTTGGGCACTGTGGTAGAGTTTAACTCCATTGTGTAACATTTTAATTATGATAAAGTCACACAGTGTTATGCTGTAATATTTCCTGATTGATCGCGTTTCGATCACAATTTTTTATTCATAATAAAAGCATGGTATCTGCATAACGTTCTTGCTTCGTTTATATACAGTAGATATTGCCGTATAACACTGTGACTGTATCAAAATAAAATGTCATCCATGATGCAATCGTGTCACTTTTCTTGAATTTAATCCCTCAAATTTTGCAGATTCTAAACTTTGTAGTTTTGTTTTCTTCAGTGATTTTGTCTCATTTTATTTTCTCTCTGATATTGTCTACTCAAAAAATTTGGCATCAATTCAGAAAACATCAGTATGTCAATATTTTGAAACCTGGTATTTGAATATGTAATTTGTAATTTTCAGCCTGTAATATTGCCCTATACTTTTATCGTATGTACTGTTTAGAATAAAGGCATTTTTATTGTTATGATGATCTCATTATGCGAGGTACCGAATGGTGTTCATAATATAACTAGTCTCGTCCAAATTTGGATTTAATATGCAAAGGATATTCTCTCACGAGGATGATAATGAAGAAATGCCAAATTACTTGAACTGGCAGTCAAGATTATCACGTTCAGCACACGATTTATCTGATTCCGCCTTAATTTAACATTCAAACATTTCATTATTGATGTGTGATATTGTGTAGTTGATAAATAGTCTTACTCAGCAAGTTGAGTCGTTCTCACAATCCACTTGATAAATAACGCAGTGGGTGTTTAGAAAAAATTGATGACTTAACAACATCTAATCTTTAATTCATTCTCCTTTCAATATTTTTCTGTTAATTCGTCCAAAAATGCAGATGATGAGTTACACACTATAATTAGCTGGAATTCGTCTTCAAGCCCATAGATATTGGTGTCCCCTACAGGATGAATCTTAGCTTCGTTTTAGTAAAAACTTGCTATTTACGGCAACTAGTTCCATTTCATAAATTTCAACAAAACAATAAGATGACGTAGCTTATCTGAAACCAGTAATGTATTTGCGCGACACATCTCAGACATTGTGGTCACACATATATATCTAAAACAAGAGAGCATGAACTACCACAATACAGGTCAAATTGTTTATAGATCCAGGACACAATAAAAGACTGGGAGACAACGTAAAGATGTGGGGCACGAAAAATAGAAGGAAGAGGGTGAAAGCATTAATAAGGAAACTGAAGCTTGTCTTTCGACAAACAGTTCATCCATTATAACTTCTCTTCTTAGCTTCTCATCACAATCACCTCTATTGAAAGTTGAAGATCACAAATTTTACATTTTGTTGTGGGTTTATTACTTTCAATGGACTATAAACCACATCGAGAAAACCTCTTATCTCTCAGGAAAAAACTGTATGTTGAATCCTTTTTCCATTGTACAAATGTCTAATTTAAAGATGACTGTAATCCTGAAATCAGAGCACGTTCTATTCAGTAACACGTTTTCTGAAATTAGTTCATGAAACACATTCAGTATGAAATAGTTCCCAACTACTCAACTGGAGGCTACTGCCCCAATTACTACGATGACACTTTATAATACTTTGCCTTTCATCGACATGAAGACGAATTCTTATGATTGTGGAAAGTTGATGTATGCTGGTATGCACTTCAAGTAGTGAACATTTAGGAGAGAACATACGCTGACATAGAAACATTCTATTATAAATATATGCTGTCGAAACAATATTGCATCCAAGACAAAGATGAATTAAGTAGTTACACCGGCTGATCCGCTGCTCAACTACCAGTGAGTGATATTCAAGACATTCAGATTTCAGCATGACAAACAGATTTGGTAGTAGAGTGACTTAAAAAATTTTCGTGAACGAGTCCGTGCTTTATATCCTATGAAATTTATGCAGTGTGGTTTTCTGCGTCTGTATGAATTACTTCGTCTACCGGAATCATTAATGCACTTCATCATTTCAGTTTATGAGTGTAAGTTGGTGTTAAATTCGTTTACTCTTATTCCGAGCATTCCTGAAACTTCAAATAAGGGTCAATTAGGGTGCCTAACAATGTCAACTCATGCAATAAATTCGGTCCGCAGAATGTAGAACATTACGCGGTTGTGTACTTCTTGTGACATAATACAATTTCACTGATGTTTGGTTGGTATCTTTCTATAATCACACTGAATGCATACTGCATGTCGTCATTTCGGAGGAATATGTAGAATAATGCCACGGCATTCTCACATTTAACTGGTGTGAAATTCATGGAGAAGAGCAAATTCATAGAATTCATTACTCACACAGGTCAAAAATCTTACGTCAGCACTAGAAATTACTGTTACTTTTGTATGGGTTCAGCCATCTACTAATCTTCTCCACCCATCTTTCTACGAATTTCTAGGAACTATGCTGAGATACAATAAATACTAATTTAAAGCTTAAATATGTGCGGGAAAATTAAAATGAATTCTATGATGGAGTTTTACTTTACGTATTTCAAATACATTATCTAATAATATAACATGATATTACAGTGAGGAAAGAACTTCCAAAAACAGGTGAGTGATGTGTAAAGTAATTATTCCTTTTATACTGTTAACGTTTCATCTACACATTAGTGTCACCCGTCGAAGGTTGAAACAAGCGGCATCCTGTTACCCTGTGATTGCGGACTCTTCACGACAATTATAAAATAATGTTCATCATAAAAAGAGTGAACGAATAAAATGTCATGCAACTAGCACTAGCGTGTGAGAGGCAGTCTGGTATTTTTCGTTGTAACGTCTTAATTGTAGCTAGATAAGCCATGACATCAACCGATTCAAATTAAAAAATTGAATATTACAATAAATAGAAATGCTGTGGTGGAGTGATACAGAAAATAGGTTATAAAGGAATAATGTTCTCATAGTGGGAATCATTGAATTTGTTGGTGTTCACGTCTGGTATTACTGTCCCAACAGTTCAATAGTGCATTAGCAACAGAATAATATATGTGTATTTGAACATCCTATTTCATGTCATCTAATGTAAACCAAAATCACACTTTCAGTGTTTGCTGAAAGAATACAAACTCTCTCTCCATATATATATATATATATATATATAGCTGCTTTATCACTTGAAAATATACCTTGGCTTCCCTGTCTTCTCTTCTGCTGTTACAGTACCAGTTAAACCACAATTGACTGATGGTGATCAGACACTTACAAGATACCGTTTCAAAACGGAGTATTGTGGAAATACAGCTACACAGAATAGTCGAATCTCACTTATGATGAAGAATGAGTTCCAAATTCCATTTCTGGTTTATATTGCATAGACAATCAAAAATTATACTTTGAGTTGAACGGATGAGGTAATCCATCTGTCTCAGAATAGGTGAAAGTGCTTCGTTTATTTATTCACTGATTTCAAATCATATCGTGACACATACGTAGAGCTGTTCAAAGAGTATCGGTTGTATGCACTGTAGAAGAGACATTCCATCTTAATTTATGGACTAAATGATTCAGCGGATTAGTTGGAACAATTGTTTTGTTGGTTATACCCTCCGAAGAATAGTCCGATATTCGACAAACCAGCTCTAATCTCTCTGATTTTTATTAACTATTTCTTTAAAAATTATTTGTTTAATAATCCCCATTGGGAGTAAAATTATTAGGATTTAGTTTGTCCCATGAATAATAAAATCCATCAATTGGTTTCATCATTTCTACAATAGATTCTCAGATGGTGTATTAGAATTCTGCTTAGTCAACAGCACTGAAATACACGATTTATTAACGATACTTCCTTCTTCCAATATCACTAGAATGTACACAGATATATTTTGATGCACACATTAGTGTGGAGAAGGGTTGAATTTGTGAATATCTGTGAGGAAGTTGCTGAACTGGCATAGATGTCATCAGCCTTGACAATGAAACGTCAGTAAGTAAATGTCAAAGCATGGAGACATCGAACTACCATTTTGCATTTCTAACAACATACTTGACAGGGATGAGAAGCTCAGAGTCACACATTCTACTGTAATATGAATTAACTTTGAGATTTACTGTAACATTTGGTAACGATGACACAAATCACTGCGATCATCTGTTTCCTTCCTAACGTCAACAAAGTAACTTTGAGTATCTGGAAGGAGGAAAGACCTCTTCAAAGAAATAGTTGAATGTTTTGAATACTTGACACTTGAGTTAGTGTTTACATTGACAACAAACTGAGAATACATTTAACCTCTGTGCCCTGTGTTTAGCTGTATTTTCTAGTTTCGTTAAAATATAAATGATCCAAAGTAATGCGTCACACAAATATCTGAGAAATCTCCTCACTTCAACTTGTTAAATACAGTGAGAGATTCTGAGAATTGTATACTGATTAGTTTCTTATACATTAGGAAGAAAGTTCACAAAACAAATTCACCGATTTGACTGCACATTCGAAAACAGCTTTGCAGTGAATATGTATTTATCTATACATACATTTACACATACATATCACCCTATGAGTTAATATACCAAATAATAATTATACCCGGAACCATCTCACAAACTCATTCGACATACTCATCAATTTTTGCAACGTTTAGTAATGGATTTTATGGATTTATACATTACTGGAATCTATTAAATCAGGCTGTTTTTTCCTTATTCACCTTCAAATATCTTGATGGCTGAAGTCTAAGGAATAATGCTAAGAAAGCAGTTAAAGTTAATGGAGTATGTGGAAAGGTTCTTTCACGAGCAAATCTCGGATTACATTCAATTATTAGTTACATTCATCAGTACTCATTGCTTCTTGCATGTAGGCTTTTGGTCACAACACTCTGCACTATTCTTCGCCTACAAAATGTTAGCTAAGCTTTGGGTTCTGCTGGAAATAGCCATCGTCTACCATTCATGCAATTCCATACTGTCTAAGTGACAGATGACATCAGATGTAACGTATCAAATGAGAGTAATTAGTAACATTGAATCATTTCGTGATGAGTGAAGAAGTCCACAGTGGGCAGAGGTTGAAATCTTTTGTCTTCCGTACATAAAATAATAAGAGACTAATACAATTGATTCAAGAGCTTCCATCAATCTTATTGTTGAATTGTTAATGTTTCGAAGTATATTGCACAAACTCATGACATTTTTTGCAGGAAATCCACTTTTCAGAAATAAAATCAGAAAATGCTTTTTATTTACTCGACAAATATTCTCTCTTTACAAATATGTAGTTATCCTACAAGTTAAGGACTGGAAGGGTGAGTTCTTTCTCAAAATACGTTTGTTCTACATCTATTATGAAGTGAAATAAAAAAACGTTTTCAGTGTGAACACCTTCGTTAATGTAAGCACATATCAGTCTGGCAGGCAGGTGTGTCAGTTTCTGATGTCATAATAACTGAGTTTATTCTGAATTTATACCGTCAATCTGGAATCAGGTAACACGTGTAACAGGTGCTGACCATATCAAATCAGCATTCTGCATAGAAATTAGACCACAAAACTTGTGATTACACTGTTCACCTCAGCGTATAATAACAAGTTCATTTTGAGGGTTTTGTCACATTTTCTATGGTGTGCCTATCTTTTCGTATCATCAAATGAAGTAACTGTATCTGAACTTCCATAATAATGAAATGGTTTGTTTTGAATACTGATATCTAAGCTCCCATGGGCTTATGTCAACTAGAACTTAGCATTTACGGTCTCGAAATTCTACACTAAACATAAAAATTTAAATACATTTGCTCCAATGCTTCTCAACTAACTTGTGTTAAATGCCTATTTGTATTCAATGTAACAAATAAGATAAATAGGTACAGACAGTTTCTGATTCACATCTAAAGAGAATAAGTCAACTTGATGATACCAGCACTCAGTGTTTTCCATTTGATCCTAAAACTTGTTTTCTGCAGGATTCTCAAAGTATTATTTGAGTGGATAAACTCCAATCTCGTAGTTGGTAATTCAGTGAAATCACGGTAGACAGATCGTATTACCCCACAGAAATTCGACTTAGAATTATACTTTAAGGAATGTATGAGCTGTTCAAAGTGTAGGCATGATTATTAGTTCACTCATGAGTTAAATGACGGCACCAAGGATAAACCTCACTTTTATTATATGAATATTCCGTGAGAAAAATTCCAAAATAGAGAATACATCGAAATGTTTCTTCAAAAGGTAGCCATATATGTATACATAGCTTTCAATGGTGTCAGTTTCCATCTGAGTGATAATATCAAACGGACACAGCCAGAGTAACAGAGAAAGGTTCACTCGCAGTCTTGTAATTATTAACAGTTTTATTTTAAATAGAGTGCCTCAAATGCCATTAGTTTGCGGAGTTGGATCAGTGCCAGCTTCATCAAGGCATACATCCCTGCATATCGTTTTCACCTGCTGATCTATAGTCTCCTTCGTTTCCAGATATAACTTGTCGCGTTGGTCTAAGTATACACTGATATGGTAGGTTGGTCTTCAAATTAGTAATGTCAGATTTATTGTTCACTCATCAGTTTCAATAAGTAAGAGTAGAGAGTAAGGCAGTACGCCTTCATTCCATTGCTTTCACATATATAGAAGGGTGCGAATAACTTTGAGTAATTGACATTTGACCACATAGAAGATGGCAACACTTGTGGAATATACTTTGTGAATCACCTTAGATCACTCACTGTTTTGTCCGTCCACCTGACAGAAAACACCTAAGGAAATAATTCAAAAACATTATGTTTAAAACTAAATACCAGATGGTTCGATTCAGTCAGCACAAAGCCTTCAATCTAGGTCTCGTATTAGTTGTCACTCATCACCAAGGCATATATGCGACGCTGGAGGAACTGGTATCTCTTCTGCAATCTGAAGCCGCGTCACCCTTTGTCTCAATCAGAGACGTTACAAGGGCCCGCAGCATAGATATTAAACAAGAAATGTGGAACTGCGTGAAGCTGTTTACGAATAATGTTAGTAAATTATATTTTCTATAATCCAAATGAAAACTTGGTCCCAATGTGCTCACAGGTGGATGAGCTGTGCATCTGTTTGATCATTTATTTACTTTCTCATCCTTGAATTGCCATCCATCTTTCAAATACGCTGAGGCCTGAATATAGTCATTTTTATGTACGCTACAGCTTAAGTAGCTTCGAAAAATGCTTATCAGCATTAATTTCCAGGTCGTCAATGTTGACCGCGTTTTTCACAGTTAAACACCAGTGCATAACTTTTAATTATACTTATATTTATTTTGTATGTGAACTTTGGTTTATGGGTAGAAACACCTTATTGGTTTCATACTTGTTATCGCTTATCAACAGTATGTGCCTTAAGCTTCAAGAAGTTAATTTTTTAATGAAACGGGTCAATAGCTCATAATAGGGATGGAGTTCGCTTGATCCCCTGTAATACTGGCGAACACCGCATTACCAGCGTTGGTAACATCATCACACAGTTTACGTATCATATGATAAAACATCAGTGATCGAATGTGAAACGTAAAATAATTTCCAAGGTCACTTTTCTTCGCTGAAGAGAACATGTCTCACTGAAATCCGATGCTACGGAGAGATTTGAGGAAATAATCGCTAATAGAGTCATTTGATCTAATATACTGCAAAATAAACAACCAGATATTGGAAGTAAAAATGAAGTTGTTTCGCATTATAAAATCTGACATCCATTTCCATATTCGATCAATCAAACCACGTATGTCAAATGCCTCCTCTTACTTTTCAGAATATTTGCCTGCATTTTCCATATGGCAGAGATGAAATCTATTGAGAATATAACCACAATGGATAATCTTTTTTCTGACCGAACTGACATCTTCAGTACTGACTTCACTAATATACTGATGTAACGCAAATGACGAAATATCAGAGGTCAGGAAATTTTCAGGAAAACGTTCCTTTATTTCTGTGAACAAATCTCATTCACTTCTGACGCTCCAGTTATTCTGCTTGTATCAGGTTATAGAATTTCGGTGAGTAAAGTGTGTTTCTTTGATTTTAGAATACTGTCTAAGTGACAGTAAAACAATAGAATAGGTGTGCATACACGGAGGAAATCACGGAAACACCTATGAAAATCTTTTCATTTAATTTACTGCAAATGATGGGCTGAAAAAGAGAAAACAACAGACTGCGCGAAGAAATATTTTTCTTTGCAATTCCTTACACATCGCCATTTCGAAACATATTTCTTCTCTCAATTTGTCGATTTTCCTAAATACGTAAATAAAGATTTGGAAATTACTAAATAAGAAAAGTAAGTGGGAAGTCGTTAGATATCCCAGATTCTTATATTCATTCCTGTATTTCTATACAAACAAAGTGCAGTTAATTCTCCCTCATAACTTTCAAAATATTCTCCTGTTTTCTTTTCAGCTGATGGAAATGAATTCTATTCGGAAGACAAACAAAATTAATAATGTTCTTTTTATCGAAACTGATTATCCAGTTTCATTGATTTTTTCCTGTTTATTCGTTGTACCAACTTCCAATGTTCCTGCTTTGTAACAGTTGTTCACTTCACTTCTGGTAATAATATTTTGACTTTTCAATTTAAGATTAAATTTTGTTTGTTTTGATTATGTCTAAGTGAAATAAATATGATTTACAACTCTTGATGGAATTTTTCATTGCTGAGAACTACACAAGTGACATTGAGAATACCAACTTGATTGACGGTAATGGTTGAGACGAAGTGCGTGAGACTGATTGGATAAGTCGGAACTATACAACGCAAACAAGTCATTAATTTCAATTTTATTATGAAACATGAAATAACCGTCTTCTTACTTTTCTACTCGAGAGGATTCACGATGACGTTTTTCTTCGGTGTGATGCCTCTCACTGGTCTCTTCAGTGTGTATATCATCCATGTCAATTGTCATCAGCATCCTGGATTGATTCGTTTTCCGAATAGCGTGTTGCTTATGCTTTACGGCTGAGTGGTCTAATGTGTGTAGTGTAGACGAACTTTTACATTGTATCACAATCGATAAGAATCCTCCTGATAAGGCTGAATCAGACATATTTATGCAGGAATCACACAGAGCAGATATGTGTGACAGCTCAAGGCTTAGAAATCACTACATCGAATAGCCATGCGCACACCAAAACACGTTTATATTTTGGAATGCCATTAATGAATACCTGAGGCTAAGACTCATTTTGGTATCCTTTGTTAGTGAAACGGACTGGGATTTACAGTTTTATTTTATTGTATTTCTCAGTAAGAATCAGCTTTTTTAGTTTTTCACTGACAGCTGAATTTATGTTAGCACTAGACTTCATAGTTACAAGTTCGATTGAATGAATGCATGAGACACCCAGTCTTTCAAATGTGAATCTGGGATAAATCAGACTGATACATTCAATCGAAATACAGTTGAGAGAATTAAAATATCCGTGTACCACACGCCTAGGTAAAGAAGAGGCATTTCAGTTGTCTATCATTTGAATAAAATCCTGTGAGGAAGTTATCAAGAGATCTAATCTGCATAGAAGCTACTTTGAGTGGTGACCTCATTTTGTTCACCAAGGTGACACTTTCGTTCTTCGCAGCATATTATTCAGAAAAATCTATTCCATTCATCAATTACTTGAAATCTTTTGGAGTATTTTGTTATGGGGTTAGAGCTTTTGAATTTTAGTTTCCGAATCATTGAATATGCAAATACGCTATTAATTGACTAACTCTTTGTAATCGCCTAATCTGTACATGTTCACTCCTCAAAACGCTAACCACAATCAAAATAGTGGTGTATATTGTGACTATCACAGAGTTCAAAAGATTTTCAGAATATCCTGGAAAGCAATATCATTTCTGAAACTGTGCTAAAGGCTTCCATTTTCAAATAGTCAACCAGTCCCACTATTTCGTGAAATCTAATTCGATGTTGAAATGGAAAATACTAAAATGAAATTCCACTTTCTAACTAAGTGAACGACAGGGATGGCGAATTTCCTCTCAAAACATGTAATCAAGAACAACCGGGCATAAATGAATGAAAACTTATGTGGGCTCCCTATTGTCATCATACTTCACAGCGTGCTCAACAAATTCTTGCTAAGTGAATTTGCATTTATGTTAGCTATATCAGTCGAAATACTCTCCTTTGGTGTTTTAGTCTGTTTAACAGGAATTTTTCCATTCCTGTTGTAGTTGTTTGATAACGAACTGATATGGTTGGTTGATATTCATTTCAAAAATCACAACTTCATTGTTGACATTAAAATCTCGTAACATCTGGTAGGATGGTTGGTCAGTTGATGCATTTCATATTTTACCATTTCGACGAGGAAGAGAATAACTTTCACTGCCTAATAGCCAACTGAAAACTAGATGGCACAAATTGTAGAAAAAAATAAGATGAACATTTCAGTCCATTCATAGATGTCTCGTTGGTTTCTCTGTCCATCTGCCACAAAAGGTTAGGTTGAAATTTAACAGATATCAAAATGCCATAACAATAAAAAGGATCAAATTTCATTCAATTCTCAAACACAAAATATTGCCAAATATATTTCTATTTCCTTAACATTTACTGTGACAATAAATATCTCCTATCGAAACACTCATCGTTAGCTTAAAGTAGTCACATGCTTTGGTTAATAATTGTAAAGTTGGTCATTAATACCATGTGATCGAACGACATTTTTGGTTGTATCTCAGTTGAAAATGATCAACATCATGACATGGGGTAAATAACCTTCCTCAGTTTCTTGTTTCTCCTCTGTTCAAAATAATCCAGGCTTACTTAGAAGCAGGAAAATGATATCTCCATCTATTTGGACGCTTATATGTTAACGAAGACAAAAAATAAACTAAACGGAGCTTTGGTGAAAGGTGAAAACAAATTGGAAAAAAACTTTCTGCTCTATTCATTAAGTCACTAGAGTGTATGCTGGGTAGCAGAATATTTACCAGTAAGTTGTAATGAGAAAATCAATGCATTTCATAAAAGTCTGGTAAAGTTTCAATCGACCACTACCTGGAGTAATCGGACTAAGTCAACTTATCAGGTAACAGAAATACTACAGTTATACATGAAAGTTACAACTTATAGTAGTTTAATACTTTAGATAAGTGAAAAAGACAGAAAAGTTGAAAGATGAAAATCTCAAACAGCAGAAAGAAAAAACAAGATATGTCTTGTCTCATTCAAAAGTGTCTTTCTGTCATGATATTCAAAGTCGTTTTTATGCTCAGTGTCTTCTTATGCTCTTTACAAGCGTGTGGCAAAATTCAGTAGTAAAATAGTCGCGTATTTCAACCTCTGTGTGTTAAAACATGATACACACGCACAGGGACCATTCTCATTACTATTTACAGCAGTTCACAACTCTATATACATTTTCATTTTTGCCTTGCAAATCAATATTCACTGTCATATATTGTATAGTTTATTTCGTTATCTCTAACAGAATGGAATATTCTTTCATTTAAACGCACACAGATGTTCCATCTAGAAAGCGCTGTTTAGAAAAGTTAAAAGAATATCCAAGATTTATACTGGAAATTCAACGGAGTGTGGCACGAAAAAGTAAATGAATTTTCCTATTTTGAAGCTTAGGTGACCAAGTGAACTACTCCGTGATAAGAACTAATCGTGAAAATATAGACTATGGTACTATTTCCGCCAAGTTTCGTGCATTCAAATCTCCGTTCTAAGTAGACGCTGTCAAATCTGACTGGTAAATATACACTTATGAGTCAGTCTTCGAATACTTGCAATCTCCTGATGTGTGCATATCTCCCCTATAACATACTACCAATAAGCCGGAAAGATGTCTCATATAAATGCAACAAATTTCTAATATTTCAGAGTATTTGGGTGGCATGAATTCATCTTAACAGCTGAAAGATATGCCAGTTTTACTGTACTAGATTAATTTTCACATGAGGAAGCTGCAATTTCAGTCATTAATAAAACTGCCTAACTGGTTTGCATTTTGTAACAGACAGTTGTCCTATCCACGCTAGTCACGGCCACTTCATCATACACAAAGGTAATCATTATTATTGCAAGTAATCTTCAAGAAAATACTAAGAGTTCATGAAATATATAAAGTGCTATATTTAACATATTTTGGATATGATGAGTGATTATTCTTATTGTTGTACTATATATGTGTTCATTATTGATATTTGCTTCTGTTTATTTCTTATCTGCTGATCTGAATTCACTGAAGCTAAGAAAGTAGGCACCAAGATCAACTCATTGCAGTCTGCATGCAGAGAAGTATTACCAGCCGCCTACAGTATATCTGTCCAAAACAGCTTTGAGAAAGGCGAAGTCACAAAACACTCAAAAGACAGCAAAGATACGATTATTTATCATATTTAATTATGTATAATTCTGTCCTACAAAATTCCCACTTCAAAAAATCAAAACTACGTCAACAGTTCCGTTAGACAGTTATCCAATCCAGCTAATTTTCTAATATGAAATTAGTGCTGCAGAACAAAATTAGTCAACAAAAGTTCACTTGTAACCAGTAGTTGTGAATCAAGTAGAATATTCTCAACAAGGTGGGATCAAAACTCCATCCATGGGAACCACACATTGACGCTTCTTCCAAACAGTCCATGATTAGAAACACCTTGATTCATTCAAACAAAATTACATGGTAGTACCACAAATAGTTAATGTACAAGCAACCACAAGGAGAAGCAGCGAAATTAAAAAATACACAGATACAGAGACAAATAGTGAGGATCGAATCAATATATGATATGCAGCTGTCAGAACAATGATATGCAGTCTTGGAGAAAAAGGGATGAAAACTTCAAATTTAAGTGAAACATCCAAATAAGACTAATTATTTTGATTAGATTATTCAGGGGGATATTCTAAGCAATTTTTCCGTTAGAATGAGTGCACTTTCTTTATGGGGTGGGTAGCTTCACCCTAAACCTCTCCTCCTTTCCGAGACTAGGACCTGATGGTATTCTACATTTAAAAGACAGAATGCAGTACGGTCTCCGGAATACGGCTGTGTGATCACTGTATTCCCCATTTTGTCGTCTGGTTCACTGCTATTCGGTGAATGCTAATTATAATTACGAGTAAGTAAATACCATGTCCACATCATGAAGCACAGGCGTACAGCTACGCACCCACGATTGTTTCGATTTTTGAGAAACTCTGCTTTACGTTGACAATATTCTGTCTACAAGTACTGACAGATATTTGTTACCAACAGGGAGGTCACAAACTAATGAACAATACTCTTCAGTTGTGCAACAGGATTACTGTGATTCCAAGAGGAGATGATGAAAGCATGTGGAGAGCCAGGTAATGGAAACTTTGGCAGATAAACGAACGCAATAGAGATGTATGGCTATAGCCTTGTGTTCCTCTAGGAATTAAATGCGACAATAATCACTTTAGTAATAGAAATAATAATAATAATCATGATAATAATAATTATCTTGAAATGATCTGCATTATGACTGCAATCGGGAACTCCAGAATGTAGTCACCATCCTTGGCTGTAAGGTGATTTTGCCATCGAGATTCACTGTTAATACTAACAATGTTTAAGATGTTCGTACACCACAAGTTGACGAGTTCCATTGACACACGACACATGTTTAAGTAAATCTTATTATCATTATTATTATTATTTTCAAATACTTACCGAGTGAGTAATTAGTCAATATTCAGGGATTCATAATCACTGGCAGCTAGCTTCGTTAGATGAGACAGACAGCTGGCTTTAATCGAAAGCAACAAGTATGCAAAATGTAAGTAAGAGTTATTCCTACTGGTTAGATACACTTGTCGTCCTTTTGCCAAGAGGAGATGAAGAATGCCAGTTAGGAGCAATCAAATTACTGAAAATGATGAATGGCATATAATTAGGTTGATACCTTGGAATTGGAGCTAAGGAGTCATCAAATACATAAATATATTGAAATCTGGATCATGTGGCTTGATATAAGCAACCGAAATCTCTGTCATATGTCATGGTATTCCTTATAAATATGTAAGACAGAGAAAACGGTACTTACTTACCACTCCAGTACTGTCCGGTAATAACAAGGCGTTGGCAAGGTGTCATTGTTAGTGTCTTCATTTTTATTACATCCTTAGACAACACCGTCTCGAAATGATGAAATGGGGGAAATACGACAATGGTACTGTATTAACCATCGCGTGGCACCTCTTCCCTAGATGAGCTTTCACCTTTCCAGAAATCCCAATCACGTCAGTAAAATCTGGACTAGCTGTATCCATCAAGGCCTCATTATTCATGCAGTTTACCAGAAAAGCATTTTCTTCCTGTCTTACAACTTGCTGCATAAACTTCAATATCTCCCAATCTAACTCCACATTATCTGAGTTGTTCTCCTCCTCCTGATGGTGATGATGATGATGCTGAGAATAAAAATGGACAATTAGTCTACATCGAAAATGTCACTCACTTACTCACTCACTCACCTGCACGCCTAATAAATTCTGTAATAGTGGTCTTTGAACGTAGGCAGCACCGCTTATATACCTCTCTCTAGCCTTCCCCCCGACACACACACGTTTGCCTCATTTCTTCGTTTGTATTAGTTAGTAAAGTTTGCCTATATGTGATCTGATATGTGACCGTAGTGGTGTGCAAATGAAATATACATTACCAACATTTTACTTATTCAAGTATCCTATCTCATCTGTGTAACATTTCAATTTTCACACCACACCCCCATCTCCCCATGTTGGTTCGTTTTAATTTTTAGCGAAATAGAATCTAAATTCTTCGTTACATTTCACTCATTCATTCATCAATTCATTCACTCGTGACAAGTATTACATATGTGGTTTCACCTGTAGTAGTATTAGTAGTATGTAGCCGAAATTTTGTTTTGTTTTGTTTTCAGTAATCGGCTTGTCATCATCATCATGATCATCAGCATCAGCCTAGGTGAATCGTTATCATCATAAAATATTGCTAATCATAAATTGTGACAAGTACAATCTACAAATAGTAGTGCATACATTGATAGTGGTGAGTGCCTTAAACATGTCTGTCTGATATGTTCTATTTCTCATAAATTGTTTTGGTTTTACATTTTCGACCTCATCTTAACTGAATTGTTTTCATTAAATTTTGTAACATTTCACTGACGAGATATATTTTCTAATAATAATAATAATTTGCTTTATTCCAGAAACAGTACTAGTGGTACAGTGTGGAATTTTCAGCACATATCTACAATATTTGCATCTAATTTTACAAACATTTAAAAGGAGTATTAAACAAACAAAAAAATAAATCTAAAGACATCAACAGCAAAAAAAACAAAAACAGGATAAACACAAAATAATTTTAAATGCGAAAAAGTACCAAGAAGTAGAAAGGAAAATAAACATCATATAATAATAACTCAGTATTGGGTAGTGGAAGCTATGATATGATTATGCATGGTGACAGTAAATCTATAGTCATACAGGAAGTTATGAAATGATATTTAAGAATGTTTATCGCCAAGATGGTCAGTTAATTTGATTGAAACAACTCAAAACAATCATAAAATAACATTTCAGGGTTGTTGTTTTGTTTTTATTGTCAGGTTTAATGCAGTGTTTGTAGTGGAAGTGTGAGTAATACTGAATAATACAAAATTGTTTAAGTTGGTGACTATGGCGTTCACAACCAATGATTGTCAGTTTAATATTGCCGAAAAGTATAGAAAATAAGAAAAAACAACCACAAAACTAATAATTACATGATGGTTAATGACAGGACAATTTTGTAATAATCATAGTGCTAATAGAGTCGGAACCAGTGGATACACAATAGAAGGAATATAGTAAAGTACAAAAAAGGAAGCCAATGTGAATAATTTAGATAGCTAATTATGTTTGAGAAGGAGTTCACTATAGAATACAAAATAAGAGAGAAATAAAAGAGCCTAAAATTATATTATTAACAACAAAGCAAGTCATAGGTTTCACGCTTAACATTGTCTCTGTCGCTTAAAACACGGGGCAAGTATGGTATCGTTGAGTTCCTCACTAGTAGAATGCATCACACTACACTACACTACATTAACACACTCACACCACCCCAACCTTCATTTAGTTTATAAATTCATTTTAAGCTTTGTTGCTTTTCATATTTGACCTCGATCTTGTCAACTGAACTGTAATCATACTTATTAGGGAGAAGGATAGACAAGATGATGATGATGATTATGATATCAAAATGATAATAACTGAGTTATCACCACCCTCGCTCCCTCCCTACCAAGTTGGGTAGTGGTTGAGTGCATTTATATTTTCCTAGTACTCGTAGTAAGAGTAGTCGCTTGAGGGATCGAATTTCACTGAATTGTCAACTACGAAATACTGCTAAATATTTTTTTTATTTCCTTATCATCTACTGTGATAATGAAATGCGTGCTATGAAAACACTCATCGGTAGTTTGAAGTAGTCACATGCTTTGGTTATTAATTGTGAAGTTGGTCATAAATACCATGTGACTGAACAACATCCTGGAAAGGATAATAATTATTTTAACCGTCCAATGACTGCAGCTACAACGATATGCAGGCAACTGGAATTACTTTGAGCTTCATTCAACTTTAATAATTTTCATATCATTTATCTCTTCATTATAATAAAGGTTTTTGCATTTCCCAAAGAATGAAAAACAAAACGATATTGTTTTTACTCACGTTTCGCTATTTAATGCTAATAACTTTATCAAAGTATTATTAAACCGGAGCTCGACTGCGTCTTCTATCAGTAGCTGAAGCGGTGGCAATTAATTCCAGAAGACTATCTCTTTGCATACAGAGGAAGTATGTTCAACCACTATGTTGACCTTGGCATACAATAAAGCCAACAAATCCTTCATTAACACTATAAATTCCTTTCACAATTTTCTTTTCTTTTCTTCTTCTTCCATTCCTCTGTTTCATTGACAATCGTTCATTTTCGACTTTTATGATTTCATGACCTTTCTTATGATTTTATTTCCTTAGGTTAAGTAGTGCTTTTCTAACTTGCTATCGTATTTACAAAATCCTGTTCATTCCACTTCATTATATTCATTACTATTATTATTTGACAATCATTCACCAGTAGTGCTTGTAATTTTACACCATATCATCGTTATTATTTTACGATCTTTCTTACTGTCATTATTTTCAACCTTGAACTTATGTCTAGTCCGCCCCATTCGTTGGTTTTTTTCATATTATCTCACACACCCTGATCACACACACTCTCGAAACATGTATTTTTTATACACACATAAATATATTAAATTGCTTCATCTGATTTTGTCCCATGTTCCCATTGACCATGCATATTAAATAAAACTAACTGACTATTGTTCCATCCTATCTTATACTTGTTCCACAATACACTTTCTGATATGATTCTAATTTGCCTTTACTGGCTATTGTATGCTTAAATTAATGGATTTATAATTGTAGAGCCTGAAGAAGAATTTATTGAAAACAATTATTCGCTCTAAATATTTTGTTCTGAATAAATTATGGGAATATTCAATTTAATTTACAAAATCTCATCATATATATAACAATGAGTTAAGAGGTGAGAAAATAGACGGAGGTCAAGTTAAAAGGACATATTGAAAGTAAATAAATAAAAATGAAGATCAATAAACCAAATAACAAAGGTAATAGTACATCTGTTATGGTATCAAAATGAAGTTTACTAACTTGATTATCGTTCGTCAGTCTGGGGTCATTTTTCGTTGTCCAGTTAGCCAATTGGTGAACATAACAAAACCACGTGTAGATTGTTGGATTTGATCAGTGTGTAAAATTATAAAAGCAGCGTGTGTTTACACAGTGAACTTGCATATCACATTCGTGTTGATTTTGTCACTTCATGGAGGAGGGAGATGTTGTAACCAGGTCAGATCCTGCTTTAGTCCGTCATTCCTATTCAGTCAATTTGGATTCCTCTTGATATGAAGTGCTTCTGATATTAGACGTTCCTTGTGATTTCTGAAATTTTTCTGAATGATGATTTCAATATTGTCAAAATCAATTATGTGGCCTGATTCTCTTGCGTGTAGATTTATGTCTGATGATTTTTCAAGCTTTTGTAGTTCAACCGGATTTCTCGGTGGTCAAACAGATGCTCTACGGTGTTCATTTCTTTTGATTTTGATTTCTCAAAATGTTTGTTCGATGTATATCGCATCACTTTCCAAGCAAGCATTTTATTTTATAGACACAATCAGATAGAGAATCTTTAGGGATTTGGTCTTTTACATGGACGAGATTGTTTCGTAGTGTGTCTGGTGTTTTGAAGAAAACTCTGATGTTGAGCTTACTGAGTACTCTTCTGATATCGTCTGACGTCTCTGCTCTCTATGAAATGACGACTGTTGAGGTCCATATTTTCGGAATGCGTTTTTGGCCATACTTAATGTCTGTGTTGATTTTGTTGATGGAGTTCCATGGGTAGTTGTTTTGCTTGAGAGTTTTAGTAGTGTTTGATATTTCTTCTTCTTTTTCTTTATCATCCGTTATCAGAGAGTGTGCTCGTCCAAGAAGACTTGAAACAACTGAAATCTTTGCGCTGATGTGGTGTGATGATTTGAAGTCTAAATATTTATTGGAGTAGTTTTTCTTCCTGAATATGGATATACTAAAATGTCCGTTTTCTCTTCTCTTAACTAGGCAGTCTGGAAATGGTAGTTCAACGATGTCTGATTCTGCTTCCGAAGTAAACTGGATTCTGGGAGATACACAGTTCATTTTTCCTAGGAATGAATTGTGTTGATCTAGTTTTAGTACTACAAAAGTATCATCTACATACCTTAACCATATTTTAGGAGTGAGTATGCTTGAAAAGGTGTTATTTTCAAATGTATTCATGAAAAGGTCGGCGACTATTGGGGAGACTGCTGAACCCATGGCAACACCATTTGTCTGTCTATATAAACTCCCTTTAAATGTAGAATAATTACTTTCTAGACAGAATTTCAAGCTCCTAATTATTTCACTGGTGTCCAGTGGACATCTTTGTAATAGCGTTGTAACTGGTTCTAGTAGACTGGAAATGATATCAAGACTTTCGGTAATAGGAATACTGGTATATAATCAGTTATAATCATAGCTTACCATAATGTCTTCTTTATCAATTTCTCGGTGTTGTATTTGGAATTTGAAATTATATGAATCTTTTACAATATTTTGTAGTGGTTGTAGTACCGAGAGTAAGTATTTAGATAGTTTGAATGTCGGTGAGTTGGTGAAATCTATTACTGGTCTTAATGGAACTGTGTGTATATGTATATTTGGTTGACCGTAGAATCTTGAAGGTACATAAGAGTCTGGTTTTAGTTTAAACCACAGAGAATTTCCAATTTCGGTTTCATCTCTTGAAGGAGTCTGTTTGTACTTAGTTTCGTTTTGTTTAATTCGGCGGATTTTCTTCAATAAGTAACTCAACTCCATTTATCCTGTCATTTCATTACTTTCGAGTGTCAGTTTTAGGAAGACTGGCTTCTGCTCCACTATGTCTGACGTCAAATTCATAATCAGTCCTTCTAAATCGTTCTTCAGATTATTTCTCCATGTACTACCACACTTACGAAAGACGTTTATTGCTTCACACTTTGCCGTTTATTAGTGGCCCGTACATTGTCCAATGCGTGTGAATAGTTCGTAAATTGATATTGAAATCTTTCTGGGTTGTAGTGAAGTTGAAAGTGACCAACAAAATGCAATACGGTGGCATAACCTTCCTCAATTTCTTGTTTCCCCATCTGTTCAAAATAATCTGCTTGTAGTTATCAATAGGAAAACTATATTTTCCTTTAACGAGACGCGTAAGTGTTAACGAACGCACAAAATAAACGAAGTGTTCTACTGTGAAATGCAGCGCATTTCAAAAAATCTGGTAAAGGTTTTAATCGACCACTCCTTTAGAGCAATCAGACTGAGTCAACTTATCAGATAACAAAAATACTACAGTTATAAATAGAAGTTACAACTTATCGAAGTTAAATACTTTAGATAAGTGAAAAAAACAGAAAAGTTAAAAGATGAAAATCTAAAAGAGCAGAAATAAAAAAGAAAATCTGTCATGTCTCATTCAAAGTTGTTTTTCTGCCCATAATATGCTTGATAAATTTTTTTCAAGATTTAATATCAAAAAAATCACACATTTCAAATTCTGCTTGTTAAAATGTGTCCTACATACACGCGCATCATTTTCATTACTATTTACAGTAGTTCGAATTTGTATCTACATTTTCACTGTCAACTTGCAAATCAATAATCACTGTAAGATTTTCCAAACGATATTTGGTGATTGCAAAATGAATAGACCTTTATTCTACGTTCGAGAAATAAGAAGAAAATACCCCATAATGTCACCACCTCGATGTGTATCTGTCGTTTTGACTGCTGCTGCGGAGACAGCTTCATAGAGCAAACAATTAGGCAGATTCATCGCCGTATTTCCGAATATCATCCAATATGGTTAAGCAAGATCCATTCATTGCTCTCTTTTAACACACCTAGATAATGAATAGAAAATTTATGGTAAAACAGGATTTAAAGTTACTTGTCGCAATCCTACTAATCGATGTTTTGCTTTAAAAAAGAGTCCATCTTCCACATACAGCTGAAGTCATAGGAATCCACATGAAAAGCCCAAAAGTGTTTGCTCAGAAGAAATTAATACAACCACTTTGCTTAACTTGGCCATCGTTACATGTATGTATAAACCGGTCTGATTCGCCCTCTCCTCCTTAACTTTTAAAAAATTAGAATTATCGAAATTCCATTTGTGACTACTTCATTTCAATCATGTGTTATCACTGTCCATCTTTAATTACAAATTACAATTGTCCAAATCATTTTATTTTTGCATAATAGTATGTTACGTCATAAACTTGAGCACTCGCCTACACTTCAGTTACTCTTCATTTCTCCATAACAATGCATTGTGTAATTCACTTTTGTGTAACCGTTTTTATCTTCTAATTGTGTGTGAGAACTCTCTTTGTTATTCATCACCATCTTGACATGTTGGCATATGTATGTATATTTATATATCAAAGTAGAGCCAGAGATCAATGTCTTATTGAAAAGTTAATAATTCTTCCCCTAATCCTTTTGCCTTCTAAATATCTAAATGAGGATTTTTCCACAACATATCATTCACAATGTATTCTGATATTTCACAGGATTCAACCAGATATTTATACGCAATTTCTAGAAACACCATACATTTGATCAATAGTTGCTTCCTCTGCTTCATTTTCCTTCATCTTCTTCATAACAGCGTTTTATGAACTGAGTGGCAATTTTACCTTCACTCAGTGGCACAGAATTAGCTTCCTTGCGTAATCCCTACACAATTGCATTGCCTGGTCATAAGTAATAATGTCAGATGACTTTTCCCACTAGGTTTTTGTTGCTTTCATAAGTAACACTCTTAAGTTCATTTGAATAAGGCGTTAATTTGACTACTCGACAAATCTTACCAAGTAGGGTAATATTACTAATGAAATACAATCTGCTCTCTCACTATGTAGTTTTCAGGTGTTTTTGTCGGAGAAACTGCACGTCCAATACTTTAGTTGCCACTCTGGAAGCTCCTATTTTCTTAAATTTTCAATAATATACACCTTGTAATGCCATTGAAATATTAAATATTTTGCAAACTACTTATGAGTAGTATGAAATGTACTGAGAATTCAGACTCTACATACACATTTTGGAATGTGTGCATTGATCAACGTTACTTTGATTTTTTGCATTAACAAACAGATGAAAATACTTCACATGAAAAGTGAAGACGTTCAGCGAAGAGACTCTTTTTCGCACACTCATTCAAATAGTTGTATGATCGCATTTATATACAAATATTTTAGTGAGTGTGCGCATGATTTTTGTCAAGTTTTGACAATTAATTAGGTGATACAAGAATGATCTAATATAGAAGCGATGTAAATTGGACAACAACTAAAGTGAGATTGAGTTAGTAAGGTAATTGACGTAATAAAACTGACATTACTTACCTTCATACCCTGATGACCTAATTACAAGAAATATAGGAAAGAGCCTTGAAAGATTATATTTTGTAGTCGGCGGTATTCATCGATGCATCATCTTCCGTAAGTGTGCAGAAAAATGATTCTTCTGACATTTGACGGAAAAACACCAGCTGACAAAATAACAGATAGCATATAGTTGGCTTTACTTTTTACTATGTCGAGGCATAATGCAGGAGATTTTCAGCTCTCATAGATGATCTTGATGTGTTTTTAGTTTTTGGATTGCATCAAGGTTGATATTATTAAGACATCACATTTTCCAAAATTCCCATTTCAATTGCTTCTATAAGTCCTATAAGACGCATTTCGAATAGATCATGCTAACCTTTGACTTCTATCAGAAATAATGAGGTTGACAATAACATTGATTGAGTAGTACCGATGGTCACTGGTTCTGACAAATCTGTTTACAAACATTTGAGCTACTAATTTATTGCCAGTAGTATAAGGATAATACAAACGTTTTCTTCATGTTTTGTTTCTAATAATAGCAGACTTCTTTGTCATCGGCAGATTTCAGTTAACGAATAATCTCAAAACTTCTATGGTTTTACTACGTGCATATACATATATATATTGTGTGTTTTTACATTACGGAAAATACCCATTTAATCATAAGTAAAAACACAGTTTTTGTTCAGCGAAGAAATTTCTTTTCAACGACTTCATTTTCAAGCTGTACAGTCGTATTTATATTACAGAAAAGGTCATTAAGTGGCACTAAATAATTGCTCAGTCAGTATACAAAGATGTGATAAGAATAACGATAATTAAAATGTTATAAGGGGTAGAGTTGAAGTGGATAAATTACAAAACTATGAAAGATTGTTTCATAAGTGAATTGTAAACAAAAATGTCTTAAAATGTCAAGTGTTGTCTAAAAATTTAAAAATTAGGAGTACGATTACGATAAGAATGAAGATGTGAAGTGAAGTGGAAGGAATTCAAGTGGTAAAATAAAAACTAGGAAGAACATTACTATGACCAAGGTAAAGAAAGGGGTTTGACAAAACGCTTTTGAACACATAATTTAGGTTTCTGTTCATGTAAAGCTAAAGCTTCGGTTATGCATAAGTGAAGAAAACGTAAACTTTTGGATCGATTCGATTTCGCCCTGTAGATAACTTTGAAAGATGAATCACGTCGGGCTATTTGACCTGAATCTAACAGGTGATCACAAATAGACAACTTCGCAGTTCTACGTTCGCCTTTCATTAACCAGACTGGATAGTGTTCAGCTACACGTTTTCGGAGATTACGCTTACAACGCCCAATATAAACAGCTCCACAAGAGCGGGTGAAAGAGTAAATACACATGGATGTGGACAAAAGCGGTAATCTATCCTTGACGCATTGTCTAATAATAATTCAGCTAGTAAAAACTAATTGCAAGTCAGCTGCAGGAAAGATGCGTTTAATACATTTAGATAAACGATTTTTAATCAATTACGAAATGGTGTAACCTTTGAATGCCAGACTCATAATATGATATTATTATGAGCAATAGTTTGTGCTCGAAACGTCATCAGTTAATATAACTGTACAACACTGTGTGATTTATCAAAATAAAATTTTATCCATTATGGAGACTCATAATCAGTTTTTTCTTTGGCACTGTAATTTGTCTAGGGGTGGGTTTTTTCTTTACGTTACGTTCGATAAACCTTCTAGGATAACCATTGGTAAGGAGATTTGATCGCTGAACATTAGTCAGTATCTTCTTTCTGGACAAACCTTTCGTCAAATTATGGGATTAGTCATAAATTAGTGCCTTCCTTTAGTTAATAAATTTCTTTAAATAGTTGCAGGCACTGCATTGTCCACTTCAAGTAGAATCTCTCAAATGACCAAAAGATCTTCAGGGAGTAGGCTTGTGTCTATTTTTCGTGATATGAACATGGTGTGATGAGAAAAATCTTTGGAAAATCGCTCCCGGGCGATCTTAAATCACAACGTTTATAGTAGTTTAGATGTTCCATGCAACGCTGCATTTATATCAGGCATTTTCTTTAGACCGTATATCTTCAGTTTGACCTTCATTATCCGCCTCTGCCCTTGATTAATCACATATTCCAATAATTCTCTCCCTATTTAGTCTCTAATTTGAATGCTACTCTTTGCGTCGTCGAATCTCAATTTTATTTCGGGCAATAAGGAATAATTATTTTTTAACAATTAATTTTGTTTACAGTCCATAGAATGTGTATTCACTTCTAATTGATTTCGTATTCTTTTGACAAATACATGGACTTCATAGATGTCATTTGGTCAGAGTATCTGGGAGATCTGCACATTTTACAACGTATAGTCATTCTCAATGCGGGCGTTTCAACACCCCTCAAGGTCTCAATTCCGAATATATTTAGTAACTTTCAGTGCATAAATGTATGCGGGTAATGGAGAAAGATGTAATGTCCAACTGAAACTTATATATTCCATACATTGATTTTGTAAAACGTGTTTGGCAAAGTAACTTACTTAGACGATAACTGTGTCTAATATTATTTATTGATTTCCCCCTACATTACTTCTCCATTAAATTACGTATATTGTATTTTCAAAGTAACACGTCATTATCTAAGTCTGTGGTATTATGTGAATAAAGGAATCTGTGGACATGAAAGAAACCACCATAAACAGCAAATATTACAACCTCGACAATGTGATACACTTACGCGAATAAACTTGTTTGATGGAAAATAAAGTTGATATATTCAGCATATTTGAAGATGACAATTGGAACAGCAAAACAATATGCGTTTCGTTTTATAACAATGGTGTATTATTATCAACTTAGCAGACATAATGCTCTCATTCGTGCTTCTTCACTTCATTTGTAATCTAACAAATATACTGCTCACCATTCGTCTGTCTACAATGTAGGCGATCACTCCGTAGTCCGACAACAAACGCTTCATTATCAGACATGAAAACTACTAATAATAATAGCGAATGCAGTAGTATTTTTGAATAGTTGTGGTGAGCAAAGGCATTTTACATGTTTTCTCTTTCTCATCTGAATTGATGTGGACTGTCCATATTTTGGATAAAAGTTCCTTGATACAATAGGTGACCCTAGGGTAACAGATCTGTGCCTGTGATCACTCTTTAAAGAATATGAAAGTTGCATTTTCCTTTTGATGTTTCAACACAGTCTGATATCAGTGAGGTTGTGATTGTCGCTTTTACTGATTAGCAGTTTATTTAGCGAATTATCCTCAGTATTCGAGTATTAACTTCATCAGTAAATTGCTAAACGACGTGTTCAGTGAATTAATATCAGTAAAAAGTTTGAGCATTGTGGATTAGATCAAATAAAGTATAATTATATTTTAATAGTTTACACACAATGATAAGTTTTGTTATTGGTAATATTTCGAGCAAAATTACTGCCCGTGTTCACACCAGTGTTGGAATTGTTTGATTCACACATTTATGATTTGTACTCGTATATATAGTTCATTATTTTTGCTCACTCATATTTTTTTTTGTATTTGAGTTGTATTCCAAGTTCATTCATGTTTTTGTATCCAGAATTATATTCCAAGTTGTTGATAGTTGTACTGAGTCACCCTTGTTACATGTATCCGGTGTGACTTTAATGAATATCGATTCTGTTATAAGTCTTTCTTTCCATTTGTTCATGTTAGTTTTTAGAATACACACATCGTCCCAATCGATATTGTGGTTTTTGTCCCATGCATGTGCAGCTATCGATAAATTTTTTCAAGATTTTTGTAGGCTTGTGTTCCTGTTGGTTGACCTTTGGTTAGGCGTTTATGTTCATTCACTCTTATTTTGAGTGATCTGGACGTTTGCCCCACATATTTAGTCGGACAGTCTGCACAAGATATTTTATAAATCAAGTTGTTTTTATCCATCATTTTTATGGGATCTTTCAGTTGATTTATTTTATTTTTGATTAGATTTGTCGATTTGAAAGTTGTGTGAATGCCGATATTTTTGAGGTTTCTTTGAATTGCCTCTGATGTACCATTTTTATATGGTATTGTGACTGTTTTTTTGCATTCTTCCATCTTGTTATTCTCCGGTCTTACCCTCTTTTTTTTCTTTTTTATATTATCTTTTATAAATTCTTTTGGGTAGTTGTTTTCGAGTAGCATCTTGAATAGGACGTTTATTTCTTTACACTGGTCCTCTGGCGTTGTTGTAAGTCTACGTATTCTATCTGCAAGACCTTGTATTAATCCTCGTTTCACCGTGAGTGGATGAGCTGAGTGATAATCAAGGAATCTTCCAGAGTGTGTGGCTTCCCTATATAGCGTCGTTTTAATGCTGCCATCTGTTATTCTTTGTATTTTGCAATCTAACATAGGCAGTTCCCCAATTTCATTCTCTACTTCCATAGTGAATTTTATTGAGTCGATATGGTTGTTTATGTGTGAGAAGAGTTTCTCAATATCGTTTTTTTCACTATTACTAGTGTGTCGTCTACATATCTCCACCAACATTTTAGTGATGACCTGAATGGTTTAAGGGTATTCTCTTCCCAATAATTCATGAATATGTCAGCTATTATTGGTGAGATAGGCGATCCCATGGCTACTCCTTCATTTTGTTGGTATATTTTTCCTTGGAATGTGAAATATGTTGTTGTCAGACAAAATTCCACCCCTTTTATTATCTCTTCTACGGGTAACTGTGTTCTGTCTTTCAGGCCATTATCTTCTTTAAGTTTTTCTTTCAGTGCATTCATGGCCATTTGAATGGGTATTTTCGTATAGAGACTGTTTACATCAAAGCTGACTAGTATTTCATCTTCCTCTATTTTAGTGGTTTTTAGTCGCTTCACTAATTCAAATGAATTTATTATTCTAGCATTTGAGTTGTCTCTTGTTGGTCTTAGTATTGTGGAGAGAAATCTTGATAGCATATACGTCGGTGTATCAGAACATAAGAATTTAGCTAAGGGAAAACTGATTGACCCTGAAAAGATAAGTAATTTAGAAAAAAGCTCAGCTATTGCACTTCACGCATTAACAAACAACCACACAATAGGGTGGGATAGGGTTAAAATTCTAAAAAGTAATATAGGTAGGTGAAAGGAAAGGTTGATTACGGAATCCTTATTCATCGAGTCTATACCCAACACATGCAACAGAAGTGACTAAATGCAAATACCAGAAATATGGAATATATTATTACCGCCGGTCAAATCAGAAGAGGATGATAAATAATCTTAAAATTCTATTTCCATTCAAGCATATCATAACATTCTAACAATTAACTTATTATGACTGTAAAAACACTCGTTGTATTTCCCATCTAATTACAATGGATTAATAACACTCGTACTATTATTTCTGAATATACATTATCTCATATTGAATTTTATTCCAATATCTAATCGATTCCACACATGTATATAAATGAAGGAAAGAAGTTGTGTGAGTAACTTGATATGATTATGAGCAATAGTTTGTGCTCGAAACGTCATCAGTTAATATAACTGTACAACACTGTGTGATTTATCAAAATAAAATCTTGTCCATTATGGATTTGTGTGTTTCTAAAGTCTACAATCGGTCTTATTGGATATCCCTCTTTATGCAATTTTATCTTGCCATATATTCTAGGTATATTACATGATTTTGGCATAATTTCAAACCATTTTGACTTACCAATTACTTCTTTCATTTGTCTGACTACCTTTGCTGTTTCTTTCATTGTTTTGTTCGTGATTGTTTCAGCTGACTTCGTCATTAGGGTATAGGGTCCAGATTGTAGATGTTCGTTCATCTTTTCATTATATGTCGTTTTGTTAAGTATTACTGTTGTGTTTCCTTTGTCTTCTTGAGTAATGACAATGGATTTGTCTGCTTTTATGTCTTGGAGTGCTTTTAGTTCCTCCTTTGTTACATTCTGTTTTTCTGCTTTTTGCTTGTCTTGTCCTTCTAGTGCTGTTTCAATTACAGGTATAATATCTTCAGGTTTTGAAGTTCATCACTTTCATCAGTACGCTTTCCTCTGCTTCTGTTAGCTTTCTGTCTGACAATTTTACAATCCAGTTGGCTTTCGTTACTTATTTATCATTCGGAGTTTTCGCTATCATGAGTTTATTAAATTTTTTTATTTAATTTTTCTTTGTTTTTTCATAGGTAGTTTCTTTTCGTTTTTGTGCAACTTCTAGTATGCTATCATACTTTTATTTTTCAGTTGCTCCTTTCAATATTTCTTTTGCTTCATTAATATCTTTCCTTATTGTGAATAGTTTTCGTATAATTCCACGTAGGTTTTCTTTGATGCATATTTTTGAGGCGTGTGTGAGCGCTGCATTTGCTTTATCAGTAGATATCGATGATTTTAGTCTCATGTATACAGGAATAATTCCATTTTTTAGGCATCTGATGTTGAAAATTCGATGGTTCATAAATCGAGATTCAGCTTGATATAAATGTGTGAGTTTGTTGGCCAGTCTTCTAATGGGAAGACCATCAGTTGAATTAATATCAGTAAAAAGTTTGAGCATTGTGGATTAGATCAAATAAAGTATAATTATATTTCAGTAGATTACACACAATGATAAGTTTTGTTATAAAAATCAGCAGATTCATTTTTTCATAAAAAAGGATTAATAGATTAGGAACGAACACGCCTTCTGTGAAATATTCTTGTAGTCTCAGTAACTTCCATGAAAATTATTATTTTTATTATTGTCATTCATTCCACGCGCTCAGTAACACATCTCTTACATGTGTTCAAATCTCTCAACGACTGCCAAACAAGCTTTCAATTCCCCTTCGCATTTTATCAGTTCCCACAGTTTCAGACGCCTGATTCTGCATGAAGCGCTTACATAACTTTGATAGTCAGTGTCCGTTTAAGCTTGTTAACCACCACTTAGCTGGAATGCATATGTTCCACTGGGACCCTAAACGAATCAAAGAAATTTGAATGGGACCATGACATAAATTTTTCTGAGCGTTACAGTGAATGATGACAACTCACACAATTTCTGTACATATTACGAAAATAATTTTGAATAATCATGAATAGCACGATACAAATTGAGACATATTTACCCACTAAATGACGAAATTCGTGTTTTGTCATCGATTCGATATCTGACAAGTACTTGAGCGAGTAGATATGAAAGCGCATGAGAAGTTATGGGGTCATTTGAAATTCCTTCAGAGGAAAGTTACATTTGAAATGTGCATTTGTCAGAGGGTCGTGGATTAAGTGATGTTGTTTGCCAACAGTTTAAACTAAGAACGTCGTTTCTGTGCATTTATTTGACATGAGGCATGCTTTATTGAATATCACGATATGCTGTGTAGGTATTATTATTATTATTGCGTGAAGATCACGTACATGAACTAAATGAATATTTTGTGACAGTACATTGTCCAGAACAGGGCATTTTTCTATTCACTAGATGGTTTCTTGTTCATACAATGACAGCTGAAATGATCACTGAGGAGGTATTGATGGAGAATGGGCCCGATAATTACCTCAATAACATTTGAGCTACTTATATAATAACAGTAGCAGAATTAGTTAGCACAAATATTCCTCCCAGTGTCGTTTCATGTTAATATTTAATTGACTTGAATCACATGACTGCACTGCCATTATCAGTGGATTTCAGTCAAAGAATATTTGCAATTCTATTCTGTGCTTATTTACATTCTCAGGAGTTGGTGCTAGTCAGAGTATCTGAATACGTTTTGTTCTTTGTCAGAAGTCAATATCTGGAATTCTGGCAAAGTTTCGTCATTGCCTAATTCTGTGCGTCGGTGGCACAGCGATTAGGAATGTCACCGACCATGCTCATGGTCCGGGGTTAACTACCCTGCCGGCGAACACCTGATATCAATGGTCGGCCTGCAAAATTTGGGCAACCGATATCACATGCTGGAAATTCCATACTTGTACCAAAAATACTGTGTGGTTTCAAGCTATAATCAAAATCAAAATTATTATTAGTACTCCATCACTGGAGAAGTAATTATGGCAATTTTGTTATGAAGTTAGACAGTATTCGTCATGTGTTAGTGGCTTCCGTTTTGTTATTGAATTTCTGTAAATACCTGTGGACTGGATATGGTCAGCTTCAAGAATACTGTCTCAAAATCACAGACCGATCCTCTATGCGTAGTCGAGTGTCTATTTCTCTTGATATAAATATGGTATTTACCTAATTTCGGCAAACTCAATATATATCCGTATTTGTATTTAACAGTCACCGAATACTTGTAAATCAGACTACAAGCTGGAGAATACGAATGTCAGACATTCCTATTTGGTAGAATTATTCGTGTTGTGTATTGTGAACGCAGAATACTAGCTCGTTTTGTTCCCAGAAAGGAAGGGAGGTTTATCGTGAATCTATCAAGCCTACAGCGTGGAGATATACACTAGTCTCTCCTTTACTCTTCAAATCAACGGAAAAGAAATAATGAAGAAAGACAAATATTAATACTGCACATTTACATAATAGACCAATAGAAATTGTCAGTCATCTCACCAAATATATGTCAAATATTGAATTTCATGTATTTAATGACCTCTTGGTCTATTACTCTAAGGCTATCTACAATAATGGTGAATTATGCTCATATAAGTATTACGGCGCTGCTGACATTGAGCAGATGTATGATGGATGAAGTATGAGTTGCGTAGAGGGGACAAATGTCTGTGATAAAATGCAAAACGGTAAGACAGTTTAAGAAATGGCTGAAATCATATATGTCATGTGTCACAATAAATGGAGTGAACGAAAACTGTCACATCTTGCGGTTGTAAAGAAACTACGAAATGACGATATCATCTCGTGAAATTTGCCTTCTAAATGCCTTATCCAGTTTTTCTGTCAACTTTTCTAAACGGAGAATTCCTAGTTGAAACAGCAATGAATGCATAAATGATATAGGAATATTCTATACTTTTCTAAATAACCAAATATAGTTTACAATATATGACAAAGAGTACTGAATGGCAAGGCAATTTTGAAAAGAAACAACTGTGAACTGCAGTAAATGGTTATGAGAATAATACATGTATGTGACACACTTGAACACGCAGAAGATGAAATACATGATTCTTTGGCTACTCAATTTTGGAAAACGCTTATAGAGAGAATCAGAAGAGCCTGAGCATAAAAGCGACTTTGAATATCATGACAGAAAGATAATTTTTGAATAAGGTAAAATAAATTTTGTTTTTCTTCTCACCTGTTTCAGATATTCATCTCTCAACTTTTCTGTCTTTTTTACTTATCCAAAGTATTTAACTACGACAAGCAGTAACGTTAACCCAAAACTGCAATATTTTCGTTATTGTTATCATTATTCTGCATTACATGCATTCAATGGTTCATCTCCAATGAACTTGATTTCCTCCCATCACATTCAAATCTTTCCAGGACCGTCAACAGACTATCAATTCCCCTTCGCATATTCTCATTCCTGTCAGCTTGACATATATCCACATCTGTATGAAGTGTTGCTAAATCTTCCACAATCAAAGTCTATTTAAGCTTGAACCCCACTATGAGACTGTACATTCAATACTCCAGCAGACACTGTAGAATCTTTCATGTTGCTACGATTGGAATTTGGGAAACTGAGAAAATCCACTGATTTAATAATTGAATTAATACTGAACTACTTATAAGTAGTATACTCGAATTAGAAAACGAAAAGAAGGGATGATGGAATTTCAGAATAGTTTTCTAAAAGGTGCAATACACACAAGCACTTCTGTTTGCGCATGTGAGAAAATAATTATGAATTATCTGATTAGGACAACAGGACACATTTTGTGAGCAGTATGACTAATGGTGACAATTCACAAAATTTAGGTGTATGTCACGACAATGATCATAATGCGTTTGAATAGTCGACTGCACACCAATAGCCAAAACAAATTCAGACATAATTATCCAATAAACGAAAAAATTTGTTTCTCTTCGCGTGTTGAGCTTCGGACAGTGACTTGACTGAAGAGAATATGAAAGTGCGCGAAAATTTGTGGGGTCATTTGAACTTCATCCAGAGAACGAACTATATTTGAGATGTACTGCTTCCAAACACGCATGGATTAGTCCATTTTTTTCACGATACATCCACAAACGTCTAATACGCGGATTTAACTGTGTTTGCTTCCTTGATACATCCAATAAATGTGAAGGATTGTTTATTGAAAATCACGTATAGACGTGAAACAATTTGCTGTTGAGCATTAATTTCCCGTGAAGATCCTGCACAAGAAGTAAATAAGTATTTATCCTAATGGAATTGAAGATAATTCTGTTCTATGTGACAACACGTTGTTCAGAATCAAATCGTATATTTCTATTCATGACAGGGAATCTTGAGATAACTGGTTTCTCAGAAAGTGCTTAGAATGCAGTTTTGTCAACCCAATGTTACTTCATACACTAAAGTGTAAATGATGTATTTGCCTTCATGTTATCATCGTGAAATCAAGGCGAGCACTTCGAAGGGCTTGAAAAACATTTCGTAATAGGTGGTATTCATGGGTGTAGCATCTACACAAGTATTCAAATGTGATTCTTTTTTGTAAGAGAAGCATGTTGAGGAAATGAGGGACATTCAGAATTATATCGATGGCATTGATCAGCTTTACACTTAATTATATAGAGGCGCTTCTTAATAACCTAATCTTATAGCCGTGACTTTCGACTAGAACCCGAAAGGGAAGCGGTGAGTGGGACGTCCAAGGATGACATGGAGGAGATCGTGTGAAGGAGAGCTGAAACAGGATGGACTAATATGGATGCAAGTGAAAAGTACAGCAGAAGACAGAAGCAAGTGGAGACGTGCAGTTGAAGCCCTAAGTTCCACTAGGAACCCAAGAGAACAATAATAATAATAGCCGTGACATAATAACATAAGCAAAAGAGGCTGATCGACGCATCGTTTATTCCGGTCGCCTTACCAGTGAATTTATGTCATTCTAAATAATAAAGCACAATCTACAGATATTGATGAGTTAGTTTTTCATTGTTCCATTTCATGTTTGCTTTCTTCTCTGACATATATTTTTAAAGAATCATATTTCTCAGAGATTTCTGTGGACTAGGTCATCTGGAAACATTGTGTGGTGTTACAGAAGTCATTGTCCTGAGTATGGATGAATATTTCTTCGCTACCTACTCATTATCCGTCTACCGATTAGTGGTTCTTCTTGTTCAGACAAGGCAACGCATTTGGACACGTTTAAATTCATTGAGAAATACCAAATCATTTGTCATAATCAGGCCAATAAATAGCACAATAGTGTGAGATATAAATAATTTTGTTGGAGTTTAGATACAGAAATGAAGGGTATATACAACACTGTTGCAATGAGTGCAGGAATAAGGCAGAGAGGTACTTTCAATTCACAAGTGGCTTATATAATTAAATTCGTATTATTTATTTTGCATTCACATGCCCAGCGGTCGACCATTCAAGAGGATTTATGACTATTTACCTGATCACATGTCTACGAATTTGCGACGGAAAGGCGTGAATGCATTCAACAGCTTGGTGGTAGCAGCCTGACAGATAGTGGTCAGGAAAGAGATGTCTCAAAATTATTTCACTTGAATGTAGTTAAATTTACTTCCGGGTTTCTGCACGTCACTGGAGCAGCAGTTAGACAGTTAAATTAACTATGATTTTTTTCCATTATGCTAATTATTCCTATGATATTAATGGCCATTTTCACAGTTAACAATTTAAGCGTGTGAATATATCAGACTACTGAGGTGTCTTTCTATTATTATTATTATTGTTCCCTTGGGTTCCTAGTGGAACATAGAGCTTCAACTGCGCGTCTCCACTTGCTTCTGTCTCTTGCTGTACTTTTCACTTGCATCCATGATATTCCATACTGTTTCAGTTCCTCATCACACGATCTCCTCCATGTCACTCTTGGACGTCCTACTCGCCGCTTCCCTTTCGGGTTCCACTCGAGCACTGGCCTGACGCGCGATGTCACCCAACGGCCTCCTCAGCGAGTGTCCAATCCATCTCCACTTCCTCCTGCATATTTGTTGAGCGATTGGTTCCTGTTTTGTTTGTTCCCATAGCTTCTTGTTTGTGATTCTTTCCGGCCATCTGATCTTCAGTACAGAACGAAGACAGTTGTTTATAAAGGTTTGAACCCTGTTGGAAATATTCTTTGTGACCCGCCAAGTTTCTGATCCGTATAGAAAAACTGACTTGACGTTTGTATTGAAAATCCGAATTTTGTTGTTGATGCTGAGTGACGAAAATTTCCAGATTGGTTTCAGGTTGATGAATGTGTTTCTCGCCTTCCCGATTCTCGATTTGACATCCTCGTCCGTTCCTCCTGTGGTTGAGACAATGCTCCCTAGATAAGTGAAAGAAGTAACCTCTTTCAAATCCCTCCCGTTGATGGTGATTGGCACTGGATGTTGCTGCTGTTGTTGGTTGGCTGGTTATTTTCATAACCTCCGTCTTGTCTATGTTCACCTGGAGTCCTGTCTTTGTTGCTTCTTCAACCAGTTTGTCGATTTTCGTGTGTAATTCTTCGATTTTGTGTGACACCAAACATAAATCATCCGCAAAATCCAGGTCTTCTAGGTTCTCCAGGTCGGTCCAGGATATCCCTGTCTCCTCGTTTCCCACTGTCTGACGCATAATCCAGTCCACCACAATTAGGAATATCATTGGTGATAATAAGCACCCTTGTCTGACTCCTGTGATTACTCCAAACGCCTCGCTGAGTTTTCCGTTGTGGATCACTTGACATGTGCCGTTGTCGTACAGCTGTTGAATAAGGTTGATGAATATTTGGGGTACGCCGTAGTACTCGAGTAGTTTCCAAATTATTTCGCGGTCAACGCTGTCGAAGGCCTTCTCAAAGTCTATGAAGTTGAGGTAGAGATTTGATTGCCATTCCATGCTTTGTTCGATGATAATGCGTAGAGTTGCAATTTGGTCAGAACATGATTTGCCTTTCCTGAATCCAGCTTGTTCTGGTCGGAGTTCTGTATCCAGTGCATCCTTTATTCTCTCCAGGATGATGCAACTCAGGATTTTACTTGGCCTCAACAGGAGCATGATTCCTCGCCTGTTCTTGCAGAGTCCTAGGTCGCCCTTCTTTGGTAGTTTGACGAGGTAACCTTTCTTCCAGTCAGTAGGCACCTTTCCCTCCTTCCAGACCTTTTGCAATAATGGAGTTAGCATATCTGCTGTCGTTTCTGGGTCCGCTTTCAGTGCTTCAGGGGGTATTCCATCTGGTCCAGCTGCTTTTCCAGCTTTCAGAAGCTTGACTGCATTCAATACTTCAGCTTTCGTTGGGGGATTGGTGTCAACTTGCAGTTGTGTACGTGCTGTCGTTGGTATTTATGGACGGGTTGCAGGTGGTGTTTGGTTCAAGAGTCCTTTGAAGTGGTGGATGGTTGGTCAGTTGATGCATTTCATATTTTACCATTTCGACGAGGAAGAGAATAACTTTCACTGCCTAATAGCCAACTGAAAACTAGATGGCACAAATTGTAGAAAAAAATAAGATGAACATTTCAGTCCATTCATAGATGTCTCGTTGGTTTCTCTGTCCATCTGCCACAAAAGGTTAGGTTGAAATTTAACAGATATCAAAATGCCATAACAATAAAAAGGATCAAATTTCATTCAATTCTCAAACACAAAATATTGCCAAATATATTTCTATTTCCTTAACATTTACTGTGACAATAAATATCTCCTATCGAAACACTCATCGTTAGCTTAAAGTAGTCACATGCTTTGGTTAATAATTGTAAAGTTGGTCATTAATACCATGTGATCGAACGACATTTTTGGTTGTATCTCAGTTGAAAATGATCAACATCATGACATGGGGTAAATAACCTTCCTCAGTTTCTTGTTTCTCCTCTGTTCAAAATAATCCAGGCTTACTTAGAAGCAGGAAAATGATATCTCCATCTATTTGGACGCTTATATGTTAACGAAGACAAAAAATAAACTAAACGGAGCTTTGGTGAAAGGTGAAAACAAATTGGAAAAAAACTTTCTGCTCTATTCTTTAACTCACTAGAGTGTATGCTGGGTAGCAGAATATTTACCAGTAAGTTGTAATGAGAAAATCAATGCATTTCATAAAAGTCTGGTAAAGTTTCAATCGACCACTACCTGGAGTAATCGGACAAAGTCAACTTATCAGGTAACAGAAATACTACAGTTATACATGAAAGTTACAACTTATAGTAGTTTAATACTTTAGATAAGTGAAAAAGACAGAAAAGTTGAACGATGAAAATCTCAAACAGCAGAAAGAAAAAACAAGATATGTCTTGTCTCATTCAAAAGTGTCTTTCTGTCATGATATTCAAAGTCGTTTTTATGCTCAGTGTCTTCTTGTGCTCTTTACAAGCGTGTGGCAAAATTCAGTACTAAAATAGTCGCGTATTTCAACCTCTGTGTGTTAAAACATGATACACACGCACAGGGACCATTCTCATTACTATTTACAGCAGTTCACAACTCTATATACATTTTCATTTTTTCCTTGCAAATCAATATTCCCTGTCATATATTGTATATTTTATTTCGTTATCTCTAACAGAATGGAATATTCTTTCATTTTAATGCACACAGATGTTCCATCTAGTAAGCGCTGTTTAGAAAAGTTAAAAGAATATCCAAGATTTATACTGGAAATTCAACAGAGTGTGGCACGAAAAAGTAAATGAATTTTCCTATTTTGAAGCTTAGGTGACCAAGCAAACTACTCCGTGATAAGAACTAATCGTGAAAATATAGACTACGGTACTATTTCCGCCACGTTTCGTGCATTCAAATCTCCGTTCTTAGTAGACGCTGTCAAATCTGACTGGTAAATATACACTTATGAGTCAATCTTCGAATACTTGCAATCTCCTGATGTGTGCATATCTCCCCTATAACATACTACCAATAAGCCGGAAAGATGTCTCATATAAATGCGACAATTTTCAAATATTTCAGAATATTTGGGTAGCATAAATTCATCTTAACAGCTGGAAGATATGCCAGTTTTACTGTACTAGATTAATTTTAACCTGAAGAAGCTGCAATTTCAGTCATTAGTAAAACTGTCTTACTAGTTTGCATTTTGTAACAGACAGTTGTCCTATCCACGCTAGTCACAGCGACTTCATCATACACAAAGGTAATCATTATTATTGTGAGTAATCTTCAAGAAAATACCAAAAGTTCACTAAATATATAAAGTGTTATATTTAACATATTTTGGATATGATGAGTGATTATTCTTATTGTTGTACTATATATGTGTTCATTATTGCTATTTGTTTGTATTTATTGCTTCTTCGTTGTTCTCAGTTTACTGAAGCTTAGAGTGTAGCCACCAAGATCAACTCATTGTAGAATTACCAGCCTCCTACAGTATATCTGTTCAAAACATCCTTGAGAAAGGCCAAGTCACAAAACACTCAAAAGACAGCAAAGTCACGATTATTTATCATATTTAATTATATGGAATTCTGTCGTACAAAAATTCCACTTCAAGAAATCAAAACTGAGTCATTAATTCCGTTAAATAGTTATCAAATCCAGCTAATTTTCTAATATGAAATTAGTGCTGCAGAATAAAATTAAACAACAAAAATTCAGTTGTAACTAGTAGTTGAGAATCAAGTAGAATATTCCCAAGAAGGCGGAACCACTCATTGGCGCTTCTTCAAAACAGTCCATGATTAGATGCATTCAAACAAAATTATATGACAGTACCAAAAATAATTAATTTACAAACGACCACAAGGAGAAGCAGCGAAATTAAAACATACGGAGACAAATAGTGAGGATCGAATCAATAAATGATATGCAGCTGTCAGAACAATGAAATGCAGTCTTGGAGAAAAAAAGGATGAGAACTTGTAATTTAAGCGAAACATCCAAATAAGACTAATTATTACGACTAGATTATGCAGGAAGGATTTTCTCAGCAACATTTCCGTTAGAATGGATGCACTTACTTTATGTGGTGGGTTGATTCACCCTAAACCTCTCCTCCTCTCCAAGACTAGGACCTGATTGTATTCTACATTTAAAAGACAGAATGCAAAAAGCTTTCCGAAAAACGGCTGTGTGTTCACTGTATTCCCCATTTTGTCGTCTCGTTCACTGGTATTCGATGAATACTAATTACAATTACGAGTAAAATTTGATTTAGTCGAAATTAAGTAAATACCATGTCTACATCATGAAGCACAGGTACACAGCTACGCAACCAAGATTGTTTCGATTTTTAAGAAACTCTGCTTGAAGTTGACAATATTCTGTCTACAAGTAGTTACAGGTATTTGTTAACAACAAGGAGGTCACAAACTAATGAACAATACTATTCAGTTGCGTAACAAGATTACTGTGATGCGAAGAGGAGATGATGAAAGCATGTGGACAGACGTAATGATGAGCCAGGTGATGAATACTTTGGCAGAGAAACGAACACAATTGAGATGTACGGCTGTAACCATGTGTTCCTCTAGGAATTAAAGAAGACAATAATAACAATTATGATAGTAATAAAAATAATTATGATATTAATCATGATAATAATAATTATCTTGAAATGATCTTCATTATGACTGCAGTCGGGGATTCCAGAATGTAGTCAACATCCTTGGCTGTAAGGTGATTTTGCCATCAAGATTCACTGTTAATACTAACAATGTTTAAGATGTTCGTACACCACAAGTTGACGAGTTCCATTGACACATGTTTGAGTAAATTATTATTATTTTGAAGTACTTACCGAGTGAGTAATTAGTCAATATTCAGGGATTCATAATCACTGGCAGCCAGCTTCGTTAGACGCGAGACAGACGGCTGGCTTTAATCCAAAGCAACAAGTATGCAAAATGTAAGTAAGAGTTATTCCTACTGGTTAGATACACTTGTCGTCCTTTTGCCAAGAGGAGATGAAGAATGCCAGTCAGGAACAATTAAATTGCTGAAAATGATGAATGGCATATAATTAGGTTGATACCTTGGAAGTGGATCTAAGGAATCATCAAATACATAAATATATTGAAATCTGGATCATGTGGCTTGATGTAAGCAACCGAAATCTCTGTCATATGTCATGGTATCCCTTATAAATATGTAAGACAGAGAAAACGGTACTTACTTACCACTCCGGTACAGTCCGGTAATAACCAGGCTTTGACAAGGTGTCGTTGTTAGTGTCTTCATTTTTATTGTATTCTTTGATAACAGCGTCTCGAAATGATGAAATGGGGGAGATACGACAGAGGTACTGTATTACCCATCCCGTGACACCTCTTCCCTAGATGCGCATTCACCTTTCTAGAAATCCCAATCACGTCAGTAAAATCTGGACTAGCTGTATCCATCAAGGCGGCATTATTCATGCAGTTTACCAGAAAAGCATCTTCTTCTGCCTGTCTTACAACTTGCTGCATAATCTTCAATATCCACCAATCGAACTCCGCATTATCTGAGTTGTTCTCCTCCTCCTGATGGTGATGATGGTGATGATGCTGCGAATAAAAATGGACAATTAGTCTACACCAAAAATATCACTCGCTCACTTACTCACTCACCTGTATGCCCAATAAATTCTGTAATAGTGGTCTTTGAACGCGAGCACCGCCGCTTATATAACTCTCTCTCTAGGCTTCCCACCGACACACACACGTTTGGCCCCTTTTTTTCGTTTATATTTGTTATTTAGGTTAACATGTATGTGATCTGATATATGACGGTAGTGGTGTGCAAATGAAACATCCATTACCAACATCTTACTTATTCAAGTATCCTATTTCATTTAAGTGACATTTCTAGGTAGTCTAGAAGTGATAGTTCACCGACGTCTGATTCTGCTTCCGAAGTAAATTGGATTCTGGGAGATACACAGTTTATTTTCCCTAGGAATGAATTGTGTAGATCTCGTTTTAGTACTACAAAAGTATCATCTACATATCTCCACCATATTTTAGGAGAGAGCATGCTTGAAAAGATGTTACTTTCGAATCTATTCATGAAAAGGTCAGCGACTATTGGGGAGACTGGTGAACCCATAGCAACACCATTTGTCTGTCTATATAAACTCCCTTCAAATGTAAAATAATTACTTTCTAGACAGAATTTCAAGCTCTTAATTATTTCACTGGTGTCCAGTGGACATCTTTGTGATAGCGTTGTAACTGGTTCTAGTAGACTGGAAATGATATCAAGACTTTCGGTAATAGGGATACTAGTATATAATGAGTTAATATCATAGCTTACCATAATGTCTTCTTTATCAATTTCTCGGTGTTGTATTTGGAATTTGAAATTATATGAATTTTTTACAATATTTTGTAGTGGTTGTAGTACCGAGAGTAAATATTTAGATAGTTGGTGAAATCTATTACTGGTCTTAATGGAACTGTGTGTTTATGTATATTTGGTTGACCGTAGAATCTTGAAGGTACATAAGAGTCTGGTTTTAGTTTAAACCACAGAGAATTTCCAATTTCGGTTTCATCTCTTGAAGGAGTCTGTTTGTACTTAGTTTCATTTTGTTTAATTCGGCGGATTTCTTCTTCTCTTCAATAAGTAACTCAACTCCATTTATCCTGTCATTTCATTACTTTTGAGTGTCAGATTTAGGAAGACTGGTTTCTGCTCCACTTTGTCTGACGTCGAATTCATAATCAGTCCTTCTAAATCATTCTTCAGCTTATTTCTGCATTTACTACCACACTTACGAAAGACGTTTATTGCTTCACACTTTACCGTTTATTAGTGGCCCTTACATTGTCGATCAACGTCAAATGCGTGTGAATAGTTAGTAAATTGATATTGAAATCTTTCTCGTTTGTAGCGAAGTTGAAAGTGACCAAGGAAATGAAATGGGGTGGCATAACCTTCCTCAACAGGAAAACTGTATTTTCATTTAACGAGACGCGTTAGTTTTAGCGAAGGTACAAAATAAACGAGATGTTCTATTGCGAAATGCAACGCATTTCATAAAAATCTGGTAAAGATTTTAATCGACCACTCCCTTAGAGTCAATTTATCAGATAACAAAAATACTACAGTAATAAATAGAAGTTACAACTTATCGAAGTTAAATACTTCAGATAAGTGAAAAAAGACAGAAAAGCTAAAAGATGAAACTCTAAAAGAGCAGAAATTAAAAAGAAAATCTGTCATGTCTCATTCAAAGTTGTTTTTCTGCCCAGGTTCTTATAATATGCATGATAAACGTTTTTCAGGATTTGAAATCAAAAAAATCACACATTTCAAATTCTACTTGTTAAAATGTGTCCTACATACACACGAATCACTTTCACTACTATTTACAGGAGTTCGAAATTGTGTCTACATTTTCACTATCGCCTTGCAAATCAATAATCACTGTAAGATTTTCTAAACGATATTTGGTGATTGCAAAATGAATAGACCCTTATTCTACGTTCGAGAAATAAGAACAAAATACCAACTAATTTCGTCTCCTCAATGTTCATCTACCTGTTTGACTGCTGCTGCTGAGCCAGCTACACATTTGGCAAATAATAAGACAGATTCATCGCCGTATTTCCGAATATCATTCTACATGGTTAGGCAAGGGCCAAACAAGATCCACTCGTAACCCTGTTTTAACACACCTGGAAAGTGAATATAAATTTCATCGTAAAACGGCATTTAAAGTTACTTGTCACAATCCTACCAATCGTTGTTTTGCTTTAAAAAAGAGTCCATCTTCCACATACAGTTGAAGTCATAGGAATCCACCTGAAGACGTGGAACTTGTTTGCTCAGAAGAAATTCGTACAACCACTTTCCTTAACTTTGCCATCGTTACATGTGCGTAGAAACCGGACTACTTTGCCCCCTCCTCCTAAACCTCTTAAAAATTTTAACTGTAAAAATTATTTTTCTGACTACTTCATTCAATCATGGGTTATCACCGTCCATCTTTAATTACAAATTACAATTTTCCGAATTATTTTATTTTTGAAAATAGTCTCTTACGTAATCAACCTGAACACATGATTACACTTCCTCTACTCTTCATTTTCTGCATAATAATACATTATACAATCCACTGTTGTTGTAACCATTTCTATCCTTTCATTGTGTGTAATAATTCTCTGTGTTAATTATCACCATACTGACATGTATATATATTTATACATCATAGCAGAGATAAAGATGAGGATCTAATTGAAAAGTAAATAATTCTTTCACTAATCCTTTTGCTTTCTAATGAAGGCTTATTCCACAATATGTCATTCACAATGTATTCTGATATTTCACAAGGTTAATTTAGTTATTTATTACTCAATTTCTAGAAACTCCATACGCTTGATCAATAGTTGCTTCCTTTGCTTTATTGTCTTTCATCTTCGTCATAACAGCGTTTTTTGAACTGAGTAGCCGTTTAACCTTCACTCAGTGGCACAGAATAAGCTTCCATGCCTAATCCCCACACAATTGCATTGTCTGGTCAAAAGTAATAATGTCAGATGGCTTTTCACTTTGTCCACTAGGTTTTTGTCGCATTTTTCTTTCATAAGTTACATTTGAAGTTCATTTGAATAAGGCTTCAATTTGACTACTCGACAAATCTTACCAAGTAGAATAATATTACTAAGAAAATACAATCTGCTCTCTCACTATTTAGTTTTCAGGTTATTATGTTGGAGAAACTGCACGTCTAATACTTTAGTTGCCACTCTGGAAGCTCCTATTTTCCTAAATTTTCAATAATATACACCTAGTAGTGACACTGAAATGTAAAATATTTTGCAAACTACTTATGAGTAGTATGAAATGTACTGAGAATTCACACTCTACATACACATTTTGGAATCCGTGCATTGTTCAACGTTATTTTGATTTTATGCATTAAAAAATGAAAATACTTCATATGAAAAATAGAAGACGTCCAGCGAAGAGACTCTTTTCGGCACACTCATTCACATAGCTGTACGATCGCATTTATATACAAATATTTCAGTGTGTGCGCGAAAGATGTTTGTCAAGTTTAGATAACTATATAGGGGATACAAGAATGATCTAATGTAGAAGCAAGATTTATTGGACAGTAACTAAAGTAAGATTGAGTTAGTAAGTTAGTTGATGGAATATAATTGACACTACTTACCTTCGTACCCTGATGACATAATAACGAGAAATATTGGAAAGAGCCTTGAAAGATTATATTTTGTAGTCGGCGGTATTCATCGGTGCATCATCTTTCCTAAGTGTGCAAAAAGCAGTGATTTTCTGACATTTGACGGACGAACACAAGCTGAAAAAATAACAGATAGCATATAGTTGGCTTTACTTTTTACTATGTCGAGGCATAATGCAGGAGAATTTTAGCTCACATAGATTATCTTGATGTGTTTTTAGTTTTTGGATTGCATTAAGCTTGACATTGTTGGGACCAACATTTTTCCAGAACTCCCATATGAATCATTATTGGTTCTATAAATCCTATAAGACGCATTTCGAATAGATCATGCTAACGTTTGACTTGTATCTGAAATAATGAGGTTGAATATAACATGTAATGAATTGTACCGATGGTGACTGCATCTGACAATTTGTTTAAAAACATTGAAGCTACTAATCTGTTGGCAGTAGTATAACTGCTTCACACACTTTTTCTTATTATGCTTATTAAAATTTTGTTCAGCTGAGACTAATGGAGACTCCTCTGTCATGGTTAGATTTCAGTTAATGAATAATCACAAAGGCTTCTGTGGTTTTACTACGTGCATATACCATTTCTGACGGGTTAACGTATATCAGGAAATCTTAAATTATTGTGTGGTGTTAAACTAGTCATTATCTTGTTTCTGGACTAACCTTTTGTCATTACTTACTCATTATTTATTCGCTGAAAAATGGCTCGTTCTTTTGTTTCGACGAGTGAATACCTTAACACTTATGGGAGAAACTATTGCTTACCAGCTGAATTCCATTCCTTTTGTTTATAGTGGAACATTTCTGGCCTTATCTGTTAGTGATCATTCACTGCAAAAATAATCAAATTATGAGATTTGTAAGTATTCTTCATTCATAAGTGGCCGCCTTTTGTTAATAAATTTCTTGAAATAGTTGCAGGCAATGCACTGTCAATTTCAAGTAGACTCTCTTGAAAGACCACAAGATCTTCAGGGAGTGCGTTTGTCTATTTCTCTTGATATGAACATGGTGTGATTGGCAAAATGTTTGGAAAATCGTTCCCCGGGCGATCTTTAATCACAACATTTATACTAATTTAGACGTTTTTCCATTTTCACATAAACAGCATTGATACGTGAATGTGCGATTAGATACTTCTACATTCTTACATTTCTTTTGTGAGTCAAATGGAAGATCTGATAATTCCTTTTGTTTCTTGACATACACACATGGAATTTCCGTTCGATATAAGTGACATTATTTGCCTCTTAAACTGCACATACACGATGAGATATTTGGACGCAAAATGTCGAGAGATGAAAGCAGCATCACATTAATTTCCCAAAGCAACATGAAACTTTTAAAAGCCAAATAATTTTGTGTTACCCTCAGTTATATCAGACAAATTAATCAATTTTGCAAATGAACCCCATCACAAATGGGACTTTTGACTACCACCATAAGAATAATCCCTGCAAGTGTTCAATCTTAGGTGAATTTCATTCATTTACTTGTACTAATGATGAAATATTCAACAAATCATACAGGAATATCGATCCTTACACCCACTGTCATAACATAGTGAATCAGAATAACACTTTGAAGTACACACAGTCATAAGATTAAGGTTCTGTCTACAATAACAAAAATGGCATGCCTTATACCAGTGGTTTCAAATAAACAAAACGAACTATTTCACATGTTTTAGTTGAGAACTTCACCTCCACAGTTGGTGTATAAATGCAATTGATCAGCATAACACTGACAGGAATGCGCTGAAGTGAGAAACAAACAAGAAAATACCTATTTAGCTGTCAAAATTAATGGCTAGGGCCCAGATGACGTCTTTGTTGGAGAATATTTAGCAGAAAACAAAGTTGTAGATAGACGAATTCTCAAGCCCTTTAAAAATTAGCAGCATAGAAACAGATTGAGGGAGCAACATATTCGCCTTCAAAGTTGACATTAGTGATTCGACAGTAGTTATGATCAGTTGAGATCATGAAAGCTTATGAACACCTGAGAGGAAGTTCGTATCATGAAGACAATACGCCTGGAATTATGTCGTCAGCAAAAAGCCATTTGCGAGAATTTCTTATCCCACAGATTCTTCAGAGTGAGTGGTACTGAATAACTTCTAGACGGTTGGTTTGTTGCCAGTTTTATATCATTTTAGTATGATATTCGGCTATAGTGAACCACACAAATCATTTTGTTCCATAAGTAAGATATTTCGATCTAGAAATGTCACAGTCTATGAATTATGTAAGTAACATAATGTTCCTGGCGTTCTGAGCTGTGAATGCAAGCTTGCTCAATCTACGAATGTACCGAGTGAAATATTTTATAAAGGAATCAATCTTACTTAAACTTTGAGGTTTCCAGACCCCATGAAAAGTATTTACAGACAGATGATCAGCTGCAGCAAGATCACAAATCTGAACACTATTCATAAAACACTTCAACCCATCTGATAAATGACAGAGTGGTTTCTTGTATGTACATATCTGGCCACTTGAAACAGGTCCAGTCTAAACGATTGCATTCCACAGGCACAAATATTTTAGTTCAGAATAGCCTAGAGAATTCTATATTCAAAGAAATAAGAAGAAATAAAAGCCAGTTAGTTTGAAGCTAGAATTCGCACGATTCTCTTGGTGCTGGAATGCCTAAAATATCATTGATGGTAGCTCTGTATAAATAAGTCCTGTGAAGTTAAACTTGGAATAATACTGTTTGTTGTTTTCTAAGTTCTAATAAAATTCACTCAGTAGTTTCTTCATTTCCAGACATAACTTGTCGCAATCGTGCCACGTAGGTCTGACACTGTACAGTGCTTATTGTTTTGTAATTTCGCATGTTGTGTTCACATGAAATTCACGACGTTTCATGCAGAATTTCGTTCTCATTCAGTTGCCGTTTGATTTCAACATATACCAGCGAGTACAAATAAACACCTCAACAAAGCAGTGCTGAGAATAAATCTTCCTCAGTTTATCCGCTGATGATTCACTGTTATTCCATTCGACATAGTCTAAAGTGACGGAATCACTTGACATTAAACACAGTGAAGTCAGTTTAAGAATAAATGTCGCTAAATACTAAACAAAGTGCCTTCACCACCTTTTTGAGAATTTCAACTCTGATAACAGAAGCTTTATTTATCCAATCAGCCGCAAATACGTGTAATATGAATGATTCAACACCTGTCCAATCAGACTTCTGGAAATTTCTACTACCCCTCTGTGACAAATAAGAAAGAATAAAGAAAACTATAAAACGAAAGTTTCACAGTTTTGTGTTTATAATTGATATTATTATGATCACTAATAAACTGTGTCCGAAACACTGTCATCCAGCAAATAAAACTGTTTCACTGTTTGGTATATCTAATAGATGAATTAATATGGAATTACATTCTGCCGCAGTACCACTACAACAGTTTTGCACATATATTAGTCGGTCCACCCTACTGTGTAGTTATGTTTTAATCTATGTAGCATAATTTCTGAGTTTTTTCTAAATTACCTGTCTTCTTGGAGTCAGTCATTCTAAGTAATTTAGAAAAAATACTCAGCGATTACCCTGTGTCGATTAACACACAGCGACAATAGATTTAAACAGAGTTGAAATTCTAGATATTAATGTGAGTAGGTAGAGAGAGAGACGTTGGTCATAGAATCTACACGCAGCAGATGCAATAGCAATGGTTCATCATTCTTACCAAGAATATGGAAACTACTACTGCCTGTCGAATCAAGAGATGACAAATAGAGGAATTATGAAGATGAGGTCAGAAGGTTGTGTGAACAAGTTCTTATTATTACGAACAGTAAATTGTGCTCGAAACGTCGTTATCAGTAAATATTACTTTATAACACTGTGAGAACTTTATCAAAATAAAGTTCTTACTATAATGGATTTCGACGCTACCAAAGTGCTCAAGTTCTATTCTTATATCCAATAAGCAATTAATTTCAGTGGAATGGAAGTATATGTGAGGGTAAAGAAAACGTTAAGAATTTATGTGAATTTTTACTAAATAAAGCGAAGGAATTCGCCCGTGGGGAGTATGAACACTCAGAATTAGATGTATTCATAAAGGCGTAAATAAAACCCAAACCTGTCAAAATGTTCTTTCGTTTCTTTTTGTAGATTGGGGTTTTGTGGGCAAACCTGATAACTGATCTGCATGGTTATCGACAGATGTATTGGACGAAAAGACTTCATACTTTCTTCGTCAGTGATAGTTTTTCATTTTATGTCTCGCGGAATATTGAGTTTTTGTCTTCAACCCAATATTTGTTTCCCTGAGTTTGAACATTTCACTTACCAAGCACTATGTATCGTGCTTGGATTTTACAATCATACAACGCTTTTCAACAGAATTTACGCTACATTTCCTTAATTTTGTGTGTAAACATGAATTTCTTTTTCGTCAATGTTGTTAGGAACAAATTTTTATTATAATATATTGACAAATAACTCTAGAACTCGAAGAACAGCATGACAGAAGAATATTCTTTCTTCATTAAATTGTGTAGTCATAAAAAAATATTTCTCTGAGTTAATATAAGACATAACAAATGGTATTCTGACCTAAACAGATTCATTTTGTATGTTGTTTACTTTTTGGAAAGTTGTGGTGCAAACGGAAATGTTCATTTGCCTCTTTGAGATCTGTCAGCTAAATTAGCTTAATTCTGTTGACCCTCGTGTCATAGTAAGCAAATTAGTTGTAAAAAACCCTGAACAATCTTCTCAGTGATGGTTGTTTCCGTTACTTCAGGAATTCTTCAGCATTTTACTCAGTTTCGCTAAAGCCAGAGGTTTAACATTAGTGTTGTTCAACACGTAATCCGGCTCATGTCTGCGACTACAGGATCCAGGGACAACCCCAGCAACAAGAAAGTACCACTTAGTAATTCATATAAAAACTTAATCATGTGAGGAGAATGTTCCAAAATATGCGTTATTCTGAGGCTATTGTAGCTTATGTAGTGTTGAATAACAACGAATATTTTACTGTTCAACCATAAAGCTTAGGCGAAGCAAAACAGCTGAAAAACTTTTGTGGTGGTTAGATAAAGAATCAAATTCATTTGAAGCGTTTCGTGTCGCATATACAGTGTACTGCAGAGTATGCTGAAGCAACAGGAATCCGAAGATTAAAGCCTTATCTGCACGTAAGGAATGTTTCTTTGGTGCACTTTGCTCAGCACTAGTAATTTCTCGGTTCTTAACTTACCGTTTCTTTATTTGCTTCTTTCTCTCACAACCTATGAACATTGTTCATTTTTCTACGTGATAAATTTTGGAACATTGTCTTTAGGCCTTCAGTTTCCTACTTTTATAGTAAAGTATCAGACATCCACTAATGAAGTCGCTTTAAACAAGCTGGAAAACATCTCAGTGGTTGCCAACCCTATTGTTACAACAAAGATCTTCTTGCTTAGTGCTGATAATATGGCACTGAATAATGAAAATAATATCTGTCTTTCAACAAAGTCTAATTAATAAGAAACTCAGAGAGCTACGACGGCCCCCAGGACAAACAAATGTTCATGTTATCAGTGGAATTTCTCACGAGTACCTTGACGTTCAATGTGACTTGTGAGGCTAAACGTTTTTTATTACTTTACGTTCCCAGTCAAACATAGGGCTTTAAGCGAGAGGCTTGAAGTTTCTGTAGCAGTGGTGATTATTTTTACAGGATGGGGTTACAAGCCTCATGCCCAACCTGAGCTCTTTACCACTTTTTCTACTGGCTTAGCAAGGTGTGGGAGTGCGTCAGCCGAGATCCAACCCCAGAATGACCAGTGAGCGTTCTACCTCTGTGCCATCGACGCACTACTTACTGGGACCAAATAGTAAAATGCTTGCTTGTAAGCAATATGTTAACAAGTATCCAGCTACACTTCATCGTATTTCTCATTGAAATGACGTTTAAGCAGAAGCAGCTATTTGACTTGGAAGCCGAAAAGTCACAAAGTCGTATGGAATTAACACGAATCAACAAAAAGAATCTGCCTAGTTTTGTTGAATAACTTTAGTCATAAAATATATCCGTAAACGGAGCAAACATGGAACGAATGCCACGGTGGGCTCCAAGCGGTAGGAAAACATAATAATATCAACGTAATGTGTCATCTAAGTGCCTACCAGCTTACGATTGTTGGTGTGAAATTCACAAGCAGATGAAAGTGAACTGCATCTCATCAAAACGGGTCTGAGTATATGTTATATTAGATGTCGATGGATGACAGCATAGGATACTTCGTGTAACACGAAGATCAATCTCAAAATATGCATGACATTGTACTCCTATAACATAACTGTGGTGTAACCAGAATGCAAACCACAAATACAAAAAGTTATGCAAACAGTAACTGGTTATTGTTGAATGAAAATTTCCTCTTGCCCATTATTTTATTTAAACAGGTCACACTCGTTGTACCTAAATCTAGTTAAGTTTTTGATGGAACCGCTCACTCAGAGCACACATATTATGATTTCATTCTTCTAAATGTGGTGATTGTGTATATAAATGTCATTTATGATATTACGATTAGAGAATATTTCATTCTTTACTTGGACTAATAAACTCCATTTGAAAATGCATGATAGCAAATATTGATTCCTGAATTAGCTCTTGCAAAAGGTCCGAAGGATAAACATGACCACTGTCAGATGAAACCTGATATAAAGTTTGATTTATATATATATATAATATATACATATATATATGTGATATATCATATCTAACAAAAGATGAAATACGCGATTCCTACGATTTTGAAATCTGAGCATCTTTTCTAAAGAGTTATCCATAAAAATCACTTCATATATCTTGACAGTATCAGAGTTAAATTTAATGTCATCTGTGTTTAAAATTCGACAACTCCCATACTAATTCTGCGTTCATCGTTCCACACCTTTCAACTTTTACACTTTAATGTATCTCAAAATTACTAACGTTAAAAGTAGAAACTTTGTTCATCAATGCAACCTCTCGCACCATCAGACACTGTGAAATTGTACTTTTAAATTTTTTTTCATGAGATTTATATCGTTTGGCTTGGCTTTTTCGTTAACATGGGAAGAATGATTTTCATCAGTAACTCGTTTTTTCTTCGTCTCTCAAAACGTTTTTGCATTGTCAGAAAGAACAAAACAAGTAGATGAGAGATAAAGATTCTTATCGGCGAATTCATTTGCTTTAGCTGTATAATAGAATTTATATAAAGTCTTTTCATAAAAGAGGGTAGTAACAAAAAAGATGAGATGGTGACACCTTTCTGTATTTGATATTTTATGGTATCGTTTAGGTTATAAACGGTTGAGGCAGTTCTCTAAATATTAAATATTAATTCCTATCATCTTGCTACATATGTTGTACTTTCTCCGCCCAAGCTTCTCTATGGCTTTTGATTTATTTGTTCTCTTAGCCGATTTATTTAACTGTGGAGCTTTCAATATCTTTCTAGACAACTTCTTCAACACAAACTTTATTAATATAATATGAACTTTTCTGAATTCGCTATGAATGACGATATAATTGTATCTCCTGGCAACTGTTGTTGTGACTGGCAGTCAATTTACACTGATTATTTTAATTAACTTGAAATTTGTATTTTCTTAAGATTTTATATATTTTATATTATTTCGTGCATCTGGTCTGTAGTGATGCGTTTGTTAATCGGTGATATTATCTGGAGTGCCAGTCCTATAGAAGTTCCCTGACTGCAGCTTTTGTTTTTTCTCTGTTTGAAATCTCTACGTTCTCCCAACCATACTGCTGTCCATCATTATCTACATGCACTGATAAGAAAAAATACATATCGTGTGTTCTTAGATTCAGATTCGAAGGGGACGTCCAGTTTGACCAATATAGTCTTTATAATACTTTGTGCAGTTTATTTTGTAATTGGAATTGATCTTGTCTTCTTTTACTGTTGGATCTTTTGGTCTGCACACTATTGAGTTAGGTGGTTCTGTTGGCTAGTGTGCTATATCTATTTCATTAAATGAACCAAGTATTCTAGTTGTCAGTTCAGAGATATTCTCCATATATGGTAGGAATGAATTTGCATACCACTTGCAGCAGCTAAGTGTTAGGAAAACTAGAACAACATTATATCATCCAAAAACTAATGATGTAACAGAGATGAATAACAGCACAGAGAAGTAGCAACTGGTGGAATAAACAACCTTCCTAAGCTACATTGATGAAAATGTGATTTGAGAGTATTACACAAATATATTTTACGCATGTGACGAGGAGTAGAGAGCTTTCTGATAATTGACACTACTAATTCAACCGTCAAACTTACATTGTCACTCAAAATAACCTCTTCATCGCCAGCTTCAATATGAAGTGAAGTTTTAAGATTATTCTTCATTGTGGTAACAATGTCTCATGATAAACTTGTGTGTGACTAGCTGTCCAAAAAGGTTTTCTTATCCACTTGTTGGTATTCATGATGTTGTTTACATACCATCTGACTTTCTGTGAATGTGGCTTCTTTTTCACTGGCTGATGAATCCGGTATGTCCGTGTGTGTCTGCTCATAGCCAGTTCATCTATGGACCCAGTTACAACTTTAACAAAACAAAACACAAAGAACCTCTATATCAACTTTGTTCAAACGGTCAGCGACAGTTTCGAAAATATCGAAAATAGTACACAGATTCTCACTTAATTCAACGTGTCTATCCTGCGGCTTTCCACACAACTTGAAGACAGTTATCTCCTTTTTCACCAAAAAGTTAAAGTCTAAGGTGATTTTTTTTCGGTATATTATCCATCAGCCAGTATATCACTAATTGTCTGGAGGAGGTATGTCCTCATCATGCACACAAACTGTTACACTACACTACTTATAAGTAGGTTGTTGGTTAATATCAATAATCTGGTGCAGTTATTAGCATTGGAATTATAGGCTAATGGTAGCTTGTGATGTCTACGCAAAATTCACGAAACTCAATTCGCAATCACACATTTGACTATCTGGCGGTAAGAGAGCAGGCAGTTTCGTGTAGTATTGAATATGGGAGTAAAATTGAATTTCTTAGCGGTGGGCTAGATGGTAACATACCGAAAGAGATAGCTGTTTTCAGTTCTCCGGGAATGGATTTATACGAGACACATGAAATATCAGTGATTGCAGTGGGTTACACTACCACCTGATACAATTAGGTGCATATGAAAATGCACATCTAATAATGTTTTGAAAAAACTTTTTATCAAGTAACATGTGACATGCTTTTTGCAGATTTCAGTAGAGAATATGAAGTTTCGTCGTTTTCATTCATTAGGAAGTAAAAATTTTCAATAATAAGGACACTCATATATCGTGTATTCCATTCAACCTTTCAGTTTTTCAATTTTCACATAAACAGTATTGGTACGTGAATGTGCGATTTGATTTTTCTAAATGTATGGCGCACTTTATCATTCCTCACATACATTGGCTATCCGAATGATATATAGAGAATCCCGAATAACATAAATATAACGGTTTTCGAATTCACTTAGTGTAGGTTCATTTCGTTCATGTATTCGTAACCTGATCATATGGAAGTATTCGAGACCTATAGAATATGAATTCGTAAATAATCCTGTTCATTAGAGTAACAACACAGCCTACTTGACAAGAACTCATATTACTTGAGGTATTCAAGTGTGAAATGGTTGTCGACGAAGTGAGACGGAAGTTAGCAGAGATGGCTAACAGCCATTCTTCTCAATAAGTTTCGATTTCTGAAATATACTGATGAGAAGTTTAGTCTGTAAACACTAACCTACTTATCAGTAGTTAGTATAATGATGCGCAAAATCAAAATTTATTTCACCGATCTCGCTGTAAAACAGTTGTACTAGATTAAGACTGCAGACGATGAATCAGTGATTTTTTGTATTTCCCTTCAAAAATATGGTTTCATGGCTCACAAAATATTCCGAGGAGTTTGTTAATTCCAGAATGAAGACCGATTTCATGGCATGAATTAATTGGGATAGAGAATCAATGAGAAAGCGTACCATATAAGGCCAAGTGAACGCCGGTGCCTGATCAAGTGTAAATCTCACTCGTATTTGAATTTAGTATGCTTGCGGTCCTTTCGTGAATGTACATCGACGAATAGTTCCAGCTTCATTGAGATTATGCTTGAATTAGGTGTCCCACCTAATATTTCAGACAAGTTTATGGAAACTGTAGTGCTTCCGTGAAATCAGATGCCTGTGACCTATTGGGAATGTATGGTTTCGCAATGAAATTCAACTCCAGTTTATTGTATTGTCTGTATGAATGTAAATTGTGATGTGAAACACTTGTAATATCACTTAATGCCATCCTCTTGCAAACGGTATAAAAGATGAGTGTAGTCATCTCTCTTAGAAATCTGTGTACTTCATTGAAAGCGTATCTTCATTATGGTGCGTATTATCAGATTAACCTCATCGGTGATATAAATAGCTGGATTCAGTGTTTCATTTTTACTATTCCATATGAAGACGAGTGTATTTTGATGCACTTTCCTTTACTTATATCCTAGATGCTAATAGTATCAACTGAAGCATAGATGGGTGCAGATGTCCGTCACTTGCAAAAATATTACCAAAATATAGAATATAGAAGTGACATTTCTCTTGTTGACTGTCTGACTGATTTCTTAATCGTAGTAATCATTAGGCTACATTTAACTTGAAAGTTCACCATAAGCTGTGATTCACATACTTGTGTTAAATAATTTCAGTTATTACCACAATTCCGATAGCATTTTAAGCTGACATCCAGATGTTGTACAACATATTCTTTCTAGTAGAATGCCGCCGATTGGCGATTGAATTCACGTGAAGTACAATAAGATAGTGTCCTCACAGGATGTGTCCTTTTGGTATTTTCCTAAACTGCTTTCAAATACAATGAAATAATTTGTCTTTTGTCATCTGACTTCATCGTTCAGATCTCCATTCATCTAGTAAGTTTTCGAATACCTGTAAGGATAACTCTCAGGCATGTTCAGCATCTCAAATTCTGAAAATAAAACACAAGGTGCTTAGTTAAAATTTTCCTTTGGGTTGCAATTATTGGTGGAAATTTTAAATTTTCATCAGCAATAAACATGCACAGCCTAGGTAACGTCAATCATTTCTTAAATTTCACAAATCAAAGGTTAAGTCTAGACGCCAGTTGTGGTCTAGAAGTCAAAGCCAAAGATAAATACGCTGTTCCCATGAAGTTTATAACTTTTACGATAACAATTTTCAGTGATTCTTAAATTTTATTCTGCAGCTATTCTTCAGAGAGTCTTCATAATATGGATTATGTTGCTTCAGCTTGTTGTATTCGAATAACTTTGAACTATTAAAATGAACTGTCGTCAAAATTTGACAGAATAGTTCTAGACTGTGATTTGATTTGACAGCATAAAGCTATCGAATAATGAACATCATGTCGAGAATCTAAAGATCCTGTGGAATTCACATTGTTGATACTCCTTTGTGTTCCGAGTGAAACATAGGGTTTCAGTAACGATACCCCATGTTGATATGTTTTCTGCTATCCCCTTCATGTGGGTTCATGTTTGTCCATAACCTGGCATATAATAAAAACGTAAACCAACGCACATATTCCTAGATGTCTATGGAAATTATGCAATCTGAATTCACAGTATATATTTATACTACTTACGAGTAATTTTAGAGTGGTTTAGTATTTAAATGAGATTGCTGAGCATACATTGTTGAAATTGTGAAAACGTAAGAGCTTCTAGAGTGACTAGTGAAGTTGTAGGTGTACAGTCTCATAGGAAAACTAAATATACAGGACAAGACAATTAGCAGCTGCATGAGCAGACAACAGATTGATTTTCACATTATTAATGTTTTTTCCTCTTGTCAGGTGTTTGAGTACGCAAAAAAAGACGCTTCGTTCAAATGAACCGTTGAATGTTACCAATCGAAACTAAAAGCAATGAGTATCTCATGTAAAAAGTGAGAAGCAATTTTACAGTAGTGCTTCTGAATAAACAATACATTTGTCAAAGCGTTCGTCAGAGAAGATGAATGTGTACCACTCAGTTACGGTAAGAAAAGCGATTCATTTTATATAAAAGTCAAAGACAACTCAGTGAAGATACCGGTAATCGACCAAACGTGTTCAATCTCTTGAAACTAGGTACCTCGTGATTATTTGAACCCTGTAAACGACAAGGAGATGCAACTAGTTTATTTTAGTCAGGTTACTTTTAGTGAAAACCATCAGCCGTCTTCAACTGATTACTTCTCATCGTGGGGATAAGCAATTGATTAATCCTTTGTAGGGCATAACACTTAGTAGCCATTCCAGAGTCAAACATAATAAGGACATAATTCCGTTGTGTACAGCCAACTTCATGACTTCGTTGAAAGGAGAATTTACTTTGCTTCAGTAATCTTTTAATAATTCCATTATGTATAAAACGTATTTTGATTAATTCTGAAAGTGTTTTACAGTAATATCTACTGAAAAAGTTTCAAGCACAATTTATTGTTTATCATCATCATAATGGAATTATACTCCACAACAATGCACAAGCTCTGTTCTTATAATGAAGCGGACATACTGTGTCTCTTACTTTACTTTTGCTTCCTTCGAAAGCGTATACATCGCTTGACTGTCAGTCCGAATTCTTTCACTAATCACACACGAATTGTGAAGTCTTACGGGTTAGAACACAGAATGCGGTTCTCTTTTCTGTGCTTTGAATTTTCAGTAGCGGTAGTGGAAATGTGATAAATTGTACCAATATATCCTCTTTTTTACACTGGATTTATAATCAAGCCTCGCTTTGAGATAACTGCATGACTCCTGAGACTGGTCACGCGTCATCCAACGTGTTGAGGATGCGTTTCTATTAAAACATATATATTCTGTTGACGGAAAGTTTCATCTACAAACCTTGGGCTGTCAGGAATGCTAAACTCTCTAATAGCTTCATGCATAAATATCAACTTCAGGTAAGCACAGTCATCTAACACCACAGTGGCTTAAGAAATCTCAGATGATGAATAACCGATCACTGCTGCATATACAAATCTAATCGAAAACACATGAATTCCTCTCTCATAGCCTTAAGATGCCCTGCTAAAATTCTTCAGAATATTTTGGAATGAAACACATCATACACGACGGAACAACTCAAAACACAATCTCAACATTGTTTTAACATATAAATATATACGTTTTACCTCAAACACAAGACCACTTTCGCGTGGTTAGCTCCATTGCGTATATTCTATTAAATAGTTTTCATAAACTTTTATAGACCAGTGCCTACCATAATATCCTTCGTAAACCCGCAGTAACGTGAGAAGCTTCATTAAACATAATCCTTGTAAATCACAAGAGTCTTCTCGATTATTCATTCCGTGAAATGCAACAATTGCTATAACGTCCTCTTCAGCTGCAAGCTAAAATATCTTCGAAAACATTTCTTTCCCGATACACATTTTAATTAGGCAACACAGGTTTAGGAAGCAGGATTTAAAGAATTCCTAAAATTTTGGTAGGACTATTCGGCTGATTACTCAACATGCAGCTACGTGTTTAAAATATGCAATTTCATCTCGACGTGTGCCTATTCTGTCAAGTTAGTCGTGTTGTAATAGGGAACCCTATGGGTACACTGCTTTGAGATTTATTTTTGTCAGGTCTAGAAGCCGAAAATCTTCTTCGTAATATTCAACTTACACCATCCTAATCTTAACTTCGCAATAGAACACAAGTTAGTTCACGCTACCACATTCCAAGATGTTTCCGTTTCGAAAGGACTGATCACATAATGGAATGATTTATGTTTACGAAGTCTTCATGTACGCATGTGGTAACATGTAATTCCATTCGAGATAAGTTTATTTTAACTATCACACTGTGGTTCAATAATAACAACTGGTTGATGTTTTGAGTGTAAATTATTCCTCACAAATACTCATAAAAATTCAGTGTAGAAGGTTACATGCTTTGCATGTGTGTCAGTGTATATGTTTACAACTCCAGAGCAGGTGGGGGCAGTAATAGTGGCGCTCGGAAACATCTACCAATGTGGCGAATGAAGGTGTGGTGAAGCCATCAATGTTCCATAATAGAACACCTAGTCAGAACGGGCAACAAAGACAGCATTGAAACATCCTTTTTTATCATCTATCGGCTACCAAATAAATTGTCAAAAGCATCCAGGTAGGTAAATCTCCAAACAGCAGTGACTATTGCAATTCACTTAAAACAACTGGTGCTCTCTGTGCAGAAGAAACAGTTCCCACCACCCTCGTCATTGCACGTGCATTTACTAACCTTTTGATTTCTTTTTTAAACATCTTTGTTAACTCATACACAGGAGACACATGCGACGCTATTTTACTCTAGTCACGTCCTTGCCATGACCATTCATCCAAATGACGTTTATGTTCAATATGAATAGAATTTAATATGAACATTATTCATAAGATTTTTGTTACCATTCATTCCATACCATTCCTATTCAGTTACTCTGTAGAGTTGGTATTCGGTTTAGTATTACAATTATGCATAAAAGCATATCCATATATATTTTGAACTTTGGTCAATTAACAATCATTTTGCAAGTAACTTTTGGAATTCTGCTATCAGTGACTCTATATTGCTCTTTAATAATGGCTGATGTTGTCAGTAACAGTCATTCTTTCATTATTATGGATGTATATAACTGTAGAATCACATGATGAAGTTTTCGAAAAGAATATTCTGTGTTCACTAATGTGTGTGTCCTTTGGAATTTCTAATACGCATGCCTAATCAATCTGGGAATTAACTACTGCCAATAATGAACACTTCAAACAGTGCACATCGTTTCAGTTGTGTTTGTGGAATCAAATACATGAGTATTACGGAAAGATGATAGCTCACTAACATGATTGGAGACTTGCCGTAGTGGTTGAAAAAGCTGATGTCACATTGGCACAATACTGAATAATAAAACATCTTGCAGACTGCAGACATTATATTGACCTTCCCAAGTCAACAGACAAATACACTAGACGATACTTGCAGTTGAGGAGACTTTTTCAGTGAGAGTTTCCAAACATGATCTCTGTGTACAGAAAGAAATGGTGGTCACTCTGTTGTACTTAGTAACTGCTATTATCATGGTCATTAATATTTCACTCCACCTTTCATTAGTACTTTTGACTCATTGAAAACTGTCGTTTATCAGTGCCATTGTCTTAACTCATCTTATTACCATTATTATTATTAATGAAATTATTTATATCAATATCAGTTTGTTCGCACTTCGCCATGCACTCAAGTTCTTTCTCTGATAACTGACTGATGTGGTTGAAATGTAATCAAATTTAACTTAATTTTAATCAGTGAAACTCACTTCCACTTATCTCGCTGAAGATGAGCTGAAAGACATTCACATCTGTCGTTTTGCATGATGGATTCAATTTGGTTTATGTACTTATGAATTTTACATCTCTGATGTAACTCTCCCGGTATGCATATTCCTGTGTAGAGAGTATTCAGCTGATGAGTTCTACTGAAACTCGATGAATTTATTGAATCCTGCTTTATTAATCTGCGTTGCCTTTTTGAACGTAATTTTGTTCATGCACCAAATGTTGAAATTAACGTTATGGTTCACACTATTATACTAACTGTAAATAAGTAGGTCAAATGTTTAGAAATCAAATTTTGGATAGGTATATATCTACATCACCCATACATCCAACCTAATCTATCTAAGTTTTCATTTTTGCAAATACATCAAACAGTAGATATTGTAATTTGGTACTCGTTATTACTTTCAGTAATTGTTTTCAGAATCTTTGTCATGGACATGTGGGGTTTTTACAATTTCTTCAATTTTTGATTAGTCCAAGTGTCAGAAAGACATTTCAACTTTCTTCATGTTCTGTGAGTCATCAAAAATGTAACAGAGGATTGGAGTATTTTGGAAACTCCCGCACTGTGTAAAACCAATTAATTCATGTATGCAGATCAGTAGGACGTTGCAATCAAATGACGTATGTTTATTCAATAATAGTAATAATCATTATATACACATTTTGTGTAAAATTATAACTGATTAGGAAGGAATAAATAAGCTTTCTGTACAGTATTCACGTGGTCCCGATGCCTCTCATGGAAATCATTATTCTTCATTACATGCATTCATTGGTGCATCTGCAACGATCTTGTTTGTCTCCCATCACATTCAAATCTCTCTACGACTGTCAGCAATCTTTGGATTCCCTTTTTCGCATTTTCTCATTCCTGTCAGTTTCACACAAATACATCTGTATGAAGTGTTTCCGAAAATTTCACAATCAATGTCTTTTTAAGCCTGTTAACCACCACGTGTCTAACCTATAACAAGTAATTATTATTCTCAATAAATTCAATCCTGTATGTAACCATGTAATTGCCAGGCGTTTTGTTCTGTATTGCACCTCACTTTGAGACTGTACATTCAATATTCCATGAGGTAGTCGAGGAGCTTTCAAGTTGCTGCAATTCGAATTAGATTTACAGAGAAAATCCACTGAAATTTTGTTAATGAGTTCTGAACTACTAATAAGTAGCATAGTGAAATCAAGACATGAAAATTGGATGATGCAATAAACACATTCACTTCTGTTTGTTGGTGTGAACTAATAATGAAAATTTATTTGAATAGCACGACAAGACACATTTTGTGAGCGTTATGAATGTTTGCTACAATTCACAAAACTTAGGTATATGTCACGACGATGAATTTGAAGCATTTGAATAGTTGACTTCACACAAATAGGCAAAATAACTTGAGACATTATTACCCAATAAATGACAAAATTTGTGTTTCTTCATGTGTTGAGCGTCTGACAGTGACTTCATTGAAGAGAATATGAAAGCTCATGAGAAGTTGTGAGGCTACTTGAAATTGATTCAGAGAACAATATATACTTGAGATGTATTGCTGCCAATCAATCATGGATTGTTCACGATGCATTCACAAACGTCTAGTACACAGATTAAGCTGCGATTGCCGCCTTAGTACATCCAGTTGATGTGAGAAATTATTTATTGAAAATCACGTATACACGATACGCTGTTGAGCACTGTTTTCACGTGTTGATCCAGCATAATAAGTAATTAAGAATTTTGCAATATGAAATCGCTGAGAATTCTGTTCTATGTGAAAACACACGGTGCAGAATCACACCATAATTATTATACATAACAGAGAATTGTGACATAATTGGTTTCTCAGAAAGTACATAGAGCATAATTTTATCAACCCAATGTGATTTTATTCCCTAAGGTGTAAGACACCGCATTTACCTTAAATGTCTTCATCGTCAAATCACGATAAGCATTCGAAAGAGCTTGAACAATGTTTCGTAATTGGTGGTATTCATCGGTGTACCATCTTTACAAATAAGCAAAAAGTAATTCATTTTTTAACATTCAAGAGTAAGAAGCATGTTGACGAAATGAAAGACATCTCGAATTATGTCACTGGCATTGACGAGCTTTACACTTATTTATATAGAGGCGCTGCTTGGTCACCTAGTCTTATTGCCGTGACACAACACTGTCAACAAAAGAAACTGATCGACGAATTGAGACAGCTTACTCCAGTTGACTTACTAGAAAATTAATCCATTGTGCATAGTGACAGTAAATAATGAAGCAAAATCTACCGATGTTTAAGGGTTAGTTTTTTATTCCGCTCTTTTACGTTTGCATTCTACTCTGACTGATATTTTTGAAGCATCATATTTTTGGTAGATAAGTGCAAATCAGGTCATCTGAAGACATTGTGTTGTTGATAGAAGTCTTTGTCTTGATTTTGGATGAACTTTACTTCACTGCCTACTCATTATCCGTCTATTGATTAATGGTTCTTTTTTCATAAGACGACAGAATCAAATAGGACATGTGATATGCGTTTGCTTTGTGGCTAAATGCTCTTTTTACAGTGAAACCTTTCTGATTCAATCGCTCAGTGTACCATTTCAGAGAAAATCATTATATTAACCTTGTTAGGCGATTGGAGAGTATCCATCTTTTGTTAATTGCCTCCCTGTTGTTGGTGAATTTCTTGAAATACCTGTAGGCAGAATATAGTCAACTTCAAGCAGACTGCACCTTATATCAAAATGATCTTCGGTGTATGCCTGCATGTCTCTTTCTTCTTATATGAACGTGGCATTCACATGATTTTGACTAACTCAAATTATTTTCATAATTTTATTTAGCAATCATCGAATGCCAGTGTGCCATACAACAACACGGAGAAAACAGAGGTCAGAGATTTGTATTTAGTAGAACTGTATTTTTAGAATTGTTTATTGTGAATGCAGAATATAAGCCGATCCTTAGCTCTCAAAATAAAGGAGATTCAGCGTGAAGTTCTCAGGCCCAACCCATAAAGAAAGCACATTCATGTAACGGAAATACTGCTTGGAAAATCTCTCTCATCACAATATTCATACATATGTGTATGTGCCAACTGAGTATTAAATTATTATCGGTTTTTTGTATGACTCAGTGTCATTATTTCGACATTTTCATATCACACATTGACTTCACCATTGTTAGTCATCTTCATCTCTGTTGAATCTCTAAATCTAATGATACCCTTTGAGGTTGTGTGGTGATATTGGCAACTTGACGATAAGATTTTGTTTCAAAGAATCAAGGTGTTTCTGCTTTTGACCCGTGGGGTAAGCGTTATTGTGTGATTTTGGTGAACAGAATGTTTGCTCCCACCTTGTTGGGAATATATTGCTTCATTTTATGTACTCCTTTTGTATTTAGACTGGACTGTATAGCTGTCTAACGGCAATGATGAGACAGTTTCGAGTTTTTGAGCAGTACCACATATATTTTTCAATCACAAGCAATCGTGTTTTCGCCATCTCCACAGCCTTTTATGGCTGTGTCTTTCGCAATGATGGTTCGGATTCATATATATAAAGATGCTTGTATCGGTTATCTGATCACTACACTCGTAGCTTCGGAAAATTAAGGTTGCTAGAAAAACAATATGTAGAAATTATTAGCAATAATGAACATTTACTCAGTACAGTAATAGAAATAATCCGTCAGTGCATCTAAAATATATCAAATATTGGACCTCACGTATTCAATAAACTCTATGTTTGTTTCTTGAAGGCTATTTTCAATAATCGTGAGTTGTTCTTCAGACTTGTTCGCATGAATAACATACTGCCTCCATCATTACGTTACTGTATGATGAATGGAACATCTCTCGCGTAGATAGGACAGCTGCCTGTTACGGAAATATAAAATCGCTGGACTGTTTTGTAAATGACTGTAATTCTAGATGTCGTATGTCGTGATTGGTCAAGTACAGGCAAACTGTAATAGCTTTCAACCACTAAGATGAAATGATTCTACCTGAAATATTCTCAAATATTAGCGGAGTCCTGCACTTAGATGAGATGTCATTGCAGCTTATCAGTAGTAAGTTAAGAAGTGAGTATGTTCATATTATGATATTGCAAGCATTTGAAGACTGACTGATAAATGTACTTGAGAGTGTGTACCCCGAAACGAGTTTGGGACGTATGAAATGTGATGAAAATATTTATGTCATCTATATATTTGCGAATATTTCTTATCCTGGAATATTTTGGTTGAATCCCTAAATTTCAGAATACAGAAATTCAGTTACTCTTTAGAGGGATATTTAGCTGAATTGCAAACAAACGTGTCAACGGAGAATTTTAGTTGAAACATTTATGTGTGTTAAAATGATGGAAGAATATTCTATTCTCTTGAAATTAACGAAATATAGTTTACAATATGTGACATTGAATATTGATTTGCTAGGAGATATTGAAAAGAAATAACTGTAAACTACTGTAAATAGTAATGAGAGTGATACGTGTGTGCGTGACATGTTTTAACATACAGATAGATTTGCATCTTTTAGCTTTTCTGTTTTTACTTTTCTAGTGTGTTAAACTAGGATAAGCAGTAACTTTTATTCAGAACTGTAGTATTTTTGTTATCTGGTAAGCTGACTTGGTCCACTACTCAAGGTAGCGGTCGATTGAAACTTTAACAGCGTTTTACAAAATACGTCGATTTTCTCATTAATAATAATAATAATACCTTTATTCCAAACAGTATTTGTGGTACAGGTATGGAATTTTCAGCGTGCATTACAATATTGCATCTAATTACCTCATAAATTTTATAAGATTTTAAGAATAAAAAGTAACAACAACAAAAAGAAAAAAGAAAAAGAAAAGAAATAAAAAAGAACAGCATTGCATTCACATATTTAAACAATGCACCACAGGATATGAAATATAAAATTAGTGTGTAATAGAATATGTGAGCAACAATATAATAGTAACAAAGAAAGGAGAACAAAAGCTAATGGGAACTATTTGTTAGAGTGCCGCAGTAAGTTGCTCGTGTCATACCTAACGGATTTCTCATCACATAACAGCTGTGCCAGATAAGGTATTGTGGAGTTTTGTACTTGGTAGTCCTGGCATATAGCCTCCTATAGTTGCTTCTAGTTCTACCAGATGAAATGCAAGGAGAGAGCTGCGTATAGAGAGGGTGTTCGGGGTCTGACAATATAGAATTCGCTAGTTTCTTACATGACATTACAACTAACTAGCACGCATTCTGCTAATATTCATAACAATGTAATGAGTGAATGCATTGGGCATAGTATTTGATGCAAAACTATTTCAACCTTTTATAAAAACTTTATAATGTTTATGCTGTATCTTCGTTAACATTCAAGGGTCCAGTTGAATAACGACATGGTTTTCCAGCTTTTAGGTTGTACTAGATTATTCTGAACAGATGCGAAACCACAAGTTGAGAAGGCTTAAAGTACCTCATATTACTTCGTTGATAATTTTTAACTGCATACAACCAAGGATGATTTCGCTGTCAACATTTTATTTTGGTTGAAGTAGGAACCACTGAAATATTCATAAATTAACTAAAATGTCCACGCAGTATGTTTCGCACTTATTTCACTTATTTCAAGGTCCTTTGCGAAGAAGCGTCAAGTACCCAAAGTTATTCACTCACTTTTTTAAGTGCTAAAATAATTGGAAAACGATAAACTGCTCAACTGTCCCAAAATACGTCACAGGATTTATGTGTCAACAACGAAGCCAGAATTATCGAATTAATTATAAATCTACTATGTCAGTTAACTCTAAGATCTACTCAAATATAAATAACTGGAAATGAGGGAAATGTTGCATAGTAGACTCTAACTTTATAGAGGAATATCCTCAGACATTACTGATTTACGTGTTTTCTCTAGGAGCTTAGACCATACCTGACACCAACGGACTTCTATCCCTTTCATTGTTGCCGTCGTAACCAAGGTTAACTAATTGTGTTCTCATATCAGGAAACTATCCAAGGCTTCCTTGAGACAGACACCGTCACAAAAGTCTCTAAAGATTACAATTACTGCCATGATTGCGCCATAACAGAGAAGGAACAACAAAGTGTCCAGGATACGGTGACGTCATTTATTGCGTTGACTGTTATCTACTGCATACACCCTCCAGTAATTTTAAATTGACGTTAAGTATAATGAGATGATTGAGTTACTGACCAGAAGTGCAAAGGCAATCACCATCAGGCTATTAAATAACACAACAGTATGAGATATAAATAATTAAGCTGAAGTATAGATGAAGAAATGAATGCTATGAAGGGTAGATAAAACACTGTTATAATGACTGCAAGAATTAGGCAGAGAGTTCCTTTCAAAATTGTCTTCACGTTTAACAACTGGCTTATTTCATTTATTTTGTATCTTTATCAGCATTCAAGAGTCCAGTTGAATGAAGGTATTGTTTTCCTCCTCATACCTAGAACTGAACTATTGTGAACAGAGGAGAAACAATACACTGAGTTAGATAATATTACCTACTTTCATTTCATTGATCATTTTCAGCTGCACACAACTGAGAATGATTTAACCAACAATATACAAAATGTTCACACGCATTAGATGTTGATCAAGAATGTAAGGAGCATTAATAAAAGGTATAGTATAAATCAATAAAAGTTTTGATAAGTTTGTGAGTACATGCGTACATATTCTCGAAGCCCTGTTCATGAAAATGAAGTTAGACATACTGGAGGAGAAACCACTCTTCTCAAAAATCAAACTCAAAGGTGATGAAGTGCTTGGATAAACAAAGCACAGAAAAAATGCAACGCTGAACTAGACTTCCCCAAACGCTGAATGAATCATCGCCTACTGAAACAATTCCAGGTGTCGAAATCTCCTTTTTATACAACTCTAACTGCATCCATTAGTTAACGTGTACATGCATTCACACGCCAAGCGGATGAATGGCCAGGAGGATTTTTGACTGTTTATCTGATCATATGTCTACGAGCGTGTGATAAAAGGCGCGAATGTGCCACCAGCGTGATGGTTGCAACCTAAGAGATAGTGGTCAGGAAAGAGGTGTCTCAAAATTATTTCAGTTAAATGAAGTTCAAGCTACTTCCGGTTTTCTGCATGTCGCTGCAGCGACAATTAGAAGGTTAATATAACTATGGCTCCTCTCCATTATGCTACTATGACATTAATAGCCAAGTTCACAATAAATAATTCACGCATGTGAATATATCAGACTATTGACGAGTCTTCCTATAGCAAGTATTTCATTCTCATGGTAAGTATTACGGAAATAGAAATATTTCGGAATATTTCGTAGTTGATAATTAGGCGGAATGCGATTCTTCTTATTTTATGGCATTTCAAAATATGATAAATTTCCAGTTTGCTTGAAATTTTAAGGCAGATGAGCAGAGAAACTAATGAGACACAAATTAATACAATGAAACATTCATGTAGTTTGTTCTACAACTACTGCCACCTCGATTGCAACCGGCTATTACGCAATGAAACTTATTCACTTCCTTGTTGAAGTGTCAAAGTAACATGATAGTCGAAGACTACCTAACTGTTCTACTATATGTTGTAAATTTTATATGTCAACATTGAAGTTGTGACTGTCGAAGTGATTACCAACTAATCACATCAGTTCCTTACAAGACATCTGCAACAGAAATGAGAAAATTACCCTTAAACAGACTTGAATTCCATAGAAGAATATTTCGACTGATGAAAGGCAAATTAACTTAGCAAGAAATTCTTGAGCACACTGTGAAATATGATGATAACAGGGCGCTCACGTGATATGAATAGACTGAATAGATTGTTGGATATGATTAGCGCTACGTTTCACTATGTAGAGGCATAATGCAGGAGATGTTTTGTTCCATCATAGATAAGATTTTATTTTGATAAATCACACAGTGTTATGCAGTACCATTAACTGATGACGTCTCGTGCACAAATAATTGCTCATTAACATGTCAAGTGAGTGACTTGAAATGATGTTGAGCAATAGTTTGCGCTCGAAACGTGGTCATCAGTAAATATTACCGAAAAAACTTCGTTGAGACACGTGCTATCACAAAGTGTTCCAAACGCAGGGTAAAGATGATTATTCTGATATATTTTAGCAGTTTTATTGAACAGTATTAAAATCAAATCCAAATTCACCTACTATGAGACAGTCATAACCACAATTCATTTTTCTAAATACAAAACAAGTACTGCAAGATGAAATTAGTTAACCGAAGTTCAACTGTAGACGTACTTGAAAAAGAAGGAGAATATTTCCGTCGAAATGTGATCAAAATCTCTGTCCACAAGGATCACTCACCAGCACTTCCCACAGACAGTCTGGGGTCACAATGATCTTCATTCACTCAAACAACCCCATAACGTTAAAAAACATTTTGTCAGTGTACCCACAACCACAAATAGAAGCTGTGCAATCGTAATTATAGTAAACAAAGAAATCTTTAGACCCATCAGATACTGGTAGACTTTGTCCTTTGTGCCTTTTTCTTATGACTCAATATGGTAATATTTCGTTCATTGAAGAAATACAAAGAGAAGTATTCAAAAAAGAGACTAAACAGGGAGAGAATTATTAGAAACGGCGATTGAACAAGGACAAAGGCGAATAATAAAGGTCAAAATCAACATGTGGTATGTAAATGTCAAACTAACGGTACATGGTCTAGGGGAAATACCTGTGATAAATGCAGTGTTAGTTGGAACGTCCTAATAAGTATACATATTGATAATATTTTTCCAGGAGGGATTTTCCAAACACTTGGCCTATCCCACCATGTTCATATCAGTAGAAATAGATACAATGAAGATACCATGAAGATCTTTTGGTCTTTTGAGACAGTCTACATGAAACTGACGATGTTCTGACTGCAACTATTTAAAGAAATTTGTTAACAGCAGGGTGGCCACTAATGAATGATGAATACTTAAGTTTACAGTAATTATTTTTGCAGTAATAGTACAGTGATAGGTTAGGCCAGAAATGTTTCACTGTAAAAGGAAAAAGAATAGAATTCAGCTGGTTGGCAGCAACATATCCAGTATCCTAAGATATTCACTTATGAAATGAAAAAAAACGAGCCATTAGTTAGTAAATAATGCATAGGTAATGACGAAACTTCAATGCAAATTCAAGATGATGACTACTGTAAGACTACACAATGATTTCAGATGATGTGATGTACACTTACCCGTCAGAAGGTGACTATTCATTTAATTTAATTTTTCCTTCACGTTCCCAGTGGAACATAGGGCCTCAAGCTAGTGGCTTGAAGTTTTTGTAGCAGTGTTTAATTTTACAGGATGGGGTTGCTAGCCTCATGCCCAACCTTTCTTCTTTACCAGCATTATTTCTGGCTAAGCAAGGTAAAGGAGTGCGTCGGCCGGGGATCGAACCCCGAACCATGTGCATGATCAGCGGGCGTCCTAACCGCTGTGCCGCCGACGCATGCACGCAGTAAAACCGCAGAAGTCTTTGAGATCATTCGTTAGCTGTAATCTGCTGATAACAGAGAAGTCTCCATTAGTCTCAGCTGAACAAAATGCTAATAAGCATAATAAGAAACGAAAATTGAAGAAAGTAAATGAAAGCGAAATGTGACAGAAACCTACCGGACAAAGTGAAAAGCCATCTGACATTAATACTTTTGACCAGACAATGGAATTGTGAGCAGATTAGGCATGGAATCTAATTCTGTACCTCTGAGTGAGGGTAAGAAAAGACTTCTCAGTTCATAAAACGCTGTTATGAAGAAGGAGAAAGAAAATGAAGCAGAGGAAGCAGCTATTGAGCAAACGTATGAAGATTCTAGAGAGTGCTTAATAAATAACCAGTTTAACCCTATGAAATATCAGAATACACTATGAATGACATATTGTGGAAAAAATCCCTATTAAGATATTTAAAAGGCGAAAGGATTTAGAGAAAAAATATTTACTTTTCAATTGACCCTCATCTCTGCCTCTACTGTGATATATAAATATATATACATATGCCAACAAGTCAAGTTGGTGATATTTAACATGGAGAATTATTACACAAAATTGAAGAATAAAAAACGGTTACAACAAGTGGATTAGATAATGCGTTATTATGGAGAAAATGAAGAGTAGCCGAAGTGTAAACGAGTGTTCAAGTAGGTGACGTAACAGGTTATTGTGTAAAATAAAATGATTTGAACATTTGCAATTTGTAATTAAAGATGAAGTAGGCATAAGAATGAAGCAATTCGGACAGTGATAACACATGAATGAAGATTAATTAATCAGGAACATAATTTGGGTAAATATGATTTTTAAAGGTTTAGGAGGACGGGGGTGAAGTAGTCCAGTTTATACATACATGTAACGATGACCAAGGTAAGGAAAGTGGTTGTACGAATTTATTCTGTGCAAACAAGTTCGAGCCTCTCAGGTAGGTTCCTTTGACTTCAGCTGTAAAGCAAAATAACGCTTAGTAGGATTGCGACAAATAACTTTGAATACTGTTTCACCATAAACTTTATATTCTCTATCTAGGTGTTAAAACAGAGCTAGCAATGGATCTTGTCTGTCCCTTGCTTAACCATGTTTAATGATATTCGGAAATATGGCGATGAACCTGGCTGATTGTTTGCTCAGTGTAGCTGACTCCGCAATAGCAGTCAGACTGGTAAATACACATAGAGGAGGCGAAATTAGGTGGTATTTTGTTCTTATTTCTCGAAAGTAGAATAGAGGTCTATTTTTCTTTTGCAGTAACGAAACATCGTTTACAAAATATAACAGTGAATATTGATTTACAAGGCGATAGAGAAAATGCTGATATAAATGTAAACTGCTGTAAATAGTAATGCGAATGATCTCTGTGTGTGTGACACATTTTGATAGAATTTAAACGTTGATTTTGTCGCTATTATATCTTGAAAAAAAACAAGGGCGTTGAAACAACTTTGAATATCATGACAGAAAGAAAGTTTATGAATGAGACAGGACAAATGTTTTGTTTTTCTGCTGCTTTAGATTTTTATTTTTTAACTTTTTTGTCTATTTTACTTATCTAAAATATTTAACTGCGATAATTCAGAATTTCTTTATTTTGGTTATCTTATAGGTTGATTCAGTCCGATTGCTCTATGTAGTGGTCGACTGGAACTTTACCAGCATTTTATGAAATGCGTTGCTTTCTTCAGTAAAACTTACTGGTAAATATTCTGCTACTCTGGCTACACTCTAGTGACTGAATGAAAAGAGCAGAAAGTTTTTTGTCTATACTGTTCTCAGCTTTTAAAAAAGATCCGTTTCGTTTATATTTTATCCTCGTTAACATATAAAACTTCAAATAAATCAAGATATAGTATTCCTGCTTCTAACTACACCTGGGTTAATTTGAACAAAGGAGAAACAAGAAACTGAGGAAGGTAATTTACACCATTTCATTATGTTGATCATTTTCAACTGAGATACAACCAAGAATGATTTCAATATCAATATTACTAATTATTCATTCACATTTCATGTTGATGAACAACGTGAGCGTGAGGGCCATTAATACATGGTATAGTATGAGGTAGTAAAAGCTTTTGGTAGGTCTGTTAGTTCATACAGAAATAATTATAAGAATGTTATAGAAGCACCGATTATGAATTCAAAGTCGTATAGAGTGGAGCAGAAACCAGTCTTCCGAAAACTGGTGCCCACTGAAACAATTGAAAGTTAAAAAAGCTGCGTTTTATATTACTTCTGAATGTAACCATCGATTTACGTGCTCATGCGTTCTCTTGCACGGCAGACGCAAAGAAAGGAGGATTTTTGACTGACTTTTTGACCAAATGTGTCAAGGAACTTAACTCTAAGTTCCTATTATTTGCGAAAACACTCCGAATCAACCATTACTATGAACGATTATCAACTTTAACTCCAAAACACAAGGACTTGTAATAAGCTGTATTGCTCGAAAATTAAAATCGATATCGGTACAAAGTCTATAAACAAATGTTTTACAAGGAATGTACTATACTTTTATTCGTATTCTTTCGTCTTCTTCCAACTTGTACATGATCGAATCATTCGTGCCTTTGAGTTGCCCGCCAATGGCGACCAAGGCCAATGAACCAACGTTCAATGTTCACATTCATTTACAACATGCCTATGAACTTGTGAGCAGTATGACTGGTTGCCACCTGAAAGATAGTGGTCAATAAAGAGATGTCTCAAAATTATTTGATTTGAATGAAGTTCAAGGTGATTCCTGTTTTCTGCATACCACTGCAGCTGCATTCATTAGACGGTTAAAATAATTATTGTCCCTTTCCAGCATGCTGTTCAGTCACATGGTATTAATCACTAACTCCACAATTATTAAGCTTAAAATGTGAATATTTCAATCTACTGATAGGTGTTTCGATAGCACGCATTTCATTGTCACAATAAATGTTAAGGAAATAGAAATATATTTAGCAATATTTCGTAGTTGAGAATTGAAGGAAATTCGATCCTGGTTATTGTTATGACATTTCGATATCTGTTAAATTTCAAGTTTGTCTGACTTTTTGTGGCAGACGGACAGAGAAACCAATGATACATCTATGAATGCACTGTAATGTTCATGTTATTTGTTCTACAATTTGTGGCATCTCGTTTTCAGTCAGCTATTAGGCAGTGAACGTTATTCAATTCCTCGTCTAAATGTTAAAATATGATAGGTATCAGCCAACCAACCATCCTAGCAGATATCACGAAATTTAAATATCAATACTGAAGCTGTGATCATTGAAATGATTATCAACCAACCGCATCAGTTCGTTACAAGAGACCCACAACAGAAATGGGAAAATTACTGATAAATAAAGTAAAATTGCTAAAGCTTACATAAATGCAAATTAACTTAGCAAGGATGTGTTGAGCACACTGTGAAATATGATCATAACAGGGAGCCCAGGTGAGTTTTAATTTATTCATGCTCTGTTGTTCACTATCACATGTTTCTTGTGATATTTCATGACAGTTCTCATTCAGTTGGTTATAATCAAGATAGTGCACCTTGGTGTTTTACAGTGCAACCTCAAAACCATTTCAACAAATTAATCAGGCTCATTTGCGGGTGTGAAAATGCAAACTGTAAACACAGTTTAAGAAGCGATTGGATTTCAGGAGTTCCTTCAATAAATAAAGGGAAAATGAAAGAATATTGATTCTCAGGATATCCTGAAAATCTCTCGAACTCTGTGGCATTCACATTATGCAACCCTATACTGCCTGTTATTAGTGTTTTACGGAGTCAACATGCACAGATTAGACGATTGCAAAGAGTTGGACAATTACCCGCGTATTTGCGTATTTATTAATTTAGAAATTAAAGTTCAAAAGCTGTAACTCCACAAAGCAGATCCAAGAGGTTTTCAGGTAACTGATGAATGAAATAGATTTTTCCAAACAGTTTGGTCCGAGGAATGAAAGAGTCACTTTGTTGAACAAAATAAGATTACCATCCAATGTAGATTCTATGATATCTCAATAACTGCCTCAGAGGAATTCATTCGGACTATGGAGAACTGAAACGACTCCTCTTGTGCCCAGACGTGCTTTAAATGGATCTTTAAATTCTCTCAACTTTATTCCGATTAAATGTATCAGTCTGATTTTTCCAAGCTTCACGTTTGGAAAACTTGATGTCCCATACATCTCTTCATTAGAACTGGCAGCAGCGAAGTTAAGAGCTTCCATGGATAAGGCTGTAAGTGGAACACTAGGCAGTCTGATTCTTGCTAGTGAATACGAGTAAAAGAAGAGATCTACGACTTCCAATCGTTGGCGTTCGTTCTGCATATAAGGCATAACTTCTAAATAAATTATTTAAATTAATCCAGCGTGTTAAGAAAATCAAAACAAGATTAAACAAGAATAAAAATCCGAATACATCTGCTGAAGAAGCTGTGGCGTACACAGCGAAATGTTCAGAAAAATCTTGTTTTGATTTTCTTAACACGCTGGGATTAATTTAAATAATTTATAATGAATCAGTCTGATTCGGCGCTCAAATTATTCCAGGAAGTTCGTAACACCTACGGCCTGGAAACCTATAATATAACTTCTAAAGTCAACCGGATTTATAATTATTCGTTGCTAACCACTAATGGTTTTCAGTATAAGTAGTTTCGCCCACTTTGTTTTACTGCATCCTCTTCTCATTGGCACTCAGGGCATGACTACTTCTGATACACTGACAAATGAGAATGGATAAGAGGATATCATAGGCAGAAGTGTAAATTGTTCGGGGACCAATACATCTTCTGTGGTATTACATAGTATCTGCAAGTGATAGAGTATTACTTGCGAGTTAAACTCAAAGTAGATTGAATCACTGACCGACTGCAGAGACTGTGTCTTTTAAATGTTTCATACAGTTAGTTCGGGCATGCTTTGAATATACTGAATAGATATTCAGCATGATTCGCAGTGAGTGTATTTACATGACAACTTCTGGTCGAATGAATCAGGACACCCAAACTATCTGAATTATGAAGTGAAGTGCCAGGTTGTTCCTTGGAATCAACTTGGTAGACATATGAAGATATGAAGCACGCTTCGTTGTTATCTGTTTTGGAGAGTGCTGCAATGAATGTCAATGTGATAGAAGTTGATACTCCATGCTTAATACATCATAAATCTTGCTATTTTCTATACAAACAGATCCTTTAAATAGTTTGAACAAGTTGCGAACAAGGTAATATTCGCAGGATTATAAGATCTCATGTCTTTCAGACACATAAAATCTACTAAAGACCATGATAATTAAGTGAGCATTTCAGCCATCTTATCAACCAACAACCTTTTCCCTGGACTGCGTATCGCAGTTCTGCTCTTCACTTAATCTTTATTATTTGTCTTTGATTTTGATTTATTCATAATTTTATAACTTCTATCCGTTGTTGTGTGATAGTATTAAAATAGGTCGACTGAAATTTTGTTTTAATAGCGATTTAACGACGTCTTGGTCTTGAATTATCTGCATTAAACATAGCTGCCTTGTCTGCTTCCTGCAGAAAGACATTTGATTCATCATTGGCAGGTGTATTCTTATTAATTGATATAAAAGTTCACCGACAACTGATTTCACTCTGTACATAAGACCACGCTACCGAAAAGCATTAGCAATGAGCAATCCTGGAAACGAATCAACCCAGGATCTATTGGCCGATAAGCTACCGAAGAAAACGGAGATGGATGAGATACACACTGAAGAGACCAGTGAGTGATTTCACACCCAATAAAATTGTCTCCGTGAATTCCTTCGTGTAGAAAAGTGAGAAAACGGTTATTTCATGCCTAATGATAAACTGATACGTTGTTAAGTTAATTCTCATTTATCCAATCAGTTTCACTTATTTCTTCCCAGCAGTTGTCGTCAATTAATATCACTTCTCAATATCGCTAGATTAGTTCTGGCCAATGAAAAATTCCATCGAGATTTGTAAATGACGTTTATTTTACTTAGGTATAATTAAAAAGAACAAAATTTAATCTTTAACTGAAAATTGAAAATGTTTGCAGAAGTTGAGTGAACAACCGTTATTGAACATGAAAGTCGGAATTTAGTATTTAAGAAAAACATTAAAAAAATTAATGACGATGAATCACAAACATAGTCAGGAAAAGATTATTAATTCTTTTTGTAGTCTCAACAGAATTCGATGTAAGTATTCATCCCCGCCACCTGGAAAACACAAGCGAATATTTGGGAAAGTAAGAGGATATACGTGATATACATGACTGGGTTGATAATTATATAGAAATGAATGTCACAATTCATAAAATCAGACAAACTTGTTGAATAAAGATTATTCTACTGGGAACGTTTCCCGTAGCATAGGAATTCGGTGAGTGAGTCTTATATCAGTGGGGAAAACGACCTTGGGAACACTTGAATTTTTTCTAGGTGATTGTTGATATCCTATCAGATGACTAGTGAAGTCAACGCTGAAACTTTCTTCCACAGTGTTAGTAAGATGCTCAGGATTGCATACCAATTGTCAGAAAGAAGCAAGCACAGTTAACGATAATATTCAGCAAAAAATTCCTTTTGTTTGGTGAATGAACTGCCTGAAGCTTGAGGTGTTTCTTGTTAATGAGCGGTAACAAGCATGAAACCAAATTCATTGATGCATTTCTACTCATAAGCTAAACTTCATATCTAATATAATTATAATAAAGGCAGATGAAAAGTTATGCAGTGATTCCTAACTGTGAAATTCGTTGCCATCATGGACAACCTGAAAGTTGATGCCCATTGATATTTGTCAAAGCTAATTTTGTCGTATCATATATGAAACTGATTATATTCAGGCTGTCACATAATTAAGGGAGCACGGATGGAAATTAGCTAATGAGGGAGGAAATCAATGATCAAATCGGCGCTTAGCTCATCTAGTGGTGAATACTATTGAACCAGGTTTTTCATTTGGATTGTTTACATTGGGGAAAATGCAATTCAGTTACATCATTTTCAAATAGATTCCTTGCAATTTCAGACTTCTTCTTTTACTTATTTTTAACTCAATTCTCTGAATTCCACCTACAAATTTGTGACTGGTAGACGAAGAAAACAGTGCAGGAATTAAGAAGATTCATATTCTGCATCCCACCATGATTGTCACCGACTGTATGGCCAGCCGACAAGTACTCAAAGTTATTCTCTTCCTCCTACACGTGTCAAACCAACAAATGCTGACTAACGTACCTGCTAGGTATACCTGGTAAGACTCATATGACTACAATGAATCTAACGCTGTTAACTTGATAATCAACCTACCATATCAGTCTCCGTTGAATCCAACGCGACAAATTAAATCTGGAAATGAAGGAGACTATGGTTCAATACGTGAAAACGATATGCAAGAGTATATGACCTGATGAAGGTGGCACTGATTCAACACTGCAAACCAATGATATTTGGGGCACTCTATTTAAAATAAAACTGTTAATAATTACATGACTGTAGGTGGACCTCTCTGTATCACTACCCCTGTGCCCGTCTGATATTATCCTTCAGATGGAAATTGACACCATAGAAAGCCATGTATGTATGCCTTATTTTTGAAGAAACATTTGGACTCATTCTCTATACTGAAATTTTTATAGTAGGATACCTAACCTTGGTGTCGTCATTTAACTCGTAAGTGAACTAATAATCATGCTTACAATTTGAACAGCTCATGCATTCCTTGAAGTATAATTTTAGGTCGAATTTCTGTAGGATAACACAATCTATCTAACGTAATTTCACTGAGTCGCCAACTAGGAGATTGGCGTTTACCCATTCAAATAATCCGCTGAGTGTCTTGCAGAAAAGAAGTTCCATTTTAAAATGCAAGACATCAAGTGCTGATATTATCAACCCTTAAGTCGACTTCTTTTCTTGAGATGTGAATCAGAAACTGTCTATACCTATTTTGACTAAACTAGACATTTAACACAAGTTAGTTGAGAAGCATTGGAGCAGATGTATTCAGATTTTTATATTTAATGTAGAATTTTGAGACCGTAAATGCTAAGTTCTAGTTGACATAAGCCAAAGGGAGCTTAGATATCAGTATTCAAAAGGAATCATTTCATTCTTATGGAAGTTCAGCTACAGTTACTTCATTTGATGATACAGAAAGGTAGGCACATCTGGAAAATGCAGCCAAAACCCTCAAAATGAATTTGCAATTACATGCGGAGGTGAATGGCGTAATCACAAGTTTTGTGGTCTAATTTCTACGCGAAATGCTGATTTAATATGGTCCCCACCATGTGGGCTTGGGAGTTATCCGAGAAATTCTCGTCTAAATATTCCTTTAGCTTAAACTGCGTGCAATTAACCAATTACACGTGTTACCTCATTCCAGATTGACGATATTATCTACTATGTGCTTAATTCAGAATAAACCCAGATTATTATAACATCAGAAGCTGATGCAGTTTCGAAGCAGCGAACATTTTAAAATCACATAGACACACCTGCTTGCCATAATTAATGTGCTCACATTAGAGAAGGTGTTCACATTGAAAAAGTTATGTTCATTTCACTTCATAAGAGATGTAGAACAAACATATTTTGAGAAAAAACTTACCCTCCCAGCCATCAACTTGTAGGGTAACTACATATTTGTAAAGGGAGAATATTTATTGAATAAACTGTATACGTTCTCTGATTGTATTTCTGAAAAGTGGATTTCCTAGGGGAAAATGTGATAAGTCTGTCTAATGTACTTGGAAACATTAACCACACGAACGTAAGGCCAAATAATTGAACTAAAATTAAGATTGATGGAAGCATCTGAATTGATTACATTAGTCCCTTATTATTATATATACGGAAGACAAAATATTTCAACATCTGCCCACTGTGAACTGCTTCACCTATCACAAAATGATTGGATGTTACTAATTACTCTCATTTGATACCTAACATATGATGTCGTTTGTCCCTTAAACATCAATGAAATGCATGAATAGAGGACAATGAATATTCCCAGCAAAACCCAAAGACTGGCTGATATTTTGTAGGTGAAGAATGGTACAGAGTGTTGTGACTGAAACGCCTACATGCAAGAAGCAATGAGTACTGATGAATGTAATTAATAATTGGGTGTAATCCGAGAATTGTTCGTGAAAGAACCTTCCCACATACTCCATAAAGTTTTACTACATTCTTAGCATTATTCCTCAGACTTCAGCCATCAAGATGTATGAAGGTGAATGAAGAAAAGGCAGCCTGACTCAATGGATTCCAATAATGTATAGATCCATAAAATCCATTACTAAACGTCGCAAAAATTAATCAGTATTTCTAATGAGTTTGTAAGATGGTTCCTGGTATAATTATTATTTGGTATATTAACTCATAGGGTGATATGTATGTGTAAATATATGTATAGATAATTCACTGCAAAGCTGTTTTCGAATGTGCAGTCAAATCGGTGAATTTGTTTTGTGAACTTTCTTCCTAATGTATAAGAAACGAATCAGTATACAATTCTCAGAATCTCTCACTGTATTTAACAAGTTGAAGTGAGGAGATTTCTCAGATATTTGTGTGACGCATTACTGTGGATCATTTACATTTTAACGAAACTAGAAAATACAGCTAAACACAAAGCACAGAAGTTAATTGTATTCTCAGTTTGTTATCAATGTAAACACTAGCTAAAGTGTCAAGTATTCAAAACATTCAACTATTTCTTTGAAGACGTCTGTCCCCCTTCCAGATACTCAAAGTAACTTTGTTGACGTTAAGAAGGAAACAGATGATCGCAATGATTTGTGTCATCGTTTTCAAATTTTAGAGTAAATCTCAAAGTTTATTCATATGCCAATAGTATGTATGACTTTGAATTTCTCATCCCTGTCAAGTATGTTGTTTGAAATGCAAAATGGTAATTCGATGTCTCCTTGCTTTGACATTTGCTTACTGACATTTCATTGTCAAGGCTGATGACATCTATTCTAGTTCAGCGACTTCTTAACAGATAATGAGAAATTCAACCCTTCTCCACATTACTGTGTGCATCAAAATATATCTGACTACATCCTAATGATATTGAAAGAAGGGAGTATCGTTAATGCATCATGTATTTCAGTGCTGTTGAATTAGTAGAGTTCTGATACATTATCTGGCAATCTATCGTAGAAATGATGAAACCAAGTGATGACTTTTATTATTCTTGGGAGAAAGTAAATCTTCATTAAAAAGAGCGTTAATAAAAATCAGAGATATTAGAGTTGGTTTCACGCATATCTGACTATTTGTCTGAGAGTATAATCAGCGAGGCAAGTGTTTCAAATACTCCGCTGAATGATTTGGACCCTTAATTAGGATGGAATATCTCTTTTACAGTACATACAACCAACACTCCATGAACAGTTCTACGTATGTGTCACAGTTTGATTTGAAACCAGTGAAATTTTCACGAGGTCGACAAATAAACGAAGCACTTTCACCCATTTTGAGACAGATGGATTCCCTCATCTAATCAATTCAAAGTATAATTTTTGATTGTCTATGCAATATAAACCAGAAATGGAATTTGGAACTCCTTCTTCATCATAAGTGAGATTCGACTATTCTGTGTTGCTGTATTTCCACAATATTCCGTTTTGAAACTATATCTTGTAAGTGTCTGATCATCATCAGTCAATTGTGGTTATACTCATGATGTAACAACAGAAGGCAAGACACGGAAGCCAAGGTACGTTTTCAAAGGGTCAACCAGGGAATTGCATCCTCACAGTTTGTATTCTTTAGGCAAACACTGAGCATGTGATTTTGATTCACATCACATGACATGAAATATGATGTTCAAATACACATATATTATTCTGTTGCTAATGCACTATTGAACTGTTGGAATAGTAATACCAGACGCTAAAATCAACAAATTCAATGATTCTCACTGTGAGAATAATATTCCGTTGGAACCCACTGTCTGTATCGCACCACCATAGTACTAGTATTTGTTGAAATGGCCAATCTTTTAATTTGCTAAATAATTTGAATTGGTCGGTGCGATGACTTTTCTAGCAGTGACTAAGCAGTTACAGCCACAAATATCAACCTGCCTATCAAATGCCAGTGTTAGTTGCATGATATCTCATTAAGTTCATTATATTTGTGATTTAATAACACTTGTTTCAACCTTCGATGTGTAGTTGAAACATTAACAGTACAAAAGGAATAATTACTTAACACCCCACTCACCCGTTTTTGGAAGATTTTCTTTCACTGTAATATAATATTTTATTATTAGTAATGTGTTTGAAATAAGTAAAATAAAATTATATTATCGGATTTTTAATTTTCCCTTGCATATTCAAACTTCAAATGAGTATTTATTGTATCTCAGCATAGTTTCTAAAAATTCTTAGAAGGATGGGTGGAGAAGATCAACAGATCCTGAACCCATCGGAAAGTAACAGTAATTTGTAGTGCTGACATAACATGTGTGACCTGTGTGAATAGTGAATTCTATGAATTTGCTTGTCTCCATGAATTTCACACCAGTTAAATGTGAGAATGTGTGGCAATATTCTACATATTACTCCGAAATGACGACATGCAGTATGCATCCAATACGATTATAGAAAGATATCAACCAAACACTGATGAAATTGAATTATGTCACAAGAAGTACACAACTGCGTGATATTGCACATTCTGCCAACCTAATTTATTACATGAGTTGACATTGTTAAGCACCTTAATTGCCCATTATTTGAAGTTTGAGGGATTTTCGGAATAAGAGAAAACGTATTTAACACTAACTTACATTCCTTAACTGAAATGATGCAGTGCATTAATGAATCTGGTAGACAAAAAATTGTTATCGACGCAGAAAACAGCACTGCATAAATTTCATAGTAGATAAAGCACGAATTCATACACGAGAATTATATAAGTCACTCTCTACTACTACCAAATTCGTTTGTCTTGCTGAAATCTGAATATCTTGAATATCATTCACTGGTAGTTGAAAAGCGGATCATCCGGTGTAACTACTGAAATCATCTTTATCTTGGATGCAATATTGTTTCGACAGCATATATTTATCATAGAATGTTTCTATGTCAGCGTATGTTTTCTCCTAAATGATCACTACTTGAAGTGCATACCAGCACACATCAACTTTTCACAATAATAAGAATTCGTCTTCATGTCGATTGAAGGTAACGTTTTATCAAGTGCCATCGTAGTAATTGGGGCAGTAGCCTCCAGTTGAGTAGTTGGAAACTATTTTATACTGAATTTGTTTCATGATCTAATTTCAAAAGACGTATTGCAGTACAGAACGTGCTCTGATGCTGGAATTACATTCATCTTCAAACTAGACATTTGTTTAATGGAAAAAGGAATCAACATACATTTTTTTCCTGAGAGATAAAAGGTGTTTTCGATGTGGTTTATAGTCCATTGGAAGTAATAAACCCACAACAAAATGTGAAAAATAATGACCTTCAGCTTTCAATAGAGGTGATTGTGATGAGAAGCTAAGAAGAGAAGTTATAATGGATGAAGTGTTTGTCTATATAGGGTTGAAGACGAATTCCAGCTAATTACAGTGTGTAATTCATCAACTGCATTTTTGGACGAACTAACAGAAAAATATTGAAAGGAGAATGAATTAAAGATTAGATGTTGTTAATTCATCAATTTTTTCTAAAACACCCACTGCGTTATTTATCACGTGGATTGTGAGAACGACTCAACTTTCTGAGTAAGACTATTTTATCAACTACACAATATCACACATCAATAATGAAATATTTGAATGTTAAATTAAGGCGGAATCAGATAAATGGTGTGCCGAACGTGATAATCTTGACTGCCAGTTCAAGTAATTTGGCGTTTCTTCATTATCATCCTCGTGAGAGAATATTATGAATATCCTTTGCATATTAAATCCAAATTTGGACGAGACTAGTTATATTACGAACACCATTCGGTACCTCGCATAATGAGATCATCATAACAATAATAATGCCTTTATTCCAAACAGTACATACGATAAGTAGATAGGGCAATATTACAGGCTGAAAATTCCACATTACATATTCAAATACCAGATTTAAAAATAATGACATACTCATGTTTTCTGAATTGATGCGAAATATGTTGAGTGGACAATATTAGAGAGAAAGTAAAATGAAACAAAATCACTGAAGAAAACAAAACCACAAAGTGTAGCAGCTGCAAAGTTTGAGGGATACAATTCAATAAAACTGACACGATTGCACCATGGATGAAATTTTATTTTGATACAGTCACAGTGTTATACGGTAATGTCTACTGTTTATAAACGAAACAAGAACGTTATCTGAATATCATGCTATTATTTTGAATACAAAATTGTGATCAAAACGCGATCAATCAGTAAATATTACAGCACTACACTGTGTGACTTTATCAAAATTAAAATGTTACACACAGTGAAGTTATACTCCACTACAGTGCTCAATTCTTATCCTTATAACAATGAAAAGATTGCATTCAGGAATGAATTATGTTCATGAATAACTCGCATGCAGAAACTAAGCAAAACAAAACACGTAGTTCGGAGAAGGGTCTCTTTTCGGTGACGAATTCATTTACTTAGCGGTACAATCGTAATTATGTGTACGTTAGCCTTATCTGATAAGAATGAAAATAACTTAGGGTTATTGTTGTTAAAACATTTCAAAAATGTGATGCATAATCAAATTGCAGCCACGGAGGTGGAGATTGGTGTGAAGGGTGTGGCGATGCGCTTCCCGAAAACATGTTTAATAATGTTAATCAAAAGAAGTTCAATAAGCGTGATGCAATTGCATAATAAGATGAGTAGTTTAATGAGTAAGTTGTGATAAGAACGCATATAGAAACTCAGGAAGATATGGAGTTATGCGAGACTTCACAAAACTACGAATTTAATAAGGGGTTAGAAAAAACAAGCGCACAAGCAACCAATCAGTAGAAATCAACACAATCGGATGATTTTCTTTCGCATACAAGGCTCTAGTTTTTCCAATTGAATGGCTAAGATGTGAGTGATATAAAGGAAACGAGAACGTGCGTCGGTGGCACAGCGGTTAGGACTCTCGCTGACCATTCACGTGGTTTGGGGTTCGATCCCCTATCGACGCACACTTGACTTCTATGGTTGGCCTGCAAACTTTGCGCTACCGATGTCACATGCTGACAATTCCAGACTTGTATCAAAAATCCGGTGTGGAATCAGGCTAAAATAAAAAAAATAAAATTAATTGCCTATGATTGGTCATTATTCACTTTACAGATCACTTTGAAGGAGGTGTTTTCTGAGGTGGAATAGCTAGTGCTGATAACATTGTCGATTTCAAACTGCTTTTTAGGCCACTATGACTTTTCTGTAACTAAGTATGATAGTGTTCCTGAACTCTGTTGGATAGGATACACATCAAACCACTAATGTTCCCGATTATACAGCAACAGGTGAACTGATATATGCACATAAAAGTAGTCAGACACAAAAAGATATTGCCGTTAAGGCTTCTGCAGACTGATAAATACTGATCAACACTGGTCATTCTATCTCAATAAACACCTCCTTCAAAGTGATCTGCAAAGGGAATAATAACCCATCAAAAGCAATACGCTTCGTCTCGTTTGTACCTACGAAACCTTAAAAATTCAGTTGAAAAAACCAGTTTTAAGTGAAGAAATATATTACATTTTAATCTCTTCAGCTGCGATTCTGCTTGTTTTGTCGAGTTGCTCTCAGATGAAAGCCGAATCTGCGTTTACAAGAATTCAACTCTATTTCGTTTGACTTCTGTTGACTCTCTCGTTAAAAAAATAATTTCTTGACCTGCCAAAGGACGATTGTGTTTCACATTCTTTTGCTTAGAGGTTGTGGAGACTAGAAGATGGTTCATAGAAAGCATAGATCAACCAATATGCAGACTCACACTACAGTACTGTATACTGTTTTCAAAACTGGGTGCCACTGGATAGAATGGTGGCTCAGTTGCCTATTTGTTCCACGTTCCATTCGTTTGTGAATTGTAGTATTTGAAACTTTTCTTGAGGCTGAGTTACTCCAAAGTTTACTCATGTTAACCATAGTTATTCTGTTATGCTGAGTTGTCTGCATAAAGAGTCGCTTGCATATTCATCAGGCACCTAACCACTTTGCTGACTTTCAGATCTGTCACTATGATATCACGTATTGTCATGGGAATAGTTTCACTGATATGAAACTAGTTAAAATCATTCTCCAAGTTAGCATGATAAATAATTCCAAAGATGCAACCAACTACTTACCCCCGCCAACTGAAATTTCCAAAATATTTGTACATACATGAGAGGTTCAGTTGAATTATTGCAGTTTCGGAGTACAGATTTTTACAGTTTTCATATGTATCCCACATCATATCAGCATTCACATGTGATATTTTCGTTGTGTTGATTCTCATCATATATATGTGATATTTACATTGTTCTTCATGAAGATGCAACAGAAGCGCACACGATTATAGTCCTAATTTTCAGTCCTCCTCACCCCTTGCTTACTTATCTATTGAAACTTGAGCCAATAAACATTCGTACATGTCATCTTCACTGGTTGATCCATCGTGATTTACTTATTTGTCATACTGCTCCATATATATTTCTCATTACGCATATCCACATCAATGAATTCAAAGTATTTAGCCACAGACATCCACCAAAATAAAGCGAATTCCTTGAATCCATCTTCATTAAAATTTTGCTCTTTGCTTCATATGTGTTTACATCAACGTCATTGAAACGGCGATTCAATTTCTCTTATTTTATTTCATATGTATATTCCTTGAACTCAAGGAACTGACTCCGTAAGCAGCAAATGAATTATGACTGGTTACATGGATGCCTATATAATACAATGTAAGTGATGTCTTTCAACACAAGTTGTTAACAAAAATAGGGTGAAATCAACTCTGAACTAACACTTTAACAGAAAGGCAGTGTGTGCGTGTAAAAATTGGACAGCGTTCTCGACACCAAGAAGAGTTATAAAAGAAAAAGGTTCTGGATGGACGTATTCCTGAATTATGAAATTAAGAGTGGAATAACTTAAGTTTAAATGCAATCAGAATATGTTGATCCCCTATAGATGCCAGTGCCTAATTTTTATTTCAGTTAGCAGCCTAAAATGACCAACTCACATTATTTTGATTTTTTAACTCGGATATGAATTAAATTCCATCTGCTACTGAGTTAATTTATGCAAGAACTCGAGGGTGTGATCAGATTTCAGTACTGCAAATGTGTCAACCACATATCTTCGTAGAAACGAGGGAGCAGAATTATACTTTTAAAGATCAATGTGTCCCGAACTATCCATAAAAATGGCGATTCTGTTGCCATCCCATATGTTCGTTTGTTGATTTGATTTTAAATTTGAACTCAGTGGACGCTGGTATAGTTGAAAATCAATCATCAGGACATCTTCAAGCATGTAATCAGGATCAGTTAGATTATCAAAACATAAATATCTGGCCAGAGCTAGAATGATTGACCATGCTGTGTTTGATCCCGTAGAAAGATCTCAACTGTTGCAATGTTTTAACTTTCGTGGATTCAAAAAAGCTGGTGAAAGCATGTGAAAGTAACATATTCAAGTGGATGGAGAGGTTTATCACCTCATCTTTGTTCTCTGAATAGGTAGTGAATACCGGCAACCGAAATGATGCAGCGCATGTACCGGAAATAATGAAAGTTTCAATAGTTACAAACGTGGAAAAAATCGGAAACAAAGTGGCACAATACGAATCTGTGTGATTGGATTGGTATGATTATGAGCGGTAAATTGTGCTCAAAATATCAACTAGTCATTAACACTGCATCACTTTTTGTTTAATCAAACAAAATTATGTAAAGTGGAATTATGCTTCACTAAAGTGCTCAGATTCTACCGATTCTACCGGTTTCACTTTAATCTAGTCAGCAATTTGGTGAAATAAGGCGATCAGAACACATCAGAAAATCAATCGTCATCTCAAGTATGTTTCTGTAAACACTAATAACAGAAGTCTTGTGAAGGCAATTCAGCATGGACAAAGATCACTTTATCAGAAAGTCAGTGTGTCCAAGCGTATGAAAAAAGGTTATCGATATCGTGGATGTCAGACACATTACTGCACAAAAATCCCCCCAAAGTATCAAAATCTTCCATTCACCCCTTTCACTATCTTCTACATAATTTCAATGCAAAGGGCTGTTGATATTCATAACATTAATATCCAATATGCGTGTGCTTTACAAAGGCTGAATCCAAGTTTAATTTTCAAATGTAATTTCTTCAAAAAATAGACTGAAACCAGAGACGAATTCTGTGTACAGTAATCAAACATTATTTAGTTCCAGAATATACTTACACTCTGAAAAATTTAGAATGATAAATAAAGAAAAAATTTTGAGAGTGCGCGTGCAGGATCTTTAAAACGGAAAAAGGCCTCGAAATCTAATAAAAAGTATGGTCATTTAGAGAAACATTGATAACTGTCTGTGACCTTTGAGCACTGTGATTAATTCTCATTGAATAATAATCAATTATCGTATGAGTTAGTGTGACGATGAACAATGAATTCCATTCGTAGCATCAACCAGCTAACAGAACTCATTCAATGTGTGAAATTTCCAACAATGCAATTCTTGTGAATTATTTCCAGTATTCTAATCAATGGAGCACATTTACAAACATACAATCCGTCAGTGACAGATTAACACTGTACAATAAATAAAGACCTGAAGGTTGAGGTGTGGTCTAATTTCTTAATCCATAAGTGGAGCTCACTTGATAAATGCGGAGTGCTTGAGAAAAAATCCTGTCATCTGACAGATAAACGACTAGAAGTAAATCTAGTTCTCAATGACCATACTCACATCAGTGTATGTCACTGTTGATACTTGTGAGGTAAGCTAATCAGCTGTTGAAGTCTACAGGAAATTCAACTGTGGCCGAACATCTTGAAATGAGCCTTTCTGAGAATTATGAAGTTCCACATTCCATTCTCCAGAAGAGAATAAAAGCCAGAGATGTTTTATGGAAAGGATGGTTTAGGTGAAGAGTAACAACAACAGCTTGGTATCTCTTTGTTTAAATAGGAATCAGATCCTTTTTTTAGGGATTTGTGCATTTAGCATATATATGATTGAGACATTTTCACTTTAAATAACTCACTGGATCGATCTACATAAAATAAAATGAATTGAGAAATATTCTTAAGGCAAGTAAATGACTTCTCATATTATAATAAATAATTAACTAAACGTGATAAATCATGTGATAATATTATAAAATTACAATTATTTTTGTATGCAAAGTTTAGACACTGTGATAATTAATAATTCCACAAGAATCATTTTGTCGTCTGAGTGTTTGCATGAATAAAGGAGCTTGAATTCGTATAAAACATGTCACCTGCTAGTTAATCTGCCTCTCTCTATTTTCGTGTATTCTTTATCATGAGAATGACTTCATTGTCACTGTAGGTCTTATCACCAAGAATATGCCGAAGTCCGTGTTCTTCAACTGGATTTACGGTTGTCCTCAAGGAATTACAATGGATTACTTAGTCAATACCCAGATATCTCATTTGAAGAAATTAAATAGGTTGACTTCGTGCTCACATTTGTAAGGCGTCAACTTCTTAACTTGTTTAATCGATCAGTTCCTCTTTGCTGGGGTGATCCTGTAGACAAAAGCACTTTTCTGACTTGATGAAGGGATCCATATCTTCTCTTTCTATTGGTCTTATCTTTTTAAATCATGGTAGTATTACTGTACTGTCATTTTGAACTAGTTGACAGATCTGTGAACACATCTTCTCTGTCTCACTGTGTGTTATCTCTATACAGTGATCATGATGCACTTAAAAAATTCGATCCGTCTATTTGTAAATAAAATAATATAAGGCTAATATTAAAGTGGTGACTAAATGCCTAGTGCACTAATATCATTGAAACTTTGAGGTCTGTAAATCTAACAAAGAGTGTATGAGAATCACACTGCTTCGATTGCAAATCATACTGTGCATCTGAATGAAAGATACTTTTGCTTTGGACTTGTTAAATGATGAATATTCCGGTTAGATTCATCAAATATTTGGTGATAATCCTTCATTCTCGTCTTATCCTGCCTTCCACATATTTTCAATGCTTGTCTTTGTTGTTATCCGCAATAATCTTAACTGTATTTTGAAGCCTGGCTGCAGATAATTCTGCTTTGGTTTTGAATTCCGAAGTATGCAGCTAATGGTGAAATACATAACCCAAAAATAAAAGAAATACATGCCGGTCTTTTCATGCACATATATTCGTGGAGATAATAAGGCTCATTGTGACATAAAACGTTTTCCGAAACGCTTAAATATGAGACTTGGGGCACTAAAAGTGTTCCATCATAGACTTTGTCCTCACTTCATAGAAATGATTGATTTTAAATAAGAATGCAACTCACCGTCCCAAACTGAAAGGATGTTTAGAAACGGTATTTGAACGTCAGCACTAATGATAAAATGAACTTTCCGAAAAATTCATAATTATTTTCTAAGCTCGAGTAGTTTCCCTGATGATTGAATGTGCTAGTCACATTTTGATTGTTCCTTTTGACTTTGCATAGAAACGCTTTACACTGTGAAAATGTACAGGCAATGTACAGGCACCTGTGGTCAGACATATACACATTGTCCTGACATTGAGTTATTTTGTATTTTACTGTAATTCTGAGATACTCTGGCGAGTATTATTTCTTTGTAAAATTAATTTTGTTCCTGTCTTGCTTACTTATCCTATTCTCTTGTTTAATACATGTTTTCAAGTCTGATCTTTGTTGCCTATGATATGAATTTCGCTCACTATATTTTGAAGTCTCATTGTAAGCCATTCTGTATTTATGTCCAACTGAATTTTTTTATATTGACGGGCGTATAGCATTTTGACAGACTCTTTCGAAAGACATGTACGTGTTGATTGCTTGAAATATTTTTGCAAACCCATAGAAACTACATATTCAATGACAATTTACAAATGTGTCACACTGAACTGAGTAACTCTTGTCGAATATCAAAGTATGTGACTCCATACTTAGGAACAAAACTCAATAGTATGAATCAAAATTATCCATGGGATGTTGTCCACCTTTAGTTCATCTGAGATAACTTCCATTGCTGAACACTGTTTCAGTGATTATTCTTGATTAACAAGTTAGATGCACTTTGTCATTTCAGGTAAATAAATGGCTTAACTGAATTTGAAATGCTGCTTACTTTCTTTATCTGAAGTGGAGTACACACAAGTTGAGGTTTTATCAATGCGCAAGTTGTCGTTATTTTATGATCGGGTGAACGAATTCGTATCAATAGTTTTGTATTCACCGTGATTATCTATCACTCAGGGTTTTACTTCACGTCATTGATTAGAAAAATATGTCAATGTATGCCATTCGTCAAAATCAAGTTTCTTTTAATAAATAAATGACAAGCAATAGTCTGATGCTCAGGTGTTATTCTTCAATTTCAGTTTGATCTTAGTCTTTTTGAGTTTTCCTGTTAATCAGATTTTTTAAAAGACATCTGTCTTGCAGTTGAGTTTTGGGTGTATCGCCTGTGACACTTTGATGAACAAAGCGCTTTTCGTCATTTACTCTGAAAGACGTCTCGTTTACTATTATTAAGTTTAGGGATTTATAAACTGTGTAAGTAATGGCAGAAGCTAATTTCAATAATTGTATTTATAATATCGGAGACCACACTAGTTCATTCACGTGATAGTTTTATTGATAAAATAGCCATAATCAGCATTTTTATACTTCTTCAGCCCGTTTGATTAAAACTTCACTAATATTCAATGTGATGTAATTCAGAGCAAAGCTCCAGGAAGGTTGACTTCAAAGAAATATTCTCTTGTAAGTGAATTTTAATCAAAATAAAACTAAAGTCTCTTGACAGATGCAAAATGAATAAATGGGCATGATAAGTGCTTTCGGTTTCGAAGGAATTTGTGGGCGCTTCTGTTTGTCAAGACAATATTTCTCACACACACGTTTAGAATTTGGTGATAATGATTCTTCAACAGGCTTCTGTTTCTCATATTTGGATCCTGTAGTGTACCAGCAGTTTGCCACCATACTCGACTTCCAATCCATGTTGACTTATGCCATGTATTATTGCTCAGGATCATTATTTGCACCAGAAAATGCATCATTGTGGCCTGTGGATTTTGGACCTTTTGTATAACACAAAGAGTCCCAATAAATTAATTCGGATGAGTATCACTAGAAATCAGACAACGTGTCACCATTTCTTAGATATTTTGTGTTTATGGCATATGTGTTTGAAGTTGATTAACTTTGTGAAGCACAACAGATTTTCTAACGTCGTAATTAAATTTGCAGACACTCTAAAACTTCTTCAAAGACAGTTTTATTCGTAAGTGTCCTAATACAATGGTATAGTCATTCTAATGCATAATCTACATTTACTTTGAAACAATGAATAGAATGTAGTTGAAGGTTTCTACTAAAATAAGTGGCCAATTTAGAAAAATCTTACACTTCTCCTCTGAAATGAGAAGTGACAAAACAAACAAACGTATGAATACATTTCACAAGGCAACAAAAACACTTGAATTTTTAAAGGAATCTAAACAATTCGATTTCAAGCTCCAGCTCTTTCACACAAATAAATCGGGCGATGAAAGTCGGAAATTCATTGAGAAATAAAAACTGGAGGTAGATGAATTTGGCGACTGACGATAGTGTAAAATGAAGGACGTTTTTCTTGTTGTCCGATAAATCTTGGCTAATTGTTCATGGGAGCAAAAACACGAGTAGGAATTTGCATAGTTTGGAGAAATTAGTGTGATAATGATTTCTGTAGTCTCCTGTAGTCCTAATCGATGTCAGTTAGTGATAATCGATGGCGAGAGTTATACGCATGTTGTCAGTCACTCCATTTGTGGCGATGACATTGACGATAATAAAAGCAAGTATTTCGTCAAAGTAATGACGTAGAAAAGTTCAGCTTCATTTGTAATGACTCTTGCATGAACATCTGCTATGGATAATACTACATTCAGTGTTTGTCGTCCACCGTTAAGGATGCATGACGCTTCTTTATTATTCAAGTTATCTAACAAAAAGTAGGTCGAATTAAACACAAGAATAATCTTTTTTCAAGTAGCTATTTTGCTCTCTATTAGATTTCACTTTTTTTTAAATTCAATCAAGTTTATTCTTACTTAACCTCATTATGCTGATTCTTTTTCTCAGAACTTCGTCAGCCATTTGAATATTTAAACCTATGTGCAGACAAGACTGCATGTGACGTGTGGCGACACTGCGTTAATATCATGTAATAAAAACACAGATATCGACTCGATTAATTGTTAGTTAGCGTCTTCCTATTGACGTGAATGATCGATCAGTTGAGAGTGTCCTGTGTGTCCTCTTTGGTAACTCTGGCCGTAACACTGAAAACTTGAATGAAATATACCTGTTGATTCACACTGTTCTTTTGCAGTCAAGTTAGATGTCGTTCAGTGACAACAGATGATGGAGAGTTACATGAGTGTTGTGAGTTATTCCCTTTATAGCGATAACACTAACGGGAATATAAGGATGTGTCTTGCCGATGTATTGACAGCGTTCATTTCTTCTTCTTTCCTATAATACTTCGTGTGAACGCCTGCAAATGTTAAAACAAGGTTGAGTGTTTGCAGTCCTTCATGCTTGACGTATCATGCTTCTTCATTATTCGGGTTGCCAGAATTAAAAGAACGTGGATTTGGACGCGAGAAGTCCTTCTTTTAACATTCAGAGGAAACATATGTAGGTATTTCAGCTGATATGAGAATTCTACATATGAATTCCGCTGAGAATTCTTCACAAACTTTTTATTTATTCCCAGTCTTTTTAGTCGATTTCCGGTTTTATATTATTTCAAATCTTCTGACTCACCAAGTTTGTCTGAATAAATACGCAATGAAATTGGCCTCTTGTATGATTTGTATTGCAAATCTTCACAGAAATCTATTTGAGAACAGAATGTTGCAGCATCTATGAAATCAGAAAATCACTCGAAATTGTCTAAAGTTTTTTAAGTATAGACTGCTGAGCAAGCGTGTTCCTAATCTCATGAATTCACAGGAGCAAATATTTGTTAGAAATATGTTCTACCAAAAATTCTAATCCGAGTTTGCAAAGCATCACTTAGTTATTAAGTAAAATAAGAGAAGGAATTGTTTTATGAACACCTTTCAGGACTAGTGAATTAGAAACGACAAATTATGAAAAATCAGGGTGAATCTTTTTAGTGGGTAGTGTTCAAGGAAAGGTGCAATGAAGTGTGCAAAAACAGAGGCATTCAATATAAAGTTATGCCTGTTAAATGTGTACCACTTTTATTCTTTAGATGACGTGTTGAACAGAATTTATCTTTCATGGCCATTTCGATATGATCATAAATAGGAGAAATAAAAATAACTTCTATTACTTAGTGTTATGTGTCCAACAAACAATTTAGTATGGAATATCCCCCTAAATCAAAAGTGAATTGCTGAAAGCACCTGTGGAATATCCCGTGAGGAATCCTTCGAATAATTTACTTAATAGATTTTGGCATATTTACTCCAACTCAACTCATGCCTAATCTCTCTGCATTTGCATCATCCACATTAAAATTCATGACATTCAGAATCAACATGTATGACTAAAATTTAATGAAGAATGCAAGTATCAAAATTGAGTTTCTCCTGTGTTGTGACAGTGATAAAGTATTTAGTTCAGGGGACACGATCTTAGCGGATTTGATTAGGTATTAGTTAATGAGGTTTATCTAGTTTCTTGTTTCCATTGATATAAGTATAAAACTTGGGCACTATGGTAGAGTGTTACTCCATTATGGATAAGATATTATTTTGATAAATCACACAGTTTTACACAGTAATATTAACTGATGACTTTTCGAGCACAAATTATTGCTCATAATCATATCAAAGATCAGTTGTTTCCATTTCGTCATTTACTAATGACGACTTTGATCAATTTCACCAGCGAATAACCTTCGATTAAACACTATGGATTTTCGAGTGAGAAACTACAACATTCATCATAGTTACTTGAATCATAACTCGTCGATAGTGATTTCAAGTGGTACGATTTAAACCACTAGACTATTCTTCCGCACTCATCTCCAAACGGTGAAATATAAAACGTCAGCTAGAATCTTCACCCTTCACTGAGGAGGTTCAGCTTATTACTAACTCTCCGTTATTTCACCTGGTTGAAGACTCAAATAAAAATTTCCGAATAATCTTGAAATCGGCACTGATTCTTTCAGAGGCAGGCGATTAAGTCTAAACTGTTAACTTACCTGGAACTTTCAAAGAGAAAATATTCATACACAACGAACCACAGATAAATCACTATTGTGTATTCCTTCATGCACATTTGTGCATGAATACCTCTTCGAATATTGAATGAGCACGATATCAATAAACAGATATGTACGACTGTTGCATACAGTCTGGCCACTGAATTTAACGGCTTTCATGGAGACAGTTACTTCAGTAAAATGAGTAGGTAAGCTCTTTGTCTCCTTCTTGATCGTTGTCCATTTTAGTTGATAGAAGTGTCTTAGGACCGATCAGGATTTTGATAATGGCACACTTAGTGGATCATTTGCGTGATAAATGAGATGCTTCCTCAATTCTCAAGATTTGTACGCCCTTTGTTGTCCATCATAAATGAGGCAGTTGGCATCAGAATTATTGAAACTGTTCTGTGTGTTCGTAAATTTCTGTCTTGTTGCTCCAGTCTCCATGGTGTTCACCTCTAAACTAGAATAGGTTTTGTTCCCAGGCACTCCTCGTTAACGGTAAAAGCTGCTTTTGCAAGCAGTGTTATCTTCAGCATTATTGCCACTATTATGTTGTGGAATAAGTGCACAGGTTATTAGATAGTCAAACATCATTAAAATAATTGCCACGACAAAGTTGTCATTGTTCGCATGTGTCCTTACAAATATGCACACGTTAATGATCACTATGATCATTATCCACTAATGAATCCAGCTGCTTCAGGGAGAATAGGATGTCTCTGGAAAAATAGCTGGAATAAATATCTCTTATTCAGAGATAAGAATGAAAACAAACACTAAAGCAACATATGACTTACAATATCTTACTAAAACGGTCAAAACGGTCAAATGTACATGTCAAGGAGAATAATCAACGGATTTCCTAACACACTGGTATTACTTTGGTTTTTAATGAAAGGCTAAGCGATCGAATACCTCCGAAGTACAAAAGTTGGTAATTTTGTTTATTGCGAGAATAAATATCTCAGTAGATGCTTTTAGGCGCTCTCATGTGAATGCCATTCACTAACAAGTATTTTATCGGAGTGAAGGTTGAACTGTTTTCACTAACACTGTTGGTGTTCCTCATTTTTCTTCCACATTATTACTGCTTTGTGATCAGATGTTCAATTTTACTTACTGGTGCTTGTTTATTTCCAGATTCGTGTTTAACTTCTCAATGCAAATTAACTTTTACATTTCATATGATAAAGTAAATCAAATTTTGTGGTTACATTTCACTGCCTAATTCAAAATCAAATCTAGGTTGAATGAAAACCTGAAGTCAGTTGAAGGTGAATATATACAGTCTGAGTTCGCAATGTCGAGAACATTTGAAACAACGTTCTCCCTGAGTGAGATTCTTCTGCAATACAAATAAAATTACCAATTAGAAGAATTGTATGAATTTTATTTCCAGTGACAAAAATTTGACAGACTTCTCGAAGATATGGTGAATAATTCTAATAGTCATTGGGCTCTGACCAAAAGGCTGACACGTATGATTTATTTGAAGTGTCTGGCATGAATAAATCTGAGAAAGTATTTCACAAATCAAATAAATTTTACTGACTATGATCATGATCTTTTGTGAATTTGTACCAAATTATCAAGCAATATCTCTCTTACTCATTTTATCTGAAAGGGAAGAAAATAACCATTGAAAGCAGAACTATTTCACGAAGAAATGCCGTCTAGGTGTTGGAGTTAGATTGGAAGACAAATACAAAGTTGTTCATGGATTTTGCAAAGAAATCATGAGTGTAAATCACTCAAACTAAATGAAAACCTAATTTGTATACTACACAGTCAGTTGGCACCTGGCGTGAATTTTGTTTAATCAAGCAAAACCACATGTTTGTTTCTGCTGCAAATAAACTCATAGTGGCAAAAAACGACAATAAAAAATAACCTTTTCTTCGTTATGTTTCAACATTCGAACGAATACTGGTGGTTCGGAAATTTTTTGAAGGAAATATGGTGTTGAACCAAACAATCTAACTCAAACAGTTGTGTATTGCTGTCGGGATTTATCTCCCGCCATCTGGTGTAATTGATCACGTTTGATCTTACTACATCAATTGAAGACCTTTCTGAACACCTGAAGCAAACGGGGACAGTTATCCCTCGACTCTACGGCCTTACAATGTTGTATACACCTGATCTTCGACATCGACGATCTTTAGATGTGTTGGCGTCACTATGCCATCCGATTGTCAAATTGTTGTCCAAAATGTAAGAGTCTGTGAAACAACAACTCTCAAATTACTCTCTCTGAGACACAATTGAATTCACTGAATATGTACAATATTTAAATATGTCCAAAACAAGTTCACTTTCAACAGTTTCAAAATATTTGAGCTTTGGTTGGGCGATGTTCATTATTATAAAGGTTTTTGTATTTCCAAGTGAATATAAAACGAAACGATATTGTTGCTTTTACTGATGTTTCGCTATTCAACGCTGATAGGTTTATGAAAGTAATTATAAACCAGAGTATACAAAACCTCAGCCTATACGTAACAACATCTCATCGTTCATCAGTATGGGCATTCTTTATGTTGTCAAGTTGGACAATGATTATGTTAATCACAAGATAACCAAGTGTAGATTGTTGGGTTTGATAAGTGTATGCAGTTATAAAAGCAGTATGCGTTTACATAATGAAATCGCCTTTCACATTCGTGTTAATTTTGTCATTTCATAGGGGATGCTGGTGCTGTAACGAGGTCGAATTCTGTTTCAGTGCATCATTCGTACTCAGACAATTTGAATTCCATTTGATAGGAAGTGCTTCTGATATCAGACGTATTTGAGATTTCTGGAATTTGCTGTCTTATTTCAATATTGCTAGAACAAGTTTGTGACCTGACTGAATATGATTGGCAAACGTATGTTGTGTCAGGATGTAGAATCTCTTTTTATCAACGTACCACTCACACAAACATGTTTCCGTGCAAATATATGGAAGACATGAATCTAAGTGTCGGAATACCAACCGCATATCTGAAAGAGTTGTTACTGAGATGCACATTTAATGTATGATTTATATTCAACGACGAGATATTTAAATAGAAAGATGGGATTACTTCAGTCTCTCCAACTCCACCCACTTTTGACAGACTGCTTTATAGGCAGTTTATTAACGAGACTCTAAAATTAACACTAGACAAACGTCTGCTGTATGAGAGATATGTCGTCGACACTTTTATAGTCTGTCATGATGATTGAGATAAACGTTATACGGGGGTGCTGGGGGCGGATTCTGCTTCAGACGGTGTGGCGAGTTCGAAGTCAACGGTACTGGATGCAATACATATACTAAGGTTGTCTGTCATGATGACTGAGATATAATTTGCATCTTACAGAAGTCTTTCAATTGCAATCCTTGAAATAAATTCTCACTGGGATTTGAAAATGAGTCAAAGATTGTATTTCTGGACGATAAGCTGACAAGAAGAGATGATTGAACTGTAAAAATATCTGTTTACAGAAAACCATCATTGAATGGACATCTGACAAACCTCTGCAGTCACAAATCTGTCAGTCAAAGAAGCAAAATTATCATCTGACTGGCCCAACTTATCAGAAGAATTTGCAGCAGTGAATGGTTTTGAACTTTGATCGACGAATCTGCGTGCAACATCCATCTTTGTAACCAGTGCGGTAGCACTGTTGACATTTGTTGTATTTGTATTGCCATTATCTGAATCACTGCAAACTCCTTAATGCCAGAGTGTTGAGGGCAGAGTCTGCTTCGGACGATACGGTGAGTTTGAAGTCAACGGATCTAGTTCAGTTTGACTCCTTAGTTTTCTTTTTCTTTCGTTGTTTGTTTTCATCCTCTGCATTCTTTTTCATTTCAGTAATGAAATGTGACTATTTCAATTTGTTCCTGCAATCACCCAATTCACACTTGTATTTGTTAAAAGCTGTTTTCCAATCCTGTGTAATTCTACTCTTATTCACAGTGTATTATGTATTCACCACTTCCAACTTTCATATTAAGTTGAACATTATTATCACCTCAAATCTGCTTTGTTATTGTGTGGGATTAAGTAAAGAATAAATGCATTTATGAAAAATAATAGGACTTTTTTGATCATTTCTCGAAATCCAATTTTAGAACATTAATATATTTCATCTTTACTAATATCACTCAGAATGAATATACATAAGTGGTTATAGATACCGATGGAATTTTCCCCAATCGTATATAATTTCAGATTTCAGCATCTTTAATAACACAACATACCTAAGTCTTCTGAAAAAATAAAAAGACACGCCATTTTTTTGAAAGTAGATTTAGAGTTCGAATAAAATTCAAACTATTTGAAAGTTTAAATTGTTTCACGTTCGGTTTGATTTATGATTTGTAACAGAATAGTAAAAGGAACTTCTGTGGCATCGGTATTCAGGGCTGTAATATGCTTGTCAAATAAATCATAGCACAACTCATCATAACGATAATTCCATGAGACTTTTAGATAGATGGAAAACAGTAGGTTACAAATAATTTCCTGATTGTAGAGAAAATCATCAGGAATTTTTGACTTTAACATTGATTAGGTAACTACAGATTTCAATTCAAATAAATTAGCAATTTTCGCAAGCAATTTATGATTCTTTGTGGCGATATGATGCACCATGGTGTTCATATGTTGGGTTCACACTATGCGAAATCAAGACAAAGTGATATATAAGCACAACAGACACATTTTACCAGTTTGAAATGGAAGTTCAATATGTTTAAATTGATTCGCCAATTCAGAAAATTATGACATTTGTCTCATTCACTGCAGGAACTAGTAAAATTCGGTTCATCAGCCACCCAACTTATTCGTGTCCGCAGGCAGCTCTCACCTACTTCGAGTTTCTGTGATAACAATTTATCGAAAGACCTAATTGGTGGAATATTAGAATGTTGAAAACAATAAGTCAGTTATGACCCATTCATATTGCAGAAGCAGGTAAGTCTTTGATTACTTCACTGAAATTGTTCAGATCAATAAATGAGACATGTCACTCAACTAGCAGAAAACCATGTCAGAAATTCGGTGTCTTCAGATTTGAATTGCACTGCTACTTAGGTTCACTTGTTGTCACTACTTGTTGCTTCATCATCCGCCACGGCTCACTGACTTGCGTGGTAGGCGCTCAGCCCGTTGATCTTGTGTTTGAATGTTTACAATCTACTTCAACCTGCGAAACACAGATGCACATTTATTCTGTGTTGCTCTTTTACATAAATATGCATGAAAGGTACGTGTGTGAACAGAATGTCTGAAATGTGGTGCTAAAATACACTACAGGTTAAAGATAAAATATATATTCCTATTGTTCTTTCGAAGGAGCTAAATCTTTGAAGGTAATTTTCCCGCAAAAATCTAAGGATTATCTGCTTATCACATTACACACTTAACAGAAATAACTCGCCCGTGTGCCCAGCCAGCAGTCCTAGACTGAAGCCGTCTTCATAACATCAACACGATGGAGGAAATGATAAAAGCAACAACGGAAATATTTTGTACCCGTTTCCTTATTTTCCTAGGGTGTTTTGAAGTGTTATTCTCAATATTCAAGAAATTTTCTGCGACAAATAATGATCTGTGATGCATTAAATTGACATGGAAAGTGATAAAACTGGAATTTGATTCCCCATTTTGAGAAGAAAGGGATTGTCTTATTACAGAAATATGTTGCTCATAGTCAGGTGTAAAATGTACACGAAGAATTCAAAGAATTCCATGTCGAACTACCAAAGGACCTGTTCGAAAGCTGATGTTCGTCCGAACAATCACTGTGACAAGAGCATAATAAAGAAGATTTGTGGCTTCGGTGCATGATTTTGATTCGGTTGTGTTTTCTGTGGTGGCAGATTTCATTGTAATTCGATCGGTGTTTAGAAGAGCTGATCGCCTCTCCATTTCTTCAGCTGCACTCAAATGTTTACTTAACAATCTAATGTAAAAGCAGAGTATATAGTATTGGGCAATAGCTCCTTTTATTGCATCATTTAGGTTTCCATGACATTTCACTGGTTGAAATGCAATCTCATTGATTGTAAGTGTATGCAAAGAATCCTGAAAGAAAATATCTGCCTTGAACTCTTAGTGTGTGAACTTACCTCTATCTGCTAATTAAGTGAAAAATAACTCACTTTGTAGAATACGAAGAGAGAGCACAGCGTCAGCTGTCCTCCAATCTCAACGGTCAAACCAGCTGTTCATAAGAATAATGGTTCAGTTATTTGAATGGTGTTTGAAAGTTGACTTAAATGTTAAACGTTGGAGGACAAATTTGCAAACACACAAAATGGTCTCATTAATTACACCAGTTCAGTACTGCCAAAACTGGAGAATGATGGAACTTTGGATATGGGACTAGAAACCCTTACTTCAGACCATCAACACAACAGATGCAGAAACTTGAAAGTGTGAAAAAAGTATGAGAAAACACTCATTCGCCACTGGAATCTAGTAGGTGAAATGAATTCTTCTAAATGAGACAGGGATGAACATGAGGACAAGGGATGTCTACACCTTGTCCGCCGTCAGGATGTGTGCTCCGATCGCAGTTGAAATGAGAGATAGGGCATGGAAAAGGCAGCTGATGGTATGAAGGTTGACTCTCCAAACGGCTGAACGGAAAGTCGATATTCCATTCTAGTTACACGAAAAGTAACCATGAATACTTTGGAAGAATGGCTATGATGATAGCAAACACAAAATCGAAGGGGGCTCAGTAGTGGGAATCAATCTTCTCCAGGATATAGACAACATTAACTAACATAGAATGAATGAAAATTCCAGTTATAGATGACTGTGGAAATAAAAGGAAAGGCACAAAGTGAGGATAGCAAATCTGAAGAAGAATCTTTCGGAAATAACGATCAGCGAGTTTTCATCACCACTGTCAAGACTGTTCCACGATATTGTTTAGCGACTTGATGCCAGTATAACCAAAAGCTTTCATACATATTAGGAATCACGATTCCATCAACAGCTGCCATCACTTGACGCTGAAGGACTGATTACCGACTGAAGAGGATAAGCAGCTTGGAAATCTGGCAAAAAACCTAGTGACCACTATATGACCAGCAGGATTTTGACTCAGATAACTTCAATCAAGTCACCTGAAGCGATCAAGATATCAACAGTGGATGGTTCTAATAGAGGAATAGATTGGTTTGATTACAGAATGAATAAGTTCCATGAAAAATTTGAGGACAAAATAAGTTGTAATACCAATATACCAGTGTTTGATTCTTACCCGAACTATTGACTGTAGAATAGAATAATTTTGAAAATAAAAGCAGAAAACAAGGAGTTAATTTCGACCTTTTATATGTGTGAAAATTTCGCATGTATATTTATCTTTCACAAGTCAATGTTCAAACTAAGTCCATCAAAAATTGTGGAATAAAATTTGTATGATCTTCTTTCACGCACTCTGGCTTTGCTTCAGTCAGCTCATCAAGTGACGCGAAATGTAGCAATTTCTGTGTAACATACCTATATCTTATAGTTTTCGTTCTTCAAAATACAAGTGGCTTTTACAGATGAACCACTAGATAGAGGTAGGAAAGCCTTACTGAGATGAAATTCACATTTGAAGACCAATCGTCAACATGGAAAAGTTTTCCGCTCTTCGTGAAATGCATATAAATCGTATCAGCAGCCATGAGCTGACATAAACAATCATTTGACCTGATACCAAGGAACCTGGATAAAAGTCAGGTGAGTAAAATCTGCAGGAATTATAAGTAATCGTACTTATCGGTCACAATTCTCGGACACTTATTTGACTCAACATTAGTGTATAGAAATACCATAAAACGTTGATACGTGAAAATCAAAAAGGAGCCTAGAGCCACCACAACTGATCAGTTGAAATAAACCGCCTACACCGCAAACATTAGTTGAAAATCTCACTTTCACGTATGATTGTTCGTGTAGAAATCACGGCATTTTCACATGTGTATTTTTCGGTATCTCCACTTTTGGTGAAATGACACTGTGGTGAACATTTCTTGCAGTAAATATGGAGCTTCTGCGTGTGGTCTTATATGTTATCTGGTGTTGAAGTGTATGCGGAATCAACTTTGATAACATCCAGCCATGAAAACTACTCCATCACTTTAATCCTTATGTACGCCGGTACAGTAATCAACTAATTATCCTAAAAATTATGAGTCACCAACTGCTAGTCAAACTGAGAGACAATGAATTCTTCGGCATCGTTAGAACAGTTTCTACTGTGGTTTGATGTGTTTGATTTGCGAGGCAGGAATTGTGTATTTCACTTGAACAAAGCACAGATATTTGTCACAGACTCGAAACTTCATTTATAGGGATGATGAAAATAATATCGTGTTAAATATTTCATGTGACCACTGAGACCAGAATAAATGAATGTCCAGTCAGTTCGTTGTTCACTTACGGTTTTCTTCGACGTTGAAAAACAGTTAAATATATATATTTAAAGCGTATTTGAAATGGAACTTTGACAATGAAATAAATCATGGACCTCAAATTCATTGCCCCATAACAGTGAATGCCTATGAATTTGATGCCAAATTTTATATAAAAGTAAAAGGATACATTGATCCTATGATCGACTAGAATAAGTGGATTCAGTATAACACTTCACAGCTCATCATCGTTCACTGAGAAATAACGCCATCCCACTGTGCCCTGACGATCTGCAACAAACATTATTTCAGTTGATCTCATTTCTTCTCAAACGGTTATGAATCAACACTTCTGTGAACATTAAAAAGAGATTAACATTCTAGTCGACTGATAAACGTCAGAATAGCACCGAACCTGAGTGTATTATGACCATCGAAAACTTGACTCAATCAGACATCTGCATTAAACAACACGACACGGCTGGCTTTTGAGTGTGACTTGTGTGTGAGGGGATGCGTTGATCGTCGAATGGTGACATGGAGAATATTATGTGAATAATAGATTGTTGTGTGTCGGCAGAGTAGGAGGGAGATATGTTGTTGAGGGCCTATATTCGCCTTGGAATCCGAAGCATTATTATGACTGATAATAGCAATATTATGGTGTAAATGGACCGTGGACTACAATTGAGTAAACTATTGAGTAAACTAATTGAGTAAACTATACATCAAAGTTCTCCTATTCAGACGTTACTGCTGGTAATTTATGGACATCTGGAAGTTCAAATTCAATGACGGATTATATATGAAATTTTAGCTCAACTCACCCATGAAATCTATAATTTGTAGTAAGATGAGTCATTTGCGACGAGAGGTCTGTGTGGAGACGCGGAACGTCTGCACCCTGTACCATACTGGCAAAGCTACCAAGATGGCAAATGAGATGAGAAGATATGTTATTCAAGTACTGAGAATATGAGAAAGCAGATGGAGTGGTAGTGGGCTCACAAAATTGTCAACAGGAGTGTCGATGATCTACTCCCGTCACCCAGAATGGAACCACATGCACATCTAGGGTGAGACTTTCATGAAGTCACCAACGGCAACGAATGCCCTGATGAAATGGGAGGTGATCTCGCCCAGGGTATTGACCGCCAGATTCAACTCCAAAATAAGGGAAGTGACAGTTATACAATGCTATGCATCCACAAACAACGCAGAAGTAGACAAAAAATACGAGTTCTACAGACAACTTCAGGCAACAATGGACAAAACTCCAGTTGGTGACATTAAATACTAATGGGAGACATGAACGCCAAACTTGGACCAGACAACACAGGAAGGGAACTCATCATGGGTAGAGAAGCTCTCGGAGAAATGAATGAAAACGGAGAACTCTTTGCGAACGTCTGCGCTTTCAATGAACTAGTGATTGGTGACAGTGTATGCAAACACAAGGATATCCACAAGGCTACATGGGTGTCACCAGATGGGTGAACCAAAAGCCCAATCGACTTCATCTCAATCTCAAGGAAGTGGAGGCGCAGCCTGCTGTACACAAAAGTAAGAAGAGGAGCAGATGTTCGCTCAGACCACTACCTCGTACACAGAACAATCCAAATCAAATTAAAAGCTTTCAAAGAAGTATGAGCTGCAAAATGACAACAAACCAAGTTCAGCACTCAAAAACTGAAAGATCAAGCTACAATGGACATCTTCACTGCAAGTATAAAGGACAAAGCCGAGACACAAATCAACACTGACGAAGAGACCAGTGCTGGAACAGCCTGAAAGCAGTGAGGAGTTTAACTTGCGTGGAAGTTCTAGGCAAAAAGAAGAGACAGGACGAACTGTGGATCACTACGGATACATGGAGACTAATAGAAGAGACGAAGACCGTGAAACGAAAAATTGTCCAGTGCGTCCACGAGCAACAAAAACAGGAGTTTAATGTAAGCTACAGTACAGTGAACAACAGGGTAAAGAAGAGTTCCAGTGAAGACAAAAGAAAATATTACGAATCTATGGCAGGCGAAGCACAACAAGCTGCAGTCAAAGAATACCTCGCAACACTCTACCAAACAACTAGGTTCCTATCGGGTAAAAGTTCAACACAAAGGATGACAATGAAAAGCCAATCGCCGAAGAGGTGGAGCAAAGAAAATACTTGACTGAAAATTTCAAAAGACCTAAAAATCGATCACCACCTACAACGCGTGCAATAAAACGAGCCGTGGAAGCAGAAATCCCAGTAGTGATCACCCCTTGATGAGAACAGGAGTCCTGGAGGTAATCAAGTTGCTAAAAGCTGGAAAAGCAGCTGGACCAGACGGAATTCCAGCAGAAGAATTGAAAATGAACCTAGAGACAACAGCAGGCTTGATGACACCACTACTGGACAAGGTGTGAAAAGAGGGCAATGTACCAGTGGATTGGAAGAAAGGCCACCTATTCAAAGGAGACCTAAGTCAATACAGAAATAAGGGCGACATTATGCTCCTGTTCATTCCAAGCAAAATACTAAGCTACATCATCTTGGATGGAATCAAACTAGGCCTGGATGAAGACGAGAGTAAGATAAGGTGGCTGGCTGACTGCCTACTATCTCCAATGATTTTCCTGATTGTGGTAGACTGAATAGTGCGACAGACAGCGGGCAGTGAGGAAACATACATAAAATGGACCAACACAAAACTTTGGAGGATCTAGACTTCGCTGATTACATATGTGTATGATTTCCCACAAAGTGGAAGATATGCAAGTGAAAAGCAACAAGTTGGTAGAAGAAGCATGCAGAGAAGATACGCCTTCAGCTCAGCATAGAGAAGACAGAGTTGATGAAGATCCCTAGCCAACAGCAGCAGCAGCAAAAACGGACAACAGTCGGCATGAATGAGAGAAATACGAAAGAAGCAATCTGCTTCACCAACCTACCTGGATGGCATACTTTCAACTACAGACGGACAGAAGTGACAAAGACATCAAAGCAAGAATCGGGAAAGCAAGGCAGACGTTCGTTTCTCTCAAATCTGTGTGGAGGTCAACGGCACTCAGTGAACCAACACAGCAGGAACCAATTATGCAACAAATCTGTAGGAGAAAAAAGGCGATGGATTGGCCATATTCTGACAAAACAAACCATCAATTGACATCACACGTGAGGCCATAAATAGTGTTAAACCCGAATGCTAAGCTGCAAGTTAGTTGGTCGTCAGTGCGTGGGTGACATGGAGGAGGTGATGTGAAGAGGAGATGAAAGCATGTGGGCAGACGTGGAGCTAGGTGATGGAAATGTTGACCGAAGCCCTATGTTCCTCTAGGAATTTAAATAAACAATAAAAAAAGAAGTAATAATTCACCTGAATTGCAGCTTTGTGCTATTTCCCCCGAGTCGTGAATCAGTAGTCTATCTCAATTTTTATATTCTAAAAAGTGAAGTCGAACAAATGTCTGCAGAGAACTCCTTATTAAAGAATCCTGATAGAAAGACATCAACGTCACCTTCATTGTAGATCACCAAATTATTCAAAAGTGTTTATTCTTTTGTTATTAATATCATTGCCACCTATTTTGTGGAAAGAAAGGACGACTTCGTCATGTATTTGTCATTTATGCTTCAGTCTGGACGTTCAAATATACCGGCACTGGTGATGAGATGATCAGCAGATGATATCTATTCGTCATAAATGAAATATTCTAAAAATACCTCAAACCTCAACTCAAAAGCTGAACACTCACTGATGCACGCTAGAATGAGGTGAGCATAACCATAGACAACATAACCTAAATTATTTGCATACATAGAAACAAAACTACATCTTTTATTGAAATACTAAAGTATTGAAAAGCACAAGAAAGAAAGGCGAAAAGTTCTCCAGCTATAAAACAATGTGGGATGAATATTTCAAAACTTCTATTACCAAGAATATTAATACACAAAGTTGACAAAGACGCACGTCAGATGATATTAAAATAATGCCTGAATAGTTAGCACACTCATCAAACAGTTCTTCTGGAATCACTATGATCTCATGCAAATAACATCACCTCCCAATAAGATGTTAAATATTTCTTGAAAATATACATGCATATATCTACAGACATATAACAAATTGCATGAAAATTGACAGCTATATCATTTCAAATAAATTGTCTATATTGTCATTTCATGTGGAAATTCTAAAATAGTCAGACGTGATGGAGAGTCAGTTGTATATTTACTCACTTCATATTAAAATTATCAGACGTTAACTTAAATCAACATATGAGCATATATGTACATATTTTCACTTCAGTAATTTCGTCTTCAATGGATAATTGAAAACTTTTTAACTGAAACAATGAGCCGTGTGATAGATATAGATAGATAGGGAACATACTAGCAAAACCTGTAGGTGACGCAGCAGTGAAATGCATTATATGACTTCAAAATCAAAATATTGATTGACATTCTCAGAACATTCAGTTTTGCTTAGAAATTCTGTTAAGTTCGAAATTCATGTCATTTCTATTCATCCGTTTGCAAGATGAGTTCTACTTTCATTTTGCATAATAGATTGCGAGTTTGAAATCACGCCACAAGCTGAACATGTCCACAGAATCCCTAATTACAAAACACTGATGGATAATCTGAAGACAGTCTAAATCCCGCAGAAGAAATGTTTTGAACGATTTTGGAAAAATAAGGAATAACTAAGGAATAAATTAGTGGTCACATTGGTTACGCAGCAAAGATTAGGGTTGAGATAGTCGAAATAACTCCTTTTGTCTGAGAAATGTCTTATGGGTGTTTGTCCCGTTTCTCAATATTTTGAGCAACCGTTTGCATTAAGTAGCTTAAAAATCCCCATTGAGTCATATGAGTATTTGAATTACAGAGTATGACCTAGGAAAGCCAGTAATTCCCTGGATTTTATTCTCTAGTACACTGAAACCGACTGGTATTCCAAGTCCTTTACAGAATCTTGATGTTGAAGCAGATTTCAACCGAATGAAAGACCACTCAAACGATACTCATGGAGTCAGGTCGATCCGCTCAAATCATTTATTACTGATAAAAGATTCTATGCCGTCGACGGACTGAAGGAAATCTTTTCTGGACTATGTGAATCAGGTTGCTGGTAAGTGGAGGGGAAGAAACATGCTAAATTATGCATATCCTTGAAAGCGAAACTCCAGTAATGCCTCTCACCAATGTAGTGGTTAATTTTTGTGTTGAAGTAGAAATGCCGTTTATCCTAGAGTGGAATCTTGTTGGAAACCAAATATTTTTTCGCACAATCGTCATGTCTTCGACAGGTTAGGCTGTGACAAATTAATTTTTGAAGAACTGCAATCTACTACTTATATCCGAATGAAGTGGGTTAATTTTACTTACTAAATCCATCTGAATCAAGGTGTGTATCCATGTCAAAGGATGTGATAGTATGGAATATCTTTGAGATAAATAACTAGCTCTAAATTTTGTGCAATCGAAAGCACCAACGAAAATATCTAAGTCTTTGGCTTTAACGTGAGTCAGTACAACTTATAAATTTTTAATTTAAGAAAATATTTTATATTATCATTCTATGGGGAAATTACATAATGGTGAGACAACATAGACAGTTCACTATTATTTCTATGTATTTCATATTGAAATTATCAAAAGTTTACTGACATCAAAACGGAAGCCAATTAAATTACATGTTTATTTTCACTTCACTAATTTCATCATCAACGGATAATTGGACATTCTGTTACTGAGAGAGTCAGGACTATGATAACCCAAGAATGACTCCACTACAGTAGATTAGTTAGGTTTAACAAAAACTAAAAGTTAAATGACTTTCAAAAAAAACTGAAATGTTTTATTTCTTCTTCCTTCCATACAAAAACCAATCACACGATAATGAATTATCATCAAACAGAGACTGAATTCCCTGTGTTCAGCATCTCTAAACCTTAATTGTGACCACAATGCCTACATTAAGCACATCGACTAATTCAAATAAGTACTTGGACAGGCTTCTCTTCAACAGATTTAAGAACCTCGAGCTGTTTCTCAAATCCACATTTGAAAATATGAATGGGTGAACTTGTCAGTTGAAAAAGGGAACTAGCCTCAACAAAACGAGTGAAATTTTAGAATGTGACAACTTGAAATGAATTTTGAGAACTCCGTGATTTAACCAATGTTATTATCCTCAAAATATATGACAGAAACGACTTGTCATTCTGAGAAATAGTGAGTTCTGCAGTACCACTCACATGACTTGTACAGTGGTTTCAGGTCAGTTTGAATAGCAAAACATGAGTTTTGTGAATTAAATAACAATTGGTCAACAACGTAAAATCTCTGTCCTAGGGATTTTCAAGATATTGATTTATCCGATCATCAGACACTCAGAAATTTATTTGGTGTTTGTTGGTTTATAACTTACAGACTTCTTTCATGTCAAAAGTAATGGTGAATTTATATTTCGTTGAACGAAAAGCTACATCAGAAGTGGAGTTGAAAGAATGAAGTGCATTTGTATATGGCACTGACAGTTATATTTTGCCTGTCAGTACCTAAGTTACGCAAGATCAACAAGACTGTTTTTCCACATTTTATATTATGATTATATTCGACTTTTCACTAAGAAGTGAGGACTGTGCGACGTTATGTTAGAAAAGCATTTTCTGCCATTAAATTTCACAACTGCTGAGAAGAGTGTAAAACTTTACCAGTGTAAGGATTCCGCAAAGAACATGAATAACTGGCGATGCTTCAAAAGACTCTCAGATAAAGCCACTACGGAGTGAAGTATAAGGATAGCGGATATCCTTCTTTGATATGAAAAAGGGTCTGTGTAATTATTCCAGTGTATCAATGTTAATACTGCAATTGCAAACTGTAACAACTGGAATATGCTTCAATGGGGTAAAGCCAGTTGTTGATCAGCCTGAAAATCAAACTCCATATTGACTGTCTAATTATTCAGACTGATAATCCAATCCTGTTACCATGTTCTGATTCAGAGTGTTTGAAATTGACCGTCTTGAATTGTCATCATGAATAACAAAGGCAGCTTTGGTAGTCTCTTAAACAAAAGACATAGAGATGAACCGAAGAAATTAGAGAATAACTAACACTGGATGGTGGTGTGCCCTGATAATAGCACTAAGAAATAAATCAGGCCACGTTGATGATCTCTCAATGATTCTACCCAATAAGATCGAATTCAAAATGAGATGCCTGACATAGATCCGAACTATATTTGACAAATAGTATTCAACAAACGTACGACTAGTGATTAAATTTAAAACAATTACATCCAAGCATCCGTCTAACTGGTTCTGCAAGTAGCACGAAGTGGAGATAACATGAGGATGTTCCAATACATCCAACAATAGAATTCGTAATACAAATGTGAAATTAAACGGGATCACAAAGAATTTTTCAAAATACTTTCTTGTACTTTATTTTCTTGCCGCTGTCAGCACCATGTAAACAACGCAGAAAAATGTTTCTAAACACCAAAGTCATTCAATGTCCTTCTTTATCCATATTCACTGCACATTCTTTAATTTCATCCTAAATTCAATTGTCTGACGTCATATGGATTTTATGGTTTTTCGTATCTGTGTCAGTGAAAACGTCTTGAGCTGCAACACCTCTTGAGTTGATTAATACACCCGAAACGAAAAGAAACTTTCCTCCATTGAAACCATATTAACATTTCCTCAGTGGCAAAAAGAGTACGAGGGAATGTAGTGAATAGCATTTAACTATCAAATATCCTCATATTCCATATTCAGAACATTTCATGCACGTGCATCAGTTTACGCTGGAGTTCTTCTCAATACCCAATGCACTCATCCATATCTGATTGCAGTCAATACATCAACACAATCAGTGTGACACGACGACACCTGATTTTGGCTTTTCTTAACATCCTCTCTTTTCTGGAGCGTTGCAGGCATATGAAGGTATTTCTAAATTGTTTTCATCTACTGGCAAATGCGAGAATGAGTCAGAAATGGAGATCACTAGCAGAACGTCTCATTTCAATAAACGTTTTAAGATAAATTGATCACATTATCGACTAGAATAAGTGGATTCAGGTTAACACTTCACAGCTTACTATAGTTCACATCGAAATGATGCCGTTTCACTGTGCCCTCCCTATGTGCAACAAACGGGATTTTAGTTGCCTCCATTTCTCAAACGGTGAAAAATAGCAGGTTATATGAACATTGCAAAGCTATTGACATTCTAGTCGACTGAAAAACTTAAAAAAGCATCCAGTTTGAGTGTATTATGACCACCAAAAACGTGACGCAATCAGACATCTGCATATACTCATGAAGTCGAGTGCATTGCTCAGAATGCAGAGTGAGAGCACTAAGTGACACCACAAGGCTGGCTTTCGAGTGTGACTTGAATGTGAGAGGATGCGTTGATCTTTGAATGGTGACATGGAGGGTATCATGTGAATATTAGATTGGAATGTGTGGGCATAGTGGAAAGGAGATTTACTGTTGAAGGCCTATGCTCAAATTTGTATCTGCATACTAGTATCAGCAATATCAAAGAAAGTTTGGAATTAGTGCTTCCATCAGGGACATTAATTTTATTTTATTACTGCGTTCCTGATAAAATGAGAAATTTACTTATCTAAATGCACAATAATGAATTACTTTTATGTAAACCACACAACGTATTTCAGCTTACTTTTATAATCTACATATCTCAAGAATCCGCAATTAATTATTCACCTGGTAGAAAATATCTACTTTTACACGAAACCGAAAGTATACAGCAAATGGGCAACATCCATGATAATCGTTGCCAGCGGGATCGCTTTGATTTAGTTTTAAGGTGTTATTGTAAATTATATATAAGCCTAACTAATCTGGCCAGCAAATGCAGAGCTAAAACTGTGTTCTTTGTTTGATAGGAGATTATCCTGTGAACACAGGAAGTAGACCTCAACTGGATAAAGCCTTCTGTGTCTTAGTCAATATCTGGTCATATCTCTGAAAGCCAGTGCAGTCAAGACGTCAGGACACAACTGAAATATGTGATGGCATAAAATTTCTTTTCAACGCTTAAAACGCAAAATAAGGAATTTGAGTTTGTCAGTTTTGCAAATATTTAAAGAAAAGCCACATCATTTCTCCATAAATGCAAATATACTTGTGCAAAAGTATCACAGAATTGTCAACTGAAGTTGTATAAAATGTACATTTAACTGTTGGTTTTTATCAATATGGTACAATCGGAGAGGGATTTTGTGACAAATTGAAATCAGTCAGAGAACGATTGAAACTCAGATGGGACTTCGAGATTACAATTTCAAGTTATGTTATGATCAGTTCAACGAGCATCCTCTGAATACCTCGACTTTTATATGCTATGCATGTTATGCGTACTGTGTTCTGATTTTTTTCATTAGTAGAATTCGACGCTAAATTCTCAATAGACGAAGTTTTTCTCCACTGTACTCCCACACAATTTTCATTATTTTTTATTTACTGATAAATACTTTAATATTTTCTTGAAATTTGTTCCAACGTGTTTTATGAAATCATTGTTGACTCCATGAATAAATTAGTCATTAACAATTGACGTTGCACCTGGTTCACGCCATCATCTAATCAAGGATTTTGTGCAGCTGTCATCCAATTATAGCATGACCTAATAGCAAGGCAGTATCTGATATAGTTGGCAACATTATTCGTCTAGGTACTCACCTTCGCATACTGAAATAAGACAATTATGACCGCATAAGTGTGCATACATGAAAATCCATACTAATCCTCTTTTGTCAACAAAAGTACACCATCTATTGAGGTAATTAGGCAAATATCAGCAACAGTTAAAACTGCAATAAGTCTTAAAGTACGCGTAACTCGAAATATCCCAGTTACACGAATGACAATGATCACTATGCTGTTGTTTAGATAGAAACATAACAAAACATTAAAATGACTTTACAACTAACTCCAATCAGCCACATTCAAGGAACTTGACAAGAGTATTTCAAAATTTTGATATTTTTGTAAGACAAAGGCATCCTGGTACTAGGTTATTCCTAATAAATACATTTATCTGTTACTATATTCTTAATGTAACACTGGAACGCCTGCAGGTTTTCTGCTTGAGAATGTTTTCCTGAGTAGACTGTGATGATAACGCTGTAAATCATTCGTCGATTCATGCTGTTACATCTGAATTTAGAAAGCTGACACCAAATGCATGAGAAGGTCGGTGATATTAATGAAAAATCGAGTTGATAATGCTAAACTCTATTCATTTTATACAGTGTATTAAAATCATCAACGATACTCTAGAATATCTGAATTTGTGATGTTCTCATTATTCGAATAAATCAATAATCTTTTATTCATCTACTGAATTCGATTTTGAAAACTCACTTTTAGTCGCTGGAATGATGCACGTATCAATGAATCCTTACAACTCTGTGACCTAATAAGTACTATGTTATGATTTTAAAATTTCTCTACTAAATAACAAAACTTCACTCTAAAATCTTACATTGAAATGAAACGCACGTGGTCATAGATTAAAACCGTCATTCGTTCTCGACAGAAACTAAAATAAACTCTCGAATTTAGCTGAACATAACTGATACGATAGATAATCAAGAATGATGATATGAACTGTCCAACACAAGATTCCAAGGAAAAAAATATACATTCACGTTCACAATACAGCGTGAATTAAAAGTAAAGCCTGGTTAATTTACACCCTGTTGACACAAATTTCCTGTAATCCATCTGAACTCATACTCATAAACATCAGTCGACACGAGATGTTAAACATTTCTCCAAAATATAATTATATGTATGTACATATTCCAAAGTGAATAAGAACTATAGGCTATTTCGTTTAAAATATATTGTCAATTCTCATTTCAAATGGGAATTCGAGGATGTTGAGATTTGTACTGGTATCAACACAGTAGGCTTTTCATTAACTTATTTATTTTCACTTCAGTAATTTCATCAGCAATAGATAATAAGACATTCTGTCACCAAGACAGTGATGTGATGGATAGATAGATAGATAGGGAATAATTCAATGTCAGTTGATTCATTTGATTCGATATACAGTGACAGTGAGTCACTTTGTGATATATATTGAATAAGAAAAGTGAATTGAAGTTCAACAGCTATCATCTTTTGGTCCCTACTCCACCTTACCTATAGTGACGAATGATCACTTAACATGGAAAACAATCTTCGAGTTGACTCAGCATGACGGGTAGAGCATATGCGGATGTAAAAACCGAATATTTCACCGATTCAAATATGACACCATTTAACACCTGATAAGATAGTGTGAACAATGTTTCCATTCGCATACAGAAAGCAATCACGGGGTGATCAGTTATCATCAAACAGAGACTATATTCACAGTGTTCAGTATCTCGCACCCCTACCTATGCCAACTATGCTTACACAGACCGCCTTCACTGATGCAGACAAGTGCACAGAACAAGCGATGTGTATTTGAATACTGATATTTAACTCTGTGCACTAGTCGATATTTCTAAATAGCTAACCATTTATTGCAGGATAGATTTCAGCGGTTCATTAAGATGATCACGTGTAGTCGGAGAGGCTACAGTTCAACCTAGAGTCGCTTCTCAAATTCACAAGGCTGAATTGGAAATCCGCACTGAGACTTGAAACAAATGTTTCAACGAAGATGATGCTCCTGGTATTGACTTCAATTCGAAGGACGTCTTTGATTCCTGTTTCTTCAATTGCTTTAGGTTGATGGTGAATTTATTTGTTTGAAATGATTTTAACCAAGAAAAGATGAAATAATGGGCAATATATTGTGATATAGGGTTGTCAGTGTCAGTAGATTCAAAATTACCGGAGGAGACAATTATTTTCTTTCAGTTAATGCACAACCTAGAACACTGCTGCTTATGGAAAACGCACTAGAAGTGTGAATTTGGTGGTACGAAGAAATTATTTCTTTTCGCACGAAACTCTACTTAACATTAGCCAATATAAGTGTGCAGGTAAGTCGCCTGTCTATTAAAATACCTGAATCCGATTAACGGTTTCAGAAATTGCAGTGAGGCAAAAATAAATCTGATATCTAAAACTGGACAAAAAGCGGAATAGATCACAGAGACAGATAAAATTGTTCTCACCCTCTTCTTCATCTATAAACAAATGGTTTGAAATATTTCAGATAGAGATTTCGGCATTCAAATACAAATATGCTTTCTAGACAGGCTTTTCCCCTTCCCTCAAATTTGACCACGCTTAAGTTAAGTTTTCCTTTGCTCTATTCATTACTTTAGACATCTGATTCCATAGTATGACGAGATTTCACATGTTAAAACTGATGCCAATCCCGGTGGGTGCGTACTGATGAAGAGTCCCAAACTAGGACGAAACAGCTGTCCAGTACTTCCAGGTTTTTCAATGGTTCTCTAACTAATGTCAGCTCATGATGAAATCCTGAAACCAATCAAATCCCTACAAACCAACACTTGAAAATCAATTAAGAAATGTGATTGAGGAAGGAGCTATTCATTTATTGAATATTACGTGGAAATTTTATTCATACTGCTGTCAAATAATACGTGAAATGTATTTAGAATGTCCTGAAGTCTGAATTCGTTTCAAAAACACGTTCATCATACAGTTTCCTTACAGAAGATGTAACACTTTTGGCATGAAGGGGAAATTTTATGAGAGATGTATTCAGGAAGAGATATTTGGATATCATTTAGATACGAGCCTGAGAAGCGTCACTCTGTCATGGAAAGCACACAATTAAAATTTAAGCAAAGAAACGTGGCCGCAGGTGTGAAATATCACCTAAGAAAAGACTTCTAGTTATGAGTTTCGAAATTGTAAATTTAGTATTATAACATAAAAGTCTAAGAACAATTGGCAGACAAGACGAGCGTGAAGTAGTCCTAGCAATATGCGCATCTTCAGTTAATTTTAGCCGCATTAATTTGGCCAAGAAATACAAATTGCAGTTTCACAAACGTCATTATCACAGTTGACCCGCTGAACTACAATATTCAATGCTGATGAAACCAGTCAGAAACCTAGATTCGATGTGTGTTCATTCTTGCAGAATGAACTGCATTTTCGCAAATGTGGTCTCTGATATCTCCAGTAGTCACAAAATTACACCTCGTTGATGTTTACTTACAGCAAATATGGAGCTCCTGAGTACATTCTTCAAAGTTACATAGTCTGACGAGTTCACTTTCATAACATGCACGTAGTCAAGACTACATTTTTACTGAATTCACTTGAATTTTCTGTTCCTTGGATGATAAAAATATTGATATCATGTTAGTTTATTCATGCAATCAGCAAGGTTATCGCAAATACATGTTCAGTGCGTAAAGTGTTCAGTCACGGTGTTCTCCTACGTGATACAACATAAGGGAATGCAAATTTTGGTTTCGGAAGAAGCCACACGAGAGGTGAACTATTCGCGGTGACAAATATTGTCAATTCCTTTTTCTTTATCGTCTTTCCATCTATGAGTACATTTACAACTATAAGAGCTGTAAAAGCAACCATCCTTCCCTCTCTTTTCCACCCCAAAAATACCCCACTGTTGAAAGTGTAACAAAGGCTGTTTCGAATTGATCAGATCAATTCCATTACAGACCAAATCACGCGAAATAATAAGAAGGTCATACAAAATAAAATATATGATAAAATACGCGGGAAACTTGTGCGATGCTTAAAGATACTTCAAAGAAAATGACTAAGTTACGGAGAGCCACTCAACGATTTCTTCCTGAACACAAAAGTTAGGCATTCTAGGATGGATTCCGTCAGTTTCTCCTATATGTAAAGTACGAACGCCACAATAGATCACTTAGTGATTTCGGAGAATCATGTTTTCAGAACACCTACCTACACAGCGTTGTTTCACATGTGTCAACCAAATTCACACCACACCTCTGAAAATCGCTCATCACCGCCTATTTAACTGTTGTTTTTTGTAAATTGCTGGAACACACCGTATATAAGAATATTCGTTTTCTGGAGTTTATCATTATTCGGGACTGAATATCGAATGCTTGATACCCAGTGTTCTAATAGTGGATCAATCCACGAATGATTCCGAATTGTCATTAATCAGATAATCAATTGAAGAATAAGTCAATGATTAAAAGTATTTATTGAGACTCACCTAGACAACCTGGGGTGATGTAATTGTTTCCACAAAAATGTGTGTACTGAATTATGAGTATTCAGCTTAATACAGGAAAACAATTTAAATAAATAATGATAAAACAATTAATGTTTAAGTTGTGGAGTGATCTGCAGACAACATCCATTTATGATAAGATCGCTGTCCAAAACAACAAGATATCGATAATTTACCAACCTCATGGAATATTTTGTACTCACAAAGACCGACAGGTTTTACGTCTGCATTTATATCAAATTATGCTTTAGAGATCTAAATATTTAATTTCAGATAGGTAGTTATTTCATAGGAATAAGACTTGAACAGCGAAGAAAATTTTCTTTTCGACGATTCATTTTCACAAGCTACTGTACATTCGTAATTATATTCAACAAAGAAATTATTAGACTAATCAGAAACCGGCGAAATGTGTCTTCGATAAAGGTATTACGTAATGTTAGTTGAAATCTGCAAGTGATGAATACTTTTAAATTAGAATGGAGGCAGAAGTTTGTGATCAATAAGATTGTCTGGAATGAACTGGAACTGGTGAAAAGACGATAAACTGTTAGTATACAAAATCTGTATGAAAACGCAGTGTTATTAATAAAGATTGACAGAGCGATAATAAAATATGGGTGATAGGAATTATAATTATTAATTATTATTATTTCAAGACTATAGTTGTAGATATACGCACATCATCAAATTATTTGATCTCATTTTATATCATGCTCTCGCTGACCATGCATATTCATAACTTACTGCCTATTGTTCCATCCCATTTTTATACTTGTTCCACAATACACCTTTCTGACATGATTCTTATTTGCCTTTACTGGCTACTGTACGCTTGAACTAAATGGATTTAAAATTGTACAGCCTGAAAAAGAACTTATTGAAAGCAATTATTCGCTCTAACTATTTTCTTCTGAATTACATAATTATTTTCACTTAAAAGCATAAGCGAAAAACAGGACCAGAGAAAATAGCAGAGCATCCCACTATATGCGGACTGTGAAATTGAACACTGACACGTATAGTACTCCACAATGTCACTTAGTTGGAAAATCTCGAGTGTGTGTTGAAATTTATCATAAGAGCGATAATCGAACACTACTCCATCATAAATTGTCAATTTTCCACTTCCTTGGTGGACAGATTTCCTTGCAGGAAATGTTTAATATGTTTCCAGCCTTGACGTTTGCTCATTCATCCGTCATCAATAGGCTTTATGAAAACTTCAATAGTCAGCTCACTTAGAAATGGACTCAAGTCGCACGAATATTTACATATCATTTGACTGTTTTAATTTGGTCATGCCATGTGTCTTACAAATACAATAACTTTTTCTAGGCAGGCATTTGTCCTATCCCTCTGTCTTGATAACATGCATAACTGAGGAAGCTTTGATATTCTGTCATTGAACAAAAATATAAAAATGAATTGAAGAAATCAATGAATAATGAGCACTGGATCATGATACGCCTGGATGAGGATTCCGGAATGATGATGGTGAACAAATCAAGATTTATTCATTTGCTCCCAGTTGACAATACTATGAATCAACCTCGTAGATCAGTAAATGATTTCGGAGATTTATGTTTTCAGAACGCCTACCTACACAATGTTGTCTGGCATATGTCAAACGAATTTCCATCACACCTGTGAAAATCTCTCATCAACGCCTATTAAACTGTTGTTTTATAAATTGCTGGAACGCAGAGTATATAAGGATATGCGTTTTCTTGAGTCTATCACTCTTCGAGACCAATTTTCGCAGCTTTGATGTTCAGTGTTCTAGTAGTGGATCAATCTGCGGATGATTCCGAATTGTGACAACGTCATTATTCAGGTAATCAATTTGTAACTCAATTCAGGTATCTAATTTGCATAATTGGACTCACCTGGACATTCTGGTGTGGCGTAATTGTTTTCATAATATTGCGTTTAGTGAATTACTGGTGTTCAGTTTTATGAAGAAAATTTAATTACTTATTTATGAAGCAGGATGTTTCAACTGTGGACCAAGCTCCAGACACTATCGATTTACGATAACAATTTATGATGACACTGTTACGTTCTGTGAAATTTTAGGTGTCGCCTTCGATGGCTTACTGTGAAATCTGCTGAACCCTTCTACACATTATCTTCATAATGAATAAGTCAGTTAGCGTGTCATTGGTATAACTGAATATTAATGAACACAATACTGCCGTTAGTACAAAATGAGATTTATTAATAGGAGGTTTACTAGGTACTGACGCACACAACAGTAGACTATGCAAACTAGTATCGTCCTACGACTTATCATCTGAAATGCGAATAATTTGCGATGCCATCTGAATATACCGATGACGATTCGGTAAGATGAGAATCGAAAAATGTGAATGAACGTAAGAACCCACATGAACACAAGGTGATTAAGAAATGACAAATGAAATATTCGTTAATAGCTTGGTTCACCGAAGGATAAAAGTGAAACATACTGCTTTCGGCTTGAAAAAGGATATATATATGTATATATGTAAACTCATACGGAAATCCACTAAATACATCTCTAAGACACAATACCAGGTAATTAATGCTCGCTGATGTATATGAATGTACTCTTTTTTTATTTTCACTAAAGCAGCATCAATTTATGCCTCAGAAATTTTTTCATAGAAATAGTTCCACTGTCCATCTAAAAATCATAGCCTGAAGTCATGAGATCCATCACACAAAAGAAGTACTATTCACCCTCGTCCTCTTTAGGTGTTGATGACAATAACTGGCAAGCTGAAACATGTCTAAAGAGCTTGGTGACATCGCGCTATTAGAATCATCTGACTGATAGTAATGGTTTCTGTAGAAATGAAACATTTTACAGTTTGAGAGGAAGTTGACATTAAGAGCTCAAATAACATTGGCATTCCCAATTGCTTCTATCAAGTTACTTCTGTGCTAGTCATAAAACGTGTGTGAATTGTGTCATGAACATCAAGAATAACAAAATCATGTATGCAAAGACAGAGATGAAGTTAATCTACAGGCCAATGTGTTAACTCATTGAAATTGATGTCGCTCTTAGGGTTACCTTCTCTAATTAAAAATACATGTATTCAACCAGAAGTTAATTTTAAAAGCAACAACACTTACCACTGACAATTGAAGTGTAAATCACTAACGTAAGCAAGCAGAAAAGCAGTGATGCTATTTTCATGGCTGTCTATTCCAAATGAAGATATGTGGGCAAAAGCTTTTTTACGATTATTTATATTGGGTCTTAAATCTTCAATTGAGTGGGACTAACTTGTCTATGCATTTACTGTGGCCATTCATGTTGAAGAAATGAAAGTCTTTTGTGTACTAGACACGTATTCAACATACATTGACTATGTCATACAATTTCCAGCATGAGAGAAGCTATTTGAAGTGATTGTGGGTAAGACATACTGTTTCACAGATGTCTGGTTCTTTTGACAAATCCAGTATATCTGTATTGTGTCTCAAATAGAACAAAGTGTCGTATTTATCACTGAACGCTGTTGTCAGATTAACACATTTGTAATGAGAATACGAAGCTCTGAGATTAGAAGAGAATCTGGGTACTATGGTAAACTCTAATTCCATCTTAAATAGAATAGTTTCAACTGATATAACGTTTTAACCATATCACTGTGTTATATCAGATAAAAGTAGGAAGTAGGAAGATTTTGTTTGGCGTAATATCATAATATTGTCACACCACCTTTTTCTGTAAAATTAAATAGGCGTCGTGCAATGAAGATGGGTTGAAATGTGTAAGCCTGGCTTCAACATGAAGAAACGCAGAGGCTCAGGAGTATTGAATCTAATCTGGATTGCATTCTTGCTGAAACATATTGATGTAGTACAGCGAGTAGGAAAGGGAACACTTTAAACACCTTATGCATTCATAATATCCAAATGGCAGTTGTGATTTAACTGCAGTGTGAGAGGCAAATTGACAATAGTCTGGTGAGCATACCACAGTATGCACAATATATCTGACCACTCATATAAACAGTTTCGATTATTACTTTGAAATGGTATCTGAGTAATTCTCCTTCATTTACTGTATCTGTAAAACTTTATGAATTAATTTATGGAAGATCTGAAAATGTGTGTACTTATATCAAACAACTCATCTATCCAATTAATGACTTTCGATACCGCAAATCCGTTTCTGTTGAACTATGAGGAAATGCTTAGTAATTCTGCATTACACAATTCATTCTAATTAAAAAAGCAAAATATGTTTCACTGAAATGGATTCGAGTCAGATTAGAGAGATCAGCAGCAAATATTCACTGGGTTCAATGATTACCTCAGATGAAAATAACATTTCTTCTATAAGAGTGTTGCACTTCCGATTCCTAATCTGTCAAGAATGGTTTCTTACAGCTCGAGTGGTTCACTCGCATTTTGCATGACTACTGACAAGTTTGAGCTCCATTCACAGTTAAATCACGAATGCATAGTAGATCCTTTGGATGCATAAATGAATGATGGTCTACAAGCATTGACTTTTTTGAGATAAGCCTTGCTGTTAGATATTAAAATATGGGCAAATGTGTCTATATTTCAACTTGGCGAAAAGATTCATTTAATAAATACAAGCGAGAATGAGTGTAATACAGACAATCCTTGAAATTTCAGTGGACCATCATGAACTGTGTTACGGTAAATTTTTATTTATTATTCCTATGCTTCAAAAGTTTAGAAGCTATTGTGAGGTTTCATTTCAGAGACTGGTTGGATATAACGCTATCGCAGCTTTTATGAGAACGTTTGACTATGTGTTGAGTCATGGTAATGAAAATAAAAGGCTTTTTCAGTTGTGTTGTAAATAGAGTAAGGAATAGTTTTAAATGAAGTCGGTCCATATTACCACCTCACAACGCAGAAAATAAAATAAACCCTTTTCAGTGTTTCTACAGCTATAGTTCAACAATCTGTGTTTACCAGTATCCGTGGCACAGAGATAGGCGTTTCTGAGTATGCAGACTCTTTTTGAGAAGGAAGGAACAAATCCTATGCAACCATTCAACTTAATCCAGAGTTTTCAGGTCACAGTATGATGAAAGATATGAAGAAATCATAAAGCGATAGAGTTAACATTTGCAAGATTTTAAGCAAAACTGAAGTCCATCCTCATTTCAACTAAACCAGTTCAGTTTCAACTAGATGAAAATATGTGCATGTTGAATGCAAGCCACATATCAATATCATATGCAACATATCTGACAACATTGTGTGGAGTTTCAAATGAACATAAAAATCTCTTCCAACTCATTTTCAACAGCTGGTCTAGCAATGTGATATGAGACTTCACTTGGTGCACCTCACATGAGTTTACTGTGCAGCCACCAGTGAACGGGATTCGCTAGTTTAATTAAATTTTGCATTCAAAGTTTCCACCACTGTGTTTCTGTTCAGTTCAAACATGAGAAACCGGAAATTCATGTTACATGCATAACTATTAAGTGAGCTGAAGTAGAATATTTATTAATAAATATTATTATCTGAACTGATCTGAATAACACATTTCGTTTGAAAATATTTTGATGGGAAAATTTTCATTCTGAAACTCACAGCTAACTGTTACGTCTTTGAAATCAGTCTTATTCACAAAGTAGGATAAAAATTTCAAATAAAGGATCAGTATACCAATACAGTGTTTCTGAAAATAAGATAAGACCTTGTAGTTGTGGAATTAAAATATCTTAGTATACGCCTATCTGTGTTGGGGAGTGTTTTGTAGCTGATTTCATTGTAAAAACACCATGAAATTAAGCGTGATGTTACTCCAATCTAGATAGGCATGTCAATGCATGTGAGTTGGAGTATCCTGTTGCTTGTTAGATATGCAATGAAAGAACATGTTAATAAATAATTAACAACAATAATTAGCCCACGTAATCAATTCCAGACGACTTTCACATGCTTCCTTTTAGATGATCACCAGGCCTGTTTTTCATGTATGTTGCTGATTAAATACTGATCCCTTGTTAACTAATTACCGATATTAATTCAGTCTTCATCCAAACCCATGGTGAAAACTATCGAGTTTTCATGAAATTATGAGTACAATTATGTAGCCATAAAATATTAGATGTAAATACCAAAGCACATTGGAAAGTGCAAAACACTTGAATCAGTTCAGTAAATTGACACCAATATCTCTCCATAATCCAAAAATGGCTAGGCATATATTAGAAGCATTCATTCGTTCGATCAACCAACTGTGCCCAATTAATTCTGAACTCAATCATTTAGCGATATAAGACAACGATCAGTGAAGATTCAATTCATGGACACTAAGATTCCAATCAGTTGATTGACTAGCAATGTTTCCACGTTATGACTTGGAATTTAACATGTGTGCAATGATAAGATTTGTCAAATAATCCAAAATGCCAACAAGCCGGTTATACTTCACCCTCCGTCTTCACTCCATCTTAAATTGACTTTTTTTGTGATGCACAGTCAACTACCCCCCCCTCAAAGTTCCCACTTTACCAGTCTTATTAATGGCTTAGCGAGGTAAAGAAGTGCATCGGCAGGGGATTGAACCTTGGATCACATGCGTAGTTAGCGAATATTCTACCTCTGTGCCACCAACACATGGGCTAAATCTACTACTCATACATTGCTGGAAGCCAGAGGGACTTCCTGGAGTTTTGACGGATAATCCTGATCGATGGTGTGGCGTGTAGTGAAATGTTCTCAATGATAGGTATCCGGATTCATCTGAACTAGATGTTGTAATGTGAATACACTAACTGTAAATCATGCTAAATGCCACACCCAATATATATTCAAAGCATGTTCAAGCTAACAAAATGTGACATTTAAAAGGCGTAATCACTTCAATCGGTGAGTGATGTAACCTGTTTAGAGATTAACTCAGTAGTAATACGCTACAACCGATCACATATTATGCTACACTAAAAAGGACTTGATGGTCCCTTCGCAATTAACAATTCTGTCTCTGATATGCTCTTAGCCATTCTCATTGACTTACCAAACATTTAGTCCAGCTTTTTTCTTCAGTATGTGGGGCGTGATCATCACGGTGTACGAATGAGAGGAAGATGTGTGGGTCAAATTTAGCAAAACTAATTATACTGTTAAATGGAAGTGATCAGCCAGGGATGATTATTACTCCAGGTGGTTTGAGTGGCTATGAATTCTGTGCAAAACGAAAGCCCGAATTTTCTGCAGAAGACAAAAACATGTATATATTTTGGAATGTCAATGAGGGTACCTTATACAAAAACATATTTTTCTCAGTAAAGCTGGTATCCCTTGTAAGTGAAACTTACTGGGATTAACAGTTTTATTTTATTTTATTTCTCAGTAAGAATCAGTCTTTTTAGTTTTCCACTGACAGCTGAATTTAGGTTAGCACTTGACTTCACAGTTACGAGTTCGAATGAATGAATGAGACATCCAGTCTTTCAAATGTGAATCTGGGATAAATCAGACTGATACATTTAATCGGAATACAGCTGAGAGAATTAGGATATCCATGTACAGCACGCCTAGGTAAAAGAGGAGGCATTTAAGTTGTCTATCGTTCGAATAAAATCTTGTGAGGCAGTTATTGAGAGGTCTAATTTAAACAGAAGGTTCATTGAGCGGTGGTCTCATTTTGTTCACCAAGGTTGTACTTTCGTTCTTCGGAGCAAATTATCCAGAAAAATTTATTCCATTCATCAATTACTTGAAATCTTTCGGAGTATTTTGTTATGGGGTTACAGCTTTTGAATTTTAGTTTCCAAATCATTGAATATGCAAATACGCTACTAATTGACTTATTCTTTGTTATCGCCAAATCTGTACATGTTCACACCTCAAAACACTAAGCAAAATCAAATTAGTGGTGTATATTGTGAATGCCACAGGGTTCAAAAGATTTTCAGAATATCCTGGAAAGCAATATCATTTCTGAAACTGTGCTAACGACTTGCATTTTCAAACAGTCAACCAGTCCTACTATTTTTTGGAATCGAATTCGATGGTGAAGTGGAAAAACACTAAGATGAAATTCCTTCTTCTAACTAAATGAAGGATAGGGACGATGAATTTCCACTCAAAACCTGTAATCAAGAACAACTGGACATAAATAAATGACAACTTATGTTGGCTCTCTCTTGTCATCATATTTCACACTATGCTCAACAAATTCTTGCTAAGTGAATTTGCATTTATGTTAGCTATATTATTCGAAATACTCTCCTATGGAGTTGTAGTCTGTTTAACAGGAATTTTTCCATTCCTGTTGTAGGTGGTTGGTGAATAATCATTTCAAAGATCACAAATTCATTGTTGACATTAAAATCTCGTAGCATCTGGTAGGATGGTTGGTTAGTTGATGCCTTTCATATTTTAACATTTCGACGAGGAAGAGAATAACTTTCACTGCCTAATAGCCAACCGAAAACTAGATGGCACAAATTGTTGAAAAAAATAAGATGAAAAGAAAAGGCGTTCAGCAAAGAGTTACTCTTTTCGGCGATATCATCCTCAAGCTGTACAAACCGCAAATTTATAGTAATTTTTTCTTGGCAACAAAAGGAATATTTCCAAAGATGCAATTGTTAATTTTTGACAACAAATTGCGTAATTTAGAAGGCGTAAATCGGTTAGAAACTAAAATAAAGTTACAAAAGTAGGTTGGGTGACGTAATCTAATTGCTAGGGTTCAATAAAAATGAATGAGAGTCAAGTTAATAATCTGAGTAGAATTCACTTGAAAATGGATGAGAGTTAAGTTGATAAGCTGAGTAGAATTCACTTAAAAATAAACGAAAATGGAGTTAGCAACAGTTGTCATGAGGGTAGAGATTTAATAGAGGGTGGGGGCAGAAAATAATGCAATTAAGAAACAGACAAACAAAGAAGAAAGAGGTAGACAAAATTACGTATTTGGTGTTGAGATAGATCAGGACCACTGTAGATTTAGTGACTGAACAAACTTCTTTTGTATGCAGAGTTCAGGATTCAATATGTGAATTGTTATTGCTTCTGCAGTTTGAAGAAGTTTAATTCGTACTCTTTTGGCTAGATTCCCACGTATTGTGTAGATAACTGAGAAGTTGCTTTGTGGGTTTGCTTGGTGTCCGGATTCGATCAGGTGTTCTAGGATAGAGCTGTGGCGGGGGATCTTCTTTCTCCTTTATAAAACCATGAAGGTAAGTGTTCGATGATTCGTTTGGATAGCAAACGCTGGGTACGCCCGATATACCTAGCTCCACATGAGCAGGTGAATTGGTAGATGCACATTGATGAGGCCCCCAGTGGAAGCCAGTGAAAAATAAGATGAACATTTCAGTGCATTCATAGATATCTCATTGGTTTCTGTGTCCATCTGCCACAAAAGGTCAGGCAAACTTGAAATTTAACAGATTTCAAAATGCCATAACAATATAAGGGATCAAATTTCATTCAATTCTCAACCACAAAATATCGCCAAATATATTTCTATTTCCTTAACATTTATTAAGACAATAAATATCTCCTATGGAAACACTCATCCTTAGTTTAAAGTAGTCACATGCTTTGGTTATTAATTGTGAAGCTGGTCATTAATATCATGTGATCGAACGACATCCTGGAAAGGGACCACCTCATCACTGCAGCTGTAGCGGTATGCAGGGAACAGGAATTTCCTTGAACTTTATTTAAATGAAATAATTTTGAGACATCTCTTTATTCACCACTACCTGTCAGATGGAAAACAATCATAGTACTGAACACTTTAGAGCCTTTCACTCACAAGTTCATAGACATGTGATCAAATAAACAGTCAGAAATCCTCCTTTCTTTTCGTCCACCACGCGAGTGAATGTATGTACACGTGAACCGATGGATACAATTGGAGGTAACATAAAAGGTAGCCTTTTAAAACTTGAATTGTTTCAGTAGGCACCAGGTTTATGAACACTGGTTTCTGCTCAACTACGTCTAGCTTCGAATTCATAATCGGTGCTTCTATAACATTCTTATAATTATTTCTGCATGTAGCAATAAACCTACCAAAATCTTTTTATACCTTATACCATACCATTAATGGCCCTCACGCTCACGTTGTTCATCAAAATCAAATATGTATGAATATTTAGTAATATTTATATTAAAATCATTCTTGGTTGAATCTCAGCTGAAAATGATCAACATAATGACATGGTGCATATTACCTTCCTCAGTTTCTTGTTTCTCCTCTGTTCAAAATAATCCAGGTTTAGTTAGAAGCAGGAAAATGATATCTTCATCTATTTAGAGCCTTATATGTTAACGAAGATAAAAAATAAACTAAACGGAGCTTTTGTAAAAGGTGGAAAAAGCTTGGAGCAAAAACCTTCTGCTCTATTCATTAAGTCACTAGAGTGTATGCTGGGTAGCAGAATATTTACCAGTAAGTTGTAATGAGAAAATCAATGCATTTCATAAAAAACTGGTAAAGTTTCAATCGACCACTACCTGGAGTAATCGGACTAAGTCAACTTATCAGATAACAAAAATACTACAGTTATACATAAAAGTTACAACTTTTTAATACTTTAATACTTTAGATAAGTGAAAAAGACAGAAAAGTTAAAAGATGAAAATCTAAAACAGCAGAAAGAAAAAACAAGATTTGTCTTGTCTCATTCAAAAAGTGTCTTTCTGTCATGATATTCAAAGTCGTTTTTATGCTCAATGTCTTCTTATGCTCTTTATAAGCGTTTTGCAAAATTCAGTTGTAAAATAGTCGCGTATTTCAACCTCTGTGTGTTAAAACATGACACACACGCACACGGACCATTCTCATTACTATTTACAGCAGTTCACAATCTTATCTACATTTTCATTTTCGCCTTGCAAATCAATATTCACTGTCATATATTGTATAGTATATTTAGTAATCTCTAACAGAATGGAATATTCTTCTTTCATTTTAACGCACACAGATGTTTCATCTAGAAAGCGCTGTTTAGAAAAGTTAAAAGAATATCCAAGATTTATACTGGAAATTCAACAGAGTGTGGCACGAAAAAGTAAATGACTTTCCCTATTCTGAAGCTTAGGTGACCAAGCAAACTACTCCGTGATAAGAACTAATCGTGAAAATATAGACAATGGTACTATTTCCGCCACGTTTCGTGCATTCAAATATCCGTTCTAAGTAGACGCTGTCAAATCTGACTGGTAAATATACACTTATGAGTCAGTCTTCGAATACTTGCAATCTCCTGATGTGTGCATATCTCCCCTATAACATACTACCAATAAGCCGGAAAGATGTCTCATATAAATGCGACAATTTTCAAATATTTCAGAATATTTGGGTAGCATGAATTCATCTGAACAGCTGAAAGATATGCCAGTTTTACTGTACTTGATTAATTTTAACCTGAGGAAGCTGCAATTTCAGTCATTAGTAAAACTGTCTTACTAGTTTGCATTTTGTAACAGACAGTTTTCCTATCTGCGCTAGCCACGGCCACTTCATCATACACAAAGGTAATCACCATTATTATTGCAAGTAATCTTCAAGAAAATACCAAGAGTTCATTAAATATATAAAGCGCCTTATTTAACATATTTTGGATATGATGAGTGATTATTCTTATTGTTGTACTATATATGTGTTCATTATTGCTATTTGTTTGTATTTATTGCTTCTTCGTTGTTCTCAGTTTACTGAAGCTAAGAGTGTAGCCACCAAGATCAACTCATTGTAGCATTACCAGCCTCCTACAGTATACCTGTCCAAAATATCCTTGAGAAAGGCAAAGTCACAAAACACTCAAAAGACAGCAAACAGACGATTATTTGTTATTTTTAATTATGTGTAATTCTGTCCTACAAAAACCCCAGTTATGCAATCAAGCTAATTTTCTAACATGAAATTAGTGCTTTAGAACAAAATTAGTCAACAAAAGTTCAGTTGTAACCAGTAGTTGAGAATCAAGTAGAATATTCTCAACAAGGTGGGATCAAAACTCTATCCATGGGAACCACACATTGACGCTTCTTCCAAACAGTCCATGATTAGAAACACCTTGATTCATTCAAACAAAATTACATGGTAATACCATAAATATATAATGTACAAACAACCACAAGGAGAAGCAGCGAAATTAAAAAATACACAGATACAGAGACAAATAGTGAGGATCGAATCAATAAATGATATGCAGTCTTGGAGAAAAAGGGATGAAAACTTCGAATTTAAGTGAAACATCCAAATAAGACTAATTATTTTGACTAGATTATTCAGGAGGGATTTTCTAAGCAATTTTTCCGTTAGAATAGATGCACTTTCTTTATGGGGTGGGTAGCTTCACCCTAAACCTCTCCTCCTTTCCGAGACTAGGACCTGATTGTATTCTACATTTAAAAGACAGAATGCAATAAGCTCTCCGGAACACGGCTGTGTGATCACTGTATTCCCCATTTTGTCGTCTGGTTCACTGCTATTCGGTGAATGCTAATTATAATTACGAGTAAAATTTGAGTTAGCCGAAATTAGGTAACTACCATGTCTATATCACGAAACACAGACACATAGCTACGCACTCAAGATTTTTTCGATTTTTAAGAAACTCTGCTTGAAGTTGACAATATTCCATTTACAAGTACTTACAGATATTTTTTATCAACAGGGACGTCACTAGCTAATGAACAATACTCTTCATTTGCGCAACACGATTAATGTGATGCGAAGAGGAGATAATGAAAGCATGTGGACAGACGGGGTGATGAGGCAGGTGATGAATAATTTGGCAGAGAAACGAACGCAATTGAGACGTACAGCTGTAGCCATGTGTTCTTCTAGGAAATAAAGGAGACAATAATAATCATGATAGTAATAATAATATCAATAATAATAATAATCATGATAATAATTATCTTGAAATGATCTTCATTATGACTGCAATCGGGAACTCCAGAATGTAGTCATCATCCTTGTCTGTAAGGTGATTTTGCCCTCGAGATTCAATGTTAATACTAACAATGTTTAAGATGTTCGTACACCACAAGTTGGCGAGTTCCATTGACACATGTTTAAGTAAATCATTATTATCATTATTACTTTCAAATACTTACCAAGTGAGTAATTAGTCAATATTCAGGGAAATAATAATCACTGTCACCTAGCTTCCTTAGACGAGACAGACAGCTGGCTTCAATCGAAAACAACAAGTATGCAAAATGTAAGTAAGAATTATTCCTACTGGTTAGATATACTTGTCGTACCTTTGGCAAGAGGAGATGAAGAATGCCAGTCAGAAGCAATCAGATTACTGAAATTGATGAATGGCATATAATTAGGTTGATACCTTGGAATAGGAGCTAAGGAGTCATCAAATACATAAATATATCGAAATCTGGATCATGTGGCTTGATATCAGCAACCAAATTCTCTGTCATATGTCATGGTATCCCTTATAAATATGTAAGACAGAGAAAACGCTACTTACTTACCACTCCGGTACGGTCCGGTAATAACAAGGGGTTGGCAAGGTGTCATTGTTAGTGTCTTTTATTATATACTTTGACAACACCGTCTCGAAATGATGAAATGGGGGAAATACGACAACGGTAATGTATTATCCATCTCGTGGCACCTCTTCCCTAGATGCGCATTCACCTTTCCAGAAATCCCAATCTCGTCAGTAAAATCTGGACTAGCTGCATCCACCAAAGCGGCATTATTCATGCAGTTTACCAGAAAGGCATTTTCTTCCTGTCTTACAACTCGCTGCATTATCTTTAATATCTCCACATTATCTGAGTTGTTTTCCTCCTGATGGTGATGATGATGCTGCTGCGAATAAAGATGGAAAACTAGTCTACACAGAAAATGTCACTCACTCACTTACTCACTCACCTGTATGCCTAATAAATTCTGTAATAGTGGTATTTGAAAGTAAGCAGCACCGCTTATATACCTCTCTCTAGCCTTCACCCAGACACACACACGTTTGCCTCATTTCTCCGTTTGTATTAGCTAGTTAGTTTTGCATGTATGTGATCTGATATCTGGCGGTAGTGGTGTGCAAATGAAACATCCATTACCGACATTTTACTTATTCAAGTATCCTATCTCACCTGTGTGTGGTCCACAACGGAAAACTCAGCGAGGCGTTTGGAGTAAACACAGGAGTCAGACAAGTGTGCTTATTATCACTGGAGTATGGGTCAGACAGTGAAAAACGAGAAGACAGAGATATTCTGGACCGACGTGAAGAATCTAAAAGACCAGGACTTCTCGGATCATTTATGTCTGATGTCACACAAAATCGAAGAATTACAAGCGAAAACCGACAAACTGGTCGAATAAGCAGCAAAGACAGGACTTCAGGTGGACATAGACAAGACGGAGGTTATGAAAATAACCAACCAACCAACAACAACAGCATCCAGCGCCAATCACGATCAACGGGAGGGATATGAATGAGGTTACTTCTTTCACTTATCTAGTGAGCATTGTCTCAACTACAGGAGGAACGGACGAGGATGTCAAATCGAGAATCGGGATAGCATGAAACACATTCACCAACCTGGAACCAATCTGGAAATCTTCATCACTCAGCCTGCATCAACAACAAAATTCGGATTTTCAATACAAACGTGAAGTCACTTCTTCTATACGGATCTGAAACTTGGCGGGTCACAAAGAATATTTCCAACAGCCTGTTGCAGACATTTATCAACAACTCTTTTCTCTCTATACTGCAGATCAGATGACCGGAAAGAATCGCCAACTAGAAACTATGGGAAGAAATAAAACAACAACCAATTGCCCAACAAATATGCAGGAGAAAGTTGAGATGGATTGGAAACTCGATGAGGAGTCCGCTAGGTAACATCGCGCGTCAGGCCCTCGAGTGGAACGCGAAAGGGAAGCGGCGAGTAGGACGTCTAAGAGTGGCATGGAGGAGATCGTGTGAAGAAGAGCTGAAACAGTATGGACTGACATGGACGCTGGTGAAAAATACAACAGAATACAGAAACAAGTGGAGACGTGCAGTTGAAGCCCTATGTTCCTCTAGGAACCCAAGGGAACACTAATAATAATATAATCTCATCTGTGTGATATTTCAATTTTCACACCACACCCCCAACCCTTCTTGTTGGTTCGTTTTTATTTTTAGCGAAATACAATCTAAATTCTCCGTTACATTTCACTCATTCATTCATCAATTCATTCACTCGTGACAAGTATTACATTAGTGGTTTCACCTGTAGTAGTATTAGTAGTATGTAGCCGAAATTTTGTTCTGATATCTCTTTTGTTTTGTTTTGTTTCCAATAATCGTCTTGTCATCATTATCATGATCATCAGCATCAGCCTAGGTGAATCTTTATCACCATCAGATATTGCTAAACGTAAATTGTGACAAGTACAATCTACAAATAGTAGTGCATACATTGATAGTGGTGAGTGCCTTAAACATATCTGCCTGATATGTTCTATTTCTTATAAATTGTTTTCGGTTTTACATTTTCGACCTCATGTTAACTGAATCGTTGTCATTAAATTTCGTAACATTTCACTGACGAGATATATTTTACTCCTCACTCACCAGTAGAATGCATCACACTGCACTACACTACATTAACACACTCACCCCACCCCATCCTCTATTTAGTTTGTAAATTAATTTTTAACTTTGTTGCTTTTCATATTTGACCTCGATCTTGTCAAGTGAACTGTAATCATACTTATTAGGGAGAAGGATAGACAAGATGATGATGATGATGATCATGATATCAAAGTGATAATAACTGAGTTATCACCACCCTCGCTCCCTCCCTACCAAGTTGGGTAGTGGTTGGGTGCATTTATATTTTCCTAGTACTCGTAGTAAGAGTCGTCACTTGAGGGATGAAATTTCACTGAATTGTCAACTACGAAATACTGCTAATTATTTTTTTTATTTCCTTATCATCTACTGTGACAATGAAATGCGTGCTAGGAAAACGCTCATTGGTAGTTTAAAGTAATCACATGCTTTGGTTATTAATTGTTAAGTTGGTCATAGATATCATGTGACTGGACAACATCCTGGAAAGGATAATAATTATTTTAACCGTCCAATGACTGCAGCTACAACGGTATGCAGGCAACCGGAATTACTTTGAGCTTCATTCAACTTTAATAATTTTCATATCATTTATCTCTTCATTATAATAAAGATTTTGTATTTCCCAAAGAATGAAAAACAAAACGATATTGTTTTTACTCACGTTTCGCTACTTAATGCTAATAACTTTATCAAAGTATTATTAAACCGGAGCTTGACTGCGTCTTCTATCAGTAGCTGAAGCGGTGGCAATTAATACCAGAATACCATCTTTTTGCATACAGAAGAAGTATGTTCAACCACTATGTTTACCTTGGCATACAATAAAGCCAACAATTCCTTCATTTACACTATAAATTCCTTTCACAATTCTCTTTTCTTTTCTTCTTCTATTCCTCTGTTTCATTGACAATCGTTCATTTTCGACTTTTATGATTTCATGACCTTTCTTATGATTTTATTACCTAAGGTTAAGTAGTGCTTTTCTAACTTGCTATCGTATTTACAAAATCCTGTTCATTCCACTTCATTATATTCATTATTATTATTTGACAATCATTCACCAGTAGTGCTTGTAATTTTACACCATATCATCGTTATAATTTTACAATCTTTCTCACTGTCGTTATTTTCAACCTTGAACTTATGTCTAGTCTGCTTCATTCGTTGGTCTATTTCCATATTGTCTCACACATCCTGATTACACACACTCTCGAAACATGTATTTTTATACACACATCAATAAATTAAATTGCTTCATCTGATCTTGTCCCATGTTCTCATTGGCCATACATTCAAAAAAAATCTGACTATTGTTCAATCCTATCCTGTACTTGTTCCACAACACACTTTCTGATATGATTCTAATTTGCCGTTACTGGCTACTGTATGCTTAAATTAATGGATTTATAATTGTAGAGCCTGAAGAGGAAATTATTGAAAACAATTATTCGCTCTAAATATTTCGTTCTGAATAAATTATGGGAATATTCAATTTAATTTACAAAATCTCATCATATATATAACAATGAATTAAGAGGTGAGAAAATAGACGTAGGTCAAGTTAAAGGGACATATTGAAAGTTAAAATGACAATGAAGATCAATAAACCAAATGACAAAGGTAAAAGTACATCTGTTATGGTATCAAAATAAAGTTGACTAACTTGATCATCGTTCATCAGTCTGGGTCATTTTTCGTTGTCCAGTTAGCCAATTGGTGAAGATAACAAAACCACGTGTAGATTGTTGCATTTGACCAGTGTGTGAAATTATAAAAGCAGTGTGTTTACACAGTGAACTTGCATATCACATTCTTGTTGATTTTGTCACTTCATGGAGGAGGGAGATGTTGTAACCAAGTCAGATTCTGCTTTAGTCCGTCATTCCTATTCAGGCAATTTGGATTCTTCTTGATATGAAGTGCTTTCGATATTAGACGTTCCTTGTGATTTCTGGATGATGATTTCAATATTGTCAAAATCAATTTTGTCGCCTGATTCTCTAGGGTGTAGATTTATGTCTGATGATTTTTCAAGCTTTTGTAGTTCAACCGGATTTCTCGGTGGTCAAACAGATGCTCTACGGTATTCATTTCTTTTGATTTTGATTTCTCAAAATGTTTGTTCGATGTATATCGCATCACTTTCCAAACAAGCATTTTATTTCATAGACACAATCAGATAGAGAATCTTTAGGGATTTGGTCTTTTACATGGACAAGGTTGTTTCGTAGTGTGTCTGATGTTTTGAAGAAAACTCTGATGTCGAGCTTACTGACTACTCTTCTGATATCGTCTATGAAATGACGACTGTTGAGGTCCATATTTTCGGAATGTGTTTTCGCCCATACTTAATGTCTGTGTTGATTTTGTTAATGAAGTTCCTTTGGTAGTTGTTTGCTTGAGAGTTTCAGTAATGTTTGATATTTCTTCTTCATTTTCTGTCTCATCTGTTATCAGAGAGTGTGCTCGTCTAAGAATACTTGAAACAACTGAAATCTTTGCGCTGATGTGGTGTGATGATTTGAAGTTTAAATATTTATTGGAGTGGTTTTTCTCCCTGAATATGGATATACTAAAATGTCCGTTTTCTCTTCTCTTAACTAGGCAGTCTAGAAATGGTAGTTCACCGACGTCTGATTCTGCTTACGAAGTAAACTGGATTCTGTGAGATGCACAGTTTATTTTTCCTAGGAATGAAATGTGTAGATCTCATTTTAATACTACAAAAGTATCATCTACATACCTCAACCATATTTTATGAATGAGTATTCTTAAAAAGACGTTATTTTCAAATTTATTCATGAAAAGGTCAGCGACTGTTGGGGAGACTGGAGAACCTATTGCAACTCCATTTGTCTGTCTATATAAACACCCTTTAAATGTAAAATAATTACATTCTAAACAGAATTTCAAGCTCCCCTTAATTATTTGACTGGTGTCCAGTGTACATCTTTGTGATGATAGCGTTGTAACTGGTTCTGGTAGACTGAAAATGATATCAAGACTTTCGGTAATAGGGATACTAGTATATAATGAGTTAATAAAATAGCTTACCATAATGTCTTCTTTATCAATTTCTCGATGTTCAATTTAGGATTTGATTTTTTAACAATATTTTGAATGTCTTTTTGTAGCGGTTTTAGTACCGAGAGTAAGTGTTTAGATAGTTTGTATGTCGGTGAGTTGGTGAAATCTATTACTGGTCACAATGGAACTGTGCGTTTATGTATATTTGGTTGACCGCAGAATCTTGAAGGTACATAAGAGTCTGGTTTTGGTTTAAACCACAGAAAATTTCCAATTTCGGTTTTCATCTCTCTAAAGAGTCTGTTTGTACTTTGTTTCATTTTGTTTAATTCGGCGGACTTCTTCTTCTCTTCAATAAGTAACTCAACTACATTTATCCTGTCATTTTATTACTTTTGAATGTCAGTTATAGAAAGACTGGTTTCTCCTTCACTTTGTCTGACGTCGAATTCATAATAGGTACTTCTGAATAATTTTTCAGCTTATTTCTGCATGTACTACCATACCTACGAAAGACGTTTATAGCTTCATACTTTACCGTTTATTAGTGGCCTTCACATTCTCGATCAACATCCAATGCATGTGAATAGTTCGTAAATTGATATTGAAATCTTTCTGGGTTGTAGCGAAGTTGAAATTGACCAAAGAAATGAAATGGGGTGGCATAACCTTCCTCAGTTTCTTGTTTCCCCATCTGTTCAAAATAATCTGCTTGTAGTTATCAACAGGAAAACTATATTTTCATTTAACAGGACACGTAAGTGTTAACGAAGGTACAAAATAAACAAATTGTTCTGCTGTGAAATGCAGCGCATTTCATAAAAATCTGGTAAGTTTTTAATCGACCACTCCTTTAGAGCAATCGGACTGAGTCAATTTATCAGATAACAAAAATACTACAGTTATAAATAGAAGTTACTACTTATCGCAGTTTAATACTTTAGATAAGTGAAAAAGACAGAAAAGTTAAAAGATGAAAATCTGAAAGATCAGAAATAAAAAAGAAAATCTATCATGTCTCATTCAAAGTTGTTTTTCTGCCCAGGTTCTTGTAATATGCTTGATAAACGTTTTTCAAGATTTAATATCGAAAGAGATGACACATTTCAAATTCTGCTTGTTAAAATGTGTCCTACTTACACACGCGCACACACACGCATCATTTTCATTACTATTTATAGTAGTTCAAAATTCTATCTCCATTTTCACTATCGCCTTGCAAATCATTAATCATTGTGAGATTTTCTAAACGATATTTGGTGATTGCAGAATGAATAGACCCCTATTCTACGTTCCAGATATAAGAACAAAATACCACCTTATTTCGTCTCCTCAATGTGGATATTCCAGTCTGACTGCTGCTATGGAGCCAGCTACATTAGGCAAACAATTAGGCAGATTCATCGCCGCATTTCCGAATATCCTCCAACATGGTTATGCAAGGAATAGACGATATCCATTCGAAGCTCTTTTTAAACACACGTAGATCGTGAATCTAAAGTTCACGATGAAACAGCATTTAAATTTATTTTGCTTTAAAAACAGTCCATCTTGCAAATACAGCTGAAGTCATAACAGTGCACCGGAAATGCTCAAATTTGTTTGCTCGCAAGAAATTCGTACAACCAATTTGCTTATCTTGGCCATCGTTACATGTATGTATAAGCCAGGCAAATTCACCCTCTCCTCCTAAACCTTTTGAAAATTAAAGTCGTCCAAATCGTTTTATTTTTACATAATAATCCGTTGCGTCATCAACTTGAACACTCGCCTACACTTCAGTTACACTCAATTTCTCCATAATAACGCATTATGCAATTCACTTGTTGTAACCGCTTTTATCTTCTAATTGTGTGTAACAACTCTCTGTGTTCATAATCAACATCTTGACATGTTGACATATGTATGTTTATTTATATATCAGAGTAGAGCCAAAGATGAGGACAGAATTGAAAACTATATATTTCTTCTCTAAATCCTTTTGCTTTGCAAATATCTTAATGGGGATTTTTTCCACAACATGTCATCCACAATGTATTCTGATATTTCACAGGGTTAAGTTATTTATTTATTACGCGATTTCTGGAAACACCATACATTTGACCAACAGAGTCTTCCTTTGCTTTATTGTCTTTCATCTTCTTCATAAAAGCGTTTTATGAACTAAGTAGTAGTTTTACCTTCACTCACAGGTACAGAATTAGCTTCCATGAGTGATCCTCACACAATTGCATTGCCTGGTCATAAGTTATAATGTCGGATGACTTTTTCCACAAGGTTTTTGTTGCTTTCATAAGTAAAACTCTTCGGGTCATCTGAATAAGGAGTTAATTTGATTACTCGACCAAGTAGAGTAATATTACAATAATATATTACAAAATACAATCTGCTCTCTCATTATGTAGTTTTCAGGTGTGTTTTGTCGAAGAAACCTCACGTCTGATACTTAAGTTGCCACTCTGGAAGATCCTATTTTCCTAAATTTTCAATAATAAACCCCTAATAATGACATTGAAATATTAAATGTTTAGCAAGCTACTTATAAGTAGTATGAAATGTACTGAGAATTCAGACTTTACATTCACATTTCGGAATGCGTGCATTGTTCAACGTTATTTTGATTTTATGCATTAACAAACAGATGAAAATACTTTGTATGAAAAAGTGAAGACGTTCAGTGAAGAGACTCTTTTTGGCACACTCATTCAAATAGTTGTACGATCGCATTTATATACAAATATTTTAGTGTGTGCGCGCAAGATCTTTTTCAAGTTTAGATAATTAATTAGGTGATACAATAATGATCTAATATAGAAGAGAGGTTAATTGGACAGCAACTAAAGTAAGATTGAGTTATTAAGTTTGATGACGTTATATACTTGACATTTCCTACCTCCATACCCTGATTACCTGAAAGCGAGAAAGATTATATTTTGTAGTCGGAGGTGTTCATTGGTGCATCATCTTTCGTAAGTGTGCAAAATTGACGATTTTTCTGACATTTGAGAGACAAACACCAGCTGAAGAAATAAAAGACATTTATGAGTATATTCCTGCACATAATTGGCTTTACGTTTCACTATGTCGAGTCATAATGCAGCTCACATAGATTATCTTGATGTGCTTTTAGTTTTGGATTCTATTAAGGATGATATTATAAAGACATTACATTTACCAAAACTCCATTTGAATCATTATTGCTTCTATATATCCTATAAGACGCATTTCGTATAGATCATGCTAACCTTTGACTTCAATCAGAACTAATGTGGTTGACTATAACATGGATTGAATAGTACCGATGTTCAATGCATCTCACAATTTTGTTTAGAAACATTTGAGCTACTTATCCATTGATAGTAGTATAAGGGTTTCGCACACACGTTTTCTTCAAGTTTCGTTTCTTATTATGCCTATTAAAATTTTGTTCAGCTGAGACTAATGGAGACTACTCTGTCATCGGCAGATTTCCGTTAACGGATAATCTCAAAGACTTCTGTGGTTTTACTACGTGCATTTACCCTTTCTGACGGGTTAGTGTACATCAGCTCAACTGAAATTATTTTATGGTGTTACAGTAGTCATTATCTTGTTTCTGGACTAAAGTTTCGTCATTACTTACTCATTATTTATTCGCTGAGGAATGGCTCGTTTTTTTTGTTTCATCGGATGAATACGTTAGCATAAACGAGATTAACCACTGCTTACCAGCTGAATTCCATTCCTTTGTTTACAATGGAACTTTTCCAGCCGTATCTGTTAGTGATCATTCACTACAAAAATAATTACTGTAATCAAATTATGGGATTAGTCATTCATTAGTTCCCTCCTTTAGTTAACAAATTTCTTTAAATAGTTACACGCACTGCATTATCAATTTCAAGTAGAATCTTTCAAAAGATCAAAAGATCTCCAGGGAGTAGGTTTGTGTGTATTCCTCTTGTTATGAACATGGTGTGATTGGTAAAATGTTTGGAAAATCGCTCCCGGGCGGTCTTTAATCACAACATTTATATTAATTTAAACGTTCAAACCAACGCTGCATTTATTACACGTATTTTCTTTAGACCGTATATATCTTCAGTTTGACTTTTAATATCCGCCGTTGCCCTTGTTTAATCGCCTATTCTATTAATTCTCTCCCTGTTTAATCTCTTTCTTGAATGCTTCCCTTTGTGGCTGTGGCTACATTGACAATGTGTTGTTTAACGAAATAATGTTTGTTTGAGTGAATGAAGATCATTCTGACACTAGACTGTGGAAATTGTCAGTGTAATTCTTGTGGACAAAGAATTTGAACCCACTTCATGAAGAATATTCTCCTCAGTCTTACAGTCGAACTTTGTTTAACTAATTTTGTCTTACAGTACTTGTTTTGTATATAGAAATAATAATAATTTGCTTTATTCCAAAACAGTACTTGTGATACAGAATGGAATTCTAAGCACTTTAACTACAGTGTTGCATCCAGGTAGTACATTATCAATGCATAAAATTCTACACAGATTAAGCAAATCTCAGTTCATTGTGACAATAACATATTGGCATGTCAGTAGCAAAGCCAAAGTTGAACAGTGTCTCAAGGTGTTAGAAAAGTAGGTGCTATCATATGTACTGGCGTATCCGGTAGAAAGAAACAAACCAGCACATAACAGAAAAAAGGAGAGAAGAGGAAAAGAAAGAAAGAAAAAGTTGTACCTATAAATGACATGAGACATGACATGACAATGCAGAATAACAGAAAATAGTAGGATGGTAAGATGGTTTATTCTATATGCAAAGTCTGTAAATAAACGACAATAAAATGTACAATAATACTTCTGATCGTATTTCTTCAACCCTCTATCCACGAGTAAGCAACGGTAGCTATTGTTGTCTCTCGCCAAATGCAGACCAGTTCACATAAACAAACATTCATTGTTCACTAACAGTGAGAATCAACTTAGATTCCAGCCACCAGCAATCGTGTTTTGCTGTATTTGAAAAGTTTTGTGACTTTGCTTGTCTCAAACAATTTTCAGTCAGCTATATGAAAGGACGCTGAGACTGAATTCCTGAAACCCGACCACAACGTGTCGGTCATAGGAACTATAACAACAATGAAAGGGATATAAGTCCGTTGGTGTCAGGTATGGTCTAAACCTCTAGAAATACACATAAACAACCATTGTTTGAGAATATTCATTTTTGGATTTTGGATCTACTTGGCGATAGTTTCCTCATTTCAAGTTATTTGGGGTTGAATGGGTCGTAGAATAAATCGACATGGTAGATTGACAATTAATAGCTGCAGTGTTGACAAATAAATCCCTTAATGCGTATTACGACAGTTGAGTGGTTCACCGTTTTCACATTATTTTAGCCCTTATGGAGGTGAGTGAATAGTCTTGAATGCTTCACGCTTCAGCGCAAAGGAGTTGGAAATATGCTTCAAACACACTGCGTGAACATTTTAGATCATTTTTGAATGTTTTAGTAATTTGCCCCCATATCGCGACAAATCGTTGACATTAAAATCATCCCTGGTTGTATACCGTTGAAAAATACCAACGAACTAATATGAGGTAACTTTGTCAATTTCTTCTTTCTATTCAGTTCAAAATGATCTAGTGCCACTCACCCATGTCATTATTCAATTGAACCTTTGAGTGTTCGAGAAGATACAGCATAAACAAAATAATGGATAAATAAAAAGTGAGAGCAGTTTTGCAACAAACTCTCCACGCAATACATTCAGTCATTACACTGTTATGCAGAGTAACAAAATATGTACCAGTAAGTTATACAGACAGAATCAATGAATTTTGTATAACGCTTTTAAAGTTTCAATCAACCACTACCTCGAGTAATCTGACTGTGTCAGCTTATCAGACAACAAAACTACTAGAGTTCTCAATAAAAGCTACCGCTTATCGTAGTTAACTACCCTAGATAAAAAAAACAGAAAAGCTAAAAGTTGCAAATCTAAAACAACAGACAGAAAAAGCAAAACTGGTCTTGTTTCGTACAAAACATCTCTTTATATCACCATATTCAAATTCGGTTTTCTTCACAATCTCCTTTGATGTTCTCTTTTAAGGTTTTTCGAAATTCAATAGCGAGAGCATCGCACATTTTATCTTCTGTGTATCATTCTCACTTATATTTACGACAGTTCACTGTTGCTTCTTTTCAATGTCTCTTTGCAAGTCATTATTCTCAGTCGAATATTGTAAACTATATTTCGTTAACTACGAGAGAATATTCTCCCATCACTTTAAAACATATAAATTTTTCAACTGAAAGTCTCCTTTGAGAAAAGTCAAGAGAAAGAGAGAACTTTGTATCTGGAGCTGGACTGAATATCGCTCGAAAGAATAACTGGTTTTTTGTATTCGGCAAATAAGGGGTCATCCAAAATATTCCAGGATAACAAATATTCGCAAATGTACAGATGACATAAATATTTTCATCGCATTTCACACAACTGAAACTTTTTTTGTGGTACACACTGTCAAGAACATAATAGTAAATGTACATTTATCAGTCAATCTTCAAATGCTTGCAATACCATAATGTGGGCATTCTCTCTCCGTAACCTACTGCTGATAGACTGTAACGACATCTCATCTGAATGCAGCATTCCGTAAATATTTGAGAATATTTTTCATTATTCGTTGGCATCAACAAACAGAAATGCATATGTGTATTGCATCGAATGAAAATGTTCTAAAATTCCATCAACAATATTTTTCTCGATTACAGTATACTACTCATTAGTAGTTCAAAATTCATTCGAAAAATTGAATGGATTTTCTCAGTAACTCGTACATAACTTGCAGCAACTTGAAAGCTTCTAGAGTACCCACTGGAGTATTGAATGTTCAGTCTCATAGCAAGGTTCAATACAGAACAAAACGGCTGGTTAATACACGGTTAGATTTCAGACACGTGGTGGTTAACAGGCTTAAATATACACTGATTGTGAAAGTTTCGGAAACACTTTATACACATGTATTTATGTGAAGATGACAGGAATGAGAAAGTGTGAAGATAAGTTGAAAGACTGTTTCCTCTTGTGGAGAGATTTGAATATGATGGAAGAGAACCAAGTTCGTTGGAGACGGGAAACTGAATAAATGGAATGAATAATGCTAACAATAACGATTTCAATGATAGGAATCGGAACCACATGAATACTGGATAGAAGGCTTATTGCCTCCTAAACAGTTAACATTTTACATGAAATGTGTATGTTATGATTATTACTATTATTGAATTATTGGACTTCATTTGATCAAAACGTTCCACTGATCTGCATACTTGAATTAGCTGGTCTTACGCAGTGCGAGAGCTTTCAAACTACTCGAATCACTTGATACTATTTTTGATGAGTGACGGAACGTTAAGAAAGTTGAAATATCTTGCTGACACTTGAACTACTCAAAAATTGAAGAAATGCTTACAACTTCACACGTTCATGCGAAAGATTCTAAACACAATTGCTGAAAGTAATAAGCACTACCGAAGTACAATATCTACTGTCTGATGTATTCACAAAAATGAAAACTTAGATTGAATAGGTTGAATCAATGGATAACGTAGACATATGCTAATCCAAAACTTGATTTTCGAGCATTTGACCTACCTATTTAGAGTTAGTAGCATAATGTGAAATACAGGTAATTTCAACACTTTGTGTATGAACAAAATTACGTTGAAACAGGCAAAGCAGGTTAATGAAGCAGGATTCAATAAATTCATCAAATTTCAGTAGAACTCATCAGCCAAATAATCTACGTACAGAAATATACATACCGCTAGAATTAGATCGGAAGATATAAAACTCATAAGTAAATAAACCATATTGAATCCATCGAGCAAAAGGACAGGTGTGAGTGTCTTTCAAGTCACCTTCAGGCAGATGAGTGGAAGTACGTTTGACTGATTCAAATCAAGTTAAATTCGATTACATTTCAATTACATCATTAAAATTGACTGTCAGTTATCGGAGAAAGGACTTGAAGATATGAGGAATTGCGAACTAAATAATATTGACACAAATGGTTTTGGTAATAATAATATGACGAGTCAAGACAATGGCACTGATAGACGACAGTTTTCAATGCCTCAGAAGCACCATTGAAAGGTAGAATGAGATAATAATGACCATGATAATAACAAATAAAAACAACAGAGTAACTAACATTTCTTTCTGTCACAGAGACTGTGTTTAGAAACCCTAATTGCAAAAGCATTTGCAAGGATCGTCTTGGTTGCGTGTCTGCTGACAACAGGGAATGACTTGAGAGGGTCATTAAAATGTCTGTAGTCTACGAGAAGCTTTGTTATCATAATTTGTATCACTGTGACTTAAGCTTTTTCAAACACTTTGAGATGTGTCCAATCATGTTAGAAGGTAATCATTTCACTGTATGACCTTTCTATTTCCTTCAACAAAGACACCAAAGTCGATGTACCGTCTCTGAAGTCCCTATAACTGGCGGACGGTCATTCCCAGATTGATTAAACATACCCATTGTAAATCTCAAAAGACTGATTTAATGAACAAAGAATATCCTGTTCGATAACTTTATCATCATGTTCTACATGTACATATCTATAATAGTGTAAGAATGGTTGTTATTGAAAACAGTGAGGTTTCTGTGAAGGTAAAATCGAATCATTGTCATCAGAATTCAAAAAGTTATTTTTACATAGATTGTTAACGGATCAAAGTTCAAAAAATATGTGTATGTGGTATTCTGCATAATTTTAATACTAAACCGAATAACAACTTTACAAAGTAACTGATTAAGAATGGCAACGAATGTATGGTTTAAAAATCTTATGAATAATGCTCTTATTAAATTCTAATCCTATTCATCATAAGCGTTAAATGGATGAATGATCATGTCAAAGATGGAGGTAGAGTAAAATATGGTGTCAGTGTGTGAGTTAACAACAAAAGGTTAGTTAATGTAAATATAGTGATGAGGGCGGTAAGAATTGTTTCTTCTACACACGGAGCACCGGTTGTGTCAAGCATATGCAAATAGCCACTGCTGTTCAGAGAATTCATCACCTAGATGCTTTTGACAATTTATTTAGTAGCTGATACATGGTAGAGAAGGCTTCTTCAATGCCACCATTGTTGCCGGCTTGGAGCAAGTTGTTAAATATCGAACCGATAATGGTTTTTACTACACTTTTATTTAGCCACACTGTTGGGTGTTCATGAGCAGCTCAATTAAAGCTCTGATCCACTGTGTAGTCCGCAAGTTCATGAATGACTTATTAATTTGGCCATTTTTGTTATGACTCTCCATTTTGTATATATGAATTCTCCCACCCCTCGTTGTTACACTCGCATCACCTAACATTTCAGTTTCTTAGCGTAATTGTCAACTTACACACTGGTGCATACACAATGCTGGTAACCCTACACCCCAAACATTTATGAATATTTATGAGCAATATTTTATTCTCGAAATGTCAACCAACTGATATTACTATAGCAAAATGTGACATTTACAAGAAACGTATCTCATATGCAATAACATGTTACCACATATGTATATCCTGGACTTTGATCTATTAACAGTCTAACTGCAAAGAACTTCCGGAATTCTGCTGTCGAAGATTCGATTTAACGCTTCAAAATACCGTTTTCAATAGCAATCCTTGTTTTATTGCTAATAATGGATTCAACTGCAGAACCCGATAATGAAGTTATCTCAAAGAATATTCTTTGCCCGGTAATCAAGGTTTCCTAAGTTGTTAAAGTCCACTTGGCGCTGCCAAGGAACACGAGTTTACCAGCATAATAAGTTTTCCAGACAGCTATATCAATTCCCCAATAAACCACTTCTTGAATGTCATCGCGTTTAAATGTGAACCTGTTACATTGAGACTTCTTTGAATCTGTCAGAATAGTTTTACTGACAATGTTTTCTTTAGGGTATTTAATCGTAAGCTACTATGAATATTCATTCTTAGATAAAGCATACTTCAGAGTCGTCATTTCACATTCATCTGTTCTGTCTGAATGAATTCTGACGTGGTCTGTTGAACAATTTTTTGAGTAAGTTCGTTTTACTTTGAATTGGAACAAAACTAACAAAATGTATGTACTGTCCCCTATATGAAGACTTCGTAAACATAAATCATTCCATTGTGTCATCATTCCTTTCAAAAGTGAAATATCTGTAACTGTAGTAGTACAAACTTACTAATGTTCTATTCCGAAGTTGAGAATAGGATAGTATTAGTTGAATTTTATCAATAAGATTTTCTGTTTCTAGGCCTGTTAAGAGTCTGGAAACAGTGGTCACAAAGGGTTTCCCATCGCAACACAACTAAATTGACAGAATAGGTGCCCGTCGAAATGATTATTTCACGTCATCAACAATCGCGAAGACTCTTATGATTTACAAAAGATGTATTCCAGAAGCTTCACAAGTGATTGCGAGTTTACGATGAATATTATGTAAGGTAATTGAGATTCTCCCATCGTCGGAAGAGTCTTGAGGTTCAGAGGAAATTATCATTCAATTGAGGCAATTCAGGATTGGAAAAATCTAAGAATCAGTGGAATTAAGCGCATTTGCTCCGTATTATGCTTTTTTGACTTGAATGAATTGATAAATTGGTAGTTAATTTAGCATGAACTGCGAAAATATCACACAGGTAAATGATGTTCGATAGCTATTACTGGTTTTCAAAATACCATTAAAATTATTTAATAGAAGGTACTCGATGGAGCCCACCAAGCGAAAATGCTGGTAACTTTGAGGTAAGACGTATATATTTAGATGTCAAAATGATATTGACAGTATGTTATAAGTTGTTCAGTTCTCTATCAAGCGTTTCTGATATTCTGAAGACTTTTAGAAGGGCATTTAAAGGATACTCGAGGAGAATTCATGTATTTAGGATGAGTTTTACATCTTCAGCAGTGATCGTTTATGTATAATTTGGGATTCCTTAGGCAACTGTGATGCCAGATGACAGTGCTTACCTGAAGTTGATATTTATATATGAAGCTATTAGAGAGAGAGGAAAGATAACCGCATTATGTGTTGTGACATGTAAGACTCAAGAATTCGTGAGGGATCAGGGGATGAATTTGGACAGACAGTCAGACGATGTACATGCGTTCGAAGGAAGCAAAAGTAAAGTAAGCGACACAGTATATTCGCTTTATTATAAGAAAAGTACTTGTGCAATGTGGTAGAGTGTAATTCCATTATGATTATGATGCGCATTAAATTGTCCTCGAAACGTTATAAGAAAATGTTACTGTATAACACGGTCAGACTTCATCGAAGTACATTTTGCACACAATGGAATCAATAAAAAGATTATTGAAGCAAAGCAAATTATAGTCCAAACTTTTATCTTGCATGACTCTTCTTCCTTACAAATCTACACACAACCTATATTTAATTATCACCTTGCTTTTCGGTTTGCTGAGTAATTGTGGTTTATTGAGGTATCGGTCATGTATCTGTCCCTATACAATACATAAATCACCACATGTAGAGCGTTTAGCTGAAGAGTTTAGTCTAATTTCATTTATTGAATAATCCTGCTCCAATATCTAATGCTAGTTGTTTTGTTTCCAGACTACCGGCAGTATCTCGTATCGGCAGTATCTCGGAGGTGATGAAGATTCCTGGCCAACACCAACAGCCACAGCAAAAACAACAGACAGCAATCAGCATAAATGGAAGGAACCTGAAAGAAACTACCTCCTTTACCTACTTGAGAAGCATTGTTTCAACTACAGGCGGAACTGACGAGGATATCAAAGCAAGGATCGGGAAAGCAAGGCAAGCTTTCATTACTCTCAAGTCTGTGTGGAGGTCAACAGTATTTAGCGTCAAAAATAAGATCGGGATTTTCAACTCCAATGTGAAGTCAGTACTACTATACGGATCAGAGACTTGGCGTGTCACAAAGAGCACCTCAAACAAGCTACAGACCTTCATTAACAGATGTCTTCGCTCAATACTCAAGATCAGATGGCCGGAAAGGATCAGCAGCAAAGATCTCTGGGAGCGAACCAACCAGGAACCGATTGTGAAACAAATAGGCAGGAAGAAATGGAGATGGATTGGCTGGCCACACTCTGAGGAAACCAGCAAGTGACATCACTAGACAAGCCCTCGATTGGAACCTGAAAGGGAAGCGACGAGTTGGTCCTCCAAGGGTGACCTGGAGGAGATCATGTGAAGAAGAATTGAAAGCGTATGGGCAGACTTGGAGCCAGGTTAAGACTCTAGCAGAGAACCGAACGTAATGGAGAAGCATGGCTGAAGCCCTATGTTCCTCTAGGAACTAAAGGAAATAATAATAATAATGATAGTGTACACCTACTACTTCCCTAGCCACTCTAGAAACTCTTAAGATTCCACAATTTCAAGAATATATGCTTAGCAATCTCATTTAAATACCAAATCACTCTAAAACTACTCGTAAGTAGTATAAAGATATCCTGCGAATTCAGACAGCATAATTCCCATAGACATCTAGGAATATGTGCGTTAGTTTAAGTTTTTATTATAAGCCAGACTATGGTCAAACATGAGCCCACCTGAAGAGGGTGGCAGAAAACATAACAACGTGGGGTATTGTTATTGAAGCCCAATGTTTCACTCGGAACCCAAATGGACATCAATAATAATAATAATAAATGAGAATTCAAATTACTTTCAGCTAAATCCATTCCATCTGCATACACAACTCGGAACGCAGAACAGGGAATGATTCTCAACAATTTCGTATATTAACCATTGGAAGCATGTGATCTTCATCGTTGGTTTGCCACTATCACTGACCTGAATTAATTTTGATGATAAGGATATTTGTACCCATGTGGGTAAAATTCCATAATTAGTTTCGACTATAGATTTTGCACAAAATCCTCGGTTGGTGGCGTCGTTTAATTTGCAGGTTCGGAATGCAACCATTATAGCTGTATATGGCGCACCCAATGGAACTTGCAATCTATTGGTATTTGTCCATATGTGTTTTCCTCAACTCATGTCAAGCGTAGGCGAATGACACTAATGGGAAAATGGAGAATATCTTTGCATCGAATATATAATGGGATGAAATAAGTTGAAATATTACGTATGTATATTTAAAATAAAATAAATCTCTCTATGGCCATATTTTCAGGCTTTTGAAACTGAATTCCACAGGATATTTAGATTCTCGACATGATGTTCATTATTCGATAGCTTTACGCTGTCAAATCATATCACTGTCTAGTTCAAGGTTATTCGATTGCAACATGCCGAAGCAACATAATCCATTTTATGAAGACTGTCTGAAGAATAACTGCAGAATAAAATTAAAGAATCACTGAAAAATATTGTGGGAAAATGCATAAACTTCATGCGAAGAGCGTATTTATCCTTACTCATGACTTCTAGACCACAGCAAGTGTCTAGACTTAACCTTTGATTTAAGAACTTTATGAAATGATGGACATTACCCAGGCTATGCGTGTTTAGTTCTGACAAAAATTCAAAATTTCCTCAATAATTGCACCTCAGGGAAAAAATTAAACAAAGCATATCATGTTTTATTTTCTGAATTTGAGATGCTTAACATGCCTGAGAGTTATCCTTTCAGGTATACGAAAACTAACTAGATGAATGGAGATCTGAGCGATGAAGTCAGATTACAAAAGACAAATTATTTCATTGTATTTCAAAGCAGTTTAGGAAAATACCAAAAGGACACATCAGATGAAATCAATCTCTAATCTGCGGCATTCTACTAGAAAGAATATGTTATACAACATCTCAATGTCAGCTTAAAATGCTATCGGAATTCTGGTTATAACTGAAATTATTTAACACAAGTATGTGAATCACAGCTTATCGTGAACTTTCAAGTTTAATGTAGTCTGACGAATACTACGATTTACAATTCAGTCAGACAGTCAACAAGAAAAATGTCACTTTCATTTACTTTTTTTAATACGGTTTCGCAAGTGACTGTCATATGCATCCACCAATACGTTAGTTGACACTATTATCATCTGTGATGTGAGTGAAGGGAAATGCATCAGAACACACTCGTCTGCAAATGGAATATTCAAAATGAAACATTGATTTCAGCTATTTCTATTACCGATGAGATTAATCTCATAATACGCACCATAATAATGACACTCTCTCCATGAAGTATACAGATTTATATGAGAGATTCCTACGCTCGTCTTTTGTTCCGATTGCAAGAGGATGGCATTAGGAGATATTACAAGTGTTTCAAATCACAATTAACACTCATACGGACAATACAATAAACTGGAGTTGAATTTCATTGCGAAACCATACATTCCCAATAGGTCACAGGTATCTGATTTCATAGAAGCACTTTAGTTTCCATAAACCTGTCTAAAACATCAGGTGGGACACTGAATTCATGAAGTGTCTGTGAGAGTCACATATGCATACTAAGCATAATCTCGATGCAGCAAAGAACTATTCGTCGATGTTTATTCACGAAAGAGCCGCAAGCATATTAAACTTACATATTAATATTATTATTTCCTTTAATTCCTAGAGGAACATAGGGCTTCAGCCACGCGTCTCCACTGGGCTTTGTTTTCTGCTAGAGCTTTCACCTGGCTCCAAGTCTGCCAACATGCTTTCATTTACTCTTCACCTGACCTCTTCCAAGTCACCCTTGGACGACCAACTCGCCGCTTCCATTTCGGGTTCTACTCGATGGCTTGTCTAGTGATGTCACTTGATGGTTTCCTCAGAGTATGGCCAATCCACCTCCAGTTCTTCCTGCTTTTTTGTTGCATAATCGGTTCCTGGTTGGTTGAGTGCTGTTGATCTCCACACAAACTTGAGAGTAATGAAAGACTGCCTTGCTTTCCCAATCCTAGCTTGAAAGTAATTTTGTTCATGCATCAAATGTTGAAATTAACCTTATGGTTCACACTATTCTACTAACTCTAAATAAGTAGGTCAAATGTTTGAAAATCAAATTTTTGATAGGTATATATCTACATCACCTATTCATCCAACCTACTCGATCTAAGCTCTCATTAGTTCGAATACATCGGACAGTAGATTTTGTATTTTGGTACTCCTTATTACTTTCAGCAATTGTTTTCAGAATCTTTGTCATGGACATGTGGGGTTTTAATAATTTCTTCAATTTCATATTGATTCAAGTGTCAGCAAATCATTTCAACTTTCTTTATGTTCTGTGACTCATCGAATAATAGTATCAAATGCTTGGAGTATTTTGAATACTGCCGCACTGTGTAAGACCAATTAATTCAAGTATGTAGATCAGTACGAACTTGGTTCTCTTCCATCACATTGAAATCTCGCTACGTCTGTCAACAATCTTTCAATTCCCCTTAGCATTTTCTCATTCCTGTCAGCTTCACATATTTTCACATCTGTATGAAGTGTTTCCAAAACTTTGTCAATTTGTCAATTTAAGCTTGTTAGCTGCCACGTGTCGAATGAATAACAAGTAATTGTTATTAATATATTCAATCCTGTCTGTGACCATATAATTGACAGGCATTTTGTTCTGTATTGAACCTCCCTATGAGACTGCACATTCAATACTCCAGCATACACTCTTAAATCTTTCAAGTTGCTCCAATTCGAATTAGGGTTACTGAGAAAATTCCACTGAATTTTTGGAATGAATGCTGAACTACTAATAAGTAATATACTTAAATCAGAAAATGAAAAAAGCGGATGATGGAATTTTAGACCATTTTCATTTGATGCAATACACATATGCATTTCTGTTTGTTGATGTGATTAAACAATGAAAATTCATTTGAGCAGGACAGCATGATACATTTTGCAGGCGTTATGACTAATGGTAACAATTTACAAAACAACTTGAGCCATGATTACACAATAAATGACAAAATTTGTGTTTCTTCACGTGTTGAGTGGCTGACAGGGACTTGATTGAAGAGAATAAGAAAGCGCATGAGAAGTTGTGAGTCTACTTGAAATTGATTCAGAGAACGAAATATAAGTGAGATGTGCTTATACCAAGCAGTCATGGTTTGATCCATTTTGTTCAAGATGCATCAATAAACATCTACAATACGGATTAATCTACGTTTGTTGCCTTACTACATCCAACTGATGTGGTAAAATTGTTTATTGATTATCACGTATAAACGTGACACAATTCGCTGTTCAGCACTGTTTTCACGTGAAGATCCTGTACAAGAAGTACATAAGTATTTTTCCATATGGAATTGCAGATAATTCTGTTATATATGACAACACGTTCACAATCAAATCATATTTTTCTATTCATAACACAAAATCTTCAGATTGCTGGTTTCTCAGAAAGTGCTCATAATGCAATTTTGTCAACCCAATGTTATTTCATATACTTAGGTGAAAAATGCTGTATTTGTCTTCTTGTCATCATAGTGAAATCACGGAGAGCACTAGAAAGAGCTTGAAGAACATTTCGTAATAGGTTGTATTCATCGGTGTAGCATCTCCACAAGTATTCAAAAGTGATTCTTTTTCTAACATTCAAGAGTGGGCAGCATGTTAACGAAATGATAGACATTCAGAATTATATCGCTAGCAGTGATCAGCTTTACACTTAATTATATTGAGGAGCTTGGTAAAAACCCAGTCTTATTAACTTGACATAATAACATAAGCAAAAGAGGCTGATCGTTGGATCGAGGTAGTTTATTCAAGTTGCCTTACTAGTAAATTTTTGTCATATTAAATAATGAAGCACAATCTGCAGATGTTGATGAGTTAGTTTTTCATTGCTCTATTTCATGTTTGAATTCTACTCTAACAGATATTTTAAAGTATCACATTTTTCTGGGATTTGTGTGAATTAGGTCATCTGGAAACATTGTGTGGTGTGACAGAAGTCATTGTCTTGATTTTGAATGAAATTCTCTTCGCTACCTACTCATTATCTGCCCATTGATTAATGGTTAATTTTGTTCAAACAAAGTAACAAATTCGGACACGTAACATGCATTTGCTTTCCGGCTAAATGCTATTCATTCTTTTACAGTAAAAAGTTTCTGGCTCATTCGCCTAGTGAACGATTTCAGGTAAAATAATTACAATAAGGTTGTAAGCCGGTTGAAGAGTATCCCTCATTTTTAATAGCCTCCCTATTGTTAGTGTACTTCTTGCAATACTTGTTGGCAGGATATAATCAACCCCAGTATATTGCTTCATTTTACGTACTCCTTTCATATTTAGACTGGACTGCATAGCTGCCTAACGGTTCTATTGAGGCAATTTTGAATTTTGAAACAGTATGATACAATTACGAACGACGGGAAAATCAAAAATTCAATTAAATAATTAATATGACCCGTTAAACAAAACGTGCATCTCGTGACCTAAATAGTCTAGTGGATAATGCTTTCGCATTTGAAACTATGGGGACTGGGATCGAGCCTCGGTGAGGAAATCATCACTCACTGGAGAATGCAGACACATGCAGGTGACGAGTCCCAAATAGGAAAAAATGCGCACTGTTCTCCATACACTGCTAGTTACCATTGACCACTTAAGTATGATACATAGTTTTCAATCACACACAATCTTGTTTTTTCCGCTTCCAGTGAATTTTGTGGCTGTGCGCTCCTGGAGGATGCTTCGGATAGCTATACGTTTAAATGCTTGTTTCGCTTATTTAATCGCTACGCTCCCAGCTTTGGAAAATTCAGGTCAACAGAAAAGCAGTGTACAGAAACTATTAGCAATAATGAACATTTACTCAGTACAGTAATAGAAATAATCTTCAGAATGAATTGATGCTATCTGAAATATCCTCAACTACTTGCAGAATGCTGCATTTAGATGAAATGTTGTTAAAGTGTATCAGCAGTAGGTTATGGAGGGAGTATGCTCACATTATGCTATTGCAAGCATTTGAAGACTGACTGATAAATATACATTTACTGTTATGTTCATGACAGTATGTACTCCGAAAGAAATTTTGGACGCATGAAATGTGATCAAAATATTTATGTCATCTATATATTTACGAATATTTCTTATCCTGGAATATTTTGGTTGAATCCCTAAGTTTCAGAATACAGAGAGCCAGTTACTTTTTCGACCGATATTCAGTCGAAATCCAAATTTCTCCTTTTTCTGTCGACTTTTCTAAACGCAGACTTTCAGTTGAAATATTTATGTGTGTTTAAATGATGGAGGAATTTTCCATTATCTTGAATATTACGAAATTAAGTTTCCAATATTCGACTGAGAATATTGATTTGCAAGGAGATATTGAGAAGAAGCAACCGTGAACTGCTGTAAACAGTAATGAGAATAATACGTGTGTGTGGCATTTTCAATGCATAGATGATAAAATATGCGATTTTTTGCTATTGAATTTTTAAAAGCATTGTTAAAGAGCATCAAAAACGATCGCGCATAAAAACGACTTTGAATTTGTTGATATGAAGAGATATTTCGAATGAAACAAGAAAAATTTTGCTTTTTCTGTCTGTTGTTTTAGATTTGCATCTTATAGCTCTTCTGTTTTTACTTATCTAGGGTGTTTAACTACGATAAGCAATAGCTTTTATTCAGAACTGTAGTATTTTTGTTATCTGATAAGTTGACGCAGTCAGATTACTGAAGATAGTGGTCGATTGAAACTTTAACAGAGTTCTCTGAAAAGCATTGATTTTCTCTGTATAACTTACTGGTACATATTCTGCCATTCTTTATTACATGGAAAGTGGCACTAGATCATTTTGAACTGAGTGGGATTAACAAATTGAGGAAGTCAATAGTACTTCATATTTGTTCGTCGGTGTTTTTTAGCTGCATACAACTGAGAATGGTTTTAATGTCGACATTTTATGGTGGTTGGAGGATAAATCACCAAGATATTCATAAATGAATTGGAATGTTCACGCAGTGTGTTTTGCACATATTTGCACCTCCTCTGCTGTGAGGCGTCAAGTACTGAAAGTTTTTCACTGACTTCTATAAGTGCTAAAATAATTGGAAAATGGTGACCTACACAACTGTCCCAATATGCGTCACGGGATTAATATGTCAACACTATCGAATTAATTATCAACTTATCAGGTCAATTTATTCTAGGATCTATTCAACCAGAAATAACTAGAAATGAGGAAAGTATAGCCCAATAGACTGTTACTCCATAGAGAAATATTCTCAGACAATGGCTGTGTACATATTTCTCCTAGCGGTTTAGATCATACTTGACATCCATGAACTTCCATCCGTTTCATTGTTGCTGCAGTCATCAAGACCGACTCATTGTGTTCTAATCTCAGGGCAACAATATCGGTGTCCTTTTGAATAACTAGCCGAAACTTATTTGAGATATGGCAAAACTCTTCAAATTCAGCAAAATACGATTGCTTGTGGTTGTTTGCGGTTTATCACTGTTAGTGAACACCAAATGTTTGTTTAGTTGAACTCGTCTGTATTTGGCAGGAGACAACATTCACCACCGTGGCTAAGGCGTGTGGCGGTTGGCAAAGGATTGCAGCAAATATTACTGAAGTACTACTGTACACTTCACTGACGTTCATTAACAGAATTTGCATGCAGAATCAACAATCGTATAGTCTTACCGTTTTCTGCTATTCTACGCTGGTTGATGTGCATAATAGTCAGCATTTTAGGAGTACTCTTCTGAAACCAGTGATAAGTTCACGGTCTGAACAACTCTACAGCATTAAGATCAAAAATTCAAAATTACCTAAACACAGCCGTCAGGCAACTATAAAAACAAGATATATTTCAAAGTGAAAAACAAGCTAGCCAAAATTCAACGGTTCAACGTACCTTAGATTCAAATGCAATGAACTCAAGAGGACGGAACCAAAATTTTGTTCACAAGGTTCAAACACAACTATCAACTGACTTTTATGACCTTAAATGCTTATTTTATTTTCTTATTCAGTGTATGTGATATTCAGCTTACTATTGTATACCCGTAAATTATTATATAAACCTTTCTTCGAAATTTAACACAATTACTCTCATGATTGCACCAAAGAGGTTTACCGGACTGTTGTGTCAATTCACTTCTCTGATTCCAGCGAAGAATAAGATTTTCATTTGAATTTTTTGTATTTTCAATATATTTTCTTTGCGTTGAAGTTTCTTGAGAAGTTTAATAGCTGTTGTGGTGTTGTTGTGTTGCTAGCCCCAAGACGAACACTCACTCTCTACCTGGACTTAAGACTACATCTAAACTTAGAACAATCACCTTCGTAATGGTGGGTTGTGTCACATCTTACTAATTTTATGTATTAACAAAGAGATGAAAATTTTTCACACATGCATCAGACATATGCGGCAGAATACTCGAATATCATCGAAGACATATTTACTGCAATTAAGAAAGAACTATAAATTTTTAAATTTTGACTAACAGTCAATATTTTAATCACATAAATTATTGTTGATGTAAGTCACGAACTCGGGTGCTGCAATAGAATATACCATTGAATTAATTATTATTGTAAAGCCTCATCAAAGCTATATCAGGCGAAACCATGACATTTGAGAATATGGGCATGAATCTGCAGAACACCCTTGAAGGTTTCTTAATTTAGTGTGTTCCAAATTGAATTCAATTCTTCTTTAATTTGAATTGCGTAAAACAATCACCGCAAAATCAAGAATCTTTTATGAATGCAATAACCGTTTTATGCAAGTTTTATTGGAATATGCCCAGCGAATGCATAAAATCATTCTTAAGTCACTTGATATTCTGATACTGTTGGAAGCTTTAAGAATTACACTGCGATAAACTACAAACGTACCAGTCCCTTCAATTCACTTGTCTGTTATCCTCAAACTTAATGGTTAATAGTTAAATAATCCCAGTAATCTTTTGACGCAACTGAAGAGTATTGTTCATTAGTCAGTGACGTCCCTGTCGGTAACAAATATCTGTCAGTACTTGTAGACCGAATACTGTCAACTTCAAGCAGATGCTCTGAAAAATCGAGACAATCTTCGGTGCGTAGATGTGGGTCTGTGTTTCCGGATATTGACGTGATATTTACCTAATTTTGACTGACTCAAATTTTAGTCGTAATTGTAATTAGCATTCACTGAATACTGGTGAATCAGACGACAAAATGGGGAATACAGTGATCAAACGCCAGTGTTCCACAAAGCTTATTGCATTGTGTCTTTTATATGTAGACTACTATCAGGTTCTAGTGTCGGAAAGGAGGAGAGGTTTATAGTGAAGCTGTCCTCCCTACCCCATAAAGAGAGTCCATCCACTGTAACGGAAACAATTCTTCGAAAATTCTACTCTAAAAATCTGATCAAAATAATTAGGTTTATTTGGATGTTTCAGTTAACTGCGTGTAATGTTATCCGTTTTTCTCAAAACTGCATATCATTGTTCTAACAACTGCATATCATATGTTGATTTGATCCTAATTATTTGTCTTGGTCCCTGTGTATTTTCTAATTTAAATGCTTCTCCTTGTGGTCGTTTGTACATTAACTATTTGCGGTTTTACGATGTAATTTTTTTGAGTGAATCAAGGAGTTTCTGATCATGGACTGTTTGGAAGAAGCGCAAATTCAATTGTAACAAGGTCAACTGAGAATTTAGAAAAACAGGAACCTCCAGACGATCATGTGAAGTATTTACTTCAAAATTCAGTAAAGAAAAAAGCGCACCTGAGAACTAAGTGGTGAAGGAAGAGATTGTATTTTCTTAATTATATTATTCCTCTGGGTCAGATATGCCAAGTAAGCGAATTAACGCCCTATTCCAATGAACCGAAGAGTGTTACTTATGAAAGCAAAATGCGACAAAAACCTAGTGGACAAAGTGAAAAGACATATGGCATTAACCCTTTTGACCAGACAATGCAATTTTGATAGGATTATGCAGGGAAGCTAATTCTGCACCGCTAAAGGAAGGTAACAAAAGCTATTCAGTTCATAAAACGCTGTTATGAAGAAGGTGAAAGACAATGAAGCGAAGGATTTAACAATTGATTGAATGCATGGACTTTATAGAAATTGCGAAATAGGCAACTAGTTTGACAATGCGAAATATAATAATACACTGTGAATGACATATTGTAGAATAATCTCCATTAGGAAGCAAACGCACTGAACGAAGAGATATTTACTTTAACTCATTTATGGCTCTAGTCTAATATATACATATATATATATATACAAGCATATCAAGACAGTGTAAATTAACAAAGAAAATTAATACACACAATGAAAGGATAGAAACGGTTACAACAGATGGATTGCAAAATGCGTTATTATGAAGAAATTGAAGAGTAACCGAAGTGTAAACGAGTTCCCAAGTTGATTACGCAACAGATTATTACAGAAAAATAAAGTGATCTGAACAATTGTAATTTGTAACAAAGGGTAAAGTATTCAGGAAAATAATTTGAGAATTATAATTTTTACAAGGTTAAGGAGGACGGGGGACGAAGTAGTCTGGTTTATACATGCATGTTACGATGGCCAAGTTAAGGAAAGTGGTTGTACGAATTTCTTCTGAGCGAACAAATTTGACGTTTTCAGGTGGATTCCTATGACTTCAGCTGTATGTGAAAGATGGAATCTTTTTAAAGCAAATAACCATTAGTAGGATTGCGACTAATAACTATCAATGCTGTTTCACCATAAACTTTGTATTCTCTATCTAGGTGTGTAAAAACAGAGCTACGAATGGATCTTCTCTGTCCTTGCATAACCATACGGCGATGAACCTGCCTAATTGTTTGCTCAATGTAACTGGCTCTGCAACAGCAGTAAAACTGAAAGATACACATAGAGGAGACGAAATTAGGTGATATTTTGGTCTCGAACGTAGAATAGGACTAAATTTTTTGCATAACGAAATATCTTTACAAAATCTTACAGTGAATATTGATTTGCAAGACGATAGTGAAAATGCAGATAAAAATGTGAACCGCCTTACAAGGTTATGACAGTGATACTTGTGTGTGTGACACATTTTGACAGAATTTAAACTTTGTGACTTTCTCGCTATTGAATATTAAAAAACGTCTATCAAGGGCATTATAGGAGCCTGGGCATTGAAACAACTCTGAATATCATGACAGAAAGACACTTTTTGAGTGATAGAAGACAAATTTTGTTTTCTTTTTGATGTTTTAGATTTTCATCTTTTAACTTTTCTGTCTTTTTTACTTATCTCAAGTATATAACTTCGATAAGTTATAGCTTTTATTTTTAACTGTAGTATTTTTGTTATCTGATAAGGTAACTTAGTCCGACTACTCAAGGTAGTGGTCGATTAAAACTTTACCAGCTTTTATGAAATGCACTGATTTTCTCAGCACAACTTACTGATAAATATTCTGCTACTCTGCACAGCATTCTGATGACTGAAAGAAATGAACAGAGAGTTTTTTAAAAACTATTTTCACCTTTTATAAAGTCGTCTTTGGTTTATTTTGTACCTTCGTTAACATATAGGGGTCTCGTTAAATGAAGGTATAGTTTTCCTGTTGATAACTACAAGCAGATTAATTTAAAGAGAGGAGAAACAAGAAATTGAGGAACGTTATACTACCCATTTCATTTCATTTCGTTGGTTATTCTCAACTTCACTACAACCGAGAATGATTTTAATAGAGAATGTGGGGGCCACTACTAAATGCTATAGTATAAAGCAATAAACCTATTTATCTTTTACGTTTCTTAGTACATGCAGAAATGATAACCAGAATGTTATAGAAGCACCATTTATGAATTCGAAGTCAGACCTAGTAGAGCAGAAACCAGTTTTCCTAAAACTGAGACTAAAAGGTAATGAAGTGTCTGAATAAACCAAGCACAGAATGATCACAACGCTGTAGTGGATTTCTTTAACTACCAAATTAGTCACCGTGTATAGGAGGACATGCCTAGTGAAATCGATCAATCCAATCACATCCGTTGCATTAAACATACATGCGTTCTCTCGCACAATGGATAAACAGACAGGATAATTTGTGACTGTTTATTTGATCACATGCCTAAGAACTTGTGAGTGAAAGGCAGTGTGATTGGCCGCCACCTGAAAGATAGTGGTGAATACAAAGATGTCTCAAAATTATTAAAGTTAAATTAAGTTCCAGGTACTTCCAGTTTCCTGGATATCGTTGAAGCTGCAGTCATTAGACGGTTAAAATAATTATTGTTCGTTTCCAGCATGCTGTTCAGTTACATTGTTTCAATGACAAACTTCACAGTTAATAACTAAAGCGTATGACTACTTTCAACTTTACGTATTTCATTGTCACAATAAATGACAAGGCAATAGAAATATATTTTGCAGTATTTCGTAGTTGACAATTCAGTGAAATTTGATCCATTAAGCAACTACTACTGCTACTACTAATAGTACTACGGAAATATAAATACATCAAACACTCACTCAACCCGCTTGTGAAGGTGTGGGAGATGACAAATACCTGTCATAGATGCGGAGGGTGGTGATATCATCATCATCTTGTCTATTCTTCTCTCTAAAAAGTATAATTACAGCTCAGTTGACAAGAGCGAGGTCAAATATGAAAAGCAACAAAGCCTAAAATAAATTTACAAACCAAATAGAGGGTGAGGTGGGGGCAGGAGAATCATCACCATCAGGAGGAAAACAACTCAAATAATGTGGAGTTAAATTGTGGGATATTGAAGACTATGCAGCAAGTTGTAAGAGAAGAAGAAGCATCCAGGGAAGAGTTGCCAAGGGATTTCCAATTCGTTGCATCTCGTTTTGCAGAATCCAACATCAGTTCGCTTTCTCTTCGTCCATTCGGTGAAAAAGGAGTTAGTATAGTGGCTATTACAAACACTTTGGTAGTAAGTAGTGTACAAAGTGGTATATGTGCATACAACAGTACTGCAAGCCATTTACAGCATGTGTGTACACTGTGGCTAGGTGGTGATTGTTTGAATTCTGTCAACTTCATGAATACAGTAAGTTGGAATACTTCTGTTGTCTGTCACACACCTTTCTGGATACGCTTGAGATACGCTTTTAAAAAGTCTATAGAACTTTTGAGACGCTTTCGTCAAAACAATAAAAAAATGAAGACACTATCGATGATACCTTGCCAACGGCTGGTTATTACCAGACCGGAGAGGTAAGTAAGTGCCGTTTTCTCTGTCTTTCATACTTTGAAAGGATGCAAAGACATTTGACAGAGATTTTGGTTGCTTACACCAAACCACGAGATTCAGATTTCTACATATTTATTAACTTTTTGGATGACTTCATAGCCAGAATTCCAAGGTATCAACGTAATTAAATGGCATTCATCATAATCAGTAATTTGATTGTTCCCAACTTGCATTCTTCATCTTCTCTTGGCAAAAAGACGACAAATGAATCTAACCAGTAGGAAAAATTCTTACTTACATTTTGCACACTTGTTGCTTTGGATTAAAACCAGCAGGCTGTCTCGTCTAACGAAGCTGCCAGTGATTATGAATCCCTGAATACTGACAAATTTGAAAATAATGGTTAAGTACTAAAACATGCATCGTCAATGGAAGTCGTCAACTTGTGTACGAACATCTTAAACATTGTAAGCATTAGCAGCAAATCTCGATGACGAAATCAGCTGACAGACAAAGATGACTACATTCTGGAGTTTTCGACTGCAATTAGAATGAAGATCACTTAAAGTTACCGGAGTCATCGTCACTTAAGAGACAGCAGATGACAAATGTAAGAGGATATTTGTCAATTGGCGTATTTATTTCTCACTTTCTGTATATTATTACGATTACTGTCTGCTTTAGTTCCTAAAGCAACACAAGGCTACAGCCGTACATCTCCACTGCGTTCGTTTCTTCGCCAATACTCGGTATCATCACTTGACTCTTCTTCGCATCAACTCCTCCATGTCACCCTCGCACTGACTACCATTATTTTGACAATGGATTAACTTCTCGTCATCACCTACTCATCATTTATTCATTGATTAATGGATCGTGTTTTGTTTCGACGACTGAATACCCTAGGACATGGAATATGCTGTTGCTTTCCGGCTGAATTCTATTTTCTATTTTACAGTGAAACGTTTCTGCCAGAATCGGTTAGTGTACAGTTACTGCAAAAATAATTACAGTAATTTAGTTGAAAAATGTTGTTCATTAGTTAGTGACGTGCCTGTTGGTAACAAATATCTGTAAGTACTTGTAGACATAATATTTTCAACTTCAAGCAGATTTTCTCGAAAATCAAAACAAACTTCGGTGACTATGTTTGCGTGTGTGTTTCCTGATATCGATATGACATTCGCCAGATTTTGATAAACTCAAATTCTACTCGCTATTGTAATTAGCATTTACTGAATACTAGTGAATCAGACGATAAGACGGGGAATACAGTGATCAAACACCAGTGTGTCTGGAGTGCTTATTGGTTTGTATTTTAAATGCAGAGTGCTGTCCGGTTCTAAGTCTCGTAAAAGAGGTGAGGTTTAGGGTGAAGCTATCCAACCCACCCCGTCAAGAAGATCCACCCATTTTGAAAGAATCATGACTTGGAAAATACCTCCTCAACATTCTGATAGAACTAATTAGGCTAATTTGGATGTTTCATTGGAATTCGAAATTGAAATCTCTTTTTCTGCAAAACTGCATGTCATTTTTCTGACATCTGCTTATCATATGTTAATTCGATCCTAATTATTTGTCTTTGTATCTGTGTATTTTCTTGTGGTCGTTTGTACTTTAAGTATTTGGAATTCACAATGTGATCTTGTTTGAATGGATGAAGGTGTTTCATGGACTGTTTGGAGAAGCGTCAGTGTGTCTCCCGTGGACGGAGTTTTGATCCCACCTTGTTGAGAATATTCTACCTGAATCCCAACTCCTGGTTACAACTGGATTGTGATTGACTAATTTCGTTCTGCAGCACCAATTTAATATTAGAAAATTAGTTGGATTGTATACGTGTCTGGTGGCAATGTTGAGATCGTTTTCAGTTTATAAAGTGTGCTTTTGTTGTTCACAGAATCAAATAATCGTCTCTCTCTGAAGCGTTAAGTGACCTTGTGTATGATGAAGGGGCCGTGACTAGCGTGGACAGGACAACTGTCTGTTGCCGAATGCAAATCGGGAAGTCAGTTTTATTCATGACTGAAATTGCAGCTGTCTTATGTTTAAATAAATCTAGTTCAGTAAAACTGTCATACCCATCAGCTATTCAGATGAATTCATGCTACCCATTTATTCTGAAATGTTTGCAAGATGTTGCATTTAAACGAGACATCTTTGCGGCTTATTATTAGTTTGTTTTAAAGGGGTAATATGCACAAATAAGGAAATTGCAAGTATTTGAAGACTGACTGATATGTGAATATTTATCAGTCAGTTTTGACAGCCTCTACTGAAAACAGAGATTTGCATGTATGAATCTTGGTGCGAATAGTACCACAGTCTATATTTGTTACGATTACTTCTTATCAAGGAGTATCTTTCTGGATCAATCAAGCATCAGAATAGGGAAAGCCAGTTACTATTTCGTGCCACACTCTGTTGAATTCCAAATATAAATTTTCTAATAACTTTTCTAAATTGCGCTTTCTAGTTGAAACATCTGTGTGAATTAAAATGAAAGAAGAATGTTCTATATTGCTGGGAATAAGGAAATAAACTTTTTCGTATATAACAGTGAATATTGATTTGCTCTAAAGTGTTCGTTACTATTATTGTTTACCACCTGAGATATAGGGGTCAATAAAGTGTTGTATCAAAAATACTTGAATTAAATAAAGTTCTAGGCAATTCCTGTTTCCTGCATACCGCTACAGCTGCAGTGATAAGGTGGTCCATTTCCAGGATGTCGTTGGATCACATCATATTAATGACCAACTCCACAATTAGTAACCAAAGCATGTGACGTCTTTAAACTAACGATGAGTGCTTTGATAGGAAGTATCTATTGTCACAATAAATGTTGAGGAAGTAGAAATACATTTGGTATTATTTTGTGTTTGAGAATTGGGTGAAATTTGATACTTTTTATTGTTATGGCATTTTCATATCTGACCTTTTGTGGCAGATGGACAGAGAAACCAATTAGACATCAATGAATGCACTGAAATATTCACCTTTTTTTCACCAATTTGCGCCATCTCGTTTTAGGTTGGCTATTAGGCGTTGAAAGTTATTCTGATTTTCTCGTCAAAATGCTAAAATATGAAAGGCATAAACTAACCAAACATCCTACCAGATGCTACGAGATTTTTATGTCAACAATGAAGTTGTGATATTTGAAATGATCGTCAACCAACCGTTTCAGTTCGTTATAAGACACCTACAACAGGAATGGGAAAATTACTGTTAAACAGACTAAAGCACCACAGGAGAGTATTTTGACTGATATAGCTAACATAAATGCAAATTCATTAAGCAAGAATTTGTTGAGCATACTGTGAAATATGATGACGACAGGGAGCCCATATAAGTTTTCATTTATTTATGCCCAGTTATTCTTGATTACATTCTCTGAGTGGAAATTCATCGTCCCTGTCGTTGAGTTAGTTAGAAGAAGGAATTTCATCTTAGTGTTTTTCCACTTCGCCATCAAATTCGATTCCACAAAATAGTAGGACTGGTTGACTGTTTAAAAATGCAAGCCCTTAGCACAGTTTAATAAGTGATATTGCTTTCCAGGATATTCTGAAAATCTTTTGAATTCTGTGATATTCACAATATAAACCATTATTTTGAATTTTGTTAGTGTTTTGAGGAGTGAACATGTACAGATTAGGCGATTACAAAGAGTTATTCAATTAATAGCGTATTTGCATATTCAATGATTTGGAAACTAAAATTCAAAAGCTGTAACTTCATAACAAAATACTCCAAAAGCTTTTAAGTAACTGATGAATGGAATAGATTTTTCTGAATAATGTGCTTCGAAGAACGAAAGTGTCATCATGGTGAACAAAATGAGGCCAATACTAAATGTAGCTTCTATGCAGATTATATCTCTTAGCTACCGCCTTTGAGGATTTGATTAGAACGATAGACAACTGAAACGTCTCCTCTAATGGCTAGACGTGCTGTAAGTGAATCTTTAAATTCTCTCAGCTATATTCCAAATAAATATTTCAGTCTAATTTATCCCAGATTCACGTTTGAAAGACTAAGTGACTCATTTATTCAATCGAACTCGTAACTGTGATGTTGACAGCTTACATAAATTTGGCTGTCATCGAAACACTGAGCAGACTTATTCTTACAGTTAAAGAAAATTCTAAATCCCAGTAAGTTTCACTTACAATAGATACCAGCTTTACTGAGAAAAATATGTTTTTGTATAAGGTATCCCTCATTGACATTCAAAAATATATACGTGTTTTTGTCTTCTGCAGACAATTTGGGCGTTCGTTCTGCATAGAATTCATGGCCATTGAAACCACCTGAAGTATTAATCATCCCTTGCTGATCACTTCTATTCATCAGTATAAACAGTTTTCCTAAATTTAACTCAAACATCTTCCTCTCGTTCGCACTAAATGATGATTATGCCTCATATACCGTAGAAAATAAGCTGAACTAAATGTTTGGTAAGTCGATGAGGATGGATGAGAGCATATCAGAGACAGGATTGTTAGTTGCGATGGGACCATCTAGTCCTTTGTAGTGTAGCATAATATGTGATCGGTTGTAGTGTATTACTACTGAGTTAGTCTCTAAACAGGTTACATCGCTCACCAACTGCATTGATCACGCCTTTTAAATGTCACATGTTGTAAGCTTGAACATGCTTTGAATATATCGAGTGTGGCGTCTAGCATGATTTGTAGTTAGCGTATTCACATTACAACATATAGTTAAGATAAATCCAGATACCTGTGTCATCTGACTTACGAAGTGAAACACGGAGTGGTTTCGTGAAGGCAAGTTGGCAGACATACGTGTATGTGCAGCGCAATTTGTTGTTATGCCCTTTGAAACCTAGTGTAGTAAATGTCAATATGATACAAGTTAATACTTCATGCTGTATTCATCGTAAATCTTAGCATTTCTCATACAAACAAATGTCTTGATTAGATCGAACAACTTGAGAACAAGGAATTATTTGCCGCATCACAAGATTCCATGTCTTTCAAACACAAATGATTCATTAAAAACAATCATATTCATTCGAACATTTCAACCATCTTATCAAATTAAACCCTTTTCCCCTGGACTCCATTTTATTGCTGTAACACTTGCATTTCTGCTTTTGACTTAATCCTTATTATTTCTTTTTGATTTTGTTTTGTCTGCAATTTTATGGTTTATATTTTCTGTTATGTTGTGGTGTTGACAATATGTTGTTAGACAACTGCAATTTTGTTTTAGTGTGGGCATGGAGTGATATTCAAGCCTTGAGCTGTCTGCGTGAAACATCTCTATTCTGTCTGACACCTGCAGAAATATGTCTGATTCAGCCTTATCAGGAGGATTCTTATCGATTGTGATATAATATAAAAGTTCGTATACACTACAAAGATAAGACCACTCAGTCGTGAAGCATTAGCAACAAGCTATTCGGAAAACGAATCAACCCAGAATGCTGAAGAAAATGGACATCGATGAGATACACACCGAAATGACCAGTGAGTGGTATGACACCCAAGAAAATTGTCATCGGTAATTTCTCATGTAGAAAAGTAAGAAGACGGTTATTTCATGTTTCATAATAAAATTGAAATTAATGACTTGTTTGCGTTGTATAGTTCCGACTTATCCAATCAATCTCTCTCACTTCGTCTCAATCATTACCGTCAATCAAGTTGGTATTCTCAATGTCACTTGTGTAGTTCTCACCAATGAAAAATCCCATTAGGAGTTATAAATGGCGTTTATTTTACTTAGGCATAATTAAAACAAACAAAATTTAATCTTAAATTGAAAAGTCAAAATATTATTACCAGAAGTGAAGTGAACAACTGTTATTAAGCAGGAACATTGGAAGTTAGTTCAACAAATAAACAGAAAAAATCAATGACACTGGATAATCAGTTTCGATAAAAAGAACAATGTTAATTTTGTTTGTTTTCCGAATAGAATTCATTTCCATCAGCTGAAAAGAAAACAGGAGAATATTTTGAAAGTTATGAGGGAGAATTAACTGCACTTTGTTTGGATAGAAATACAGGAATGAATATCAGAATCTGGAATTCCTAACGACTTCACACTTACTTTTCTTATTTAGTAATTTTCAAATCGTCATTTACGAATTTAGGAAAATCAACAGATAGAGAGAAGAAATATGTTCCGAGACGACGATGTGGATCGGATTGTAAAGGAAAAAATTTCTTCGCTCAGTCTGTTGTTTACTCTTATTTAGCTATTCATTTGTAGTAAATTAATTGATTCACATAGAAGGTATTTTAGTGATTTTATCCGTGTATGCACATCTAATCTATTCTTTTACTGTCCGTCAGGCAGTATTCTGAAATCAACGAACGCACTTTACTGACCGAAATTCTATAAGCTGATACAAACAGAATAATTGTAGTGTCAGAAGTGAATGACATGTTCTCAGAAATAAAGGAACGTTTTTCTGAAAATTTCCTGATCTCTGATATTTGCTGATTTGCGTTACATCAGTATATTAGTGAAGTCAGTACTGAAGATGTCAGTTCGGTCAGGGAGAAGATTATCCATTGTGGTTATATTCTCAATAGAACTCATCTCTGCCATCTGAAAAATGCAGGCAAATATTCTGAAAAGTAAGAGGAGGCATTTGACATACGTGGTTTGATTGATTGAATATGGAAATGGATGTCAGATTTTGTAATGCGAAGCAACTTCATTTTTACTTCCAATATATGGTTGTTTATTTTGCAGTATATTAGATCAAATGATTCTACTAGCGATTATTTCCTCAAATCTCTCCGTAGCATCGGATTTCAGTGAGACATGTTCTCTTCAGCGAAGAAAAGTGACCTTGAAAATTCTTTTAGGTTTCAAATTCGATCACTAATGTTTTATCATATGATACGTAAACTGTGTGATGATGTTGCCAACGCTGGTAATGCGGTGTTCGCCAGTATCACAGAGTATCAAGCGAATTCCATCCGTATTATGAGCTATTGACCCGTTTCATTAAAAAATTAACTTCTTGAAGCTTAAGGCATATACTGCTGATAAGCGATAACAAGTATGAAACCAACTGAAATAAGGTGTTTCTACCCATAAACCACAGTTCACATGCAAAATAAATAAAAGTATATTTAAAAGTTATGCACTGATGCACTGTTGAAAACGCGGTCATCATTGACAACCTGGAAATTAATGCCGGTTAGCAATTTTTGAAGCTACTTAAGCTGTATCGTTCATAAAATTGAATATATCCAGGCTTCGGAGTATTTGAAGAAAGATGGATGACAATTCAAGGATAAGAGAGTAAATAAATGATCAAACAGATGCAAAGCTCATCCACCTGTGAGCACATTGAGACCAAGTTTTCATTTGCATTATAGAAAATATAATTTACTAACATTATTCGTATACAGCTTCATGCAGTTTCACATTTCTTGTTTAATATCTATGCTGCGAGCCCTGGTAACGTCTCTGACTGAGACACAGGGTGACGCAGCTTCAAATTGCAGAAGAGATACTAGTTCCTCCAGCGTCGCAGATATGCCTTGCTGATGAGTGACAACTAGTACGAGACCTAGATTGAAGGCTTTGTGCTGACTGAATCGAACCATCTGGTATTTAGTTTTCAACATAAATTTTTTGAATTATTTCCTTAGGTGTTTTCTGTCAGGTGGACGGACAAAACAGTGAGTGATCTAAGGTGATTCACAAAGTATATTCCACAAGTGTTGCCATCTTCTATGTGGTCGAATGTCAATTACTCAAAGTTATTCGCATCCTTCTATATGTGTGAAAGCAATGGAATGAAGGCGTACTGCCTTACTCTCTACTCTTACTTAATGAAACTGATGAGTGAACAATGAATCTAACATTACTAATTTGAAGACCAACCTACCATATCAGTGTACACTTAGACCAACGCGACAAGTTATATCTGGAAATGAAGGAGACCATAGATCAGTAGGTGAAAACGATATGCAGGGATGTATGACTTGATGAAGCTGGCACTGATTCAACACTGCAAACCAATGACATTTGAGGCACTCTATTTAAAATAAAACTGTTAATAATTACATGACTGCGAGTGGACCTTTCTCTGTGACTCTTGCTGTGTCCGTCTGATATTATCACTCAGATGGAAACTGACACCATAGAAAGCTATGTATGTATGTATGGCTACCTTTTGAAGAAACATTTCGACGTATTCTCTATTTTGGAATTTTTCTCACGGGATATTCATACAATAAAAGTGAGGTTTATCCTTGGTGTCGTCATTTAACTCGTGAGTGAACTAATAATCATGCTTACACTTTGAACAGCTCATACATTCCTTAAAGTATAATTCTAAATCGAATTTCTGTGGGGTAATGCGATCTGTCTACCGTGATTTCACTGAATTACCAACTACGATATAAGCATAAAACTAGGGCATTGTGGTAGAGTGTAATTCCATTATGGGTAAATTTTATTTTGATAGAGTCTCAGGGTGTTATACAGTTATATTTACTGATGACGTTTCGAGCACAATTTATTGCTCATAATTTATTCCTCACCTTGATATGATAACACTGTGAGACTCTATCAAAATAAAATTTACCCATAATGGAATTACCAACTACGAGATTAGAATTTATCCACTCAAATAGTCCTTTGAGGATCATGCAGAAAAGAAGTTTTAGGATAAAATGCAAAATATTGAGTGCTGATATCATCAAGTTGACTTATTCTCTTTAGATGTGAATCAGAAACTGTCTGTACCTATTTGTCTATGTTTGTTTGTTACTATGAATAAAATAGATATTTAACACAAGGTACTTGAGAAGCATTGGAGCAAATGTATTTAATTTTTTATGTTTAGTGTAGAATTTCGAGACCGTAAATGCCAAGTTCTAGTTGACATAAGCCCATGAGAGCTTAGATATCAGTTTTCAAAGCGAGTCATCTCATTATTTTGGAAGTTCAGATACAGTTACTCCATTTGATGATACGAAAAGGTAGGCACATCCTAGAAAATGTGACCAAAACCCTTAAAATGAACTTGTTTTATATGCTGAGGTGAACGGTATAATCACAAGTTTTGTGGTCTAATTTCTATGCAAAATGCTGATTTGATATGGTCAGCACCTGTTACACGTGTTACCTGATTCCAGATTGACGGTATAAATTCAGAATAAACTCAGTTATTATGACATCAGAAACTGACACACCTGCCTGCCATACTGAAATGTGCTTACATTAACGAAGGTGTTCACATTGAAAACGTTTTTTTATTTCACTTCATAAGAGATGTAGAACAAACGTATTTTGAGAAAGAACTCACCCTTCCAGTCCTTAACTTGTAGGATAACTACATATTTGTAAAGAGAGAATATTTGTCGAGTAAATAAAAAGCATTTGCTGATTTTATTTCTGAAAAGTGGATTTCCTGGGGAAAATGTCATGAGTTTGTGCAATATACTTCGAAACATTAACAATTCAACAATAAGATTGATGGAAGCTCTTGAATCAATTATATTAGTCTCTTATTATTATATGTACGGAAGACAAAAGACACACTGTGGACTTCTTCACCTATCACAACATGATTGAATCTTACTAATTACTCTCATTTGATACATCACATCAGTTACTTAAGCATTATGGAAATGCATGTGTAGGGGATAATGATTATTCTCAGAAGAACCCACAGCTGGGCTGACATTTTGTAGGTGGAGAATGGTGCAGAGTGTCGTAACACAAACACATACATGCAAGTAGCAATGAGTACTGATGGATGTAAATAATGATTTAATGTATTCGAAGAATTGTTCGCGAAGTATTTTTCACATACTCCATAAACTTTTGTTCCTTTCTTAGCATTATTCCTTAGATTTCAGACATCGAGATATGAGGAGGTGAATAAAGAAAAGGCGGCATGTTCAATGGAGTCCAATAATGTATAAATCTATAAAACCCATTACTAAACGTTGCAAAAATTGATGAATATTTTGAATGAGTTTGTGAGATGGTTTCGGGTATAATCATTATTTGGGATATAAACTCATATGGTGATATTTATGTGTAAATATATGTAAATAAAAATACATATTCCCTACAGAGCTGTTTTCGCATGTGCAGTGAAATCCGCGAATTTATTTCGTGAATTTTCTTACTAAGGTATAAAGAATGAATCAGTATACACTTCTCATATCTCATTCTAATGAAACTAGGAATAACAGCTGAAACAAAGCATGTTACCAACGTAAAACTCATCACATTTTGAAAGGAACTAGTTCAAGTGTCAAGTGTGCAAAACATTCTCCTATTTGTTTGAAGCCGTCTTCCCCCCTTCAAGATGCTCAAAGTAACTTTTTTGACGTTAAGAAGGAAACGGAAAATCTAAATGATTTGTGTCACCTTTATCAAATGTCAGAGTAAATTTCAAAATTTTTTCATATACCAATAGAATGTATGACTTTGAATTTCTCATCCCTGTCAAGTATTTTGTTTGAAATGCTAAATATGATAATTCGATGTTTCTGAGCTTCGACATTTACTTACTGACAATTCAATGTCAAGGCTGATGACATCTTTTCTAGTCCAGCGACTTCTTAACAGATATTGAGAAATTCAACCCTTCTCCACACTACTGTGAGCATCAAAATATATCTGAGTACATTCTAGTGATATTGAAAGAAGGAAGTATCCTTAATACATCGTGTATTTCAGTGCAGTTGACATAGTAGAATTCTGATACACCATCTGAGAATCTATTGTAGAAATGATGAAACCAAGTGATGAATTTTATTATTCTTGGGAGAAAGTAAATCCTCATGATTTCGCTCCCATCGAGGATTATTAAACAAATAACTTTTAAAGAGATAGTTTTTAAAAATCAGAGAGATCAGAGCTGGTTTCTTGCATATCTGACTATTCTTCTGGGAGTATAATCAGTGAAGCAAGTGTTCCAAATACTCCGCTGAATGATTTGGTCCCTAAATTAGGATGAAATATCTTTTCCACAGTACATGCAACCGATACTCTTCGAACAGGTCTGCGTATGTGCCACATTTTGATTTGAAACCAGTGAAATTTTCACGAAGTCGACAAATAAACGAAGCACTTTTACCTATTCTGAGACAGATGGATTCCCTCATCTATTCAAAGTATAATTTTTGATTGTCTATCCAATATAAAGCAGAAATTGAATTGAGAACTCATTCTTCATCATAAATTAGATTCGACTATTCTGTGTTGCTGTATTTCGACAATATTCCGTTTTGAAAAGGCATCTTGTAAGTGTCTGATCATCATCAGTCAGTTGTGATTTAACATGGTAACAGCACAAGGCAAGACACGGAAGCTAAGGTATATCTTCAAGTGACCGACCAGCTGTTTATATTTATATAGTTTGTATTATTTAGGCAAACACTGAACGTGTGATTTTGATTTACATTAAATGACATGAAATAGGATGTTCAAATACACATATATTATTCTGTTGCTAATGCACTACTGAACTGTTGGAATATTAATACCAGACGTCAACATCAACAAATACAATAAATCTCACTGTGAGATCATTATTCCTCTGGAACCCATTTTCTGTATCACTCCACCACAGCATAAGTATTTATTGAAATATTCAATCTTTTAATTTGAGTCGGTTGGTGTGATGGTTTATCTAGCTACGATTAAGACGTTACAACGACAAATAGCAGCCTGCCTGTCACATATCAGTGTTAGTTGCATGACATTTTATTACCTCGACTCTTTTTATGATTAACATTTTTTAATTGTCATGAAGAATCCGTAATGACAAGGTAATATGATGCCGCTTGTTTCAACCTTCAACGGGTGACAATAATGTGTAGATGAAACGTTAACAGTATAAAAAGAAATAATTACTTCACACATCACTCACCCGTTTTTGGAAGTTCATTCCTCACTGTAATATGATGTTTTATTATTAATAATGTGTTTGAAATACGTAAAATAAAACTCCATTATAGAATTTATTTTAATTTTCCCGCACATATTCAGGTTTTAAATGAGTATTTATTGTATCTCAGCATAGTTACTAGAAATTCGTAGAAGGATGGGTGGAGAAGATCAATGGATGGCTGAACCCATAAGAAAGTTACAGTAATTTCTAGTGCTGACATAACATTTTTGACCTGTGTGAGTAATGAATTCTATAAATTTGCTTGTCGCCATGAATCTCACACCAATTAAATGTAAGAATGCCGTGGCATTATTCCACATATTCCTACGAAATGACGACATGCAATATGCATCCAATGTGATTATAGAAAGATACCAACCGAACACGAAGTACACAACCAAGTAATACTGTTCATTCTGCCGACCGAACTTATTACATGTACTCATATTGCTAAACACCCTGATTCACCCCAATTCGAAGTCTAATGGATGCTGAGAATAGGAATAAATGTATGAAACACTAACTTACACTCATAAACTGAAATGATGCAGTACACCAATGAATCCGGTAGACAAAGTCATTCATACAGACGCAGAAAACAGCACTGCAAGAATTTCATAGGACATAAAGCACGAATTCGTTCACGAAAATGATATGTCACTCTCTGCCACTATCGAATTCGTTTGTCATGATGAATATCTGAATCTCTTAAATATGACTCACTGGTAGTTGAACAGTGGATCAGTCGGTGTAACTAGTAAAATTATCCTTATCTTGGATGCAATATTGTTTCGAGAGTATATATTTATCATAGAATTGATCAATATCAGCGCATGTTTTTTTCCTAAATGATTATCACTTGTCGCGCATACCAGCTGTGTAATCCTTTTATTCATTAGTCACGCATCAACTTTCCAGAATCATTAGAATTCCTCTTCTTGTCGACGAAAGGCGAAATGTTATCAAGTGTCACCGTAGTCATTGGAGCAGTAGCCTCCAACTGAGTATTTTGGAACTATTTTATACTGAATGGGTTTCAGGATCTAATTCCAGAAAAAATGTTACAGAACCGAACGTGCTCTGCTGTCGGAATTACCATCATCTTCAAATTAGACATTTTTATAATGGAAAAACGATTCTACATACATTTTTTTCCTGAGATATAAGAGGTGTTTTCAAAGTGCTTTATAGTTCATTGAAAGTAATAAACACACGACAAAATGTGAGGAATAATGACTCTTAACTTCCAATAAATGTGAGAAGCTAAGAAGAGAAGTTATAATAGATGAACTGTTAACATGCTTGAATTTACTTAATTATACTTTCACTATCTTCCTTCTTCTTTACGCCATCTCGCAACCTCTTATTTGTAAACTGTTGCCCGTACAAACTTTGACCTGTATTGTAACAATTCATGTTCTGTTGCATTGTATGTAAATTTGTATGACGAGTACATGTGTGATCAGAATGTTCGAAATACGTTGAGCGAATACAATACACGTTTAAGACGAACTACATCTTATTGTTTTGTCGAAATATTTAATGGGAACTAATCGCTATAAATAACGAGTGTTTACTAAAAACGAAGCAACATTTCATCTGTCAGATGACACTAATTTCCACAGGACGAATTCCAGCTAATTGCAGCGTGTAATTTATCAACTGCATTTTCTTCAAAAACTGACCTGAAAATATTAAAATGAGAATGAATTAAAGATTAGGCGTTAATAATCCATGACTGCTTGCTTAAGCACCCTCTGAATTGTATATCACGTGAATTGTGAGAACGACTGAACTTGCTGAGTAGGACTGTACACTGGTACACACCAATAATGAAATATTTTACTATTAAGTAAAGGCGGAATCAGATACATGGTGTGCCAAACGTGACGATCTTGACTGCCATTTGAAGTAAACTGCTTTTTGGGTTGAAAAGCAAACGTCGTCAGAGTCATTTCACATCTCTTCATTATCATCGTTGTGAGAAAATATTATGATTGTCTTTTGCATAGTAAATAGAAATATGGATGAGACTAGTTATATTACGAATACCATTAAGGTACCTCGCATAATGAGATCAATATAATAATGATGCCTTTATTCCAAACAGTACTTCTGATGATATTACACGTTGAAATTTCCGAATTACATATTCAAATACCAGATTTCAAAAAATTGACATACTCATGTTTTCTGAATTGATGCAAAATATGTGGAGTAGACAATATCAGAGAGAAACTAAAATGAGACAAAATCACTGAAGAAAACAAAACTCCAAAGTTTAGAAGCTGCAAAATTTGAGGGATACAATTCACGAAAATTGATACGATTGTATCATGGATGAAATTTTATTTTGTTAAATTCACAGTGTTATACAGTAATATCTACTGTATATAAACGAATCAAGAACGTTATGTGAGTACCATGATATTATTATGAATAAAAAATTGTGAACAAAACGCGATCAAGCAGTACAAATTACTGAATAACACTGTGTGACTTTATCATAATTAAAAGTTACACACAATGGAGTTATACTCCACCGCAGTTCCCAATTCTTATCATTATAACAATGACAAGATCGCATTTAGGAATGAATTATGTTCATGAATAACCCGCATGCAGAAACTAAGCAAAACAAAACACGTAGTTCGGAGAAGAGTCCCTTTTCAGTGAATTCATTGACTTAGCTGTACAGTCAAAATTATGTGTTCGTTAGGTTTGTCTGATAAGAATGAAAATAAGTTGGCGTTATTGTTGTCAAGAAATTTCAAAAATATGATGAAAGATCGAATTGCAGTTTCGAGGGGTGAAGATTGGTTGGAGGTTACTGGCGATGCGTTGTCCAAAAACATGGTCAATAATGGTAATCAACACAAAAGAAGTTGAATAAGCGTGATGCAGTTGAATAATGAGAAGAGTAGTTTAATGAGTGAGCTGTGATAAGAGCGCACATAGAAACACAGGATAGTTCAAAAAGTTACAAATATAATGAGTTAGAAAAAACAAGCGCACAAGCAACCAGCCTGTGGAAGTCAATACGGTCTGATGATTTTCTTTCGCTTATACGACTCCAGTTTTTTCAATTGAATGACTGGAATTTCAGTGATATAATAAAGACGAGAACGTGAGTCCATGGCACGCCCGTTCGGACTCTCGCCCACCATGCACGTGGTTATGGGCTCGATCTACTGCTGATGCACACTTGATACCTGTGGTTGGCCTGCAAAATTTGGGCTACCGATGTCATTTGCTGAAAATTCCAGACTTGTACCAAAAATACGGTATGGAATCCAGGTATAATAAAAAGTTAAAATAATTCAAATTAACTGCCTTTAATAGGTCATTATACACATTGCAGATCACTTTGAATGTGAGGTTTGCTGAGGTGGAATGGCCAATGTTGATTAGATGGTCGATTTCTAAACTGCTTATACAGCCACTATGACTACTTTTGTAGCCAAGCGTGATGGTGTTCTTGAAAACCTTTGGGCAGGATACACATCAGACCATTATTGTCCCTGGATATACAGCAACAGATGAACTATATATGCATTTAAAAGTGGTCAGACACAGAAAGATCTTACCGTTAAGGCTTCTTCAGACTGATGAACACTGATCAACAGTGATCATCCCTTCTCAACAAACACCTCCTTCAAATTAATCTGCAAACTGAATAGTTACCTATCATAAGCAATACGCTTCGTCTCGTTTGCATCACTGAAACCAGACTTAGGTATACAAATATATTCCATTTTAATTTCTACAGCTGCGATTCTGTTTGTTTCGCTGAGTTGCTCTCAGATGAAAAGCCAAATCTGCGTTTACAAGAATTCAACTCTATTTCCTTGACTTCCATAGGTTCTCTCGTTAAAAATAAATTGTTCACCTGCCAAAGGACGATTGAGTCACACATTCTTTTCTTTAGATGCTATGGAAACTAGCAGATGGTTCATAGGAAGGATAGATCGACCAATCTGCAGCCTCCACACTACAGTACTGTATACTGATATCAAAAATTGGATGTTAGATCCATTCTCAAGCCTCTGAAAAATGGTAGCCCAATTAGTAACTTGACACACCTTCCGTTAGGCTGTGAATTGTAATGTTTGAAACTTTTCTTGAGGTCCAGTTACTCCACAGTTTACTCATGAAAACCCTAGTTATTCTGTTACGCTGAGTTGTCTGTATAAACAGTCGCTGCATATCCATCAAGCATGCAGGCAGCTTGCTGACTTGCAGCTTTGTTACTATGATATCCCTTATCGACATGACAATATTTTCACTGATATGAAACCGGTTTAATCATTCTCGAAACTAGTGTGATAAATGATTCCAAAGATGTAACCAACTACTCACCCGGGCCAACTGGAATTTCCAAAATGTTCGTAAATACATTAGATTTTCAATTGAATTATTTCAGTTTCATAATACAGATTTTACAGTTTTCATACGTACCTACATCATATGAACATTTGCCTGTAAAACTTCCGTTGTGTTGACCTTCATATGTATAAAACATTCACAGGTTTTTCATCTCAAGAATATTTGTTTATCATCAAGATGCAACAGAAGCACAGACGAATTTTCAGTCCTTCATGCTTCTCGCTTTCTTGTCTATGGAAACGTACGGTGCAAAATATGTGTCCATGTCATCTTGAATAGTTAATCCACCGTAATGTACTTAATTGTCATACTACTCTGTATATATTTCTCATTATGTATATCTACATCAATGAATTCAATGTGTTTAGCCATAGAGCTATCTGCACTTCGCGGCTAGAAATAATGGACTTCTTGTTGTAATGCGACAATTTCCTGCTTCGGCTGCAATTCATTCGAAGATCTTATTTACGAATGAGTTCATAATGGACATTGGCGTGGAGGAAATAGCAGTGTCTGGATGTACTTGACGGAGAATTTGTAGATGTAGATTGCAGAGCTCTCCTTCCTCTTGCGTTTCTTCTTCTTATCAATCTTAACTTTGGAGACCTTCCTGGCAGCTTTCTCGGACACAACGACTTTTGGTGGCATAACGAATAGTGAACGCTTAACGCGAATGCGACGAAGCAGTTGGATGTCCCAAGGCATGATAGTAACACGCTTGGCATGGGTGGCACACAAGTTAGTTTATTCGAAAAGACCAAACAAGTAGGCTTCGCTGGCTTCTTGCAGAGCAGATACTGCTGAGCCTTGGAAACGCAAGTTAGTCTTGAAATCCTGGGCGATCTCATGGATGAAACGTTAGAAAGGCAATTTGCGGATCAATGATTCAGTGTTCCTCCGATAATGACGGATTTCACAGACAGCGACAGTTCCCGGCCTATTTCTGTGTGGCTTCTTAACACCACTAGTAGCTTTTACGGGCAGCCTTGGTGGCCAGTTGCTTCCTGGTGAACTGACTAAACACGCCACAGATGAATTCCTTGAATCTGTAGTAATTAACATTTTTCTCTGTATTTCATATGTGATAACATCAACGTAATTGTAACAATCAGTCTATTCCTCTAACTATGTTTCATAAGTAAACTCCTCGAAATACATGAACCAACTCAGTACGCATCAGATGAATTATGACTGGTTTTATGGATGTCTGCTTAATATAATATAAGTGTTCTGTTTTCACACAAGTTGTTAACAGAAATGAAGTGAAGGCAACTCATAACTAATAAAGATCACTTTAACAGAAAAGCAGTGTTCACGAGGGAAAAATTGTACAGCATTCTCGACACCAAGAAGAGCTATGAAAAGAAAACTTTCTGGATGGATGTATTCCTTAATTATGAAATTCGGAGTGGAATAACTGAAGCCCAAGTGCAATCAGAATATGTCGATTCCCTATAGATGCCAGCGCCTAACACCCCACCTTATTTTCCTTTCAATTGAAAGGCCAACTCATTTTGTTGATTTTGTAACTCGAAAGTGCATTTAATTCCATCTGCTGCTGAGTTTATTTATGTGAAAACTTGAGGGTGTGACCAGATTTCCACACAGTAAATGTTTCATCCACACGTCTTCGTAGTAATGAGAGAGTAAAAGTTAACTTTATAAGATATAATTCCATATTAGATTGTTTATTAGGTATATCACACAGTGAAACAGTATTATTTACTGGATGACGTTTCGAACAAAATTTATTGTTCATAATCATATCAATTGTGATTACACGACTTTGACACTTGAGTTTTATAGCTTTCTTTGTTTTCTCCTATTTGTCGTAGGGGGAGTAGAATTTTCCAGATATCGGGGACAGGTGATGAATCATTCCTATTACATGTATTTGCAGTTGATTCGATAAACAAAGCTTCTGTTATCAATCTCTCCCTATACCCTGTGACATTAGATTTTAAAACTGTCATCCTATCCCGTCCTATTGTATGGTTGTGTGTGACTGCATGTAGTGATACAGCTGAACTATTCTCTAGATTTCTTATTTTATTCGGGTCAACCAATCTAGATTTTGCTAAGTTTTTATGTTCAGCTAGTCTGACTGCCTCTCTTCTACTAGTTTGACCTATGTATTTGACCTGACAATCATTGCAGGGTATTAGATAAACTAAATTGCTTTGTTTTAAAGGCTCTACAGGGTCCTATAGCCGACAAAGCTTGTTTCTAATTGAGTTTGTGGGTTTGAATGCCGTTTTTATTCCTGCCTTGTTGAGAATTCTGCGTAAGGCTTCCGAGGTTCCTTCTTTGTATGGAATTACTACTGATGATTTAGACTCTTTATTGTTGGTGTCGTCATCAATATTATTATTATTATTGTCACTGTTATCATTATCGTTATGATTGTTATTATCACCATCGCTATTATCATTATTTATTTTATTTTTACATTTCCTTACATATTTCCTGACTGATTTATCCGGGTAATTATTAAGTTTCAAGGCTTCTTTTATATGTATCAGTTCTTGGTTTAGATTTTCTTTGGTACTACTTAATTTTTGTGCTCTGTCATTTAAACATTTCACCAATCCTATTTTTACTGACATAGGATGGGATGATTGGAAGTCCAAATATCTGTTTGAGTGTGTGGGTTTCCTGTAAACACCAGTGTTTAACTTCCCATCTTCTTTCCTCTTTAGGTTGCAGTCTAACATTGGCAGCTCCCCTTCCTGATTTTACAATTCATAAGTGAATTGAATTGCCTCATCCTTCGAGTTTATGTGTTCGAAAAACCTATCTATATCTTGTGTTCTATGTACAGTGAATGTGTCATCTACGTACCTCCACCATACTTTTGGGGTGGGGGTGAACGTTTTAATCGCTATGCTTTCCCACTTATCCATGAATATATCTGCTACCACTGGGGATATTGGTGATCCCATGGCAACTCCCTCAGTTTGTTTGTATATTTTCCCTTGGAATTTAAATACTGTGGAAGTCAGGCATAGCTGTACTCCCAGCATTATGTCCTCAAGTGGCACTTTTGTCCTAAGTTCGAGGTCTTGGTCAGAAATGAGTTCGTTTCTGACTGCCTCTATAGCCATGTTTATTGGTATACGTGTGTATAAACTGACAATATCAAAACTAACCATTTTTTCTTCATTATCTAATTTTAAATGATCTAATCTATGTTTTAGTTCATAAGAATTAGTTAGTCTAGATTTCGAGTGGATTTTTAAGGGATTTAATACCATGGTTAAATATTTAGATAATTCATAAGTAGGTGAATTTCTCAAATCAACTATAGGCCTAATAGGGTATCCTGACTTATGAACTTTAACAACACCATACATCCTACTGGGGTTATTAGTTTTGGGCATTAAATTAAACCACTTAGACTCACCTAGAAACGGCTTCATTCGGTGTATAAGATCCGCTGTGGATTTCTTAACTTTATTCATAACTGTATCTGTTGGTTTATTAATTTCCTCATATGGTCCTGTTTGTATGTGAGTATTTACCTTGTCCAAATAGTCTGATTTGTCTAACACCACTGTTGTGATAACTATATCCTTGTTATTCTTAAAGTGTTTCAAGGCTTCTTTTTCTTGTTTTGTCAGGTTAGGCTTTCCACATTTTTGTCGTTTTAATATTAGTGCACTTTGTGCCCGTACTTCATCAGCCGTAGTTTTGTCTATCCCACTTAGTGCTATTTCTATTTTAGGGATGACATCCTCAGGTTTCAGCTTGTCTACAGATACATTGAAATTTAGTCCCTTTTCTAATACTTTTATTTCCGTAGGACTTAATGTATGTGTTGAGAGATTGATAACCCACTTTGATTTATCGATCGCTGTTGACTTTGGATTGTTGACTTCATCATTCTGAGATGTAGATTTCTCTTCTAATAATTTGTTGAACTTTTTTGATTTGACTATTTTTTGACTTTTTGAAAGTTGCTGATTTTGCAATGGTGGAGGACTGTGTTATCAGATCATAATCTGTACTGGTAACTATTCCTTTTATCTTTTGTTTTAATTGCTCAATTTCAGATTTCTAAGATCTATATTTCCGAAATATCCATAAATATGTCCACTGTTATTGAGGAGAATGACGATTACATTGACATCCCATTTGTTTGTTTGTATATTCTAATTTTGAATTTGAACACAGCGGACATTGGCAAAGCTGGACATCCATCACATGCATAGGTCCAACCATTAAATGGGACAATCAGATTATCGGAACATAAATGTCTGGCGAGAGCTATAATAAGTGACCATGTTATGTTAGACCACATAGAAAGATCTCAACTGTTGCAATGCGTTCACCTGCATGAATTCAAATAATTGGTTGGTGAAACTATTAAAAATTAACATATTTAAGTGGATGGAGAGGTTGGTTACGGAATCTTTGTTTGCCGAATTGCTAATGAATACGGGCAACCGAAATGACGTAGCGCATATACCGAAAATGGAAAGTTTTTATAAAAACAAACGTGGAAAAGAAATAGATGCAAAAGGCATGTGATGAATCTGTGTGATTAAACTGGTATGGTTATAAGGGACAAATTGTGCTCAAAATATCAAACAGTCACCAACACTGCATCAATTTCTGTGAAATCAAATAAAATCATGTTATTTGGATTTATGCTCCACTTCAGTGCCGGAGTTCTACCGATATAAAAGTTAAATTTCGGTTTCATTTAAATCCAGTCAGCCGATTGGGGAAATGAAGCGATCCGAATTTTTCGGAAAATCAGTGACGAATTTGTTTCCATGATCATTGTCAACACAAGTTGGGTGAAGACAGTTCAGCATGGATAAAGGTCATTTTATCAGAAAGCCAGTTTGTGCATGCATGTGATAAAAAGTCATCGATATCGTGAATATCAGACAGATTACTGAACAGGAATACTCCCAGTGTATGAAAGTCTTCCATTATTCCATTTCAGTGTCTTCCACATAATTTCAATGCAAACGTCTGTTGATATTTATGCTGGTAATATCCAATATTCGTGGGCAAAATGGAGGTTTACAAAAGTAGAATTCAAATTTAATTTCCGAGTGTTATTTCTTCAAAAAATAAACTGAAACCAGAGACGCATTCTGAGTACAGTAATCAGGCATTATTTAATTCCAAAATAAACTTACGCCCTGAAAGATTCAATATGATGAAAAATAGAAAAAAATTAATAAAAGTGCACGTCAAAGATCTTAACAATCCGAAATAACGTCTTGAAATATAATGAAAAGTATGTTCATTTAGAGAAACACCGATTACTGTCTGCGAAATCTTGGCACTGTGATAAATCCTCATTAAGTAATAATCAATTATCATATGAGTTGGTGTGAATATGAACAATGAATTCCATTCGTAGCATTATCCAGCTAACAGAGTTCATTCAATGTGTGAAATTTCCAAGGAGCCAATTAATGTGAATTATTTCCAGTATTCGAAAGTATCAATCCACTAATCAGTAGAGAATATTCGAAATAATACAAACCGTCAGTGAAAGGTTTATACTACACAATAAATAAAAACCTGAAGGTTCAAGTGTGATCTGACTTCGTAATCCACAAGTGGAGTTGACCTGATAAAAGCGGAGTAACTGGGAAACATCATGTCATCTGACAAATAGACGACTGTGAGAAGTAAATATGCTTCTCAATGGCAATACTCACACTTATGCATGTCACTGTTGTTACTTGTGAGGAAACCTAATCAGCTGTTGAAGTCTACATGAAATTCACCTGTGGCCAAAATCCTTCGAATGAGCCTTTCCGAGAGGTGTGAAGTTCCACATTTCATTCCCGAGAAAATATAAGCTAGAAATGTTTGAGAGAATGGATGGATTAGGTGAAGAGCAACCACAACAGCTTCGTACTTCTTCGTTTAAATGAAAATCAAAACCGTTTTCAGTGATCTGTGCATTTAGCATATATATAAATGAGACATTTTCATTTTGAATGACACTCACCGTCACGTTCTATATAAAACAAAATGAAATGAGAAATATTCTTAAGGCAAGTAAATGACTTCTCATATTATAATAAATAATTAACTAAACTTGATAAATCATTTGATAATATTAAAAAATTACAATTATTTTTGAATGTAAGGTTTAGACACTGTGGTAATTAATAATTCCATAAGAGTCATTTTGTCATCTAAGTGCTTCCATTAGTAAAGCAGTTAGAATTCGTATAAAACATGTCACCTGCTAGTTTGCCTGCCTCTCTCTATTTTCCGTACATCCTTTATCATGAGAATGACTTCATGGTCACTGTAAGCCTAACTACCAAGAATATGCCGAAGTCCGTTTTCTTCAACAGGATTTACGGTTGTCCTCAAGGAATAACAACGCATTACTATAATATCAATAACCAGATATCTCATTTGAAGAAATTAAATCCGTTGACTTCGTGCTCACATTTGTAAGGCGTCAACTTCTAAACTTGTTTAATCGATCAGTTCCTCTTTGCTGGGGTGATCCTGTAGGAAAAAGCACTTTTCTGACTTGGTGAAGGGATCCATATCTTCTCTTTCTATTGGTCTTGTCTTTTAAAATCACATTAGTATTATTGTATTGTCATTTTGAACTAGTTGACAGATCTGTGAACACATCTTCTCTGTCTCACTGTGTGTTATCTCTATACAGTGATCACGATGCACTTAACAAATTGATCCGTTATTTGTGAATAAAATAACATAAAGCAAATATAAAAAGATGACTGAATGACTAGTGCACTGAAACTATGAGAACAGTAAGTCTTACAGAGAGTGTATGGAAATCACACTGCTTCGATTACAAATCATACTGTGCATCTGAATGAAAGATACTTTTGCTTTGGACTTATTAAATGATGAATATTCCGGTTAGATTCATCAAATATTTGGTGATAATCCTTCATTCTCGTCTTATCCTGTCTTCCACATATTTTCAATGCTTGTCTTTGTCGCTAACCGTAATAATCTTCATTGTATTGTGATGCCTGACCGCAGATAATTCTGTAAGTATATCAACTTTGGTTTTGACTACTGAAGTATATGGCTCATGGTGAAATACATACCTCAGAAATAAAAGAAATATATGTCGGTCTCTTCATGCACATATATTCGCGAAGATAATAAGGCCCATTGTAACATACAACGTTTTCCGAAATCCTAAATGATGAGACCTAAGGCACTAAAAAGTGTTCCATCATAGACTTTGTCCTCACCTCATATAAATCATTGATTTTAAATTTGGATGCAACTCACCCGGTTTAACTGACAGGATGTTTGGAAACGGTATTTGAACGCCAACACTAATGAAAATAATGAAGTTTCCGGAAAAATTCATAATTATTTTCTAAGCTCGAGTAGTTTCCCTGCAGATTTAATATGCTGGTCACATTTTGATTGTTTCTTATGACTTTGTAAAAAAACGCTTTACACTGTGAATAAGTACAGACCGTGTAGAGGCAGCTGTGGTCAGATATTTACACATTATCCTGACATTGATTTATTTTGTATTTTACTGCAATTCTGAGATACTCTGGCGAGTATTTATTTCCATGCCAAATTGATTTTGTTCCTCTGAGTGAAAACTGTCCTGTTTAGCTATCCTATTCTCGTGTTTAGCGTATGTTGTCATTTCTCCTCTTTGCTGCTCATGATATGAATTTTTCTCACTATATTTTGAAGTCTCATTGTAAACCATTCTGTATTTATACCCAACCTATTTTTTTATGTTGACGACCGTATAGCATTTTGACAGACTCATTCAAAAGACATGTTCGTGTTGGTTACCTGAAATGTTTTTGCAAAGCCATAGAAACTACATATTTAGTGACATTTGCCGAATGTGTCACACTGAACTGACTACCTCTTGTCGAGTTTCAAATTACGTGATTCCACATTTAGAAATAAAAGCTAATAATGTGAGCTAAAACTATTCACGAAATGTTGTCCGCTGTTCGTTCATCTGAGATAATTTCCACTGCTGAACACTGCTCAATCATCATTCTTGATTAATACGTTAGATGAACTATGTCGTTTTTGGTAAAGAAATTGCTCGATTAAATTTGAAATGCTGCTTACTTTCGTTGTCTGAATTGGAGTATACACAAGTTGAGGTTTCATCAGTGAGCAAGTTGTCGTTCTTTTTTGTGATCAGATGAACGAATTCGTATCAGTAGTTTTAAATTCACCGTGATTATCTATCACTCATGGCTTAATTTCACGTCATTGATAACCAGAATATGTTAATACATGCACGTTGTCAAAATCAAGTTTCTTTTATTGAATAAATAACGAGCAGAATTTTGATGCTCAGGTGTTTTTCTTCAATTTCAGTATGATCTAAGTTTTTTTAAGTTTTCCTGTTAATGAGATTTTGTAAAAGACATCTGTCTTGCAATTGCAAATGGTGTCAGTACTGACGAAAAGCTTATTTCAGTCATTATAATTATAATATCGGAAAACACAATAATTCATTCATATGATAGTGGTATTGGTGAAATAGCCACAATCAGCCTTTTCATACTTCTTCAGCCCGTTTGAATAAAATTTCCTTAATATTCAATGTGATGTACTTAAAAGCGATGCTCCAGGAAGGTCACTTTCAAAGAAATATTCTCTTATCAGTGATTTTTAATCAGAATTAGACTGCTGTCTATTGACAGATGTAATATGAATAAAATAGGCATGATGATTGCCTCCGGTTGCGAAGGAATTTGTGGGCACTTCTGTTTTTCAAGACAATATTTCTCATATACACGTTTAGAATTTGGTGATTATGCTTCTTCAACAGGCTTCTGTTTCTCGTATTTGGATCCTGTAGTGTACCAGCAGTTCGCCACCATGCTCGACTTCCAGTCCGTGTTGACTTATGCCATGTATTATTGCTCAGGATTGCTATTCGCACTTTGTGAAGCAAAATGGATTTTCTAACGACGTATTTAAATTTGCAGACACTCTGAAAGACAGTTTTATTCCTAAATGTCCTAGTACAATGGTACAATCATTCTAATGCATAATCGAGATTAACTTTGAAACAAGGAATAGAATGTAGTTGAAGATTTATACTAAAATAAGTGGCCAGTTTGGAAAAAACTTACACTTATTCACTGAAATGAGAAGTGACAAAACGAACAAACTCATGAACACATTTCACATGGCAACAAAACACATGGATTTTCAAGGGAAACTAAACAATTCCATTTTAAGCTCTATCTCTTTTATACAAACTAATCAGGTGATGAAAGTCTGAAATTCATTTTTTTCCTTCACGTTCCCAGTGGAACATAGGGCTTAAAGCGAGGAGCTTGAAGTTTCTGTAGCAGTGCTTAATTTTACAGGATGAGGTTGCTAGCCTCATGCCCAACCTTTCCTGTTTACCGGATTTTTTATTACTGGTTTGGCGAGGTAGAGAAGTGCGCCGGCAGGGGATCGAACCCCGGACCATGTGCATGGTCGGCGAGCGTCCTAACCACTGTGTCACCGACGCCCATTCATTAGCAAATAATAACTGGATGCAAATGAATTCTGCAACTGCGGATAGTGTGAAAATTAGAATACTCATTGGGGAACAGACACGAGTAGAGAATTGCATAGTTTGGAAAAATTAGTGTGATAATTATTTCGATAGTCTCCTGTAGTCTTGATCTATATCAGTTAGTGATAACAGATGACAGGAGTTAACCGTCTGTTGTCAGTTACTCCATTCGCGGCGATGACATTGACGATAATAAAATTATGTATTTCGTCAAAGTAATGGCGTAGAAGAGTTCACCTTCACTTGTAATGACTCTCACATGAACACTTGCTATGGGTAATAATACATTCAGTGTTTGCAGTCCTCCGTAAAAGAGGCATGATACTTATTTATTATTCAAGTAATCGAACTAAAAGTAGACTGAATTAAACACAAGATTAATCTTTTTCAAGTAGCTATTTCGGTTTGCATGTGACATGTGACGACACTGCGTTAATATCATGTAATGAAAATTCAGATATCGTTTTCCTGTTGACGTGAATGATTGATCAGTTGAGAGTGTCCTGTGTGTCCTCTTTGGTAACGCTGGCCGTAACATTGAAAACGTGAAAGAAATATACCTGTAGATTCACACTGTCCTTTGCAGTCAGGTTAGATGTCCTTCAGTGACAACAAATGAAGGAAAGCTACATGAATGGTGTAAGCTATTCACTATATAGCGATAACATTAACGAGAATATAAGTACTTGTATTGCCGAAGTAATGACAGCGTTAATTTCATCTTCTTTCCAATAACACCTATAACACATGAACGCTTGCAAATTTTAAAGTAAGGCAGATTGTTTGCAGTCATTCATGCTTGACGTATCATGCTTCTTCATTGTTCGGGTTTACAGAATAAAAGAACGCGAACTTGCACGCAAAAGGTTTTCTTATCATCAGAAAGAGGAAGCATATGTAGGCAGTTCAAATGATATGACAATTCTACTTAAGAATTCCTCCGAGAATCCTCTTCATTTATTCCTAGTAGATTTCATAAATTTTCGGTTATATATTATTTCAAATCTTCTGACTCACCAAGTTCGTCTGAAAAGATGAGCAATGAAATTGCCCTGTTTTATCAGTTGTATGACAAATCTTCACAAAAACCCATTTGAGAGTAGTATGTTGCAGCACCTATGAACACAGAAATTCACTCGAAATTATCTAAAGTTTTTTAAGCATAGATTGCTGAGCAAGCGTGATCCTAATCACATGAAGTCACAGGAGAAAATATTTGTTAGAAATATATTCTACCATAGAGCACAAATACTACTCTAAGTTTGCATGGCATCACTTAGTACTTCAGAAAAATAAGAAAAGGAATTGTTTTATGAACACCTTTCAGGACTGGTGAATTAGAAACGACTAGTCTTGGAAAAATCTGGGTGACTCTTGTTTAGTGAGTATGCATTTGCATCATCCACATTAAAATTCATGACATCCAGAATCAAGATGTATGCTGGAAATCTAATAAAGAATGCAAGTATCAAAGTCGAGTTTCCCTTCTGTTTTGACAATGATAAAGGATATAGTTCGGTGGATACGGTCTGAGCCGATTTGATTAGACATTAGTTAACGAGGTTTATCTGTTTCCATTTCAACATTTACTAACGAGGACTTTTATCAATTTCATCAGTAAATAATTTTAGATTAAACACAATGGATTTCCGACTTAGAAACTTCACCATTTACTATAATTCAATACTATGCTATTAAACATATGCATATTAGTTGAATCATAACTCGTCGATAGTGATTTCAAGTGGTACGATTTAAACCACTATACAATTCTTCCTCACTACCTTGCAACTGGTGATATATAAAACTCCAGGCAGAATCTTCAGCCTTCACTAAGCTGGTTCAACTCATTACTAACTCTTCGTTATTTCACCTGTTTCACTAGTCAAAGAACTATTTCCGAATCATCTTGAAATCGGCATTGATTCTTTCAGAGGCAGGCGATTTCGTCTAAACTGTTAACTTACGTGGAACTTTCAAATAGGAAATATTCATACACGACGAACCACAGATAAATCACTAATTTGTATTTCTATATGCACATTTATGCATGAATACTTCTTCGAATATTGAGTGAGCACGATATCAATAAACACATATAAGTGACTAATGCATACAGTCTGGTCACTACATTTTACGCCTTTGTGTAGACAGTTACTCTAGTAAAATGATTAGGTAAGTGCACCATCTCCTTCTTGATCTTTGTCATATGTGGTCAGGAGAAGTGTCTTAGGATCGATCAGGATTCAATAATGGCACACCTAATGGATCATTTGCGTGATGAATGAGATGTTTCCTCAATTCTCAAGATGTGCACGCCATGTTTGTCCATCATAACTGAGGCAGTTGACATCAGAATCATTTAACCTGTTATGTGTGTTCGTAAATTTTTGTCTTGTCGGTCCAATCTCCATGACGTTCAGTTCGCAATTAAAATAGTTTATTACAAAATCCAAGATCATTCTAATAATTGTTACGATAAAGTGGTTATTTTTCGCATGTATCCCTACAGGCGTTACTTACATTCCGGCTACTTCTTCAGTTTATCCCTATTATCATGATGACGATGAATATTCTTCACTAATGCACACATTCAAAGCCATCTCACGGAGCATCACTACACAGAATAGCATGTCTCTGTAAAAATAGCTGGAATAAAGGTCTCTTATTCAGAGATAAGTAGCCTTCATTTAGTGAAATGAAAACAAACACCAAAACAACATATGACTTACAGTATTCTACTATAAACGGTAGAAACGGTCAAATGTACATTTCAAGGAGATTAATCAACGGATTTCTCAACACACTGGCATTATTGTGATCTTTATCGAAAGACTAAGCGATTAAATTACTCCGAAGTACAGAAGATATTCATTTAGTTTAATGCGAAAAAGATACCTCATTCCACGCTTTTAGACGCTTCCATATGAATGACATTCCATAACGAGTATTTTATCAGATTGAAGGTGAACATGTTTTCATTACCAGTGTTGGTGTTCCTCATTTTTTTTCCACATCATTACTGCTTTGTGACCAGATGTCCAATTTTACCTGGTGGTGCTTGTTCATTTCCAGATTCGTGATTAGCTTCTCAATGCAATTTGATTTTACATTTCATACGATAAATTAAACCAAATTTTGTGGTTAAATTTCATTGCCTAATTCACAAATAAACCTTGTTTGAATGATGGACTGAAGTCAGTCCAAGGTGAATATGTACAGTTTGAGTTTGCATCATCAAGAACATTTCAAACAATGTTCTCCTTATGTGAGAATCTTTAAAATAGAAATAAAATTACCAATTGGAAGGATTGTGTGGCTTTTATTTCCAGTGACAAAAATTTCGCAGACCTCTCGGAGTTATGGTGAATAGTTCTAACAGTCATTGGGCTCTGATCAAAAGGCTGACATGAATGATTCATCTGACATGTCCAGCATGAATAAATCTGAGAAAGTATTTCACAAATCAAATATATTTTACTGATTCCGATCATGATGCCGAGAGAATTAGTACCAAATTATGGAGGCAATATCCTTCTTACTAATTTTTTCTAGAAAATAAAAAGATGTCAGTTGAAGACAGAACACTTTTATGAAGAAATATGACCTGGGCGTGGAAGTAAAATTGAAAGAGAAATACAAAGTTATTAATGGGATTTTGTTCAGAAATCATGAGTGTAAATCATTGAAAGTACCTGAAAATTTAAATTGTATAATGCACAGTCGTTTGGGACCTGACATGAATTATGTCGAATCAAGCTAATCCACATGTCTGCTGATGCACTGTCAGGTTCTTTATGCTGCAAATAAACTCTTAGTGGCAAATTAAAAATCGCCTTTCCTTCATTTTGCTTCAGTTTTCGTTCGAATACGGGTGGTTTTGAAACGCTTCAGGGGAAACACGGTGTTGAACCAAACCATCTAACTCAAACAGTCGAGTATTGCTGTCGAAGTTTATCTCCCGCTATCTGGTGTAATTGATCACGTTTGATCTTACTACATCAATTTAAGACCTTTTTGAACACCTGAAGCAAAGAGGGACACTTATCCCTCGACTCTACGACTTTACAATGTTGTATACACCTGATCTTCGACATCGACGAATTTTAGCTATGTCACCGTCACTATGCCATCCCATTATATAATGGTTACCTAAAACTCTGCAATTACTCTCTCTGAGACACTATTGAATTCATTGAATATGTACAATATTTAGATATTTCTAAAACAAGTTCACTTTCAACAGTTTCAAAATGTTTGAGCTTTGGTTAAGTGGTGTTCATTATTATAAAGGTTTTTGTATTTCCCATGAACGATGAACGAAACGATATTGTTGCTTATACTGATGTTTCTCTATTTAACGTTAATATCTTTATGAAAGTATTAATAAACCAGAGTTTACAAAATCTCAGCTTATATGAAACAACAACTCATTGTTCATCAGCATGGGGCAATCTTTATGTTGTCAAGTTGGACAATGATGATGGCAATGATAAGAAACCCAAGTGTAGATTGTTGGATTTGATAAGTTTATAAAGTTATAAAAGCAGTAAGCGTTTGCATAGTGAAACTGCTCCTCACATGCGTGTTAATTTTGTCATTTTATAGGGGATGGTGCTGCTGTAACTAGGTCAAATTCTGTTTTAGTCCATCATTTCTACTTAGACAATTCTAATTCCATTTGATATGAAGTGATTCTGATATCAGACGTACTCTGAGATTTCTGAAATGCTCCTGGTTTATTTCAATATTGCCAAAACCAATTTTTTGACCTAACTGAATGTAAATGGGAAACGTATGTTGTCCTCAGGTTAAGAATCTCTTTTAACCAACGTGCTGTCCGCACAAGCGAGATGTTTTCTGTGGAATTATATGAAAGACATGAATCTGGGTATCGGAATAACAACCGCATATCTGAGATGCACATTCAATGTATAATTTACATTCAATGACGATATCTTTAAATAGAAAGATTGGATTACTTTAGTCTCTCCAACTCCACCCACTTTTGGCAGAGTGCTTTATAGCCAGTTTGGAAAACGGGATACTAAAATCAACATCAGACAGGCTTCTGTTGTATGAGAGATATGTCGCCAACACATTTATAGTCTGTCATGATGAATGATAAGTTGTATCTTACAGGGGTCTAACAATTGGCATCTTTCACATAAAATTACAATGGAATTGAAAAATTAGTTAGAGATTATATTTCTGGACGATAAGCTGATAAGAAGAGATGAATGAACTCTGAGAAGTTCTGTCCACAGAAAACCATCATGGAATAGATATCTGCGAAACCTCTGTAGTGGAAAACCTGTCACTCAAAGAAGCATACTCATCATCTAACTGGCCCTACTTATCAGAAGAATTTGCAGCAGTGAATGCTCATGGACTTTGATCGACGTGTCTGCTTACAATATCCATCTTTGTAACCAGTGGCGTAGCACCGTTGACATTTATTGTATTTGTATGGGCATTATTCTGCTCACTGCCAAACTCCTTAATGCCGGCGTTCTGAGGGCAGAGTCCGCTTCGGGCGATGCAGTGAGTTTGAAGTCAACGGTATTGGATGCACTACATATACTAAGGCCACACTCTAGCCACCAGACCGTGTCAAGGTAGTATCACTGAGAAGGTTGGTAAGTTCCTGATTTCCTTCACCAATATCTTTCAACGTTTATTTGCTCGTCTTCTTCAAGTTTGCTCAACATTCGAATTTTTATAATGAATAACGTGGATAATCGCAGATCACAAATGAAGATAAGGACCTTGAACTGCTCTTCTGTCAGCGACTTTAGATTGAATCGCTCACATTGGTGGTATACAATGCCTAGCTGAGTGTCGTTTTCATTCAGTAAACGTTTCGTGCAGTGGTTACGATTGTTTGGACAGTGATCTGTAGCCACCAAAAAAAGACACCGTTGTTGGACAGTTTCATTGAATGTGCTGTCACTGAGCTTCTTTGAGAGAATCAGGTGGCAGAATTTCTCTTACTTCCCCAGTAACTGTCTAGATTTGAATGCATCGTCTTTGTTCTCAAAATCCACTCCAAGTAGGTCTTCATTTCTGCTGTACAAAGTGGTAAATATAGTATTTTCAGCTGGGTCATAAGTAAATTCAGAAATGCTGCTATCAGTATTTTCATTAGCTCAAGATGAATCATCAAGCTTTGATATCCGTAGAACAGACAGCAACTCCATCACCTTTAGTTGCTGGTCAGTCAGTCTTTTTGAATGTGAAGGGTCCATCTCTACATCGTACCTATCCCCGATTCTGATAGGACCATTAGTACACTTGGTAGTTTGTGCCACCTTACTTCCTAACTAGTCGATTTGCGAGCCTCCTGTTTCAGTCACTATTAGCAACGACAACGACACGACACAATAACACTGCGTCAAGAGAAGAGAGATGTTTGACGTATAGAAATTTAACTGTTTCGGGTCAACAGTGAAAAGGGTTGACAGTCACTTCGTATAGCTATGCTTTAAATGGCGTTTAGGGACAATATTTAGATTGTAAAGAGTTGTGGTGGGTGAAAGAAACAGTACTGTAATGTACTATTCTCGAAACATTAGATCTATACATCAGTAAATGGAAATCTTCTAAATGTAATGTGTTTCCGATTTCGCTGTACTGCAGCAGCCCTTGCAGTATATGTCAAAATATGGAGCTATTTGGTTCAAAGAAACCAGTCCAACCTGTAAATTCATTATGGATCTAGTTCAGTTTGACTCCTTAGTTTTCTTTTTCTTTCGTTGTTTTTCTTTCATCCCCTTCATTCTTTTTCATTTCAGTAATAAAATGTCACCATTTGAATTTGTTCCAATACTATTTCCATTCACACTTGTATTTGTTAAAAGCTGTTTTCTAATCAAAAGTAATTCTATTATTAATCACATTGTAATCTGTATTCACACCTCATATTAACTTCAACATGATTATCACCTCGAATTTGCTTCGTTTTTTGTGGTATTAACTAGGGAATAATTGCATTTTCGGAAAACTGTGCAAATAAATGTCACTGTACAGCCACTTTTGCGAATGAAATTGCCGAAAATATATCTTTGCTGAACTCAGTGTTGTTTCCTCTCCAACGTCCCGATAGATATTTTCCACGATTTACTAAATAACTTGATAAAACACCCATTTTAGAAGTGACATCTACACTTCCACAGACTGCCATGTACTAGAATAAGTAGACAATGTTTCATCATTTCTCGAAATCCAATTGTAGAACATACATAAACGTTCATCCCTATCACAATCATTCTCAGAATGGATCTAAATTTAATGCGAAAATAATTAAAACAAGGTGACGTTACAGATATTGATGGAATTGATTCTCAGTAATAAAGAATTTCAGATTTCAGCATTTTTAATAACTTGACATACCTAAGTCTTCTGAAGAAATAAAAAACACGCCATTTGAATAGAAGTTGATTTAAAGTTCGAATAAAATTGAAATTTCATGGAAATTTAAATAATTTCACTTTTCGTTTGATTTATGATTTGTAACAGAATAGTAAAATGAACTTCAGTGGTATTCATATTCAGGACTCGAATGTGTCTGTTAGATACATCACAACACAATGTGTCTTAATAACTATTCCATGAGACTTTTCGATAGACGAAAAAACAGTAGGTTAAATATAATTTTTTGATTAGGGGCAAAATCATGAAGAAATTGTGACTTTACCATGGATTAGGTAACCACAGATATCATTTCAAATAAATTACCGATTTTCTCAAGAAATTCATTATCATTTGTGGCCGTTTAATTCACCACTAAGTTCAAACTTTGCTTTCACAGTATGGGAAGTCAGGATAAAGTGATATACAAGTACAGCAGGCACATTTCGCCAGTTTGGAAGGGAAATTCAAAAGATTCATATTCATTCACCAATTGAGAAAATTATAGCATTCGTCTCATTAACCGAATGAACTGGGAAAATTCAGTCCATCAGCCACCCAACTTATTCGAGTCAGCAGGCAGCTCTCACCTGATTCGAGTTTATGTGATAAAAATTTAGGAGAGACCTAATTGGCGGGATAATAGAATGCCTAAAACAATAAATCAAGTATGACCTATTCACATTAGAGCAGCAGGTAACCTTGTGATAATTTCATTGAAATTGTCAGCAGATCAATAAATGAGACATGTCATTCAGCTAGCAGTAAACCATGCCAGTAATTTGGCATCTTTGAATTTGAATTGTACTGCTACTTAAGTTGACTTGATGTTGTTACTTGTTGCTTCATCATCCACCGCGGCTGGCTGACATGCGAGGTAGACGCTCAGCCAGTCGATCGTGTGTTTGAATGCTTACAAGCTACTTCAAACTGCGAAACACAGAGGCACATTTATTGTATGTCGTTCTTTTACATAAATATGCATGATAAGTACGTGTTTAAGCGGAATGTCTGAAATGTGGTGCTAAAATAGACTACATGTTTAAAATAAATTACATCTTCCTGTTGTTCTTTCAAACCACTACAATCTTTGAAGCCAATTTTTGCGCATAAATGTAACGATTGTCTATATATCGCATCACACACTATTCAGGAATAACTCGCCTGCATGCCCACTCAGCAGTCCTTAACTGAAGCTGGCTTTGTACCATCAACACGATGGAGAAAACGAAAGTCATTAAGGGAATTATTTTGGATTGGTCTCCTTATTTCTCCGTGGTGTTTTGAAGTATTATTCTCAATTTTAAAGAACTTCTCTGGGACAAATAATGACCTATGAAGCAATAAATTGACATGGAAACTGGTAAAACTGGAATATAAACTAAGATCTTCACGTCCAAATTTCCGAGTCACACCTTTCTTTACATTTGATTTTCCATTTTTCGAAGAAAGGTAATGTCTTATTACAGAAATATGTTGGTCAAAGTTAAGTGTAAAATTCCCACCGTTTATTTGAAGAATTCCATGTCGAACTATCAAAACACCTATTCGAAAAATGATGTTCGTCCGAACAATCATTATGACAAGGGCGTAAAAAACAAGATTTGTGGTTTAGCTGAATGATTTTGATTCGGTTGTGTTTTCTGTGGTGGCAGATTTCTTTGTAATTCGATCGCTTTTTAGTGGAGTTCATCGCCTTAAGACACAACACTCTTGTCCAATTCATTTCCTCAGCTGCACTCAAACGTTTGCCAAACAATGTAATGTAATACAGGAATAGATAACGTCGGATGACAGCTCCTTTTATTGCATTATTTAGGTTTGTGTCACATTTCACTGGTTGAAATGCAATCTCATTCCTTGCACGTGCATGCAAAAATCCTGAAAGAAAATATCTGCCTTGAACTCTAAGTGTGTAAACTTACCAAGATCTTCTAATTAAGTTAATAATAACTCACTTTGTTTAATACCAAGAGAGATTTTCGATTGATACAGAAATAAAAATCAGCTGACATTAAATTGTCAGGCTTCAGCACAGTGTCAGCCATCCTCAAATCTCAACGTCCAAACCAGCTGTTCATAAGAATAACAGTTCAGTTAGTTAATTGGTGTTTAAAGGCCTCTGAAAGTTGACTTAGCTGTTTAACGTAGAAAGACAAATTCGCAATCACATTATTATAAAAATGGCCTCATGAATTGCACCAGTTCAGTGTCCTCGAAACTAAAGAAGGATGCCGGACTTAGAAAACCTACCATGGACCATGGACAGAACAGCTACAGAAACTTGAAATCCTGAAGAAAGTATGAGAAAACACTCATTCGCCGCTGGAATAAAGGATGCGAAATTATTCCTCTGAGTGAGACAGGAATAAGCGTGTGGATATGGAATGTAACACCCTCTTTGCCGTCGGAATGTGTGCTCAGGTTAAAAGTGGATTGAGAGATAGGGTATAAAAATGTAGTAATCTGTGACAGCAAATGTAATGAACGTTGACTCTACGAACAGCTAAACAAGTCATTATTCCATTAAACGAACAGTAACCGTGAATACACAGAAGGAGTGGCTATCATGATAGCAAACACAAAATCTAAGGGTAGCCTAGCAGTGTGAATCAATCTTCTATAGGATATAGACAACACTATTCAATATAAGATGAAGGAAAGTTTCAGTTATGCACGACTGTTAAAATAAAAGAATGCAGACAAAGTGAGCATAGCGAACCTCTGCAAATAATGGCAAACAAATGTGAACAATACCTCAGTCGGATGTCGTTATCAGCATCCTTGCTGCTGAGGATTTCCAAATGCAAGTAGTACATAAACATATAAAATTATCATCTGCAGCAAAACATACAAGCGGTGTTGGTGTTTTGGCGAAACGAAGGAATGAACGATTTTCGTGAAACAACATGGGAAACATGCAAGGAAACAAATGACCACAGTAAGGAGGACATGTTCAATCTGGGAATATAACATAAGTTAAGTGCGTTTTGACAACATGTTTACATCAATCATCGTCGTAACAGAAAACTTTTGTTGGTATTAGATGGTTGGAGGCAATCGGCAGGAAGCCTTGGACCCAGGTTTCGTGCTAGTTGGCACTCATCAGCAAGGCGTATCTGCAACCTTGAAGGAACTCATGTCCCTTCTGATATTCGAACCCGCGTCACCCAGTGCTGCAGTCAGAGACGTTACCACTGAGCTATTCACGCTCGTGTTACAGCTACAGACAGACGCAATTGGAGTTTAACACTCAGAAACTGAAGCATGAAGGCAGGAGCAACACCTCGGCCGCAGCCCTAAAATATATCTGTAGAAAATGATCAAGAATCTTTTGGAAATAACGATCAGCGAATTTTCATCACCAGTGTCAAGACAGTTCCCCCTATATTATTTAGCGACTTGGTTCTTGCATAACCGAATGCCTTCGTCGATACTAGGAGTCACGATTTCATCAACAGCTACCGTCACTTGATGCTGAAGGACTGATAACCGCCTTAGCAAGGTTAGCAACTTGAAAATCACCTGTGGCGATCAAGCAATCAACAGTGGATGGTTCTAATGGATAATAAATGTATTTGTTTGATTACAGAATGAATAGGTTCTATGAATAAATTTTAGGACAAAACACGTTGTGATACCAATATACCAGTGTTTGATACTTACCCTCTTTATAGACTACAGAAAAGCATAATTTTGAAAATAATTGCGAAAATCCGGGAGTTAATTTTGACTCTTTCAATGTGTGAAAAATTCGCATGTATGTTTATTTTTTCCAAGTGAATGTTCAAACTAAGTTCATCAAAAAATTGTGGAACAAAATTTCTCTGAACATTTTACTCGCACTCTGGCTTTGCTTCAGTCAGCTCATCAAGTGATGCGTAATGAGGCAGACTTCCCTGTTTAACAGAAGCCTACAGCTTATAGTTTTCGTTCTACGAAATACAAGCGGTATTTGCAGATAACTCACTAGATAGAGGTAGGAAAGCCTTTCTGAGGTGAAATTCACATATGAAGACCAATCGTCAACTTAGAAAAAGCTTCCGCTCTTCGCGAAATGCAAATAAATCGCATAGGTAGCCATAAGTAAACATAAACAATCATTTGACCTGATACCAAGGAAACTGAATAAAAGTCGGGTGAGTAAAATATGCGGGAATTATAAAATAATCGAATTTATCGATCATGATTCTGAGGCACTTATTTGACTCAACATTAGTGTACAGAAATACTATAAAAAATTGATACTCAAAAATCAACCAATCGGGTAGAGCCACCACAAGTGATCAGGTGAAATAAACCACTGACTCTGCAAACACCAGTGAGAAATCTCACTTCCACATGTGTTAGTTTGTTTAGAAATAATGGCATTTTCACACGTGTGTTCTTCAGTATCTCCACCTTCGGCGAAATGATACTGCAGTCTTGGATGTTATCTGGTGTTAAAATGTATGCGGAATCGACTTTGATGACAGCCAGCCATGAAAACCATTCCATCATTGTAATTTCGATGTACGTTGGTACATCAATAAACAAATTACCCCTAAAACTGTGAGTCACCAACTGCTAGTCAAACTGAGAAACGATGAATTCTTCAGCATCGGTAGAGCATTTCATACTGTGGTTTGATATGTCTGAATTGTGAGGCAGGTATTCTGTATTTCACCTAAAAAACACAAATATTGATCATATTCTCGAGACTTGATTTATAGGGATCATACAAATAATATTGTGTCAGATATTTCATGTGACCTCAAGGGCCAGATGAAATGAATGTCTAGTCAGTTGGCTATTCACTCACGGCTTGCTTCAACGTTAAAAAAACAGTTGAATATATATATATATATTTAAAGCGTTTCTGTAAAGGAATTTTTAAAATGAAATGTAAACATGGACACCATAGTGCAGAGGTTACATTGCTTGCTGAAATTTTAACTCAACTTACCCATGAAATCTATGATTTGTAGTTTATCAAAATGAATTATTACACGACGATTGATCTTCTTGATGGAAGGCTATACAGCCCATTTTCTGAAGTTTAGACTGTGATACTCACTTGAATGACAGCGCTGACTTTTCGATTATTACACTACATTAGCTCAGTTACATAAAACTCTCATTTCCCTGGCGTTTCTAGCCAGGAAGTTGTGGGATTTGTTTTATTTATTTTTCTTTTGAACACTGAACATGTGGATGTAATCTCGTTGACTTATAATACATGTAACTAAATGTTTGGTTTATTTTTACTGCTTAACGCTCACTGATATCTATAACTGTACATATCGTTGAATTTTTACACACCCGAATTGACCCAAGTTAGTGAGTCAAATATTTTGATTTCATCTTTGTTAACTGTATTTGACAGTGATACTACTGCTACGGGTTTTTCTTTTGTTGTCTCTGCCCTTCCTGTTATGAATATTTTTGCTTTGCTGGTGTTTTTCTAATTGCTTCATTCCTTGTTTTCCTGATTCTAAGGGGAGCAATCTATCATGTCGCTCCTCTGTACACCCCCTTCTCAGGCGTTAGGCCAGCAACCCCACTCTGCAAACAAAGCTGCTACAGAAACTTCAGTAAGGTGAGCCCTCTTGTGACAAAACAAAACGTTTGTGTGGAGACATAGAACGTCCGCACCATGTATGAAACTGGCAAAGCTGCCCAGATTGCAAACGAGATGAAAAGATATGGTATTGAAGTACTGTGAATATGCGAAAGCTAATAGAATGGGGTGCACTCACCGAATTGTCAACGGTGGAGTCGATTATCTACTCCGGTTACTCAGAAGACAACCTCAAGCACACCGAGGGTGTGGCTGTTATGAGGTTGCCAATGGTGACGTAAGCCCTGATGCAACGAGAGGCTGTCGCGCCCGGGATAATGACATCCAGATTCAACGCGAAAGGAAGTAAGGTGACACTTATACAATGATATGCATTCCAAAGACTTCTAAACTGACCACCACCCACAACAGCAGAAGCAGAATTACCAGTGGACATCAAAGCTTGTACGAGAACAGAAATACTGAAGGCAATCAAGTTCCTGAAACCTGGAAAAGCAGCAAGACCGGCCGGAATCCCAGCAATGAAGTGAAAATGGACCCCGAGACATCAGTAGGCTTGATGAAACCACTACTGGAGAAGGTGTGGAAAGAGGGCAAAGTACTTGCAGACTGCAAGAAGGGCTGCTTAGTTAAACTGCCAAAGAAAGATGACTTATGTCAATGCAAGTACTGTCACGGCATTATGCTCCTGTCCATCCCAAGCAAAATACTGTGCCGCATCATCGTGAATAGAATCAAACAAACCCTGGATGCAGACGGGAGTAAGACAAGAGGTTTTGCTGGCTGACTGCCTACTATCCCCAATGATTTTCCCGATTGTAGTAGATTGGATAATGCGGCAGACAAAAGGGCAGTGGTGAAACCTGCATAACATGGACCCACACAAAATACTTGTGTAACAACAGAAGACAAGGGCCAGGCAACAGATCGTTTATTAAGGAAATCAAAGCATATTTGTATATTTTCATGTACATTATTATAGATTAGTTAAGCAAACAAACACAATCTTCTGATTGGTTGTTTCTCACTTAAAGTTAATCTTTCATCTCTTTGTGACTGTTTCTTGAATGTCAGATCATCTATGTTAACTGTATCCGCCTACGCAAAGTCTGCTCTGGTCGGTTTTGAATCAGTCTTTGTTCATATTTTCTCACAACAAACCTTGAGAACGTAAACATTGACGTGAATTACTGTCTACCAATTTGGCTAGTAGACAGCTCTCACCACACTTGGAGGATCTGGACTTCGCCAACGACATTTGTCTGAATTCTCACAAACTGGAAGATATGCAAGTAAAAAGCAACACGTTGGCAGAAGAGGCATCCCGAGACGATAGGACTTCAGGTGGACATAGGGAAAACAGTGAAGATGAAGATTCCTGGCGAACAACAACAGCAACAACGGACAACAATCAGCATAAATGGGCGGAATCTGTAAGAAGCAACTTGCTTCACCAACCTACCTATGTACCTAACCAGGAATCATCGTTTCAAATACAGGCGAACTAATCTGACGAAGATATCAAAGCAAGAATCAGGAAAACAAGGTAAGCTTTCATTTCTCTCAAGTCTGTCTGAAGATCAATAGCACTCAGCATGGAAAATAAGATGCGGATTTTCAACTCCAATGTGAAGTCAGTGCCAGTATGCAGATCAGATAATTGCACTGCACGTCACGAAAGGCACTTCGAACAAACTACAGACTTTCATCACTCAATACTCTATATCAAATGGCCGGCTGGAAACGATCAGCAACAAGGATCTCTGGGAGCGAACCAACCAGGAACCGATTGTGCCAAAAATATGCAGGAAGAAATGGAAGTGGATTGTCCACACTCTGAGGAAAACATCAAGTGACATCAGCAGACAAGCCCTCGAGTGAACCTGAGTGGGGAGCAACAAGTTGGTCGTCCAAGTGTAACTTGGAGGAAGTCATGTGAAGAGAAGATGAAAGCATGTGGGCAGACTTGGAGCCAGGTGAAAACGTTGGCAGGTAACCGAATGCAATGGTGACGTGTGGCTGAAGCCCTATGTTCCTCTAGGAATTAAAAGAAACGATAATAATAAAAAATAATGTTTCACCTGAATCCCAACTTTGTGCTATTTTCCCCAAGTCGCGAATCAGTATTGTGTCTCAATGTTTATATTCGGAAACATGAAGCCAAACAAATTTTTGCACAACACTCCTAATTAAAGAATCCTCGTAGAAAAGCCTCAACGTCACCTTCATTAAAGATCACCAAATTATTCAAAGGTGTTTACTATTTTGTTATTCATATTATTGCCACCTATTTTATGGAAAGAGAATAGACGATTTCGTCAATGTTTTTGTCATTCAAACTTCATACTGGACGTTTAAATATGCCGGCGATAATTATGAGATGATCAGCAGATGGCATCGTTTTGTCACAAATAAGCGCATCCGAAAAATACCTCAAAAGTCAACAAAAAAGCTGAGAACTCACTAAAGCACACTAGAATGAGGTGAGCATAACCAGAGACAACATTCACCAAATTATTGGCATTCATATTACTAAAAGCTACTTGTTTCACTTAAATACTTAATTATTGAGAAAAACATGAGAGAAAGGCGAAACGTCCTCCAGCTATAAAACAATGTGGGATGATTATTCTAGAGCTTCTATTCCCGAAAAAAATAATACAGAATGTTGACGAATCAACACGTCTGATGATACTAAAATAATGCCTGAATAATTAATACACTCATCATACACATCGACTGTTATCGCTATAAACTCATACCAATAACATCAACTTCCAATGACAGGTTGAAAATTTCTTGAAAACATAAATATATATATATTTATATAGTGAGACGTGATTGACAGTCAATTGGTTGATAAATTATTTCATATTGTAATTATTGTAATTGTAATTATCAGCACAGAGCCTATTTATTTACTTAGTTATTTTCAAGTAAGTAATTTCGTCTTTAATATATAATACAAATTTTGTCACAGAAAAATGAGCAGCGTGATAGATAGATAGATGGATAGATGGAAAAATAGATGGGGAGCATACCTGTAAGATCTGCAGGTCACACAATACTGATATGCATTAAATGACTTCGAATTCAAGATTGATTTGCATACTCAGTTTGCATTCAGTTTTGCTTAGAATTCCTCTTAAGTTTCAAATTATTGTCATTTTTTCTCATTCATGTGCACGATGAGTTCCAAATTCATTTTGGGTGGTAGATTACGAGTTTGAAACCACAGTGCGAGCGAAATGTGTCCATAGAATCCCTAATTACAAAATACTGATGGATAATCTCAAGACAGTCTTAGTCTCGTACATGAAATTTTTTGAACGATTTTGGAAACATAAGCGATAACTATGAAATAAATGGGTCGGCACGTTGTTTATGTATCAAGATGTTAGTGAGGAAGCAGTCAAAATAAATTTTTTTGCCTTGCAAATGTCTAATGGGTTTTTGTCCCATTTCTCAATATTTTGAGGGTCAGTTAGCATTAAGGAGCTTAAAAATTCCCAATGAGTTAAATGAGTATGTGAATTACAGAGTATGGCCTAGTAAAGCGGAAAATTCCCTGGACTCTATTCTCTAGTACACATAAACCGACTGGTGTTCCAAGTCCTTTACAGAATTTCGATGTTGTAGCAGAGTTCAATGGAATGAAATATCACTCAAACGCTACTCATTGAACCAGGTCGATTCGCTCAAATCATTGATTACTGAGTTATCAAAGAGTGTTGATAAAAGTTTCTATGCTATGGACGAACTAAAGGAAATCTTCGCTGGACTATGAGAACCAGGTTGATGATAAGCAGAGTGGAAAGAAACATGCTAAATTACACATGACTTTGGAAGCGTTACTCCAGGAATGCCTCTCACCACTGTAGTGGTTATTTTTGTGTTAAAGTAGAACTGCCATCTATATTATAGTGGAGGCATAGATGCCGAATCTTGTTGGAAAGGAAGTACTTCTTCTTTCAGTCCCCATGTCTCCGGTAGGTAAATCAGTTACAAGTTAATTTTCGCAAAATTGCAATACAGTACTTATCTCCGAATGAAGTGAGTTAATTATACTTACCAAATCCATCTGAATCGACGTGTGGATCCGTGTTGAAGCATAGATAAAACTTGTTGGTATTCAATGTCGTGGGGATAAATAACTAGCTATGAATTTTGTGCATTCGAAGACACTGACGAAAATGTCTTAATCTTTGGTTTCAACGTGCGTCATTGCAACTTATAAACTTTTAATTTAAGAAAATATTTTATATTATCATTGGATGTGGAAATTACAGAATAGTGAGACGTGATGGACAGTTCACTATAATTTCTACGCATTTCATATTGAAATAGTCAACGTTTACTCACGTCAAAACGGAAGACCAATAATTTACATGTTTATTTTCATTTCACTAATTTCGCCATCAACGCATAATTGAACATTCCGTCACTAAGAGTATCAGGACTATGATAGCCCGGGAATGATTCTACAATGGTAGATTAGTTTGATTTAACAAAAACTGAAATGTTTTATTTCTCCTTTCTTCCAAAGAAAACCCAATCACAGGATAATCGCTTATCATCAAACAGAGACTGAAATCACAGTTTTTCATTATCTCTTAGCCCGACTTATGTCAACCATGCCAACACCAATCATATCCACTTATTCAAAGAAGTATACAAAACAAGCGTTAAATATTTGATTACTGATATTCAACGCTTCATCCCAGTCGACATTTAGTAACTATTATTCTAAATAGGCATACATTTATTTTAGGCTAGATTTCATGTGCTCATTAAGGTGAACATTTATCCTTGGAGAGGCTTCCTTTCAAGCGAATTTGGAATCTGACGTTCTTTCTGAAATTTACATTCGAAAAATGAATACGTGAAATTGACAGCTGAGTAGTAATAAGACGGGTGAACTAGCCTCAACAAAACAAGTGAAATTTTTGAATGTGACAACTTGAAATGAATTTCGCGCCCACCGTGACCTAAATAATGGTATTATTCACAAAATATGTGCTACCAATCACTTGTCATTCTGAGAAATAGTGAGTTGTGCGGTGCCAGTCACATGAACAGTACAGTGGTTTCGGGTCAATTTGAATAGCAAAACATGCGTTATGTGAATAAAATAACAATTGGTCAACAACGTAGAATCTCTGTCCTAGGGATTATCAAGATATTGATTTATCTGATCACCAGACACCCAGAAATTTATTTAGTGTTTGTTAGTTTAAAACTTACAGTACTCTTCGACGTCAAAAGTAAATGTGAATTTAAATTTCGTTAAACGAAAAGCTATATAAGAATTGAAATTATTAGAATGAAGTATATTTGTGTATGGTACTGACAGTTATATTTTGCCTGTCAGCACCCTAGTTACACAAGATCATTAGGACTGTTTCTCCTGATTTTATATTATGAGTATTTTCCTCTTATGACAGAGAAGCAGGGAATGTACGACGGTATATTAGCTGAACATTTTTTGCTCTGTAATTTCACAACAGCTAAGAAGAGTGCACAACTTTACCTGCTTAACGATTTCGCAAAAGAAACATGGATAACTAAGAATGTTTCAGAAGATTCTCAGATAAATCCACTACGAAGGGAAGTATAAGGATAGCGGATATAGCCAAAGAAACAGTATATCTTTATTTGATCTGAGAAAAGGTGTGTGTAATTATTCCAGTGTATCGCTGATAATATTGTAATTGCAAACTGTGACAATTGGAATATGCTTCAATGGGGTGGGGCCAATTGTTGATCAGCCTGAAAGTCAAACTGCATATTGAATGTCTAATCATTCAGACTGTTAATCCAATCCTATTTTCATGTTCTGATTCAGAGTGTTTCAGATAAGGACCCTTAAATTATTGTCTGAATTACATTAATAAAAAAACAGATTTTGATATTCTCTTAAACAAAGGACATAACGATTAACTGAAGAAATCAAAGAATAAAGAATATATGATCGTGCAGTGGCCAGAATACCATTCTGGAGAAGTACTTTTGAATGAATCAAGCAATGTCGATGATCTTGCAACGATTAGCTCCAATAAGTTCAAATTATCAAAAGAGAAAACTGACGAAGATTCCCATGCAGGGATCGAACGATATTTGACAAAAATATTGAACAAACGTTGGAAGAATAAGATTCCAATTTGAATTCTTCGAAAAATTGTTGTGCGTTGAAGATTCTTCAATGATTCGATAGATTCAGTGGTGAAGGGTCGATAGCCCTAAGCCAACAACCTCCGCTTTTACCCACCCTTGAGACCGGATAGATAAACAGCCAGCTAGTTAATTAATTGAGGTTGCGCTCACATAAGACGCCTTCACTAATGCAAACATTTACAAAAGACAAGTGCTAAAATTTCGAATACTGATAATTAATGCTGTAAAACACAAAATATTCGAGCAAAGAATATTCTTTTCGATAAATTCCTCTTCCAGGCTCTACAATTATATATATGTTTATACACAGAATATTTTAAATTATTAGTTATTAACAATATTAGCGTCTTTTATATAATATCGATTTGTATCCCAGTTAACATTGCGTAACTGTGACCCCACATAAGTATAAATATATTTTTGGACAGATTTCATGCGCTCACTAAAGTGAACATTTGTAGCTGGAGAGGTTTCTCTTCAATAGATCTAAGAATCTCGAGCTGTTCCTCCAATTCGCAAAGATGAGATGAAAATCTACACTGGGATATGAAACTAATGTTTGTGCGAAGAAAGTGCTCCCTGCATCGACTGAATGTTTGTAGCTGTACGATGTTAATTTTATATGTAATTCAACTGGTTGTTATATGGACAAACTTTTATGTGAGTGAAAATAATGTAGGTCGGGAAAATTCGTTTGAATGGCTTAGGATTCTAAACTGATTCGCAATCAGAATGAAGAACTGCTTACACAGAGTGGAATAAAGGTGGGCTGTTTCACATGATAGGAGGATTTCACACATTCGGGAACATAAATATGCGAACATGTCGGTTGAAGTGATAAAATGGGTGAACTGGAATGTGCCAGCTTAAAATGAAGTGAGACAAATCAAATGCAGACTGCACTCGACAACGAAGCATGAAGATGATTTTGAATCAATTGATTATAATAACTCCAAGATGACGCAATAGGTCGTTAAAATTATTTCGCGAAATTACACACTTTGATATTGTTTCACGAATAACATCCCCTTATGGAGAAAAATTCAGAACGAATGTGTCAGAAGATCTGTTGCTTGGGGTCTATTTTCACAGGAAATGACTACCATTCATTGTTATTCTTTATTCCCATTCACTGCACATTCTTCAATTTCACCTCAAATTAGATTGTCTAACGTCATATGGGTTTAAGGCACACTAGCATCTGTGACAGTGAAAGGGTCTTCCATCGAAACCGTTTTCGTATTTCTCCGGTAGCAATGACATTACAAGGGAGTCTAGTGAACTGTCAAATATCCTCATATTCCATATTCACACCAATTCATCCACTTTTACAGTTAATACCGCGGTCCGTCTCATTATTATTCATGTCTGATAACAGCCAATATATCCACGCAATTAATGTGATACAACTGTAGATGCTCACGGCTTTTCTTATCACCCTCTCGTATCTGGAGCGTCCCAGAAACATGAAGGTGACACTAAATTGTTTTCATCTACTGACAAATGCGGAAATGAGTCACAGATGGTGATCATTATCAGAACGTCTCATTTCAGTGGACATTTTAGGTCAAATTTATCACACGATGGGCTAGAATAAGTAGATTCAGTATAACACTTCACAGCCCATCATCGTTCACATTGATACAACGCCATTTCATTGTGCCATCCCGATATGCAACAAAAAGGATTTCACTTGCCCCCATTTCTCATACTGTAACGAATCTCCAGTTTTGCGAACATTTCAAAGCGATTGACATTCTAGTCGACTGACCGAATAGCATCGAACCTGAGTGTATTATGCGCAACTAAAACTTGACTCAATCAGACATCTATATTTACTCAAGAAGTCAAGTTCATTACTCAGAGTGCTGAGTGAGAGCATTAATTGACACCACATGGCTGGTTATCGAGTGTGACTTGAATGTGAGGCGTTGCGTTGATCATCGAATAGTGACATGGAGGATGTCATTTGAAGAATAGATTGCAGTTTGTATGGGCAGAGTGGAAAGGAGATATGCTGTTGAGGGCTTTTGTTGGAAATCACACTTGACCACTAGTATGAGTAATATGAAGGAATGGTCGGGAAGCAGTGCTTCTGCCAGATGCATTCAATTAATTTCAATATTACATTTGTGACCAGGCGGGGAATTTAAACGTCTAAATCGGAAGGGATGAATTACACGAAATTTTGTAATGTGAATTATTCAACGCAATTCAGCTTACCTTCATAATCTGCACAATAGAAGAATACTCAGTGAATTATTCACATGGTGGAAAATATCACCTTTTACATGAAACTGAGGTTATGTAACAGATGGGTAACATCCGTGGAAATCGTGGCCAAATGAATTCTCTAGATGTATTGTCAATGCAAATATAAACCTAATTGAACTGGGCAGCGAATAGCGAACGGAAATGGTAGAACTTATTTTGAAATTAGAACACTGAGCTCCATTAAGCGCACTTTTCTGTGTCTCAAAGCGGGTCCTGTTGAAGTCTATAAAAGGAAGTTTAATGAAGACACCTTAACACAGCTGACGTATCTAATCACCCGAAATTTCGTCCCCATTGCATTTACCTAAAATAAGTAGGTTATTTATATATATATATTTAAATGTAGATTATAGGATTTCTGTGTATGAGGAAAGGAAGATACTTTTACGTATGTAAAAATACTACTTAGTTGTTATTTGCAGTTATTGATAAAATACATGCGATTCTTGATTTCTTTTTATATGGTCGGTTTGACGGTGGCTCACATGACAAATCGAAATCAGTTAGAGAAGCATTAAGAATCATACGCTGACATCATCTTGTCTTATTCAGGGTACATGATAAGCAGTTTAGTCAGGATCGTCTGATATCTTTTGCCTGTCATTACAGATTCTTTTGCCTCATGTTGTTTTGCGTGTTTTGTGTTCACTTTATTCCAATGGTACATTTCGCCCCTGAATCCCGAATGGACATATTACTTCTACACTGGACTCTTGCACAACTGTCATTCATGAGTCTCAGAGTATTGAATATTATTTACTGATACTGACGATTGCTGATAAGCGATCTTCACGTGTTTCATGACTCAGTCAGTCATGTATACTTGATGTCGTACCTGGATCACTGTACCACTTAATCCTGGATGAATAAAAACTGTCATCTAATTAAAAATGATCAGAATTACATCACCAATAGTTGATTCAGTTACCAGTTGAATTCAGGTAGGTACTCACCTGAGCATTCTAGAATATGATAAGTATGATTGTATGGGTGTGTTTACGAAAATTGCTGTCAGGTAATTTTGTCCCAAAAATTCATTATCTGTTAAAGTACTCAAGCAAAAATCAGCAGTAACTAAAATAGCTGGAAGTCGCAATTTGTGCGTACACCAAATAACTAGTTAAAAGAATGGCAATCATTACTATTCTGTTATTCAAAGCGAAACCTAACGACAACATCGAATTTGTTTAAAAACTTCTCCAATGTATTATTTTCCAATATCAAGACATCAAAAAATTTCAAAATTTCAATATTTGTGTTAAACTCAACCATTTCGGTGGTAGTTAATTAGGAACTATCACGTTGACCTGTTACTGTCATGTTACTGTAAAAATTGAACACACCTTAAACCTCTACATGCCGACTAATTAATCACGACACAACGGGAAAGACAACTCTGTGGTCCATTCGACAATTCACAATTATATTTTGACTTGTAAGTCGCTGCCACCAAATGCATTTCAGGGTGATCGATTTCGTGAGAAATTGGTTAAGTCATCCTCAACACTCGGCGTTATTCGCAAAGGATACTAATCATCAGCGATTTGGTAGACTTTATTCATTTCTTACACAGTTATTAACCGAGGAATTCAATTGTCTTATATTCATCTGTTCAATTCAATTTTCGAAACTCACTTAAACAGTCTAGAATGATGTAAGTATCAGTGAATCTTAACAACTACTCTAGACAATAAGTGCTTTCTTGATTGAAACGCTTCAGAACGAAACAGTACCGATAGAAATAACAAAATATCCTTCTAGAAAAGTGCAAGGAAATGATGCGCTCACAGTGACAGTTTTAATTCATCGTTTGTCCTTGACGGAAGCAAAATCAAAACTGTAACACTTTCTAAATATATAAGACAAAACCGATAATCAGGAGAGATGATATAACCCGTCCAACACATGCTTCCAAGGAAAACAACGTGAATTATAAATAACGCGTGCATAATTCACGTGATGTTGGAGCACATCTCCTGTAATCTATATGAAATCGCACATATGCACCATTCCCATATGAGATAACAGGAAAACCTCCATTATTTATACATTTCTGCTTACGCATATAATCAAGGCACTGAAAACAATGAGCTACCTTATTTAAAATATATCGTCTTTTGCCATTTCACATGGGAATTTTATTATGTTGACACCTGCAAGACAATCAACTATAAAGTTTTTGCTCAATTCATATTCAGATTGTCAAACATTTGTTGTTATCAACACAGGAGCCTATTTATTTACTTATCATTTTCACTTCACTACTTTCCTAATCGGTGGATATTAGCAAATTTTGTCACCAAGACAGTGAGTAGTGTGGCAGACAGATAGACAGATAGATAGGTATATAGGGAATCATTCCATATTAGTTGATTCATTTGATTTGATTTACAATGACACTGAGTCATTTTTCGAATATGGAAAGAGAAGCGAAGTTCAATGATTGAAATATCTCAGATCCTTACAACGCCCTACGCATCGTCACAAATGTTCACTTTAAATGGAAGAGAATCGTTGTGTATTCTGGCCATGCCTGACAGAGCAGAAGTGATGATAAAAACCGCCGATTTCACCAGTTCAAATATGGTATCATTTGACGTATGATAGGAATTGCTCATTTCCACACTGTCAAAAGGATTTTCATTGACATGTAGAAATCAATCACAGGGTAATCATTTATCATCAAACAGAGACTGAATTCACTGAGTTAAGTATCTCTTAGCCCTCATTTTGACTACTCATATAAAGCGCGTTTTACTAATGCATACGTTCACAGAGCACAGTCTTTAAATTTCTGAATGCCGACAGTGAACGCTGTATTCCAGTCGATATTTCGTAACTATGATTCTACAAAGGCATACATTTATTTTAGGACAGATTTTATGCGCTCACTAAATTGAACATTTGTAGTTGGAGAGGCTTCCCTTCCAGATATTCATGATCCTGTAGCTCTTACTCAAATTAGCCAAGGCGAGATGAAAATCAACTCTGAGGCTTCAAGCTATTGTTGCAGAATAGTTGGCACTCTTTGCCTTAACCTCATTTTAAGGAGCGTCCCTGACATCTGATTCTACACTTGGTTTAGATTGATGTTAATTATATTTGTTTGAAATGAATTTCACCAGCAATAAATTTTTTAATCCGTGGTTTATTGTGGTATATATTACGAGTTGTTATTTGACGAACATTGGTGATGAAAATTAGTCTGTATCGGAAACTGTGTTCTCCTTAAGCTATGGCGAAATTATCGAAGGTGACCAGCACTTTTACTTTATTCAACTCATTATCGAGGATTCAGCATGATGTGAGTAGTACATTCGACGAACGTCTGGCTAATATTATCAGTCAGCAGTCCAATTGGTTGCTTTCAAAATGTGGCCTGAGGCGAATATAAATCTGACATTTACAAAATTGGTAAGAAACAGAAATTATAGACATATACACCTCATCCATTGTGAATGAAAATTATTTCGATACAGTCTCAAAAGGTTATACAGTTTTATTTTCTGATGATATTTCAAAGTAAATTTACTGCTAATAATCATATCATAAACGTCATCAATAAATATTACTTTATCGAAATAACTTTATCCACAATGGAATTATACTCAACCACAGTGTCTAAGGTCCTTTTTTATATTATATTTACTTCTTACCGCGATCGCCTGGTGTAAAGAAACGGTTTTAAATATTTAAGATGGTGTTTATATATATATTTACAAGGATTGTGAAATGATTAACTTAATATTATAGTGTCACAGCCTCTGAATTATTATCAAACAAGGTAAGCATTAAATATCCTTAGCGATGTGTGCGTTATGAGTTACTCTCGACTGAATTACGCTGATGCGGACTCCTAGAATGCAGTTTCGCAAACACCGTGAGACTTCATCAAAATAAACTTTATCCACAATGGAATTATACTCAACCACAGTGTTAAAGGTGTTTTCTAACATTAAATATATTTCTTCTTACTTGGATTGTCTGGTGTAAAAAACGGTTTTAAATATTAAGGACGGTGTTTATATATATTTGCAAGGGTTGTGAAATGATAAACTTAATATCATAGCAGCACAGCCTCTGAATTATTACCAAACAAGATAAGCAATAAATATCCTTAGTGACATGTGAATTATGAATTACTCTCGAGTGAATTACACTGATGCAGAATAGTAGAATGCAGTTTTGTGAACACCATTGTCAATGGGGACCTGCTGATGCTGCAAACAACAGTCAGAAATCTCGCTTTCATGAGAGTTTGGTAGTGCAAAAACCAACTGCATTTTCACAAATGTGGTTTTCGGTATCTCCACTGTATTTTAAAATATTTGATGAGTCCACATTCATGAGATTTATCCAGTCATTACATCAACGAAATAATCATCCACAAAACCATGAGGCGCCAACTGCTTGTCATTCTGAAAAACAGTGAAATTCTCACTATCGGTAAGACAGTTGGTGAAAATGGTTTGAATTGCAAAACAAGAGTTGTGCATTCCACTTGGACACACCACTAATTCATAGACGAATATCAGATAGAACCAATAGAAGTTTTCGTGCGACGAATAAAGACAGTTAAAATAAAGTTGGTCTATTAGGGAAAGCGCCTCAACAAATTCTTTTTCAATACATATGTTAGCCTGGATTCCAATGAATCTAGCCATAGGTAAAATCCGAACACGTAAGAAAAAATCGAAACTATTTGGAGCAGGTAGATAAATTGACAAGCCATAGTTACATCGCCTTTCTGTTCATTTTCTACGAGATGAAAGAAAGTAAAGGTGAGAATGCATACCGAATTACCCTTCCTTTTTTAATGTAGAGTGACCTTCAGAAAACTAACGAGCAACGTGATTATTCGACGATGCTCCGGAGAATCCTTGATGAATTCACAAATATCCTAGCTAACGTGCACCTATAAGCATGCCCTACACAAAATATCTATCTCGCGAAATATTCACGCTGCAAACGAAGTATCTACTAGTGAATGAGCACTATTCACGGAATCTGGAATAGTAATAGTGAAGGAACGAGGTCATGCTGACATACTCTCAATGATTTCATCCAATAAGAGTAAATTTCTGAAATAGACATCCGACAATGATCTCACTGGACAAACCATGATACAATTGACAAGACTACGAATCGAAATGATAGGTCATTCAATTATTTCTCAGAATTATGTTTACGGAACTCTTATTTATCCAATGTTGTTTGATGTGTCCTGAGAAAATTTTCATTGCACCTCTTAAAATCGCTCATCAATGCATATTGCACTGTTTTTTTATCAATCGCTTGAATGCACCATACAAAAAGGATGTACGTCTTCATGAATATATCAGTCTTCGAGACCGATGATGACACCTTTGCTTTATGGTGTTATAATACTGGATGAATCTGTGGATGGTTCTGATTTATGGAAACCTCATTAGTTAGAAGACCAATTTACGAATAATTTGGCGATTGAATGTGCATATCAAGACTCACTTTCACAAACTGGAGTGACATAAGTGTTTTCAGAAAAATGTATATAATGAATTATGAGTATTGAACTTCATTAAAAACCAATTTAGATACTTATATATCTGAAATGACGTTTAAGTTGTGGACCGATCAGCAGAAAACATCCATTCATGATAAGATCGCTGCCCGAGACAACAAGATATCAATAATTTATCAACCTTATGGAATATTTTGTACTCACAAAAACCGATTGGCTTGACGTGAGCATTCACATCGACTTATGCATTCAAAGTCTTTGTATTAAATTCCATGCAAATAATTATTTCCACTTATTAACAAGCGGAAAACATGAGCAGGGGAAATAGCAAAATGCGCTGCTCTATGCATACTCTCGAATTAGGCGCATTCATGAAAAGCACTCCACAATATCATTCAGTCAAAAAATCTCAAATTTGTATTTAAATATATCACAAAAGCGACAATCTGACCCCTAGCATGACACTGTGTCGCACTTATACTTCCGTAATGAACATATTTCTTTCCAGGAAATGTTAGTATTCTTTCAGCTTCTATGTTCAATCGCCCATGTATCATCATCATGTTTCATGAAACCTTCGAGACTCACCTCACTCAGATGTAGATATAAGTCGTATGAATATTTACCTACCATTTGACTATATTCATTCAGTCGCACTTGAACAAAAACAATTCGATGTGTCATTCTGATCACAGATTCTCAGGTTCACTTTAGCATTCTTGCCATTTACATCATGAACATTAGTGTAGCGTTTCTAAACAGTCAATGTTTTTCAATATTCATTCATTTGACTAAATATTTCTTGACAAATCCACTTCCCATCATCTCTGAGACCAATCGGTTTTGGTGCACCTAATAGGAGAAAGTACTTAAGACTGGCTTCTGCCCTCCTATCATCTGAAGTATAAATTTATTTAATGCGGTTCGAAGATACCGATGGGCATTTGACAAGACAACTGGGATGTTTGATTCAAGAGTATAAAATATCCTATTGTCATGAATCGACATTCATTCTGCCAAAGAGATATTCCTTTCAACAGATAGTCTTCAGATTGGTTGGAATTAAATTATGAAATTTTTGTTATTATTAAAACGGTAAAGAGTTATGACTGAGATGCTTTTTGATGTGGCATTTGATAATGGATGTAAAATCAGTTTGGACTCAAGCGGTGAGTTGGTGAGGAAATTGGTCCTTGATCAGACTGACAAATGCCTGACATACAATTCACTCCCAACACAATGACCTGGAAGCACACATTTTGTTCAAAGGAAGATAAGTAAACAGGAAGCCAATAAACTCGTCTTGAAAACTGATTTTATTTCAAACTAGTGATCACCATCGCTGATGTGTATCGCACTCAACGAGGATGTTAGTGAGCCAATGGTCGAAAGAGGAATGAGCATTGTTAATAAAAGTAAACTGACTAAAAATTTACTGCTCAGCAATTACGCAGAAGAAAATACAGATGAATCGAGCATACAATGAGGAGTCCACTACATAAGCTGAGAAACTTCAAAGGATATCCTTTTCAGACACGAATCCCATGATTAGACCACTATATTCTACTCAGAAGTAAGTGAAAAATGCTAGTTGACTGCAACTTTCACCATAACATACAAGGTTTATGTCATTCAGGAGGTTAACTCTATCCAATCGAAATGTCACACCCCATTCTCAACTCACATTACGATTAAGTCGTCAGCATATCTCCCACATAATGGCAACTAATCGATGAAGTCACTGGCAAGATAATCTATGAAAGTCATACAATTATCATAAAAGAATCGCCTTAATCGACTATCCTAAACATCTCCATGCATTTGTCGAAGTGTGAGCCAACAAAACTTTATTTTGTCTCGCGTCGTCATTCCTATTCAGACAATTTTGATTTATTTTTTATTTTTTTTATTTTTGATTACAGCTTGATTCCACACCGTATTTTTGGTACAGGTATGGAATTTTCAGCATGAATATCGGTAGCCCAAATTTTACAGGTCGACCATAGATATCGGGTGTGCGTCGGCAGGGGACCGAATCCCAGACCATGTGCATGGTCGGCGAGAGTCCTAACCACTGTGCCACCGACGCAAAAAAGCTTCTGTTATTAGACGTGGTTTTCCACATCTGGAATTTTTCTTGATGAAATCAGTATTCTGACAGTCAAATTTGTCGCCTGATTCTGAAGCGCCTAGACATTTTCATAATTATTTCCTGCAAATTGATTTCTTGGTGTGAAATGCAGTCGTAACTGGACTGTCTGGAATGTTTTACGCAAACATACCACGTCATTTATTAACCCTTTGAAAACTGTTATCACTTGCTTGAGCACTAATATGGTTTGTACGAGCGTAGTAACTGGGGGATGAAACAATCGAGTTTTGCGACAAAGGAAGATTTCAAGTTATTATGGTCAAAGTACTTATGGCCAATGGGGAGATTTTTGCATGAAAACATTCTGTTTGAACAGATCAAATTTTCTATCTCTTGACAACTGTTCAGACTGACTCACTGCCACCAATCCAACAAAGTTGTTGTAGACATACAAAAAACGACTTCAGGATTATCATTTTTCAAGGTGTGACTATGTTCCCAGTGTTCTGCGTCCTATTTAAGCGAATCGGTCTTACATACAGTGTTTCTTCTAGTGCGAACAAATACAGATGGTAAGGGGTTAGTGTTCGAATAGTGACATCCGACAATGCATTCTGTTTGACATCATTTGATCTAACATTTGCAAGCGGCACATAACAGACTAATACGTCACACTGAATTTTTCTGTATCATTGAACGGGAAAGTGGTAATGTGTATTTGAATTTGGATGGTTATTTTGATAAGACAATTCAAACTGTTTACATGATACGCAATTCTCTGCATACAGATATGTTAATAATAGCTAAAGCTTCATTATGCACAATAATTTAACACAATTCTCAGCCTACTTAATTTCATAATATTTATTCTTCATTCAAGAGTTTCAGGTAAAACAGCCATCTTCAGTATATCATATGATGCAGTGATGTTAGATCTGAAGAATGGAATAATCATCTTCGGTATTTTTCTTTGGTCGCACAGAGATGCTCAACGATAGGGAAATAATTGAATGATTATAACGACAAGAATTAAAGAATATAAAATGCATTCATTGTCTCGGATGGGAATTCAGGTATTCCACAGATTCAAGCAAGCAGCCGAAATCTAATACACACAAATTAACTGAGATGGAGGGTTTAAACACACTACTCACAGATATCTGTAAGATAACACACATAACAAATTTTATTTCGAAAACATGCATATTTCACATATGATAATTAGGGAAACATCACGTTTCATGTAATCGACTATCAAGTTTGCCTGCATTGGCATGTTCACAACTGACCTCGATATGTGATTGGAGCATTCAAGTGCAATTCGTTGACACGATATAATTATTGATCAAAGATAATACTGCAAGTTGCAACCTAATCAGACAACAGGTTGTCAATTTTTCATTTCCTTGACAGAAATATTACTCTTAGTGAAATTCTAGGTGTTCTTCTAGTTCTGCAGTGTAGTCTACGATGCCTTGTTATCAAACCTGCTGAACTCTTCAACATATTATCTAAATAAAGAATAAGTCGATGTGAGTATGATTGGTATTATTTAATAATAATGAACATAATATTGCCGTTGCTAGGAAGTTTATTCCGTAATGGCTCACACATCAGTGGACTATGCACACTGTTATCGTTCTACAACTTATAATCTGTTGTGTGAATAATTTGCTATGCCATCTGAATATACCACTGTGTATTCGATAAGATGAGAATCACAACATAAAATTAACACAGGGTGTTTATTCGATAACAAATGAAACATTCATTATTAGCTTGGTTCATCGAAGGATAAAATGAAACGTACTACTTGAGGCTAAGAAGTGAATAAAAACATAAGTTAAACACAGACGGAAATCCACTGAATACGTCTCTAAAAGACACTTTTCCGGGTAATTGGTGTTTGATGATAATTTTAAATGTATACCATTTTTTCTTTTTCACGAAAGCAGCATCGATTTTTGCATCAGAATTTTTTCACAGAAACAGTGTCCCTGTCCATCTAAAAACCACAGCTTTAGGTGGTGCATCGAAGTAACATAACACTGAGAATATCAGCTAAGATAAAAAAAAGTCGTAGATTTAGAAGTCACGCAAATATCCATTCAAATAGAAATCTGCCTTCAGTGAATTTTGAATGGATTCCCACGTCAAAATCCAAGCATCACACAGAAGCAGCACTATTCACCCTCTTCATCATTAGGTATTGATGGCAATAACTAGCATGAGAAAACTTTCCGAAAGGCTTTACTCATCTTACCAGTAACAATAAAAATGTCACTGGTCTTCAAAAATGGTACTAATTGTTTTTTAATTTTTTTATTTCTTCTTATTTCTTCACCTTCCCTGTGGAAGATTGGGATTCAGGCTAAAGGGTTGAAGATTCGGTAGCCATGGTGTCTATTATTAAAGGATGGGTTTGCTAGCCTCATACCCAAACTTCACTCTTCACCAGTCTTATTAGTGGTTTAGCGAGGTAAAGGAGTGCATCGGTCAGTGATCGAACCCCAGACCACATGTGTGGTCGGCGAGCATTTTACTTCTGTGCCAACGACACACACTGATCTCCAGAAATGGTACTAAATAGAGTTATAATTTTCTCTCATATGTGAAACACAAAATGCATATTTCACATCTACTTCGTTCATTGGTTATAGGGGAAAATAAATAGTGACTGTATCGCTCAGTTTGCCCCTTGAAAATTTTGATGCAGAAGTAGATTGATTTTTTTCATAGATTCTATAGGTGTGCTTGATATGTCGCGACATACAAAAACTAAAATTACCACTCATTTCCGCCTAACATATATTCTATTGAAATCAAATATCGCTACACTTTGAACAGAAGTTGACATTAGGAACCAATTTCACGTTTGCATTCCCAATTGTTTCTATCCACTTTCTACTGTGTTAGTCATAAGACGTTTGCGATTTGTTTCACGAACATTAAGAATAACAAAATCTTGTATGTTAAAATCAGTGCTAAAACTATTCTACGTGCTAATGCATTTACTCATTGAAATTAATGTTAGTCTTAGGGTTACATTTTCTAATTTAAAATATGTATTCAATCAGATGACAATTTTATAAGCATCAACACTTACATTCTTTGTTTGCAGTGTAAACCATCATTGTGAAAAAGACGATAAGAGTGAGTAAAGATAATTTCATGGTTGTATAATCCAAATGAATAAATGTGAGCACAAGCTATTTTAAGACTATTTATACTCAGTCTTAAATCTTCTATTGAAGCATTTGAATTGGCCATTCGTGTCACAGAAATGAAGGTTTTTTTGGTGCTAGACACGTACTCTGGTTGAAATCTGCAAAATAAACTGACTTTATCATACATATACAGTTTCAATTTGAAGAAAGATATTTGGAGCGATTGTGGGTAAGACATACTGTTTCGATGAATGTCTCCTTCCTTCAACAAATAAAGTAAATCAGGATTGCGTTTCTAACTAAGGGGAATGTCCTTTTTATCACTGTATGCTCTTGTCAGATTGACACATTTTAATGCGTATGTTAAGATCTGGGAAAAGAAGAGAATCTAGTCACTATAGTTAGAGTAATTCCAACTGAAATACAATATTTTCAACTGATGTGACAGCTTAACCATATCACTGTGTTATACATATATTAAAAGTGAGAATTACACAGAGTTTGTTCAACGTGACACCACAATATTGTCCCTTACTTTCTGTAAAAATAAGCAGGTCAGGAAACCTGATAACGAGATGAACTGTGTACGACTGGCTTCCAGAAGAAGGACCTTAAAGGCTCAGGAGTAGTGCATTTACTCTGCAATGGATTCTGGCTGAACAAAAAAATAAAACATGTTTTATCAGTTTCCCACTACTTGAAAGTTCAATCGTTGTAAGTGTGGTATATATATGTAACTAAGCGGGAATACCGATTGTGTCCTGAAGAAAATAAAAGACAACTTTAGCGAGCAAAATTTTCTTTATCGACGAAATCATCTTCAGAGTCTGTACAGTCTGTACAGTATTCATATTTATCAAAAGTGTAAAGTAGTCTATTATTGAGTAATAAGGGGTGACATGATTGATATAATTACTCTCAAGTGGCTTTAGAAGTAAAAAATAAACGTTCACTATAATCACTCTCATATGTTCCTTTTGTACATTTTCACATCATCCTTATACTTATTAAATTAACACTCAACTACTTTTATTCTCACTCAATAGAAACTGTACAGCCTTTGACAATGATTTCGTTGATAAAGAAAATTGTCTTCCTTGAATGATTCTTTTATATATAACTTACTTTAATGATACGAAGATTGTTATGGGCAGTTACAAATCTGCGTCTTATATTCCTCAAATTTTGAAATCACTTTCGACACTGAAAATCTATTTCAGTAGAACTATAAGGAGGTGCATAGTAGTTCTGTATTAAAAAATTCACCTTCAATAAAACGTTATATAAGTTTCACTGAATCTGGTTAGTGTCAAGTTCCGTGAAATGTCATTAGTTCCAGAATACAGAAATCACAATTAGAACATGACTGGGAACCATGAAAACCTGAGATAAAATAAGACTTTTCTTATATAACAGAGTTGCAACAGCTGCTCTTATTCGAATAAGAAGGACCATTTAACTCTCTTTCTATGACAGTTGACAAGTTTGCGTTTCATTCACAAGTTCTTCGGATGCAGTGAAGCAAAGGAGTCTACAAGAATCAGGTATGGAAAATAGCCTACTGGTACACATAACGAGTTGAGCGAATGTGTTGCTGTTTTGATCTGAAGAGCGCATTTCTTTAATTAAACAAAGCAAGAATGAGTGGAATACAACCAACCCTTCATGTCTCGTTTGACCGTCATGAACTGTGTGGAAGTTGAAACCACCCAACCTAGATATGTTTTAAAATTTCAAATGTCAGTCCAGTTTCAACTAGATTCAAATATGTGCGTATTGAACGTAAGTCACATATCAATATCACAAGCAACAGATTTGACGAAATTGCATGGCGTTTAGTTTCAAATGAACATAAGAATCTATTCCAACTCATTGAAGGTAGTGGCCAGATTTATCTTCAAGTCGTTCGTGTTGGCACAAACTAACAGCTGCACATCGCCTGTCTATAAATATGACAGGAAACTCTGTTCAGTTCACCAAACGTGAGGTTACTCTGCAGTCACCAGTGAATAGGATTTGCTTGTTTTATTAACCTCACATTCAAAGATTCCACCACTACGTTTCTGTTCATTACAAACATGTTGTACACATTAATTTAAATTAAGCTCAGGTAGAATATTTGTTAATAAATGTTATTATCTGAAATGATCTGAATAACACATGTCGTTTGAAAATATTTTGATGTATAAGTTTTCGATCTGAAACTCTCAGCTAACTGATACGTCTTTGAAATCAGTCTTATTCACAAAGTAGGAAAAGGATATAGAATGAAGGATAAGTATTTTGATGTGATTGTGGAAGAATAAGTATAGCAGTACAGTGTTTATGAAAATAAAATAAGGCCTTGTGGTTGAGGAATCAGAATATCCTGTGACACGCCTATCTGTGTTGCTGAATGTTTTTTTAGCTGATTTCGTTTTTGAAATGGCGTGAAGTAGAAATTGAAGATTCTTCAAACTTACTTCAGCTTGTGTACACATGTAAGTTGGAATATCCTGCTGCATGTGAGATACGCAGTGAAAAGACATGTTCATGAACAATTAACAGCGATAATCAACCCAGGTAATTAATTACAATTTACTCCCAAATGCTTCCTTTTGAGTGATTACCTGTCCTGTTTTTCATGTACATCGCTGGTCAATTAGTGGTCCGTTGTTAACTAACTACCAATATTTATTGAATCTTTGTCTAAACCTACGATGAAAAACTACCGTCTTTTCATGAAATTGTGGGTACAATTATGTAGACAGAAAATATTAGATGTGAATACTGAAGTACACTGGAAAGTGTAAAACACTCGAATCAGTTCAGTAAATTGCAACCAATAACTCTCGATAATCCAGAGGAGGCAAAGCCTATATTAATATCATTCATCCGTTGAATGAATAAACAGCGCCATATCAATTACAAACTCAATCAATCAGTGATACGAGAGAACGATCACTGAAGATACAATTCATGGACAGCAGGATTCCAATCAGTTGATTGAGTGGGAGTGTTTCCACCTTGTGACTTGGAAGTCGACAAATTTGCAATGATACGACCTGTCGAATGATCCCAAATGACAACAAGCCGTCTTAACTCCATTTCAAAATGAATTTGTCTTGTGAAATTATAATCAATCAGCTACCCACTAACCAATATTTGAGAATAAATCTACTTATGTGTATGTAGACGTTAGCCAGTGTGGTAGAATGTGATTGGATTTTAGACAATAAAGTAGATAGTAACATAAACCTACGTAGTATTGGCTAAATCTCTCACTTCTTTACGTTCCCAGTTGAACAAAGAGCTTCAAGCTAGACCCTTAAACTTTCGGTGGCAATATTGCTTATCTTAATAGGTTGGGGTTGATAGTTTCATGCCTAACCTTCCCTCTACACCAGTCTTATTTCTGGCTTAGCGAGGTAAGGGAGTGCATCTGTGGCCGAAGATCGAATATTGGACCACATGCATGGTTGGCGAACATCCTTACTCTATGCCACTGACACATGCGATAAATCTACTACATATAAATAGCTGCAAACCTGAGACGATTTCTGGAGTATTGACGAAAAATTCTGATTGGTGGTGTGGTAACTTGTGAACTGATTCTCAATGGTGAAGCTCCTTGAAACTGATTGATGTTTCTTCACTTTTTTGCTGAATTCATCAGGTACGCATGGTGAATCTCTTAATTAAGTAGACTGTGTAGTGCAGAAAGAAATGGAAAAATAAGCTGATTCCACGACTGATTCGATGAATTAAGCTGCCATTCACAAAGTAATCCACAAATATTCAGAAGTGCAAAAGTTATTCGAACAATTTTTTCTTTGCTACACGTTCGCTGAAAATTCGTTTATTGTTTTGTGTTTTATTTTTCAAATGAATCAAATATCTCATCTTTTCATTGTCAGTCAAATGTATTTTATGGTAATCCTAAGGATATCGAGAGAGTAAATGTGAGATTTATCTTTTTCTCTGATTTACAATAGAGTTTTTATCCTACAGTTGATTGACGTCAGATGACAAAAAACATATTTGACAGTCCACCCTGCCTTGTCATATTTTTGAAAACTGAAGAAGAAATAAACAATTCTTTTCGAGATAAAAATTTCTTAACACAAAATAGAAAGTCTCAAAATCAATTTGATAAGGAGAAACAGAAAAATTAACGGTTTTGCAGATTTACTTACTAACTTTCTTATATCGTTCAATCTTTGTGCTATGTCCTCGATACATTTAATAGATCCGTTTTGTTCATTTCAACTATTCCATCCTGTGTAATAAATTGCTTTGGTATAAAATAGCTTTTGGTAAACGAAATATCGGGTTGTAAGATGAGACAGAATACACTTCTTAAGATTAAATTTGTTAAGGAGATAGACGCAAACAATAGAAAGGTATGAAGGCACATACCTACCTCTCACTCTGTTGCAGTCTTAGAGTACGCCTGAAATGAGTTATTTAACGTGAGAAATGTTACTCCCTATAAGAATGATTGTTTGTTAATCACATGCGAAGCACATATAATGATGACAAGAAGAGCGCTTAACCCAGTAATAAGCGAAGTGCACACATGGAAACTATGGAGGTGAGTGAGTGAATTTTAACATGTTGCATTTTCTTCCTGGGATATTGTTATACACCAATGATATAAAAGTTTAGCGAAAACATCTAATTAAAATTTATGTGTACTTCATTGCACATTTAGCGTTTTAATGTTTATTAACATTGTTTCCCAACTTGGAAATACAATTCGAAGAAAAGTGAAAAAGTGACAAATTTCTAGTCTGTGAAAACTATTAAGTGTAAGATAGTGAAAGTTATATTCCAGAAAAAACTGACATTGTGATTATAAGGGATTAATATCTGAGTCACTTCATATCGTCAGTTCAAGTTTCTGTCCTCCAACATTGAACTTTTCAGCTTCTGATAGGTACAGAGTAGAAGAAATAAGGAATAAGAGATGGTCGATGCATAAAAATATGTTGTAGGCAGGAAGGCACGCATCTAATAATACAAGACTGAGATTATCTGAAAAGCGTTATTATTTGACGTGAATTTAAAATAAAGCTGATCATGCATCCACTTTTCATTTCATGTATGTAAAAGTAGGCAGATGAATTGTCAAATGAAATCAACAAGACAAGGGGATATTCTCAAGGAAGAAGCCGGAAAATTAACACTAATCTTTTTCAAAAAGTTGAATAAGAACTTCAAATGTAGCAGCAATGCATTGTCTCTCAACACAAAACGAGGCCTCATGCTTATATAATCAGAAACTGTTTCAGTTAATACCCATCTGTGTTTGTTGAGGCTTTGTATTTGACTTCATTGTGACGTCGTAACATTTCCATGAAACTTGTTGTTGGAAATACAAGTGTCCGTAAATTCTATGTTCCCAGGTGGTTATCATATATCACTATTCGATGCAGGTTGAAATGAATAAGCCACTGTGCATCAACCAAAATTAATAATATTTAAAAAACCAACCTTGATTCCATTGGATTATGGGACGTTCGTGGAGTCATTTATTCGAGTTGAAAATTTACATTTGCATGAAGATGGAATAGTCCTTTATTGCGCTGCACTGTGCAAATAGCATTGAGAATTGACCAAATATTGATTCGGTGGGTAAATTGTCAGCTGTAATTGGTTGTTATTATTATAAAGTTCTTTCATTACATACCTCCAAAGCTCAGATTCATATATCAGTTCACAAGAATACGTCGAGTTGAGTAACAGTTCATTGCACGTAACTGCGATTGGACAAACCAATCAACAATGAAAAGTCCATAATCACGGATGGGCATATTTAAAATTGTTGTATACATAAGCCGACTGTTTTTCGTTCTTTCTCTTTCTACTAATTTAGTGCAAGCGACCAGGCTTTGGTGTCAGTGGTATTAAGTTTTATTTGACGAGAGAGAGAGAATTTGATATTTTTTAATATATATTAGCTTCCACCGTACTGAAATATATGGATTTTTCTACGCTATTTGATTTATGTCAAGTTGTCATGGATACAGATGCGGTACAGTTACTTTACTGCAGTGATTTCAATGCGTTGAATCGTCCCTGCAGTGAAAATAAATGCCTTCTCTTTACTGTAATAATCTTGGTGGATTTATTGTTTAAAATGCAAACACAACATGAAGAAATTGGATTACACATATCAGCAGTATATCTCTAAACATCTGGCTTTCTTATGACATACTAAGCTTTACTTGTCATCATGAACTGTGCTTCATATAGGATGAAGAAATTATCATTCTGATAGGAAGTAACAGTTCTAAGGTTAAAAGATTCTTTACACATGTACTCTATTGCCTTGACTAAATGTTAGTTAAGTATGGACATCTATAACCTTTTAGTATGTGCTTCCATTACTTGACAAAGGAAATCATAAAATATCACCTGTCTTGCTTCATACTAAACTGTAGGTCGGTAGTTTCGTTTATCCTCTTTAAGTTGTTTGATGTCACTGCTACAAGGGGTTCAAGTAAGGTTTAAAATGACTTGAGACGTGTAAACCTACCTTAATTTACCACGCAAAATTATTTAATTAGTTGACTGAGGATTGATAACCACCTAAATTAGTTTTCGGATGTTTGCAAGGTGCACTGTTACGCTGTGTTTTAAAAGAAACTGCTGATCATTTAGTTGATTCTGAGATCTTCGGGGATTATTCTGGCTTTGTCCTTTTTCTCACTTGTACAGCTGTCGACGTTGACTTTCGACTTCCTCTGAGGACATTCTAAAGAATTGAAAATATTACAGACAGTGTCCATGTCAGTATGTTCTGTTCGGAGAAACCTACTTTATGAAGAAAACCAGATCTGTCAAGTTCTAGATTCTTCGTAACATTGTCATGAACCGCCAGCAGTGTACGCTTTCGATCTAAGCATATTTCCATTTTAGCTGCCCGTTGCTGCGATGCCTAATTCTTCAGAATAAATCTACTATCTGCAAAGCCATTCACATATACTCTCTAGTATAAGAGTTATTCGAACAATATTTTTCGCTACACGTTCACAGTTGTTTTTATTCTTATGTTTTATTCTTCAAATGAATCAAATATCTCATCTTTTCATTGTCAGTCAAATGTATTTTATGATAATCCTAAGAATATCGAGAGAGTAAATGTGAGATTACTGAATTTATCTTTTTTTCTGATTTACAATAGAGTTTTTATCTTACAGTGGAATGACGTCAGACGACATAAAAGATATTTCACAACCCCACCCATTTTTGTCATCTTTCTTAAACTGAAGAAAAATAAACGAATCTGTACGAGATAAAATTTCTTAAAACATAATAGAAAGTCTCAAAATCAATTTGATAAGGAGAAACAGAAAAACTAATGTTTTTTTTAGATTTTCTTGCTACCTTTCTTACATCTTTCAATATTTGTGCCATATCTTCGATGCATTTATCAAATCGTTTTTGTTCATTTCAGTGTTTTAATTTTGTATCATGAAGTGTTTTATTTTAGCTTTTTTATTTCTTAACGTTCCCGTTGGAACATAGTGTTTTATACAAGAGACTTCAAGTTTCTGTAATAGTGTTTATTTTTACAGGATGAGGTTGCTAGCCTTATGCTCAACCTCTCCTCTCTACTAGCTTTATTTCTTGCTTAGCCAGTTAAATGGGTGCATAGGCTGGGGATTGAACCCCGGAAAATGTTCATGGTCGACGAGTGTCGTAATCGCTGTGACACCGATGCACATTGTTTTAGCATAGCTGCAGTTATACTTTGAAAGACAAGCGACCACTGTGGGTTGCTATATATGTATGATATCACCTGACGTAACTTCATTTTAAGGTGAAAATTGGAATGCACAAAAACGCCTCCAACGATTTCACACTTAGTCTGTAAACTTTCCTAGAATTATCGTGTTTATGTCTCGATAATTCTATTTATTAATACGTCTGAGCATGATATTCATTTAAATTGAGACAATCAATACATTCTCTTTTGTTGATTTGTAAGCGTTAAAATAAAAATTAATAGATTCGTTGTTTCTAAATGTCTCCAAATACAAAACGAATCTGGTTGAATGCCTTGAAAATAATCTTCGTTCATTCGCTGAACGTATTGCAATCAAACTTTCATAAAACTTTTATTACATTCATAAAATTAGACTCAATAATTTCCATTTTCTTTCAAATGTGTATTCTTCACTAGTTTTGTTTAAAAAAAAGCCTTCAGGTGAATATAGAGGAAGCACACGTGATGAAGATCCCGGGTCAGTAGCAACAGCAACAACAACAAACAACGATCAGCATGAATGGAGGAAATCTGAAAGAAAAGACCTTATTTACCTAACTACCTGGAATGCATCACAGCCTGATAGAACTGACGAGGATATCAAGGCAAGGATTGGTAAAGGAAGGCGAGCTTTTATTTCTCTCAAGTCTGTGTGAAGGTCAACACCACTCAGTGTAAAAAATAAGATCTGTATTTTCAACTACAATGTGAGGTCAGCGCTACTTATTATGCGGGTCAGTGACTTAACGTGTCATGAAGAGCACTTCAAACAAACTACCGACCTTCATGAAAAGGTGTCGTCGCTCAATACTCAAGAACAGATGGCCAGCCAGAAAGGATCAGCAATAGTGAGAGATCTCTGAGAGCGAACCAATGAGGTACCGATTGTGCAACAAATCTTCAGGAAAGATGCAGGTAGGTTAGCCTTACTCTGAGAAAACTATCAAGTGAAATCACAAGACGGGCCATCGATCTATTGGCACCTGATTAGGAAGCGGCGAGTTGGTCTTCGGTGCGAGGGTTACATGGGGGCGGTCATATGAAGAGGAGATGAAAGAATATGGTCAGATTTGAAGACAGTTGAAAACGTTGGCAGATAATAGAACGCGATTTAGACGTGCGGCTGAAGCTCTATGTCCCTCTAGTAACTAAAGGAAACAATAATAATAATAAAAGACAGGGGGGCTTAAGTTTAACAATAGCTTTCCCTCAGAGTTTTGACAATAGTGCCATTGACTACCTTTAAATCCCGGTGAGTGCGTACTGAGGAAGAGTCCAAAACTAGGACGAAACAGCTGTCCAGTACTCCCAGGTTTTCCAATGGTTCTCTAACTAATGTCAGCTCATGATGAAAATCCTGAAACCAATCAAATCCCTAAAAACCAACACTTGAATTTATAGCCTTAAGTTTATTTCAAATTATCCACGGCTCACCCAATTTTGAGATACTCAATTAGGCGAAAAATGGAAGAACACAAGAGGATTCGATTTAATCTTCAATATGATCTGTTCTCTTTGAAAAAACAGTTTAGATCAATGAACCGTTGGTGAATCTCAGAAAATTCTTACTTTAACCTTTAAAGCACGTGATGTACGTTTGCCGTCAATGTTGGGGTAAAACCTGCGATTAGGAGAATGTGGGATTATCTTGCATCGAAAACATTATAAGATAATCAAGTCTCAGTATAGTTTATATTTACATAAATACAATAAATTTCTATCTAGCCATGCTTCCAGGCTTTCGAAAAAAGGCTGCAAAGGAACTTTCGATTGTAAGCATGACGACAAGTAAAAACGTTTTAGGTAAGTTTATTCTTACACATGACAAAGCAATGCAGTATCAACAACTGGATAACATCTCGAGAATAAATTTTTGCCACTCATAATGAGATGAATTTTGGTCACAGTGTGTCTAACACATATTTTTCTATCTTTCCTGTCTCTATAAATTCTCCCTGTGTTTGGGTGCCGTTTTACCTAAATCCGGAATGAGCATTGCTTTTTTCTGACTGCGCGTGCGCGGTGCTGAACTGTTAAACCGAGCTTCAGTTTTTAACCACATCTATCTAATTCACTCCTTAAAACAGTGACCTTTTCTCACCCCACTGATTTTCTCTAGGTTTTATAGCTTAGCAGGGTAAGTTGTTTTAGTTCGAGATTGATTTATGTGTTCCAATAATCCAGTTGACCCGATTTACTAGTCTGAACGGTGTAATTGACCTCATAGGCATTACATTGCACTTCGTAAATTATTTTCCTTAAATGGGACTATTGTGTCTGTAAGGCAACAAAGTTGATCGCTTAGACAGTTGGTTACTTTAGGTGCCATCTTAATTCCAGCCTCATTTGTAATCTTGCGTAATGCCTCTGACTTTCCTTCTTTATACAGCAGCACTACGAAGGTTCTGAATTAAATATCCTTTTCACCACTTTTATTGCTGTTTTAAGTTTTTCTATGGTTCTTCATATATTTTTGAATAAATTCACTGGTAATTTATTCATTATTCGTTTAATTTCATTGTTTAAATCGTCTGGCTTTATGTTTAAGCTCGTGACCCCACAATCTTCACCGATTCTGGATGAGATGATAAAAGTCTGAGTAGAGTGTGTCACTTCCGTAAAATGGTGATATCCAACCACCCACCGACAGTCAAACATGGCCAAATCACCCGGTTCTTTTTCGAAATTAGAAGCGAATTGGATTCCATCGACTTATGAATGATATATTCAGATTTCAAAACGGTGAATGTGTCATCCACATATCTCCACAATAACCAAGGAGCAGGATTTTAGATTTCAAGAGCCTTATGTTCCCAACTATCCATAAATATATCTGCACTGTTGGGGATTTTGATGACCCCATTGCCATACTATTCGCTTGTTTATATAGTTTATTTTGAAGTTCAAATACAATGAAGATTGGTCATAACTGAATGTCTAATATTGTTTCATCGACCGATAGCTTAATGCTACTTCTGGGTTCAGCAGCAATGTTCAGTTCATTTTTAACTGAATCGAGAGCTGCATTATTGTGAATATGAGTGTAAAGATTAGCTATGTCAAAACCTATCATTCTTTCATCGTTTCCTAATTGAATCTCCTCTAGATTCTGTTTCATTACATACAAATTTGTTAACCTGGAATTCGACATATCGATCATGTCTGAATAATCAACGGAGACATTCAATTTCTGTTATCTCTAGGTGAGAAATATATGGGTAGCGAGAGTTTTCTCACTGTAGCTGCTGTGTTTTCACAGACAGTAAACGTACCATCCTCATATTTCAGATAGAATTCATTTCGTTGTATAGGCTGCTGCGAAATACCTGCTTCTAATCTGGACAGTAATCGATCTTCGAAAGATGGTCCGTAGGGGATCTCCATTGCAACAGAATTCACTTGACGGAATACACACTCATGGATTTGAAATTGAATATATCTGATATATTCCGCTTTTTAAATATTCAGCTTGAGATTTTTGCCGAGATTCAGTCAATAAATACAGGATAAGCATGGGAACGCTTTATTGCTGATCACGAAACGAGGCCTCATTCTAACGGTCTCAAGAAAATGTTTCAGCATACACTCATCTGTGTTTGTGTCGGTTTTGAAGCTGAATTCATTGTTAAATTGCCGTCACATGCAGAGCGTGGTTACCCCATCCTATGTATACAAGTGCACACATGTAAATTGTCAGGAGATATTGAATGTGACGCATGCAATGAAATGATATAATAATATTGAAAAACCACTGATACATAAATTAATCATTTAATTTGTAATTGCTTCCTCTTACATTATCAGACAATCTGCATTCGATGGGTATTGCTGGTCAATTAGTCACAGGTTGTCAGCGAACTACCACGATTTCTCAAACACTTCCCCAAGACTTCGACGGAGAACTAATTTCATTTTATGCAAGTTGTAAGCGAAAATATTTAGATGGAAAAAATAAACTGTTAGTACTGGAGGCAGCTGGAAAGAGTACGACAATCCAGTCAACACAAAACATGCACAACACGAACTTATACTCCGCTTCTCCAATGGACCATGCTTGTGTTGAGCATCACATTAAAATCAATCAATTATACAATAAGCAACACTAGAATATAAATCTACTACTTTTTACTTATTGGAAACCAGAAGAATCTGAAGGAGTCTTGACGAATTGTCCTGATCACGGTGTGGCGTGTTGTGAACTGATTTTAACTGATGGTACATCTCGACATTGATTCTTATTTCCTCGCTTTTCTGCTGAATTCATCAAGTTTGCATGGTGGATCTGCTGTGTAACTTGAAAGTGTTGTACGAAATGAAAATGACAAAACCTTTTATTCTTCGCCTGATTCGATGAATAAATCTACTAATTTCAAAGCCATTCACATACTCCGAAGTATGAAAATCACTAAAACAATATTCAGGCGCTACCCGTTCGCTATAAATTTGACTTGCTGCTTTATGTATTATTCTCCAGATGAAGCAAATATCACATCTTTTTATTTTCGATCAAGGTGTATTTAATGGTCATTCTCAGAGAAAATTTGTGGATACTGGATTCGTCTTTGCGTCTGATTTATATTAGAATTTTTATTTAACAATGAAATGAGGTCACGCGACATAAGGCACATATCACAAGCAACCTGCTTGGTCATCTTTCCATAACAGAAGAAGAACTAAACGATTGAATAAAATATAAAACTGACTTGACATAAATTAGGAAAGTTCAAGTCGACTTGATAAAAAACAGAAAAAAACTTGAGGGCTTTGGAGATGTATTTACCAGCTTCCCACCACCAAAAGAATTGTATTTTCTTTTCTATGTATTTAACAAATCGTTTTTCTTTATTTTAACTAGTCTACTTTGTATCATGAAACAGCTTCTGATAGAGCAGGTTTAGGTAAACGTTAACAGATAATAGTCAGGGAGAGCTGTTAAATGTATATCCTGTTGTATGACGTCACTTTATTGTAAGATAAAAATTTCAACATGAATCAGAGAAAAAGACGTTTCTGATAATTTCATATTTACTCTGTGAACTTCTTCCGAATCGTCGTCAAATGAGCTCCGACTTCCACTCTCCAACAAGGTAATCAAGTTATCCCATTTCAAAGATTATCGGAAATCCATATGTCTCAGTTAATGTGCAAACTTGCTTAAATTACTCGCATTGGCGAGATTGAGCAATGGAAAGCGAATAAATTAAATTTTCAAGAAATTTCACGGTATAAGACGAGGCAGAAAACACTTCGACATTAAATTTGTCAAGAAGTTGGATGCATTAATAGGGACGTTTGAATGTCCACATTGAACTCTAACTCAGTTGCGGTCATGATGAACATGTGAAATATGTCCTCTAATGCAGGAAATTTTGCTCACAGTGATTGTGATAATTTATTCATCACATATGAAACGCATTTCATGATGACAAGTAAAGCATATCATGTGGTAGAATGCAAAGGACTAGGATGAAGAATATTGATGCAGCTAATTCAATTTGTCCATGTCATATCTTCGTTTAGGTAGATTAATGCACTACATTAAATAAAGCGTAGGGAGAAAACATTCACTATGCACTAATGCATAATTCATCTCATCTTCATTATGATATCACTGAATTACAAATTGAATTATGTGTTGAAGGTGTTGCCTCGTCAATAAACCATCCAACTCAAAGTGAGCAACTACACTGAGATCATCCAACAGATGAAAAATTCTTCTCCATCATGCCTCAATATGATACAACGTAAAGCTAATCATTGCCAGAGATAAACTGTGAAATATCTCACATTCCATGAAGAAGGGCCTCACTCTCAAATGTCGGAAAAATTCATATTCGTTAAGATGCTTCACCGATGAATACCATTTTCTACACGCTCTCTACAACACTCCTCATGGTTAGTTCATGAAGGGAATGTAATGATTCTCTTAAACGATACAAATGACAGTGAAATGGAATGCATTTTCCATCTTAATGATTAAATCACATTGGATAAGGTTTCCTGTAGGCGAGTGTAGGCGAGCTTCATGGTAATGGTACTAAATATAAGGGCTTCACTTGATATAGTTCTGATAAGGCTTTAGAACAACAAGAGTGATTTGCATGAAAACACAGCGTCAAATCAAAACAGTTTGAATTCACACTACCTATTTATACTACTTATGAGTAGTTCGATGGTCATTTAGTATTTACATGGAATTTCTAGACATCCACTATTGAAACTGTAAGGATATATAGGCTTCTAGAGTGGTAACGACAATGCTAAATAGGCGCTTTCATTGCAAAGTTCAATATGCGGCATAAGACACCTGACAGTTAAATGGTAAATGAACACTCGGTTGTGTATATCAGTGACCAAATAACCACCTTACACATGTCAACACATGAAGGTTACTAACCACAAAAAATAGCTAAAAAATCTCATTAGAAAGATAAAAGTCAATTTATACAACAACAGTTTCGGATAAAAACACAGTTGTTTGATGATTTTGCAGAGAAGCAATATAGATATCACTGAGTAAGTGTAAAACACGCGTAACTTTTCATAAAACGCTCTCATGAAGAAAGTGAAAGACAATTCAGCAAGCATACAAGCAATCGATGAAGCCTATGAACTTTCTAGTAATCAGATAATAAGTAACAATCTGAACCCTGTGGATGACACGAAGATTCAGGGAATTTACTTTTAGTTAGGTTAATTTCAGTGAAAAGCATCGGTAGGTGGCGAATGATTTCTTCTGACTCTGTAGTTGTGAAATTACTTATGCCTTTGGAGAGCATGAAATTTAGCAGCCCTATCAGCCTCAAACGCAGTGTGAACATTATTTATCCCTGACCTTACCTATGCTTTCATTGAGAGAAGACCTATCGACTGACTGTGTATCAGAATATTAATTGAAACGTATTACCATGGTAGATTTTACTTATTATTCTACCTCTCATTATGATTATTATTATAATTCTTGATTCATTTCAAATTATCCTTTATTAGTAGCATTATCTTAACTCACTTCATCATTATCATTATTATCGTTATTGTTATTATAACTATTACTATTGATATTACTCTGTATGCAATTCCTGATATATTCTCTAATGACTAATTTTTTATCTAAGTGATATACTTGATGTAATTGAAGCGTAATGCAATTTATCTTAATTTTGATCTCTCATATTCCTTTTCCCCTTTTCGATTTGAGCATGACCTGGAAAACATTCACACCTGTCTTTCTGCATGAATAATTCAATGTAGTTTGTTTACTTATCAGTCCTATATCTCCCAATGTAATTTCAAAAGTAAATATATATCCGCGTATGTAGATTAATCGGCTGACGAGTTCTATCGAATATTGATGAATTCACTAAATCCTGCTTTATTAACCTGCTTTGTTGCTTGTTTTAAATGAAGAATTTCTTCGTCATCGCCTGACTTCATTGATCAGATCAACATTCAACTAGTTAGTTTCCGTGTACCTGAGAGGAGAAATGTCAGTCATGTTCAGCATCTAAAATTCAGAATACAAAACACAATATGCCTTGTTGAAATGTCTCCCTGGCGTGCAATTGTTGTGGATATTTAGGAATTTTGTCAGCACTAAACATACACAGGCTGGCGTAAAATCGATGATTTCACAATGTTTATAAAATCAAGATTAAATTTAGAGACTAGATATGGTCTAAAAGTCATTGATGAAGATAAATACGCTCTTCCTGGTGAATTCAAATCTCTCAATAACAATCCTAGTTGATGCTTCATTTTTAGTCTGCAGTTATTCTTCAAAGAATATTAGTGACGTGGAATGTGGTGCTTCAAATAAGTTGCAATCGAACAAACGTTGAACTAAACACTCATTTGATTTGACAGCATAAAGCTATAGAATAATGTTCAGCATATATATTCATACTAATCACCAGTAGAAATTTAGTGGTTTCTAAATTGAAATGAGGAAGCTCGCCATGTGTGAAATCATGGAAAAATCGGATCTTCTAGAGTGGTTAGTAAAGTACTAAATATGCAGTTTCATAGGAAAATTGAATATACAGGACATGACACTTGGCGGATGCATGACCACAGAACACATTGGTTTGCGTATTACTAATATTATTTCATCTTGTCAGGTATTTGAGTAAGCAAAATAACGCTTTGCTCAAGTAAACCCTTGAATGTTAACAATCGAAACTTAATGCGACGAAAATCTCATCCAAGAGGTGAGAAGCAATTTTACAATAGTGCTTCTGAATAAACAATACATTTATCAAAGCATTTTTCAAAGAAGATAAATGTGTTCCAACTTTCTAACTTCGCTTATATAATTCCATTATTTTCCATAGCTTGACTTGATTGGTAGTAGTATTCCTCATATTTCCGGTATGAGTGATGAGTCATTCCTATTGCACGTTTTTGGTGTAGACTTGATAGACAAGGATTCAGTAATCCACCTCTCTCTTTCAAGCTACCTGCATTATTTCTTAAATTCTTAACTCTCTCCCATCCTATTGTTTGGTTGTGTGTGAATGCAGTGCAAAACATAAGCCTACAAAAATTGTGCCTAAAAGAAGAGATCCACCGAATCGTAAAATAGTTGCAACATGTCAGATGTAAAATTGAGCAATTAAAACAAAAGTTGAAGGGAATAGTTACTAATGTAGATTATGATCTTATAACACAGTCCTCCAGCAATGCAAAATCAGCAACTTTCAGAAAGTCAAAAAAATAATCAAATCAAAAAGTCCAACAAATTATTAGAGGAGAAATCTTCATCTCAGATCGATGAAGCCAACAATACCAAGTCAAGGGCGATCGACAGAACAAAGTGGGTTATCAATCTCTCAACACATATATTGAGTCCTACAGAAATAAGTGTATTAGAAAAAAAGGGACTTGATTTCAATGTATCAGTGGTCAAGCTGAAACCTGAGGATGTCATCCCTAAAGCAGAAGTAGCACTAAGTGGGATAGACAAAACTACGGCTGATGAAGTACGGGCACAATCTGCACTTAAATTAAAACGTCAAAATGTGGAAAGCCTAACCTAAGGAAACCATAGAAGCACTGAAACACTTTAAGAATAAGAAGGATATTGTGACCACAAAGTCAGACAGTAGTATTAGACAAATCCCACAATTAGGACAAGGTGAACACTCACATACAAACAGGACCATATGAGGAAATTAATAAATCAATAGAAACATTTATGAATAAAGTTAAGAAATCCACAGCGGACCTTATACGCCGAATTAAGCCGTTTCTAGGTGAGTCTAAGTGGCTTAATTTAATGCCCAAATCTAATAACCCCAGTAGGATGTATGGTGTTGTTAAAGTTCATAAGTCAAGATACCCAATTAACCCTATAGTTGATTTTAGAAATTCACCTAGTTATGAGCTATCTAAATATTTAGCCATGGTATTAAATCCCTCTAAAAACCACATAAAATCTAGGCTAACGAATTCTTACGAACCCAAACACGGATTAAATAACTTAAAATTAGATAATGAGGAAAAAACGGTTAGTTTTGACATTGCCAGTTTATATACACGTATACGGATAAATATGGCTATGGAGGCAGTCAGAAATGAACTCATTTCTGACCAAGAACTTGAACTTAGGACAAAAGTGCCACTTGAGGACATAATTCTGGGGGTGCAGCTATGCCTGACTTCCACAGTATTTAAATTCCGAAAGAAAATATACAAACAAACTGAGGGATTTGCCATGGGATCACCAATATCCCCAGTGGTAGTAGATGCATTCATGGATAGGTGGGGAAACATAGCGATTGAAACGTGCACCCCCACCTGAAGAGTGTGGTGGAGGTATGTAGATGACACATTCACTGGACAATAATAGATTTTCAAAACACATCAACTTGAAGGTAGAGGCAATTCAATTCATTTATGAATTGGGAAGTCAAGAAGAGGAGCTTCCAATGTTAGATTGTACCATAAAAAGGAAAGAAGTTGGGAAGTTAAACACTAGTGTTTACAGGAAACCTACACATTCAAACAGATATTTAGACTTGCAATTATCCCATCCTATGTCAATGCAAATAGGATTTGTGAAATGACACACATACGATGCCATTTTTTACACTCCTCGCGTCATTGGCATGAACATTCATCCATCTAACGCTGATGTTCAGTTTGAATAGAATTTATTATGAACATTTCTCATCAGATTTCACTACTATACATTGGTTGCCACTCCTATTCATTACTTCTATGTCATTTGATCTTTTCTTCAGTACGCTAACGTTTGACTGACATTAATATCAACCTACTTGTGTGTAGTATTGGCAACCGAATATAAGCCTGGACATTCTGCGGACGGTATCGCTTAGATTTTCCCAGTGATCAAGTTTAACCTAACCACAACTGCTTTAACATAGAAAATCAACTGATTTTCCAAAAGGTAAGACGAGTCTCAAAGATGCACGTTTCAATGGAAATGATTCTGTGTAGTATTTTATATAATACTCACCACATTAAAAGCACAGACAAATATATATATACGGCGTTCAGACCAGCAGGGAGATATGAAAACGCAGATATGGTGTGACTTCCTGGTGCCAAGTAAATAACATCAAGTTATAAATAAAGCCTGAATTAATATATTTCGCATTACATGAATGATCCATTTATTACAGTTGATTAAAAACAGTAAGTTTCACACTTAATATAAGAATAGAGAACAGGCACAGTGGTATAATATAGTTCCACATTAGAGAAGTTTATCTGATATGCGCAATCGAGTAATATGGAGCACCCTATATATCTAAGTATCAGTAGTGTGAGAGAAGTGTCAATACACTGGTGTGGTTTTTCTCTATATATGTGCTCAAAGCGTCATCCAGTTATTTGGAAGCTGTTTCGAGCATGACATGAACTGAGGTGATTTGTAGTCACAATGTTCACTATTTGTGTCAGTTAGTGATGCACTACATGGGAATGTTATCATACGTGGTTCACTGAATGCATATTTTCATATATATCTCTCGATGAAACTTAAAAATCATTTATAAAGAACTAAATATAAACATTACTGATTTTCACAATATTCCAAGAAAACTGCACACGACATGTCACGCAAGACACTAAATAAAATTTGCATCTCATTTTGTCGATAAGTTGCAAGTTTTGCTAGCATTAATTCCTAATCAGTCACATATAGTTCATTTGATCTATTCCTCTGTATCCAAACGTTTAATGATTTTAACTCAGCCTACTTGTGAGAAGTATAAACAATAGTAGATAATTTAAAAGGCTGGACATTCTGAGGACAAATTTAATAAATTTGTTTAGATTTTCACGGTGATGAAGTTGATCCTAACCACAACTGCTTAAACACAGAAAGTCAACTGTTTGCTTATAAAGTTTGACGAGCCTCGAAGATGCGCGTTTTAATGGAAAAGAATCTGTGTAGAATATTAGGTAATTCTCATCACATTGAAAGCACAGACAGTTATATATGTGCTTCAACCAGAAGGTAGATATGAAAACGCCGATATGGTGTGACCTCCTGGAGCCCACTAAATGAAGCATGAATCAGTTTATTTAACATTGTGAATAATATCGCAGTACACACTCAATGACCTTATATAAGTTGAGGTAGTCCCAATCATACCAATTTCAGGGAATACTGAAAAATCCCTAATCGTCTTAAGCCAGTTAATTTTTTTGTTAGGTTTTTATCAGTCAATTCTTTCGTCAAAAAGATGTTTATTCAACTCAACGACGAATTGACATGAATGATGCAAGTGATAGGGTCGATTGAAACCGTACGTGGTAGAGCTAATATGAGGATGGATGATCGGCACCGTTGTATAATCTAGTTCCACATTGGATAAGATTATCTCATATGCAAAACCCAGTAATCTGGAGCACCTTTTACTTCTGATTGTCGAGGCGGAATGTTGTGTGTATACACTTGTGTGGTTTCGCTGTATCTATTGTGCTCAACACGTCGTCCGGTTATTTATAAAGTGTTGCTTGTCTGAAATGAACTTACCTCATATGAGGTCACCAGTGTATTGACACTTCTCTCACACTACTGATACTTAGATATATAGGGTGCTCCATATTACTCGATTGCGCATATCAGATAAACTTCTCTAATGTGGAACTATATTATACCACTGTGCCTGTTCTCTATTCTTATATTAAGTGTGAAACTTACTGTTTTTAATCAACTGTAATAAATGGATCATTCATGTAATGCGAAATATATTAATTCAGGCTTTATTTATAACTTGATGTTATTTACTTGGCACCAGGAAGTCACACCATATCTGCGTTTTCATATCTCCCTGCTGGTCTGAACGCCGTATATATATATTTGTCTGTGCTTTTAATGTGGTGAGTATTATATAAAATACTACACAGAATCATTTCCATTGAAACGTGCATCTTTGAGACTCGTCTTACCTTTTGGAAAATCAGTTGATTTTCTATGTTAAAGCAGTTGTGGTTAGGTTAAACTTGATCACTGGGAAAATCTAAGCGATACCGTCCGCAGAATGTCCAGGCTTATATTCGGTTGCCAATACTACACACAAGTAGGTTGATATTAATGTCAGTCAAACGTTAGCGTACTGAAGAAAAGATCAAATGACATAGAAGTAATGATTAGGAATGGCAACCAATGTATAGTAGTGAAATCTGATGAGAAATGTTCATAATAAATTCTATTCAAACTGAACATCAGCGTTAGATGGATGAATGTTCATGCCAATGACGCGAGGAGTGTAAAAAATGGCATCGTATGTGTGTCATTTCACAAATCCTATTTGCATTGACATAGGATGGGATAATCGCAAGTGCAAATATCTGTTTGCATGTGTGGGTTTCCTGTAAACACTAGTGTTTAACTTCCCATCTTCTTCCCTTTTTAATCTACAATCTAACATTGGAAGCACCTCTTCCTTACTTTTCAATTCATAAATGAATTGAATTGCCTCTACCTTCAAGGTGATGTGTTCGAAAATTCTGTCTATATCTTGTATTCTAAGTAAAGGGAATGTGTCATCTACATACCTGCAACATACTGTTGGCCTGGGGGTGATCTTTCCAATCGCTATGTTCTCCCACTTATCCATGAATATATGTGCTACCACTGGGGATATTGGTGATCCCATGGCAAATCCCTCAGTTTGTTTGTTTATTTCCCCTTGGAATTTAAATACCGTGGAAGTCAGGCATAGCTGCACCCCCAGAATTATGTCCTCAAGTGGCACTTTTGTCCTAAGTTCAAGTTCTTGGTCAGAAATGAGTTCATTTCTGACTGCCTCCATAGCCATATTTATCCGTATACGTGTATATAAACTGGCAATGTCAAAACTAACCATTTTTTCCTCATTATCTAATTTTAAGTTATTTAATCCGTGTTTGGGTTCGTAAGAATTCGTTAGCCTAGATTTTATGTGGTTTTTAGAGGGATTTAATACCATGGCTAAATATTTAGATAGCTCATAACTAGGTGAATTTCTAAAATCAACTATAGGGTTAATTGGGTATCTTGACTTATGAACTTTAACAACACCATACATCCTACTGGGGTTATTAGATTTGGGCATTAAATTAAGCCACTTAGACTCACCTAGAAACGGCTTAATTCGGCGTATAAGGTCCGCTGTGGATTTCTTAACTTTATTCATAAATGTTTCTATTGATTTATTAATTTCCTCATATGGTCCTGTTTGTCTGTGCTTTCATTATGATGAGAATATTCTACACAGATCATTTTTCATTGAAACGCGCATCTTCGAGACTCGTCTAACTTTATAAGCAAACAGTTGACTTTCTATGTTAAAGCAGTTGTGGTTAGGATCAACTTGATCACCATGAAAATCTAAATGAGTGTAATGATACTATCCGCAGAATGTCCAGCCTTATAAATTATCTTCCACTGCTCATACTACTTACAAGTAGGTTGTGCTTAAAGTCAGTAAACGTTTGGATATTGAGGAATAGATCAAACGAAGTAGATGTAACTGATTAGGAATGGAAACGAATGCATAGTACTGAAATCTGATGAACAATTTTCATATGAAATTCTCTTCATATTGATCACAAGCGTCAAATCGATGAATGCTCATGCCAAGGACGGGAGTAGAGTAAAAAATGGCGTCGAATGTGAATCAGTTTGTGAGTTAACAATTACTTTTACAAAGCAAAACAAAAGGTTAGTTAATGCCAATGCAATGACGACGGTGGTTGGAACTGCTGCTTCTGCACAGAGAGCACCGGTTGTCTCAAGCGAATTGCAATAGCCTCTGACGTCTGGAGAATTCGTTACCTAGATGCTTTTGCAAATTTTGTGGTTCCCAATCGATGGTACATAAGGATCCTTCAATGCTACCTTTGTTACCGGCTCAGACCAGGTGGTCTAATATCGAACTGATAATGGTTCTTACTACATCTTTATTTACTCACACTGGTAGGTGTTCCTGAGCACCACAGTTACTGCACTGAGCTGCTGTGGAATCCACAAGGTCATAAATGACTTATTAATTCTCTCCACCCTGTACATATTCATTTCCATACCCCTCATTGTCACATTTGCATTAACTAACCTTTTGTTTTCTTACTTAAGCGTAGTTGTTAATTTGCACACTGACACACACAACACATGTATCTTACTACCCTGAACTAATATTAGCACTTATGAGGAGTAATTTATAATCTCAGCGTCAACCAATTGATAATACTGTATCACAGTTTCTTATATAAAATAAACTTTTCTAGTATGTTACCACATACGTATAGTTGGGAGTTCGGTCTGTTAACAGTCTATTTGCAACTAACTTGTGGAATTCGGATATAAGTGATGCGATGTTGCTCTTAACAAACTACTGATGTCAATAACAATCATTCTTTCATTATCATGGATGGATATGTAACTATAAAACCTGATGATTAGGCTATCGAAATGAATATTCCTTATTTATTATTCAATCTTTCCTAGATTATTGAAGCTCACTTGATGCTTTTTAGGAAAACTAGTTTCCCAGCACAAGAGGTTTTCCTGATAGCTATATCATGTTTTCGTTTGACTGCTTCTCGTACACAATGACCCCTAATGTGAACTCGGTACTTTTAATCTTCTTGGATGCTATCTGAAAAGTTTCACTAACAATGTTTTCTTTAGAATATTTAATCGTGAACTATTCAGAATATCCATTGTAATTTAAAAATTACTTCATAGTCATCAACTCGCATTTATTCGCCTTGTCGGAACGAATTCTGGTGTGGTTTGCTGAAAAACGTCTATTGAAAAATTTGTTTTACGTCGAATTGAAACGAAATTTACAAAATCTATGTAATATCTCTTACTTGAATACCTCCTAAACATAAAGTATTCCATTGCGATATCAGTCCTTTCTGAAAGGTAACATCTGGGAATGTAGTAGTACGAACTGAATTGTGTGCTATTGTCAAGTGAAGTTTAGGCTGATTTAATTCGAATTTTATCAATAATATTTTCAGTGTCTAGGCCTGAAAATAATAAATCTGGAAATGGATTTCCCATAGGGGTCTTCCATTGCAACACCACTAATTTGACAGAATAGGCAACCGTCGACATGTAATTGGATATTTTTAGTACGTAGGTGTATGTAGAGATTTCACATGAACGGTCCTACTGAAATTTGATTAATTATTTAAATCCTGTTATATAAACCTCTTTTGCATATTTAAAATTCATATCACAAAAGAAATAATTTTGAAATCAGTTTAGCTTGCAAATGTAGAGGATGTAACTCTTATTTCCGTTTTTCATCTCATAAACAATCGCAAAGACTCTTATGATTTACAGGAAATGTATTTAAGAGGCTTCATAGAATATTGCGATGTCACGAACGATATTATGCAAGGTAACTATGAATGCCTTCATAAATTAGTGGTTGATGTCACATAAATTGCACAATATCACACAGGTTAATGATGTTCAATAGCAGGAACTGGTCTATAAAATATCATTACAACTTTGTAATAGAATGTACGCAATGGAGTTTACCAGGCGAAACTGGTCTTGTCTTTGAGGAAAAACGTATATATTTAAATGTTAAAACGATGTGCGCAGCATGTTCTGAGGTGTTCAGTTGCCTATCAAGTGTTTCTTTCCTAAATATTCTGAAGAATTTTAGGAGGGCATTTTAAGGCTGCTAGAGAGGAATTTATGTATTTGGGATTGGTTTTGTATTTTCAGCAGTGATCTGTTATATGTAATTTTGGATTACTTAGGCCACTGTGGTGTCAGACGGTAGAGTTTAGCTGACTTTTTTATTTATTTATAAGTGAGGATATTGAAGAATTCAGTATTCCTGACAGCTTGAAGAGAGAGCAAGCAACTATCCTTCAACAAAACAATGTGTTTAAATGGAAATGCATGCTGATTTCTTTTGATGATTTGCCATCAATCGTGGTTTGCATAATTCCATTAATTTCCATCGCTTGACTTGACTGATAGTAGTATTTTCCATATATCCGGTATGAGTAATGAGTCATTCCTATCGCACGTGTTCGGTGAAGACTCGATGAACAAAAATTCAGTAGTCTACCTCTCTCTCAACCTACCTTTATAACTTCCTAAATTTTTAACCCTTTCACAGCCTTCTTTTCCAAAATTTCTTATCCTCGTGAGATCAAACATTCTTTCCGTAGATGCATTCTTATGTTTTGTACGCCATTCATTAACAGACAACCAAACAATAGGATGAGAGATGTTTAAAAAATTTGGAAGTAATACAAGTAGGTAGAGAGATAGGTGGATTACTCAATACTTGTTCATCAACTCTTTAATCAACATGTGCAAAATAATGACTCATCACTTGTACCGGAAATATGGAAAATACTAATACCAATCAAGTCAAGCTATGAAAAATAATGGAATTATATCAGTGAAGTTAGAAAGTTGGAACACACTTATCTTCTTTGAAAAATGATTTCATAAGTGTATTGTTTATTCAGAAGCACTATTCTATAATTGTTTCTCATCTCTTGGATGAGATTTTCGTCCCAATTATTTTCGATTGTTTACATTCAGGGGCTTATTCGAACGAAGCGTTATTTTGCTTACTCAAATAGCTGAAAAGATGAAATAATATTATTTATTAGCAAACCAATCTGTTCTTTGGTCATGCATCCGCCAGGTGTCATGTCCTGTATATTCAATTTTCCTATGAAACTGCATATTTAGTACTTTACTAACCACTCTAGAAGATCAGGTATCTCAAGATTTCATTCATGTCTAGCGCCTCAATAAAATACTGAATCGCTACAAAACTACTGGTGAGTAGTATAAATATATACTGAACATTATTCGATATCATTATGCAGTCACATCAATTCAGAGTCTAGTGCAAAGTTTGTTCGATTGGAACAAGTTGAAGCAAAGCAATCCATGTCACGAAGATTGTTAGTAGAATTGCTGCAGATTAAAAATAAAACATCACTTTATATTTTTATTGAGAGATGTGAATTCGCCAGCAAGTGCGCATATATCTTCACTCATGACTTCTAGACCATTTCTAGGTTCTAGATTCAACCTTAGTTTTGTGAACAACGTGATATCATCGAATTTAGGCTAGCCTGTGAATGTTTAGTGCTGACGAAATTTTCAAATTTCCACAAAAATTGCATGCCATGGAGACATTTCAACAAGGCATATTGGGTTTTGCTTCTTGAATTTCAGATGCTGGACATGACTGACAGTTCTCCTCTCAGGTACACGGAAGCTAACTAGTTGTGTTGATCTGAGCAATGAAGTCAGGCCATGACAGACAAATACTTCAGTTAGAACAAGGAACAAAGCAGGTTAATGAAACAGCATTTAGTGAATTCATCAAATTTCAGTAGAACTCGTCAGCTGAATACTCTACATACACGGATATATATATATATATACACTTTTGAAATTGCATTGGGAGATATAAGACTGGTAAGTAAATAAACTACATTGAATTAATCATGCAGAAAGTCAGGTGTGAGTGTTTTCCAAGTTATGTTCAAATAGGTAAGGGGAGAGGGATTATGAGAGATCAAAATTCAGATGAAATGCAATACGCTTCAATTACATCACTTAGATAAACAACTAGTCATTAGGCAATATATCAAGAATTGCATACAGACTAATGTGAATAGTATTAGTTATAATAACAATAAGAAAAATGTTTAAGTACGTTAAGATAATGGTAGAGATAAATCATAATTTTAAATGAATCAAGAAAAATAATAATGAGAGGTAGAATAATAAGTAAAATCTTCCACGGTAATACGTTTGACTTCTTATTCTGATACACGGTCAGCCAATAGGTCTTCTTTCGATGAAATCATAAGTAAGGTCAGGAATACGTAATGTTCACACTGTGTTTGACGCTGATAGGGCTGCTAAATTTCATGCCCTACAAAGGCATAAATAATTTCAAATTTATAGGGTCAGAAGAAATTATTTGCCAACCACCGATGCTTTTCACTGAAAATAACCTAACTAAAATATATTTCCTGCATCTTCTTGTCATCCACAGTGTTCAGGATTTTACGTATTATCTGATTTCTAGAAAGTTCATACGTTTCATTGATTGCTTGTATACCTGCTGAATTGTCTTTCACTTTCTTCATAAGGGCGTTTTATGAATTGTAACGCATTTGTTACGCTTGTTCAGTTATATCTATATTGCTTCTCTGCAGAAGCGTCAAACAAGTGTAACTTTATCAAAAACTGCTGTTGTTAAAATTGACTTTTACCTTTCTAATGCAATTTTTGTAGCTTTTCGTTGTGGATAGTAACCTCCATGGGTGAACATGAATATGGTGGTTATTTGGTCACTGATATACACAACCAAGTGTTCATTTACCATTTAACTGTCATGTGTCTTATGTTGCATATTGAAATTTGCGATGAAACCACCTACTTAGTGCTTTCGTAACCACTCTAGAAGACTATATTTCCTTACAGTTTCAATAATAAATGACTAGAAATTTCATGTAAATAGTGCATGACCATCGAACTACTTGTAAGTAGTATAATTGGTTAGTGTGAATTCATACTGTACAGTATTCATGAGTGTGAGATGTTTTACGTCTATCATTTCACTCATTAACAAATAGATCAGAGTGGCTTACAAGCACCACATTCATTTGGGAGAATAACCTAATTTTGCAAGGACATCAATAACGCAATTACCACGGGAATACATAAATATTTTATAATTTTTGATTTGCCGCTCAGTTTATTCATGCAAAGTATTCTTATTATTCTAAAGCCTTATCAGAACTATATCAAGTGAAGCCATTATATTTAGTACCATTATCATGAATCTTCAACACTTGCCTACAGGGAACCTTATCCAATGTGATTTAATCATGTAGGTGCAAAATGTATTCAATTTCACTGTCATTTGATTCGTTTGAAAGAATCACTACATTCCCTTCATGAACTAACCATGAGGAATATTGTAGAAAGCGTATAGAGAATGGTATTCACCGGTGTAGCATCTTCACGAATAGGCCAAAAAGTTGTTTTTCCGACATATGAGAGTGAGACCCTTCTTCATGGAATGTGAGATATTTCAAAGTGTGATGGTTTAATGACGAAGCTTTTATTTACCTACGTGGCGACATCTTCAGCACATAATTTAATTTGGAGTTCAGTGAAATCATAATGAAGATGACATGAAGTATGCAGTAGGACAGAGTGAATGACTTCTCAACACTCCTCAATAAATGTAATATGTTTATCTACTAAAGCCATGATATAACTTGGACAGCCTGAATTAGTCACATCAATATTCCTCATCTGAGTACTTTGGATTTCACCACATGATATGCTTTACTTGTCATCATGAAATGTGCTTCATATGTGATGAACAAATTATCACTCTCACTGTGAGTAACATTGAAATGATGAATTTATTAGAGTAATAAGGGTATCAGTGGTTTTTCAAGATGATTATATCATTTCATTGCAAACGTCACTTCTAATATCTTCGTATAATTTACATGTGTGGACTTGTATACATAGGGTGGGGAAACCGCGCTTTGCATGTGACAGCGATTTAACAATGAATTCTGCAGTAGTCGATGGAATCCAATTCTTTTTTGAGTAAGAAAACCAGCAGGGTGAGTTGGCCATGTTTGACTGTAGAATAAAACGAAAACAAGGTGGTGGGTGTTTAGATATCAGCATTTATATAGAAGTGACATACTTTAATAAATACCGAGACTTTAATTCATCCCATCTAAATCCATAAAGACTGGCGGGCCAAGAGCTTAAACAGAAAGCCAGACGATTTAACCAATGAAATCAAACGGATAAAGAAAGGATTACTAGTGAATAACTATCCAGCAGAATTTATTCAAAAATATATGAAGAAACATAGAAAAACTGAGGTCAACAATAAAAGTGATGAAAATGATATATAATTCAAAACATTCGCAGTACTGCCACATAAAGAAGGAATGTCAAAGGCCTCACGAAGGATTCCTAATGAGGCTGAAGTTAGGATGACACTTAAATTAACTCACTCTCTAAGCGATAAACTTTGTTGCCTTAAAGACCCAGTAGTCCTACTTAAGGAAAATAATTTACTGAGTGTAATGTATTGACTGTGAGGTCAATTACACCGTTCAGACTAGTAAATTGTGGTCAACTAGATTATCGGAACACATAAATTTATCTCGAATTAAAACAAGTGACCCTGCTAAGTTATATAACCTAGAGAAAAGCTCAGACATTGCACTGGATTCACTTGCATGTAATCACAAAGAGGTGGGGAGAGACAAGGTTACAGTTTTAAGAAGTGAATTAGTTAGGTGAAGTTAAAAACTGAAACTTTGTTTAACAGTTCAGCAACGCACACGTGCAATCAGAAAAAAAGCAACGCTCTTTCCGGATTTAAGGAAAATCGCAACCGAACACAAGAGGAAATTGTAGAGACAGGATAGATACAAAATTATGTCTTAGAGGCACTGTTACTAAAACTGTTCTCATTATGAGTGTCAAAAATTTATTCTCGAAACGTCATCCAGTTGCTGATACTGCGTTGCTTTGTGATATGTAAAAGTAAACTTACCTAATATGTGTTTACATTCTTCCACAGCGCTCAAGTTCTACGCTTACATTATTTGAGCATGATACTGGAAATTGAAATACTCATGTTAAATCCCGTGCTTGTGGCATATCAGGAAATCATGTTTCGCAATGGAATCGAAATGCAGTGTTAGAGATTCGTTTATGTAGGTTGAGTACTGAAAGATTAGTAAATGTTCATAGATTGCCTCATAGCAAATACATGCCACATAAGTGCATTTGAATTTTACTGTTTATCTGACAATACAGGCTGATATTATTCCACTACAATATCCGCCATCTCCGTCCTTTTACAGTCTGCACAAACGATGAATATATTCATTTCTAACTGAAATATATTTGTTCCATTGAAATCGTAGCTCCAGTATGTTGCGTATTACGTGATTAACCTGATCAGTGATGTCTAATGTATTACTAAGTGAATTATTAAAAATTCCATGTTACCATGATCACATTCCGGTGCATTTTCGTTCACTCACATTAACGATGGAAATAGCACTCGCTGAAGTATACGTGGATGCAAATGAGATTCACTTGAAAATAAATACCTCACTGAATAACGAAATATTAAAATGAGATTTGTCATCTAAATTGTGTGAATCAAGTATGAAGCGTTGTATTTATCGCACTAACTTCGTAAAGAAAGTTGACGATAAGCTTGAATTCATATACCTAATTTATATAATTCCAGTTGCAAGAAGAATTCAAATAGGAGAATAAATCGTCATCTGGATGTTGTAGCAAATATCATTTTTGGGATAACTCTGTCGGTTCCATTCCAGACACCAGCGGCAGTTTAGGATCTATGGCTTATGTGAAGATATTTATACTCCTGCCTTTAAATACGAACCGCCTTCCAGTGACACAATTCAGTCACGTTTCAGATTTATTCTGCAACTATTGATCAAGTAGATAGTGAATCAGCGTGACTTAGTGAAACCATCGAATACTTGTCGTCATATTAGGAATCGAAAGTTCCTTCGGAGCTTATTTTCGAAAGCCTGAAAGCATTGCTAGATAGAGATTTATTGTATTTATGTAAATATAAACTATGTTTAGAATTAATTATCGTATAAGTATGCGATGCAAAGTAATCGCACATTCTTCTAATTGCAGATTTTATCCCAATATTGACAACAAACGTGCATATGCAAAACTGCCGACACATTATATGTTCCATTAGACGCACGTGATAAAGTTACATTGGTTGCATTTCGAAACTGCAAATCAAGCGATGTCATCAACAAGCGTGAACACCAAACGGAGATTTCAAGCACAATCTATCCTCAATACGAAATACTAACTGATATTTTCAAATGTGCAACAATTCTCATCATCACAAACATTTCAGGTGAGTGATGGTGAGAAATCAAAGGAGGCTATCACATGCTATAAAGGTTAAAGTAGGAATTTTCTGAGATTCACCAAGGTTTCATTGATCTGAACTGTTTATTCAGGGAGAATAGGTCGTGTTGAAGTTTAAATTATATTTTTATGCGTTCTTCAATTTTTTCGCCGAATCGGGGATCTTAAAATTGAGTAAGGCGTGGGTAATTTGAAATAAATCTAAGCGACATTCGGAAAACGCTGAGGCAAAAGCTGTTGGTAAACTTAAGCCCTCCCCGTGTTTTATTACTATTGTTGTTTCCGATATTTCCTTGAGGAACGCGTGGCTCCAGCCGCACGTCTGCAAACATGCTTTCGTTAACACGCCGCTTCTCAGCCGTGTTCCACTCGAGCTATGGCCAGTCTTGCGATGTCACTTGAAGGTTTCCTCAGAGTGTGGGCAATCCACCTCCACTTCATCCTGTAGATTTGTTGCACAATCGGTTCGTGATGCGTTGGTTTTCTTCCAGAGATCCCTGTTGCTGATCTTTTCTGGCCGGTCATCCGACCCTGAGTATTGAGCAAATGCACCTGCTGATTAAGGTTTGTAGTTTGTCTGAAGTACTCTTCATAACGCACCAAGTCTCTGATCCGTATAATAAGTAGCACTGACTTCCCATTTTGGTTAAAAATTAGGATGTTATTTTTATGCTGAGAAGTGCTATTGACCTCCACACAGACTTGAGAGAAATGAAAGCTTGCCTTTCTTTCCCGATCCTCGCTTTGATATCCTCATCAGTTCCAGCCGCCTGTAGGTGAAATGATGCATTCAAGTTAGTTAGGTAAAGGAGGATTTTCCTTTCCGATTTTTCGCATACATGCTGATTGTTGTTTATTGTTTCTTTTGCTGTAGGCCAGAAATCTTCATCACGTCTGTTCAACTGAAGGCCTATCTTTAAGGAAACTAGTGGAGAATACACATTTGAAAGATTATGGAAATTATTGAGTCTAATTTTATGAATGTAATAAACGTTTTATGAATATCTGATTGGAATTCACTCAGCGAACGAACGAAGATTATTTATAAGGTATTCAAGCAGACTCACGTGGTATTTGAAGACATCTGGAAACAACGCATCTAATAATTTTTATTTTAACCCTTACAAACCAACTTTATAGAATGTATTGATTGTCTCAATTTAATTGAATGTTATGCTCAGACGTAATAATAAATAAAATTATCCGATCATTAACACAATTATACTAGGAATGTTTACAGAGTAAATGTGAAATCGTTGGAGGCGTTTTTGTGCATTATAATTTATATCTTAAAATGAAATTACGTCAGCTGATATAATACACATTAGGCATCACTCAGTGCTCGTTTACCTTTCAAAGTATAAGTGCCACTATGCTTTACAATGTGCCTCGGTGGCACTGCAGTTACAACGCTCGCCGACCACGCACAAATGCGGGGATCGATCCCCGGCCTTTGCACTACTTTAACTCGCTGAGCCAGAAAAAATCCAGGAAAAGGGGAGAGGTTGGGCATAAGGCTAGCAACCCTTGTCCTCTAAAAGTGAACACTACTACAGAAAATTCAAGCCTCTAACTCGAACACCTTTGTTCAAACGGGAACGTGAAGGATTAAAAGAGTTTTAGCAAAACATTTCATGATACAAAATCAAAACAGTGAAATGAACAAAACCGATCTGTTGAATGCATCGAAGACATAGCACAAATATTGAACGATATTAGAAAGATAGTAAGAAAATCTGCAAAACCGTTAGTTTTTTCTGCTGTTATGAAATCGATTTTGAAACTTTCTATTATGCGTTAAGAAATTTTATCTCGTACAGAGTCGTTTATTTCTTCTTCAATTTTAGAAAGGGGTGATTGTAAAATGTGTTGTATGTCGCCTGACGTCATTCTACTTTAAGATAAAAACTCCATTATAAATCAAAGAAAAAGATAAATTCAGTAATCTTACATTTACTCTCTTAATATTCTTAGGATTAACATTAAATACATTTGATTGACAATGAAAAAATGAGCTATTTGAATCATTTGAAGAATAAAACACAAAACAATAAACGAATTTTACTGCGAACGTGTAGCAAAACGTGTTCGAATAACTTTTATGCTTCGGATTATACGTGAACTGCTTTGCAAATAGTAGATTTATTTTGAAGATTTAGGCATCGCAGTAACGGTCAGCTAAAATAGAAATGTGCTTCTATCGACAGCATTCATTGCTGGCGGTTCATGATAATGTTACGAAGAATCTAGAACTTGACAGATCTGGTTTTCTTCATAAAGTAAGTTTCTCCAAACAGAACATACTGACATGGAAACTGCCTGTAATATTTGAAGACTTTTGGAATGTCCTCAGAGGAAGTCGAAAGTCAACGTCGACAGCTGTACAAGTGAGAAAAAGAACAAAGCCAGAATAATCCCCGAAGATCTCAGATTGCCTTAAGATGACAGAATCGACTAAATGATCAGCAGTTTACTTTATAACACTGCGTATTAGTGCGCCTTGCTAACATCCGAAAATTGATTTAGGTGTTTATCAATCCTCAGTCAACTAACTAAATAATTTTGCGTAGTAAATTGATAAAGGTTCACACGTCTCAAGTCATTTAAAGCCTTACTCGAATCCCTTGTAGCCGTGACATCAAACAACGTAAAGAAAATAAACGAAAATAGTGATCTACAGTTTAGTATGAAGCAAGACAGGTGATATTCTATGATTGCCTTTGTCAAATAATGGAAACACATACTAGAAAGTCATAGATGTCCCCACTTAACTAACATTTACTAAAGGCAGTAAAGTGCATGTGAAAAAAACTTTTAATCTTAGAACTGTTACTTCCTATCTGAATGATAATTTCTTCATCTTTTATGAAGCACATTTCATGATGACAAGTAAAGCATAGTATGTCATAAGAAAGTCGGAATTAACGACGTATAATACTGATATGTGTAATCCAATTTCTTCATGTTGTGTTTGCATTTTAAACAATAAATGCACCAAGATTATTACAGTAAAGAGAAGGCATCTATTTTCACTGCAGGGACGCTTCAACGCATTGACTGTAGTAAAGTCACTGTACTGCATCTGTATCCATGACAACTTGACATAAATCAAGTAGCGTAGGAAAATTCATATATTTCAGTACGGTGGAAGCTAATACAGTTTTAAAAAAATCAAATTCTCTCTCTCTCGTCAAATAAAACTTAATACCACTGACACCAAAGCCTGGTCGCTTCCACTAAATTCGTAGAAAGAGAAAGAACGAAAAACAGTCGGCTTATGCATACAACAATTTAAAATATGCCCATCTGTGATTATGGACTTTTCATTTTTGATTGGTTTGTCCAATCACCGTTACGTGCAATGAACTCTTACTCAACCCGACGTATTCTTGTGAACTGGTATATGAATTTGAGGTATGGAGGTATGTAATGAAAGAACTTTATAATAACAATCAATTACAGCTGATAATTTACCCACAGAATCAATATTTGATCAATTCCTAAAGCTATTTGCACAGTGCAGCGTAATAAAGGACCACCAATGTAAATTTTCAACTCGAATAAGTGTCTCCACGAACGTCCCACAACCCGAAGGAATCATAGTTGGTTTTTTAAATAAATTTCGGTTGATGCACAGTGGCTTATTCATTTCAGCATGCATCGAATAGTGATATATGACAACCACGTGTGAACATAGAATTTACGGACACTTGTATTTCCACCAACAAGTTTCATGGAAATGTTACGACGTCACAATGAAGTCAAATACAAAGCCTCAACAAACACAGATGGGTATTCACTGAAACAGTTTCTGATTCCATAAGCATGAGGCCTCGTTTTTTGTTGAGAGACAATGCATTACTGCTACATTTGAAGTTCTTATCCAACTTTTTGAATAAGATCAGTGTTAATTTTCCGCCTTCTTCCTTCAGAATATCCCCTTGTCTTGTTGATTTCATTTGGCATTTCATCTTCCTACTTTTACATACATGAAATGAAAAGTGGATGCATGATCAGCTTTATTTTAAATTCACGTCAAATAATAACGCTTTTCAGGTAATCTATATCTTGTGATATTAGTATTTAATCAATCTCATGTACACAATCACCTTCAGGGTTAATGGGAAAATGCAAACTCATCAGATGCGTGCCCTGCTGCCTACAGCATATTTATATGCATCGACTATCTCTTATTCATTATTTCTCCTACTCTGTACCTATCAGAAGCTGAAAAATTTCAATGTTGGAGGACAGAAATTTGAACTGACGATATGAAGTGACTCAGATATTAATCCCTTCTAATGACAATATTAGTTTATTCTGGAAAAGAACTTTCACTATCTTACACTTAGTAGTTTTCACAGACTAGAAATTTGTGACTTTTTCACTTAACTTCCATTTATATTTTCCAGTTGGGAAACAATGTTAATGAACATTAGAACGATAAATATGCAACGAAGTACGCATAAAGTTTAATTAGATGTCCTTTCTAAAATTTTGAATCATTAGTGTACAATAATCTCCTAGGAAGAAAATACATGTTAAAATTGACTCACTCACCTCCATAGTTTCCATCTGTAGACTTCGCTTATTAACGGGTTAAGCGCTTTCCTTGTCATCATTATATGTGCTTTGCATGTGGTTGACAAACAATCATTCTTATAGGGAGTAACATTTCTCACGTTAAATAAATCCTTCCACGCGTGCTCTAAGACTGCAAAATGAGTGAGAGGTAGGTAGGGACTTCACACCTTTCTATTGTTTGCATCCATCTCCTTAACAAATTTAATCTTAAGAGGTGTGTTCTGTCTCATCTTACAACCCAATATTTCGTTTACCAAAAGCGACTTATAACAAAGCATTTTATGACACAGAATAGAAAAGTTGAAATAAACAAAACGGATCTGTTAAATGTATCGAAGATATGGCACAAATATTGAACGATATAAGAAAGGTAGTAAGTAAATCTGCAAAACCGTTAGTTTTTCTGTTTCTCCTTATCAAATCGATTTTGAGACTTTCTATTTTGTGTTAAGAGTCGTCTATTTCTTCTTCAGTTTTAGAAAGATGACAAGGCAGGGCGGACTGTCAAATATGTTTTATGTCGCCTGACGTCATTCCACTGTAAGATAAAAACTCTATTGTAAATCAGACAGAAAGATAAACTCAGTAATGTTACATTTACTGTCTCGATATTCTTAGGATTACCAATAAATACATTTGACTGACAATGAAAAGATGAGCTATTTGCTTCATATGAAGAAAAAAACACAAAACAATAAACGAATTTTACTGCGAACGTGTAGCGAAAATTATTGTTCGAATAACTTTTATACTTCAGAGATTATGTGAATGGCTTCGTTACTGGCAGATTTATTCATCGAATCAGTCGTGGAATCAGCTTATTTTCCTCTTTCATTCTGCACTACACTTTCTACTTAAATAAGAGATTCACCATGCGTACCTGATGAATTCAGCAAAAATGTGAAGAAACATCAATCAATTTCAAGGAGTATCATCATTGAGAATCAGTTCACATATTGCCAAACCATCAATCAGGAGTTTTCGTCAAGACTCCAGGAATTTCATATGCTTTTTAGCAATTTATAAGTAGTAGATTTATCGCATGTGTTGGTGGCACAGAGGTAGGATGTTCACGAGCCACGCATGTGGTCCAATGTTTCGTTTTTCGACCACAGATGCACTCTCTTACCTCGCTAAGCCAGGAATAAGACTGGTAAAGAGGGAAGGTTAGGCATGAAACTAACCAACCTCATCCTATTAAGATAAGCACTATTACCACCAAAAGTTTAAGGCTCTAGCTTGAAGCCCCATGTTCCACTGGAAACGTAAAGGAATGAGAGATTTAGCCAATACTACGTAGGTTTATGTTACTATCTATTTTATTGTCTCAAATCCAATCACATTCTACCACACTAGCTACCGTCTACATACACATAAGTAGATTTATTCTCAAATATTGGTTAGTGGGTAGCTGATTGATTATAATTTCACAAGACACAGTCGATTTGACATAGAGTGAAGGAGTGTCAAGAATATCGGGCTTGTTGTCATTTGCGATTACTCGACAGGTCGTATCATTGCACACTTGTCGATTTCCAAGTCACGCCGTGGAAACACTGCCACTCAGTCAACTGACTGGAATCCTAGTGTCCATGAATTTTATCTTCACTGATCGTTCTCTCGTATCGCTGAATGATTGAGTTTGGAATAAATATGGCGCTGTCTGTTCACTCAACGGATGAATGCATTTAGTATATGACTTGCCTCTTTTGGATTATCGAGAGTTAATGGTGGCAATTTACTGAACCGATTCGAGTGTTTTTACACTTTCCAGTGTACTTCAGTATTCACGTGTAATATTTTCTGTCTACATAATGGTACCCACAATTTAATGAAAACACGGTAGTTTTCATCGTAGGTTTGGACAAAGATTCAATAAATATTGGTAGTTAGTTAACAAGGAATCACTAATTGACCAGCGATGTACGTGAAAAACAAGCCGTGTAATCACTCAAAATGAATCATTTAGAAGCAATTTGCAATTGATTACATGAGTTAATTATTTATTTTAATTATTCATGAACATTATCTTTCATTGCGTATCTACCATGGAGAGGATATTCGAAGTCTTATGTGCAGACAAGTTTACCTAGGTTGGAGAAACTTCACTTTGTATTTCACGGTGTTTCAACAACAAAATCAGCTAAAAAAATACCAGCAACACAGATTGACTTATACTAAGATACTCTGATTCCGCAACCACAAGGCCTTATTTGATCTCAGAAACATTGAATTGCTACAATTATCCTTCATTTGAAATTCTTCTCCTACTCTGTGAATAAGACTGATTTCAAAGACGTATCAGTTAGTTGATATTTTTAGAAGGAAGGCTTCCCCATCAAAACAATTTCAAATGAAATGTGCTATCCAAATCAGTTGAGATAGTAAATTTATTTATTTATAGTAGTAAACTTATTTATAAATATTCCACTTGAGCTCACTGATTGCGTATAAAACGAATGTCCGATTTCTCGTTATTTTACGGAACAGAAACGCAATGGTGGAATCTGTCGATGTGAGTTTAATAAAACTAGCGAATTCCGTTCACTGTTGACTGCACAGTAAACTGATGCGTGATTAGCTGAATAGATTTTCCTGTCATATTTATAGACAGGCGATGTGCAGTTGCTAGTTTGTATCAATACGATCGACTTGAATATAAATTTGAATATTTTCTACAATGAGTTGAAAGAGATTTTTATGTTCATTTGAAACTGAAAGCCATGCAATTTCGTCAAATATGTTGCTTGTGATATTGATATGTGGCTTGCATTCGCTACACCAGTATTTGAATCCAGTTGAAACTGGACTGCTTCAGTTGAAATGAGAATGGACAAACATTTTGCTTGAAATCTTTCATATTTTGAATCTCTTGCATTGTAGTATCTTCAATTTTCTGATCAAATTTCCTGATGCATACTCTGGATGAAATATACTGGTAGCATGAGACCCGTTTCTTCCTTCTGAAAAAGAGTCTGCACACTTATGTGTCACGGATACTGGTAAACATAGATTGGTGAACTATGGCTGTAGAACCACTGAAAAGTGTTTATTTAGTTCCTGCACACTTGATGTGTTGTGAGGTGGTAATATGGACCGATTTCATTTAAAACTATTCCTCATCCTCTCCACAAAGCAACTGTTGAAGCCTTTTGTTTCCATCCGCATAACTTCACTTATACTTACACCTTCTCATAAAAGCCATGATAGCGTTATATCCAACCTTCCTATCTGGAATGAAAGCTCACAATCGTTACTGAAATCTCTAAGCATTAGAAAAATAAGTTGAAACATATCTAGCTTGGATGATTTCAACTTCCACACAGTTCATGACGGTCAAACGAGACATGAATGGTTGATTGTATTCCACTCATTCTCGCTTTGTTTAATTAGAGAAATGTGCTCTTCAAATTAAAACAGCAACACATTCACTCGACTTGTTATGTGTAACAGAAAGGCTATTCTCGATACCTGATTCTTGTAGACCTTTATGCTTCACTGCATCCAAAGAAACTGTGAATGAAACGCAGACTTGTCAGTTGTCATAGAGTTAAATGATCCTGCTTAGTAGAATAAGAGCAGTTGCTGCAACTGTGTTATAAAAGAAATGTCTTATTTTATCTCAGGTAATCATGGTTCTCAGTCAAGCTTTAATAGTGATTTCTGTATTCTGGGACTAATGACTTTTCACGCAACTTGACACCAACCTGTTTCAGTGAAACGTATTTGGCTTTTTGATGAAAGTGTATTATAGATCTACTGAAACACATTTGCAGTGTCGAAAGTGATTTCAAAATTTGAGGAATGTAAGAGGCAGATTTGTAATTCCCCAAAACAATCTTCGTATCATTAAACTAAGTTATGCATAAAAGATAACTTCAGCGAAGACAAATTTTCTTTATCGATAAAATCACTTTCACAGGCTGTGTAGTCGCATGTATATTTACCAAAAATGTACGGTAGTCTTTTATTGAGTATTAAGATGTGACATTATTGGTATAATTACTCGGAAGTGACTTTAGAAGTAAAAATAAAACTTGTAAATTGCGCAGTACTCAACGGCACAAAGAAATAAATGGTTTCGAATTTGATAAAATTAAAATTGCCATTGAGTGAGAATAAAGGTAGTTGAGTGTCAATTTAACAAGTGTGAAGAGGATGTGAAAATGTACAAAAGTAACATGTGAGAGTGATTACGGTGAATATTTATTTTTTACTTCTGAAGCCATTTCTGAGTAATTATATCAATCATGTCACCCCTTATTACTCAATAATAGACTACTGTACATTTTAGTAAATATAAATACAACTGTACAGACTCTGAAGGTGATTTCGTCGATAAAGAAAATTGTCCCTTCTGAATTTGTCTTTCATTTTCATATCAATTGATATGATTATGAACAGTAATAAATTTTGTTCGAAACGTCATCCAGTAATTAATACTGTTTCACTGTGTGATATATTTAATAAACAAGCTAACATGGAATTACTTTCTACCACAGTGACCAAGTTTTACACATATATTAATGTTTTATTTTTTTCAGCAAGAATCCATTACAGAATAGATGCATAACTCTTGAGCCTTTGAGTTTCTTCTTGTTGAAGCCAGGCGCACACATTTCATCCCGTTTTTAGTTTTCCCGAGTTTAGTTTTAATTAGTTTTACAGAAATTATGGGACAATACTGTGGTGTCACGTTGAACAAACTCTGTGTAATTCTCACTTTTAACATGTATAACACAGTGATATGGTTAAAGTGTCACATTATTTGAAATTATTCTATTTCAGTTGGAATTACTGCAAACCACAGTGCTTAGTTTCTTTTCTTATCCCAGATCTTCATATACTCACTAGAAATGTGTCAGTCCGACAACAGCGTACAGTGATAAAGTGGGCATTTCCTTTAGCTACAGACACAATCCTGATTTACTTTATTTGTTAAAAGAAGAAGACATTCATAGAAACAGTATGTCTTACCCACAATCGCTCCAAATATCTTTCTTCAAATTGAAACTTAACATGTATGATAATGTCAGTCTATTTTGCAGATTTCCACCAGAGTGCGTGTCTAGCACTAAAAGAACCTTCATTTCTGTAACATGAATGGCCAATTCAAATGCCTCAATAGAAGATTTAAGACTGAGTATAGATAGTCGCAAAATAGCTTGTCCTCACATTTATTCATTTGGATTATACAAACATGAAACTGTCTTTACTTACTCTTATCGTCTTTTTCACAATAATGGTTTACACTGCAAACCAAAAATGTAAGTGTTGATGCTTATAAAATTGACATCTGATTGAATATATATTTTAAATTAGAAAATGTAACCCTAAGATTAAATGCATTGGCACGTAGAATAATTTTAGCACTGATTTTCACATACAAGATTTTGTTATTCTTAATGTTCATGAAACCAATCGCAAACCTTTTGTGACTAACACAGCAGTAAGTGGACAGAAACAATTGGGAATGCAAATGTGAATTAAGTTCCTAATGTCAACTTCTGTTCAGAGTGTAGCGATATTTGATTTCAGTAGAATATATGTTAAAGGGAAATGGGTGGTAATTTTAGTAAACGTGTGTCGCGATATATCAAGCACACATATAGATTCTATGAAAAAAAATCAATCTCCTTCTGCATCAAAATTTTTCATGGGCAAACTGAGAGATACAGTCACTATTTAAATGAATTTTCTTCACTATAACCAATGAAACGAAGTACACGTGAAATAAACATTGTGTGTTTCACATATGACAGAAAATTATAACTCTATTTGGTACCACTTTTGGAGATCAGTGTGCGTCGGTGTCACAGAAGTAAAATGCTCGCCGACCACATATGTGGTCTGGGGTTCGATCCCTGACCGATGCACTCCTATACCTCGCTAAACCAGTAATAAGACTGGTGAAGGGTGAAGTTTGGGTCTGAGGCTAGCAAACCCATCCTTTAATCATATACACCATGGCTACCGAATATTCAACCCTTTAGCCTGAATCCCAATCTTCCACTGGGAAGGTGAAGAAATAAAAAGAAATTAAAAAAATTAAAAAACAATTAGTACCAGTTTTGAAGACCAGTGTCATTTGAATTGCTACTGGTAAGATGAGCAAAGCCTTTCGAAAAGTTTTCTCATGCTAGTTATTGGCTTCAATACCTAATGATGAAGAGGGTGAATAGTGCTGCTTCTGTGTGATGCTTAGATTTTGACGTGTGAATCCATTCAAAATTCACTGAAGGCGGATTTCACTTTGAATGGATATTTGCGTGACTTCTAAATCTACGACTTTTTTTTATCTTAGCTGATATTCTCAGTGTTATGTTACTTCGATGCACCACCTAAAGCTGTGGTTTTTAGATGGACAGGGACACTGTTTCTATGAAAAAATTTCTGATGCATAAATCGATGCTGCTTTCGTGAATAGGCAAAATCGTATACATTTAAAAATATCACCAAACATCAATTTCCTGGAAATGTGTCTTCTAGAAACGTATTCAGTGGATTTCCGTCTAAGTTTAACTTATATTTTTATTCACTTACTAGCCTCAAGTAGTACGTTTCATTTTTATCCTTCGATGAACCAAGCTAATAATGAATATTTCATTTGTCATCGAATAAACACCCTGTGTTAATTTTATGTTTTGATTCTCATCTTATTGAACACACCTCGGTTTATTCAGATGACATAGCAAATTATTCGCATATCAGATAATAAGTTGTAGAACGATAACAGTGTGCATAGTCTACTGATGTGTGAGCCATTATGGAATAAACTTCCTATTAATGAATCTCATTTCCTAGTAATGGTAGTATTATGTTCATTAAAATTCAATGAAACCAATGATACTCATATCGACTTTTTCATTATTTAGATAATGAATATGTTGAAAAGATCAGCAAGTTTGACAACGAGGCATCGTAGACTAGACCCCAGAACTAGAAGAATACCTAGAATTTCACTTAAAGTAATATTTCTGTCAAGGAAATGAAAAATTGACAACCTGTTGTCTGATTAGGTTGCAACTTGCAGTATTATATTTGATCAATAATTATATCGTGTCATCGAACTGCACTTGAAAGCTTCAAACACATATCGAGGTCAGTTGCGAACATGTGAATGCAGGCAAACTTGATAGTCGATTACATGAAACGTGATGTTTCCTTAATTATCATATGTGAAATAAGCATGTTTTCGAAATAAAATCTGTTATATGTGTTATCTTACAGGAGACCGTGAGTCGTGTTTTTAAAGCTCTATCACAGTTTATTTGTACGTATTAGATTTCGGCTGCCTGCTTGAATCTCTGAAATACCAGAATTTAGATCCGAGACAATGAATGCATTTATTATTCTTTAATTCTTGTCATTATAATCATTCAATTATTTCCCTATCGTTGATCATCTCTGAGCGACCAAAGAAAATTACCGGAGATGATTATTTTATACTTCAGAATGAACATCACTGCGTCATATGATGTACTGGAGGTGGCTGTTTCACTTGAAGCTCCTGTGTGAAGAATAAATATTATGAAATTAAGCAGGCTGAGAATTGTGCACAGAATTTTAAATGATTGTGTATAATGAAGCTTTAGCTATTATTAATATATCTGTATGCAGAGAATTGCGTATCATTTAAACAGTTTGAATTGACTTATTAAAACAACCATCCAAACTCAAATACACATTACCATTTTCTCGTTCACTGGTATCGAAGAATTCAGTGTGACTTATTATTCTGTTATATGCTGCTTTCAAACGTTAAATCAAATGATATCAAATAGAATGCAGTGTCGGATGTCACTATTCCAATACTAATCCGCTTGCCATGTGTATTTATTCACATTATTAAAGACACTGTGTGTAGAACCGATTCGCCAAGGTAGGATACAGAATACTTAGAATACAGTCACACCTTGAAAAATGACTATCCTGAAATTGCTTTTTATATGTCTACAACAAATGTGTTAACTTGGTGGTAGTGAGTTAGTCTGAACAGTCGTGAAAAGATAGAAAATTTGAACTGGTCAAATCTGCCCATTAACCAAGATAACATGGAATCATGCTTCGTCGCTAAACTCGATTATTTTATCCTCCAATTACCCACGCTCGTACAAATCATAGTATTTCCATATTAGTTTCTTTATTTGATGTATCACATAGTGAAATAGTATTATTTACTGGATGACGTTTCGAACAAAATTTATTACTGTTCATAATCGTATCAATTAAAATCACATGACTTCGAAACTTGAATTTTATATTTTTCTTTGTTCTCTCCTATTTGTCGTCGTTCGGGTAGTAAATTTTCCAGATATCCGCGTAGGCAGGTGTTGAATCATTCCTATTACATGTATTTGCAGTTGATTCGATACACGAAACTTCTGTTATCAACCCCTCCCTCCAGCCTCCTGTTACATGAGATTTGAAAACTGTCATCTTATCCTATCCTATTATATGATTGTGTGTAACTGCATGTAGTGAGTGTTATGGCTGAAATATTCTCTAGATATCTCACCTTATTCGGGTCATTTAATCTAGATTTTGCTAGGTTTTTGTGCTCCGCTGGTCTCACTGACTGCCCCTGTTCTACTACTTTGACCCATGTATCTGACCTGACATTCATCGTAGACAGGGTAATAGATAGACTAAATTGTTTTGTTTTAATGGTTCCACAGGATCCTTTAACCGACAAAGCTTCTTCCCAATTGAGTTTGCAGTTTTGAATGCCAATAACTTTTATTCCTGCCTTGTTAAGAATTCTGCGTAAGATTTCCTAGGTTCCTTCCTTGTATGAAATAACTACTGATGATTTAGATTTCTTATTGTTGGTGTTGTCATTATCTTGCGCATGCTTGACAAACATGTCGTCGTAATTATTATTATCACCATCAATTCTACCATTATTTATTTCATTTTTACATTTCCCTATATATTTCCCGACTAATTTAACAGGGTAGTTATTACATTTCAAGACTTATTTTATATGTATCACTTCCTGTCTTATATGTTTTTGGTAATACTTAGATTTGTGCTCTGTCAGTTAAACACTTCACCAATCCTTTCCTCACTGACATAGGAGGGGATGATCGGAAGTCCAAATATCGGTTTGAATGTGTGAGTTTCCTGTGAACCCGAGTGTTTAACTTCCCATTTTCTTTTCTTTTTACGCTGCAATCTAACATTGGAAGCTCCCCTCTATGACTTTCCAATTCATAAGTGAATTGAACTACCTCCACCTTTGAGTTAATTGTGTACAACAAATCTTCCTACATCATGTGTCCTAAGTACAGTGAATGTGTCATCTACATACCTCCACCATACCTTTGGGGTGGGGTTGAATGTTTCAATCGCTTTGTTTTCCCACCTATCCATGAATATATCTGCCACAACCGGGGATAATGGTGATCTCATGGCAACTCCCTCAGTTTGTTTTATGTTTTCCCCTGGAATTTAAATACTGTGGAAGTCAGGCATAGCTGCAACCCCAGCATTATGTCCTCAAGTGGCACTTTCGTCCTAAGTTCGAGTTCTTGGTCAGAAATGCGTTCGTTTCTGACTGCCTCCATACCGATATTTTATGATATACGTGTACATAACCTGACAATGTGAAAACTAACCATTTTCTCTTCATTATCTCATTTTAAATTATCTAATCTGTGTTCAAGTTTGTAAGAATTTGTTAGTCTAGATTTCGAGTGGATTTTTAATGGATTTAATACCATGGCAAAATATTTAGATAACTCATAACTAGGTAAATTTCTAAAATCAACTAAAGGTCTAATAGGGTATTCTGACTTATGAACTTTAACAATACCATACAACCTACTGGGGTTTTTAGTTTTGAGCATTAAATTAAGCCACTTAGACTCACCTAGAAACGGCTTCATTTGGCGTATAAGGTCCGCTGTGGATTTCTTAACTTTATTCATAACTGTGTCTATTGATTTGTGAATTTCCTCAAATGCTCCTGTTTCTATTTGAGTATTCACCTTGTCCATATAGTCTGATTTGTCTAATACTACTGTTGCATTTCCTTTGTCTGACTTTGTGATTACTATATCGTTGTTATTCTTAAGGTGTTTCTGGGCTTCTATTTCTGGTTTTGTCAGGTTATGCTTTCCACGTTTTTGTCGATTTAATGTCAGTGCACATTGTGCCCGTACTTCATTAGTAGTTGTTTTGTCTATCTCACTTAGTGCTATTTCTATTTTAGAGATGACATCCTTAGGTTTCAGCCTGTCCACCGCTACATTGATTTTTAGTCTTTTTTTCTAATACACTTATTTCTGTAGGACTAAATATGTGCGTGGAGAGATTGATAACCCACTTTGATTTATCGATCGCCGTTGACTTCAGATTGTTGACCTCATCGTTCTGAGATGAAGATTTCTTCTCTAATAATTTATTGAACATTTTGATTTGATTAATTTTTGACTTTTTGAAAGTTGCTGACTTTGCAACAATGGAGGACTGCGTTATAAAATCATAATCTAAATTGGTAACTATTCCCATTAGCTTTGGCTTTAATTGCTCAAGTTTACGCCTGATATGTTGCACCATTTTAACGATTCTGCGGAAGTCTTCTTTCAGGCATAAGTTTTGTAGGCTTTCTATTCTGCTTCTACTTTTCTAGAAAACTATAAAACTCAACTTTCGAAGTCGTGTGATTATAATTGATATGATTATGAAGAATAAGTTTTGTTCAAAACGTCAGTGCCCAGTAAATAATACTGTTTCACAGTGTGATGCATCTACTAAACAAACTAATATGGAATTACTTACTACCACAGTGCCCAAGATTAAAACATATATTAAAATAATAGTATTGGTCAAGCAGGTGAGAACAATTTGTTTAAGGTTAAAAAAATGACGTGATATGTTCTCGCAAAATATTCCGGACTGTCCAGTTACGACTGCATTTCTCACCGAGAAATGAAGGTGGAAGAAACAAGTTTGATAAGTCATTAGCGAAATGTCTACGCACTTCAGAATCAGGCCACAAATTTGACTCTGAGAATTCTGATTTTATTAAGAAAAATTCCAGATGTGGAAAACCTCGTCTAATATCAGAAGCTTTTCTGAATAACTAGAATCCAAATTGTCTGAATAGAAATGATGATGCGAAAAAATAAAGTTTTGATGGCGCACACTTCGACAAGTGGTTGCAGTTATTTTGGATAGTCTACTGGGAATAGTCTTGCATGATATGTGTATGACACACGTAGATTAACTTTACTGTTATTTGATTGAATAGTTGCTATTATGTGGGAGATATGCTAACGACTTAATCATAATGTGAGTTGATCATAGGGTGTAACATATCGACTGAATAGAATTAACCTCCTGAATCACGTAAACCTTGTATTTAAGAGTGAAAGTTGCAGTCAACTAGCGTTTTTCACTTACTTTTGAGTAGAAGAAAGGATTTCACGATATAGTAATCTAATCACAGGATTCCTTCCATGAGTGTCTGGAAAGGATATCCTTTGAAGTTTCTGAACTTACGTAGTGATCTCCTCAGTGCATGTTCCATTCATCTCTATTTCCTTCTGCATAATCGTTGAGCAGTAAATTTTTAGTCGGTTTACTTTTATTGACATAAACTAACAATGCTCATTCATCTTTTGACTAGTAGCTCAGTAACGCCCTCGTTGAGTGCGATACACATCAGCGATGGTGTTCATTAGTTTGACATGGAAACAGCTTTCAAGACGAGTTTACTGGCTTCCTGTTTGCTTATCTTTCTTTGACAAAATGCGTGCTTCCAGGTCATTGTGTTAGGAGTGAATTCTATGTCAGCCATTTGTCAGTCTGGCCAAAGACTACTTTCCCCAACAACTCACCGCTTGAGACCAAACTGATTTTATATCCACTGTCAAATGCCACTTAATAATATATCTCAGTCATAACTCTTTACCGTTTTAATAATAACAAAAGTTTCATGATTATAGCCCAACCAATCTGAAGATTATCTATTGAAAGAAATATCCCTTTGGCAGAATGAATTTCGATTCATGACAATAGGATATTTTATACTCTTGAATCAAACATCCTAGTTGTCTTGTCCAATACCCATCGGTGTCTTCGTACCGCATGAAAATAAATTTACACTTCAGATGATAGGAGTGCAGAAACCGATTGGTTTCAGAGATGATGGGAAGTGGATTTATCAAGAAATCTTGGGTCGACTGAAAGAATATTGAAAAGACGTGACTACTGAAAGACGCTACAGTACTGTTCATGATATAAGTGAGAAGGATGCTAACATGAACCTGAGAATCTGTGATCAGAATGAAACATCGAATTCTCTTTGTTCAAGTACGACTAAATGAATATAGTCAAATGGTACGTAAATATTCATATGACCTGGATCTACCCCTAAGTGAGGTGATTCTCGAAGGTTTCATGAAACTTGATGATGACACATGGGTGATTGAACATAGAAGCTGAAAGAATACTAACATTTATTAGAAAGAAATATTTTCATTACAGAAGTATAAGTGCGACACAGTGTCATGCTAGGGGTCCGATTATCGCTTTTGTGATTTATTTAAACACAAATTTGAGATTTTTAGACTGAATGATATTGTTGAGTGCTCTTCATGTATGCGCCTAATTCCAGAGTACGTATTGAGCAGGGCAGTTTGCTACTTCCTCTGCTCCCGTTCTCCTCTTGTTATTAAATGGAAATAATTATCTGCATGAAATTAAATTCAAAGACTTTGAATGCATAATTCGATGTGAATGCTCACGTCAAACCAGTCGGTTTTTGTGGGTACAAAGTATTCCATAATTTTGGTAACTTATTGATATCTTGTTGTCTTGGGCAGCGATCTTATCATGAATGGATGTTTTCTGCTGATCGAGCCACAACTCAAACATCATTTTACACGTATAAGGATCTAAATTGGTATTCTATGAAGCGTAATACACATAATTCATTATATAAAATTTTGTGAAAACAATTATACTACATCAGGCTGTGAAAGTGAGTCTTAATATGCACATTCAATCGCCAAATTATTCGTAAATTGGTCTTCTGACTAATGTGGTGGCATAGTGGTTAGGTCTCTCGCCGACCATGCACATGGTCGGATGTTCGATCCCCTGCCGACGTACACTCGATATCTATGGTTGGCCTGCAAAATTTGGGCTACCGATATCCATGCTGAAAATTCCATACTTCTACCAAAAGTACTGTGTGGAATCAAGCTGTAATCAAAAATAAAAAAATCAGAACCATTCACAGATTCATCCAATATTATAACACTAGAAAGCAAAGCTGCCATCATCGGTCTCGAAGACTGATATATTCATGAAGACGCATATCCTTTTTTACGGTGTATTCCAGCGGTTTATAAAGCAACAGTGCAATATGCGTTGATGAGCGATTTTAAGAGGTGCAGTGAAAATTCTTTAGGGTAGTTAGGAGCTCTGTAAACATAATTCCGGGAAATCATTGAATGACCTATCATTTTGATTCGTAGTATTGTCAATTGTATCTCGGTTTGTCCAGTGGGATCAATGTCGAATGTCTTTTTCAGAAATTTACTCTTATTGGATGAAATCATTGGGAGCATGTCAGCATGACCTCGTTTCTTCACTAGTACTATTCCTGAATCTGCGAATAGTGCACTTTCACTATTATACACTTCATTTGAAGAGTGATTATTTCGTGGGATATTTGTTGAGGGTATGCTTTATACCAGCATGTTTGATAGGATATATGTGATTTCATCTGAGAACTCCCGGACCACCGTCGAATATTTAAGTTGCTCTTTCGTTTTCTGAACGTCACTCTGCATTAATAAGGAAGGGAAATCCATCATCCATTCTCACCTCTACTTTCTTACATTTGGTAGAGAATGAACAGAAAGGCGAGGTACCTTTCGCTTGTCAATGTATCTACCTGTTCTGAATAATTTCGATTTTGTCTTACGAGTTCGGATTTTATCTATGGTTTGATTAACAGGAATCCACTTTAGAAAGCCTAACATATATATTGAGAAAGCATTTGTTGAGGAGCTTTCTCTAATATGACAACTTCTATTTTAACTGTCTTCGATCATCGCACAAAGATTCCTATTGATTCTTTTTGATATTCATCTAAGAATTAGTGCTTTGTCCAAGTGGAATGCACAAATCTTGTTTTGCAATTCAAACCCATCTCAAACCATTTTCACCAACTGTCTTATTGATATTGAAAGTTTCACTATTTCTCAGGATGACAGGCAGTTGCTTTTGTAGATGATTATTTTGTTGATATAATGCTTGAAGAAAATCTCATGAAAGTGGACTCATCAAATATTTTAACATACACTGAAGATCCCAAAAAACCACATTTGTGAAAATGCAGTTGGTTTTCGCACTACCAAAGACTCATGAAAGCGAGATTTCTGACAGATGTTTGCAGCATCAGCAGATACCCATTGACAATGGTGTTTGCGTAACTGCATTGTACTATTCTGCATCAGTGTAATTCACTCGACACTAATTCATAATGCACATGTCACTAAGGCTGTTACATGCTTGTATTGTTTTGCAGTAATTCTGAGGCTATAACACTATAATATTAAGTCTTTAATTTCAAAACACTTGTAAATATATTTAAACACCGTCATCAATATTTAAAAACATTTCTTTGCTGAAGATCAAAAGGGTAAGAAAAAGTGTATATACCATGAGAACAGACCTCAGGCACTGTGGTTGAGTATGATTCCATTGTGGAAAAAAAATTATTTCGATAAAGGCCCACAGTATTTGCGAAACCACATTGTACTATTCTGCATCAGTGTAATTCAGTTGAGAGTAATTCGTACTGCACATGTCGCTAAGGATGTTTCATACTTATCTTGTTTGATAATAAATCACAGACTATAACACTATCATAATGTTTATCATTTCACAACCCTGTCAAATATGTATACATAAACATACGTATACACCATCTTAAACATTTAAAACCGTTTCTTTACACCAGGCAGTCGCCGTAAGAAGAAGTATATATAATATAAGAAAAGACCTTAGGCACTGTGGTTGAGTATTATTCGATTGTGGAAAAAATTTATTTCAATAAAGCCTCATAGTGACATACAGTAATATTTACTGATGACGTTTATGATATGATTATTAGCGGTAAATTGCGTTGGAAACGTCATTAGTAAATAACACTGTATAACGATTTGAGACTTTATAGAAATAAATTTCACCCACCATTGATGAAGTGTATTTGTCTTTAATTTTTTCCGTTTATTACCAATTTTGTAAATGTCAGATTTAAATTCGCCTCAGGTCACATTTTGAAAGCAACCAACTGGACTGCCGACTAATAAAGTACGCCAGATGTTTGTTGAATGTACTACTCATACCATGCTCAATCCTCGGCAATGCTTTGAAGAAAGTAAAAATACTGGTCACCTCCGATAATTTCGCCATAGCTTGAGGAGAACGCAGTGGCACAGTGATTAGGACTCTCGCCAACCATGCACATGGTCCATAGTTCGATCCTCTGCCAACGCACACCTGATATCTATGGTCGGCCTACAAAATTTGGCTACCGATATCGCATGCTGAAAATTCCATACCTGTACCGGAAAATGCGGTGTGGAATCAAGCTGTAATCAAACAACATTAACATACAGACTAAATTTTATCACCAATGTTCGTTAAATACAAAGTCGTAATATATACCACAATAAACCAACAATTAAGCAATTTATTGTTGAGGAAAATCATTTCAAAAAACATAATTAACATCGATCTAAACCAAATCTGGAATTAGATATCAAGGACACTCCATAAAATGACGTTAAGGCAAAGAGTATCAACTGATCTGCAACAATAGCTTGAAGTCTCAGTGTTGACTTTCATCTCTTCTTTGCAAATTTGACTAATAGCAACAGGTTCATGAAAATCTGGAAGGGAAGCCTCTCCAACTACAAATTTTCACTTCAGTGAGCGCATAAAATCTGTCCTAAAATAAATGTATGCCTTTGTAGAATATTAGTTGCGAAGTATCGACTTGGATACAGCGTTAAATGTCAGTATTCGGAAATTAAAAGCCTGTGCTGTGCAAACATATGCATTAGTGAAGGTGTTTATTTGAGTACGGTAGTGAAAAAGGGGGTTAAGAGATTCTTAACTCAGTGAATTTTCTCTCTGATTGTTGAAAAGTGATTACCCTGTGATTGATTTCTGCATGTCAATGGAAATCCTGTTGACAGTGTGAAAATTAGTGGATCTCCTCAGATGTCAAATGATACCATATTTGAATTAAAGAAATAGGCGGTTTTTGTTCCCACTTCTGCGCTGTCTAACATGGCCACCTAAAGTGAAAATTTGTGACGATGCGTAGGGCGTGTGTAAGGAGCTGAAATATTTTAATCGTTGAACTTCGCTTCAAATAATATGGAATGATTCCCTATCTAACTATCTGTCTACCCAGTTGTCTGTCACACTACTCACTGTCTTGGTGACAAAATCTCTCAATATCCATTGAGAAGGAAATTCGTAAAATGAAAACAAATAAGTAAATAAATAGGCTTCCGTATTAATATCAGTGAATGTTAGTAAGACTTAATATGAAGTGAGCAAAGCATTATAATTGGTTGTCCTGCAGGTGTCAATATAAAAGAATTGCCATATGAAGTGGAAATCGACAGTTTGTTTAAAATATTACTGCGTAACACTTTCTGTCACCTAGTGATATACACATTTTCAAGATATCTCTAATATTTCATGTGAAGTTGTATTTCATTGATTTGAGTACAGGCTGATGAAAGAAGATGCGATTAGTCAGGGTGTAAATTAGTCTGGCTTTATAACAGCATCATCATTCAACTAGATGCATCAATTTTGTAATAAAATGAATGATGAATAATTCATTCAATTGTAAACGATAGCTTCTATTTTTGAAATATTTAGGCAAAACTAAAATATTTCCGATAGATTTACAACATTTGTAAACAGTAGAAAATATATTCCTACATAAAATCGAATGTAAAATTCCTTTCGCTATTCGCCGAACAGTTCAATTACGTTTGACAATGAATCGTAATAATTCATTCAACTACGATTACCACGGATATTATCCATGTGCTACATAACTTCACTTCCTTGTAAAAGAAGATATTTTATACCAGGTGAATAATTTACTGAGAATTATTCGATTGTGCAGGATATAATGGTGAGCTGAAATACGTTGGATAATTCACATAAAACGAATTCATGTAATTCATGCTTTTGCATTTTGATGCTTAAATTTCCCACTCAATCACGATGGTAATATTAAAATTAATTAAATGATTCTGGAGGAAGCACTGCAACCAACCCTTTCCTTCATATTACTGATACTAGTGGTCAAGTACGAATTGGAAATCGGCGGTTTGCATACCCACTTCTGCTCTGTCTAGCATGGCCAGAATACACGACGATTCTCTTCCATCTTAAGTGAAAATTTGTGACGATGCATCGGGCATAGTATTGAGTTGAAATGTTTCAGTCGTTGAACTTCGCTTCACTTTGCGCATTCAATAAGTGACTCAGTATCATTGTATATCAAATTAAATGAATCAACTAATATGGAATGATTCCCTATCTACCTGTCTGTCTATCTATCCATCTATTTATCTGTCACACTACTCACTGTTTTGGTGACACAATTTGCTATTATCCACTGAGTAGGAAATTACTAGAGTAAAAATATAAGCAAATAAATATGCCTCCGTGTTGATAACAACAAATGCGGGACCATCTTTATACTGACTGAGTAAACACTTTATAGTTGTTTGTCCTTCAGGTGTCAAATTGAATAAAACTGCCATATGAAATGGCAAAAGATGATATATTTGAAATAAAGTAGCTCATTATTTTCAGTCTCTTTAGCAAATGCATATACATAAATATATAAACAATTGAGAGTTTTCTATCGTTTCATGTGGGAATAGTGTTTATGTGTAAGCTCATATGGATTACAGGAGATGTTTTCCAACATCACGTGAACTATGCAGGTGTTATTTTAAATTCACGTTGTTTTGTCAGCATTATTGTGTCTGTTTTCTTTGGAAGCATGTGTTGGACGGTTTATATAATCTACCTTGATTATCGGTTTATCTTTTATATTCAGACAATCTTTTTATTTTGGTTTTGTTTCCGTCGAAGACATATGATGACCTGAATCTATTACTACGTGTGTGTTATTTCCCTGTACTTTTCTAGAAGGAGATTTTGTTAATTCTATCGGCTCTGTTTAGTTCTGGAGCATTCGAATCAAGAAAGCATTTATTGTGTAACACAGTTGCAAAATAAGATCCTCTGATACTTACATCAATCTAGTGTGTATAAGTGAGTTCCGAAAATTGAATTGAACAGATGGTTATAAGGCCATTGAATTCTTTGGTTAATAACTGTGTAATAAATGGATAATGTCTACCGAATCGTTGATGATTAGTATGCTCTGTAAATAACGCCCAGTGTTGAGCATGACTGAACCAATTACACACGAAATCGATCACGCATACATGCATTTGGTAGCAGCGACTTACAAGTCAAAATAAAATTGTGAATTGTTGAATGAACTACAGAGTTGTATTTGTGATTGTATCGTGATTTATTAGTCAGTACGTAGTGGTATCAGGTGTGTTCAAGTTTTACAGTTACAAGACAGTAACGTGTTAGCGTGATAATTCTGAATTATCTACCACCGAACTGGTTAAGTTTAACACAAACATTGAAATTTCGAAATTTTCATATCTTGTTGTTTGAAAATATTTCATTCCTGATGTTTTTAAATAAATTTAATGTTTTCGTTAGTTGTCGTCTTGAGTAACAGAATAGTAATTATTCTCATTCTTTTAACTAGGTTATTTGGGACTACGCACAAATTGCGACATCCAGCTATTTTAGTTCCTGCTGATTTTTACTTGCGTACTTCAACAGATAATGTATTTTTCGATAAAATACTTGACAGCAATTTTCATAAACACACCCATACAATAACACTAATCATATTCCAGCATGCGCAGGTGAGTAACTAGCCGAATTCAATTTGTAACTAAATCAACTATTGATGACGCAATTCTGATCATGTTTTGCTTAGACGACTGTTTTTAATCATGAAAATTTAAGTGGTACACTGATCAAGGTACAAAATCAAGTGTCAGTGACTGATGTATTTGAGAAGCCAACATTGATTTCATGAAAGATGTGAAGATTGCTTTTCAGAAATCGTCACTATCAGTAAATAATCTTCAATAATCTGAGACTGATGAATGACATTTGTGCAAGAGTTCAGTGTAGAAGTAATATGTGCACTCAGGATTTAGGGGCGAAATACACCATAGGAATAAACAAATCAAACCAACAAAACGCAAAAGAATTCGTAATGACAGGCTAAACATTTCAAACGATACTGATTAAACTGGTTATCATGTACCCTGAAATAATGCGGCGAAATTAGACAAGATAATGTCAGCATATGATTCTTAATGCTTCTCTAACTGATTTCGATTTTCCATTTGAGACACCATCAAACCATCCATATCAACAGAGACCGACAATCGCATGTATTTTTTTAATAACTTCGAATAACAAATGAATGGTATTTTGACATAGGTATAAGTAGTTTACTTTTCACATACACAGAAATCCTATGATCTAAATTTAAATATATATATAACGTACTTATTTTAGGTAAAGTCAATGCAGACGAAATTTCGGATGATTAGATAACTTAGTTGTGTTCAGGTCTCTCCTTTATACTTAATCATAGACTTCAACTGATCTCGCTATTGGACACAGAAAGATGTGTCCAATTAGGCTCAGTGTTCCAATTTCAAAATATGTTCCACCAATTCGGTTATCCATTTGACGCCCACTTCAATAAAATTTATATGTGCTTTAGAATTACAGCTTGACAATGAATAGTAGAAATTCATTCATCCACGATTATCACGGATGTTATCCGTGTGCAACATAACTACAATTTCATGTAAAAAGATATATTTTCCACCAGGTGAATAACCTAATATGAATTCTTCAAATGTGCAGATTATAAAGGTAAGCTGAATAGCGTTGGATAATTCACATAAAAGGAATTCATCTAATTCATGCTTTTGCATTTAGATGCTTACATTTCCCACTGGATCACGAATGTATTATTGAAATTAATTTAATGCATCTCGCAGAAGCACTGCTTCCAAACCTTTCGGCGTATTACTGATACAAGTGGTTAAGAGGGAATTAAAAACGTAGGCCCTAAACAACATATCTCCATTCCACTATGCCAACACACTCAATCTATTCTCCACATGATATCCTACATGTCATCATTCGACGATCAACGCATCCACTCACATACAAGTCGCACGCGAAAGCCAGTCGTGTGGCGTCGTTCAATTCTCTCACTCTGCAGTCTGAGCAATTCACTCGACTTCTGCAGTAAATACGAATGTATGATTGAGTCAAGTTTTCGGTTGACATAATACACCCATATTCGATGCTATTCTAACATCTGTCAGTCGTCTGGAATGTCAATCGCTTTGTAATGTACACATAACTGGTGATTTGTCACCGGTTTGAGAAATGAGGGCAACTGAATTCGTGTTTGTATTACATCGTAATGCCACGGTGAAATGGCGTTATTTCTTTGTGAAAGATGATGAGCTCTGAATCCATTTTATTTTCACTCATATGAATTATTTTCCGCATAACAACAAGTTGGATTACATGGATAATTACCAACGTATAGCTACAAACATCCATTCGATGCAAGGAGCAGCTTCTTCGCGCAAACATTAGCTTCAAGTTTCAGTGTAGATATTCATCTCATCTTTGCTGATTTGAGAAACAGTTCGAGGTTCTTAGATCTTTTGAAGAGAAGCCTCTTCAACTACAAATGTTGACTTTAGTGAGCACATGAAATCCACCTAAAAATAAATGTATACCTATGTAGAATCACAGTTACAAAATATTGACTGGGATACAGCGTTAAACTTTAGTATTCGACAATTTAGTCCTTCTCCTGTGTACGCGTCTGCATTAGTGAAATCGATTTTTGTGAGTGTAACCTCAATCAGTTAACCAGCTTGCTATTTTTTTATCCGGTCCCAAGGCTGGGTGAAAGGGGAGGTTGTTGCGTGGGGCTAGCGACCCTACACCACTGAATCTATCATAGCACTGAAAAAACTTCAGAGCAGAAAAAACATATTAAATAACATTCAAATAGCAATCTTATTCTTACTACGTTTGCTTAATATTTTTTTCAAATAACGTTCCATCTGTCCATGGGGATCTATGTAAGATTTCTCTTTCGAGATTTTGAACTTATTGCATGGAATCTTTGCAAGATCATCGGCATTGCGTGATTCATTCACTATTACAATTTCAGAATTCTAATCTGGTCACTACCGGATCTCATTTTCATTATTCTTTCATTTCTTCAGTTCATCTTTATGTCTTTTGTTTAATGGAATACCAAAATCTGTCTTATTTATTTATGTAATCTAGACAATAATTTAAGACGGTTTATTTAAAAAACTCTGAATCAGAACATGGAAATAGAATTAGATTATCGGTCTGAAAGATTAGACATTCAATGTGGAGTTTGATTTTTAGGCTGATGAACAATTGGCCCTACCTCATCGAAGCATGTTCCAGTTGTTATAGTTTGCATTTACAGTAGAGAAAACGATACACTGGAATAATTACACACACCTTTTTTCAGATCAAAGAAGAAAACATACTCTTTCTTTGGCTATATCCGCTATCCTTATGATTTCTCTCGTACTTGTTTTATCTGAGATACTTCTGAAGCACCGTCAGTTATTCATGTTTCTTTGCGGAATCTTTACACAGGTAAATTTGTGCACTCTTCTCAGCAATTATGACATTTAAAAGCAGGAAAAATGTTCAGCTACTATACCGTCGTGTAGTCTTTGCTTCTCTGTCATAACAGGAATATTCTCATAATATGAAATCAGGAGAAACAGTCTTAATGATCTTGCGTAACTAGGGTGCTGACAGGCAAAATATAACTGTCGGTACCACATACAAATGCACTTCATTCTATCGATTCCAATTCTTATATATCTTTTCGTTTAACGGAATTTAAATTCACCATTACTTTTGACATGAAAGATAACTGTAAGTTATAAACTAACAAACATTAAACAAATTTCTGGCTTTCTGATGATCATATAAATAAATATCTTGATAATCCCTAGGACAGAGATTCTACGTTGTTGACCAATTGTTATTTTATTCACACAACTCATGTTTTGCTTTTCAAACTGACCTGAAACCACTGTACAAGTCATGTGACTAGCACTGCACAACCCACTATTTCTCAGAATGACAAGGGGTTGCTGACATATGTTTTGTGGATAATACCATTATTTATATCGCGGTGAGCGCTAAATTCATTTCAAGTGGTCACATTTAAAAATTTCACTTGTTTTGTGTAGGCTAGTTCACCTGTCTTCTTACATTTCAGCTATCAAGTTCACATATTCACATTTTCGAATGTGAATTTGAAAAAGATCTTTAGATTCCTAACTGTCTTCAAAAGAAGCCTCTCCAAGTAAAAATGTTCACCTTAACGAGCATATGAAATCTGCCCTAAAATAAATGTATGCGTATTTAGAATCATAGTTACGAAGTATCGACTGGGACACTGTGATGAATGTGGGTATGCAAACATTTATCGCTTGTCCTGTATACTTCTCTAAATAAATGGGTACGATTTGTGTGGGCATGGATGACATAATTAGGGCTAAGATATATTGAACACTGTGAATTCAGTCTCTGTTTGATGATAAACGATTATCCTGTGATTGTTTTTTGTATGGAAAGAAGAAGAAATAAAACATCCCAGTTTTTAGAAGTCATTTAACTTCTTAGTTTTTGTTAAATCAAACTAATCTACTGTAGTGGAGTCATTCCCGGGTTATCATAGTCCTGACTCTTTCAGTAACAGAATGTCCAATTATCCGTTAATGATGAAATTAGTGAAGTGAACATAAACATGTAATTTAATGGGTTCCGTGTTGATGTGAGTAAACGTTTGATAATTTCAATATGAAATCCATAGAAATTATAGTGAACTGTACATCACGTCTCACTATTCTGTAATTTCCATATCCAATGGTAATACAAAATATTTTCCTAAATAAAAAGTTTATAAGTTGCACTAACGCACGTTGTAACTAAAGACTTAGACATTTTCGTCAGTGTTTTCGAATGCACAAAATTCATAGCTAGTTACTGATTTCCAAGATATTCCATACTATCACATTTGTATTCATCCTTTGACCCGAATACTCACGTCACTTCAGATGGGTTCAGTAAGTATAATTAACCCACTTCATTCAGAGATAAGTAGTGGATTGCAATTTTCCGAAAATTAACCTGAAGACTCTAGCAGAGAACAGAACGCAATGGAGACGCACGGCTGAAGCCCTATGTTCCTGTAGGAATTAAAGGATACAATAATAATAATACAGATTGGCCTGTCGGAGACATGAGGATTGAGCGAAGAAACCAACGTGACCACTCATTTATTCGTTAGTCATTCCTTGTTTTCTACAATCGTTCAATTCATTTCATGTGCGAGATTAAGACTGTCTTTAGATTATCCACAGCTGTTTTGTAATTAGGTATTTTGTGGACATGTTCAGCTTGTCGTGTGATTTCAAACTAGCGACCTATTATGCAAAATGAAAGTTGAACTCACCATGCTTATGGATGAGAAAAATGAAATGAATTTCGAACTTAAGAGGATTTCTAAATGAAACTGAGAATTTAAATCAATCTTGAATTTGAAGTCATATAATGCATTTCACTACTGCGTCACCTACAGGTTATAGTAGTATGTTCCTTGTCTATTTACATATCTATCACACGGCTGATTGTTTCAGTAGAATAGTTTTCATTTATCCACTGAAGACAAAATTACTGAAGTGAAAATGTATATATGTAAATCAACATGCTCCGATGTTCATATAAGTGAACATCTGATAATTTTCATATGAATTGAGTAAATATACAACTGACTGTCCATCACGACTGACTATTTAAGAATTTTCACATGAAATGACAATAGAGACAATTTATTTGAAATGATATAGCTATCAATTCTCATTCACTTTGTGATATGTTTGTAGATATATGTATGTATATTTTCAAGACATTTTTAACACCTCACTGGAAGATAATGTTATTGGTACGAGATTATAGTGATTACAGGAGAATGTGTTAAATATTCATGCGTTATTTATACCATGAGGCGTGCTGACTCGTCAACTTTGTGTATTAATATTTTCGGGAATCGAAGCTTTAGAATATTCACCTCACACTGTTTTATAGCCGTAGGACTTTTCGCCTTTCTCTCTTGTGTTTTTCATTGCTTTAGTATTGTGGTGAAAGAAGTAGCTTTAAGTTATATGAATGTGAATAATTTGGTGTATGTTGTCTATGTTTATGCTCATTCCAGCGTGCCATGGTGAGTGTTCCTCATCGCATTCAGCTTTTGCGTTAGGGTTTGAGGTATTTTTCGGATGTTTTATTTAGGACTAATCGATATCATCTGCTGATCATACAATAATTAGCGTCGGTTTTTTAAAATATCCTGTTTGAAATATGAATGACAAAAACGTTGATGAAATCGTCTTTACCTTCCGTGAAATATAATTTGGTGATCAATAATGTAGTCAACGTCAAGGCTTATCTATCGGTATACTTTAATTATGAGTTCTGTGCAGAAATGTGTTTGAGTTCATGTTTTAGAATATAAAAATTGAGACACGCTGCTGATTCACAACTTGGAGGAAATAGCACAAAGTTGGAATTCAGGTGAATTATTATTTATTATTATTGTTTCCTTTGATACTCAGAGGAACATAGGGCTTCAGGCACACGTCTCCATTGCGTTTGGTTCTCTGTCAACATTTTCATAACTTGGATCCACGTCTGCTCGCATGCTTTCATCTCCTCTGCACATCACCTCCTCCATGTCACCCTCGATTTGACGACAAACTCACCGCTTCCCGCTCAGGTTCCAATCGAGTGATGGCCTGGCGTGTGATGTCACTTGATGATTTTCTCAGAGTATGTTCAATCCATCTCAATTTCCTCCTCCTTATTTGTTGCACAATCAGTTCCTGCTGGTTGGTTCGCTACCAGAGATCCCTGTTGCTAATCTTTTCTGGCCGGTAATCTGATCTTGAGTAGTATTGAGCGAAGGCAGCTGCTGATAGAGATATGTAGTTTGTTTAAAGTGCTCATCACGACGCGTCAAGTCTCTGGTGTTTAAAGTAGCATTGATTTCTATTAGAGTTTAAAATTCAGATCTTATTTTTCATTCTGAGGAGCGCTGTTGACCTCCACACAGAATTTAGAGAAACTTAAGCCTGCTTTGCTTTTCCGATCCCAGCCTTGATATCCTCGTCAGCTCCAACTGCCTGTAGTTGAAATGAGGCAGCCCAGGAATTTATTTTATTTTAGTTACAGCTTGATGCCACACTGTATTTTCAGTACAAGTATGGAATTTTCAGCATGGATATCGGTAGCCCAAATTTTACAGACCAACCATAGATATCGGGTGTGCGTCGGCAGGGGATCGAACCTCGGGCCATGTGCATGGTCGGCGAGAGTCCTAACCACTGTGCCACCGACGCAGCCCAGGTAGGTAGATGAGCGAGGTTGAATCTTTCATATTTCTACCATTAAAGCTGATTATTGTCCTTTGTTATTTCCTTGCTGTTGGCCAGGAATCTTCAACACCTACCTCTGTTTCCCCTATGTTCACCTGCAGTCTTATCTTCCCTGGATGCTTTTTCTGCCAACTCGTTCTTTTTCACTTGCATATCTTCCATTTTGTGAAAAATCAGACAAATATAATCATGAGCGAAGTCCAGATCCTCAAAGATTTTGTGTGGGTCCATTTATGCCTGTTTCCCTGCTGCCCACTCTCTGTCGCACTATCCAGTCCACCGCAATCAGGAATATTATTGAAGATAGTACGCAGTCAATCAGGAAGCTACCTTGTCTTACTCCTGCCTTCATCCAGGGCTTGTTTGATTCTCTTTGTGATGATGCGCTTTGTATTTTGGTTGTGATGAACAGGAACAAAAGGCCGCGCCAGTTATTGCGTTGACTTAAGTCTCCTTCCTTTAACAATTTGAATGAGTAGCCTTTCTTCTAATCCGCAGCTACCTCACACTCTTCCTACACCTTCCCCAGTAGTGGCATCATCAAGTCCGCTGATGTCTATGAGTCCATTTGCAATGCTTCTGCTGGGATTCCGTCTGGTCCTGCTGCTATTCCAGATTTTGCATCTTGATTGCCTTCAGGACGTCTGATTTCGTCGGGAGGTTGATGTTCACTGGTAGCTCTGTCTCCGTTGTTGGTATTGTTGGGCGCGTTGTAGGTGGCGGGCGATTTTGGAGTCTTTCGAAGTGTTCAGCCCAGTGTTTCCTTTACTCCAGCTCTTTGATGATTGACTTTTCATTGTCATCCTTCACTGGCTTTATTTGTGTCAAGCGTTTTCTCGATATGTACCTAGTTGTTTGGTAGAGTGTTGCGAGGTCTCCCTTGCCTACAGCTTGTTCCGCATCACTTGTTATGGTTTCATAATACTTTCTTTTGTCTTCTCTGGCACTCGTCTTTACTCTTTTGTTCAGTGTCTTGTAGCTTACATTCAACTCCTGTTTTTGTCGCTGGTCGGTGCACTGGATAATCTTTTGTTTCACCATCCCTTTCTCTTCCATCAGTCTCCAAGTGTCCGTAGTGAGCCACTGTTTGTCCTGTCTCTTCTTTCCGCCTAGAACTTCCATGCAGGTCTGACTCCACATCGCTTTCAAGTTGTTCCAGTGCTTTTCGACGCTGACCTCTTCGCTAGTGTTGATTTGTGTCTCGGCTTTGTCCTTTATGCTTGCAGTGTGCGTCGGTGGCACAGTGGTTAGGACTCTCGCGGACCATGCACATGGTCCGGAGTTCGATCGCCTGACGACGCACACCCGATATCTATGGTTGGTCTGTAAAATTTGGGCTACCGATATCCATGCTGAAAATTCCATACTTGTACTAAAAATACTTTGTGGTATCAAGCTGTAATCAAAAGTAAGTAAAGTAAGATGTCCTTTGCGTCGTGGCCCTTCAGCTTCTGTTCCTCTGAAAGCTTTTAATTTGATTTGGATTGTCTCTTGTACGAGATAGTGGTCTGAGCCAACGTCTGCTGCTCTTCTTACTTTTGTGTCCAGCAGGCTGCGGCTTCACTTCCTTGAGTAGTATTGAGATGAAGTCAGTTTGGTTTTCAATTCACCAGTCTGTTAATACCCATGTAGCCTTCTGGATATCCTTGTGTTTGTATACCATCAATCACTGGTTCATTGAAGGCGCAGAAGTTGGCGAAGAGTTCCCCATTTTCATTCATTCTTCCCAGAGCCTCTCTACCCATGATGAGTTCCCTTCCTGTGTTGTCTGATCCCAGTTTGGCGTTCATGTCTCCTATTAGTATTTAAATGTCACCAACTGCAGTATTGTCCATTGTTGCCTGTAGTTGTCTGTAGAATTCTCCTTTCTTTTCGAGCTCTGCGTTGTTTGTTGGTGCATAGCATTGTATAACTGACACATTCCTTCCTTTGAAGTTGAATCTGATGGTCATTATCCTGGGCGAGATCGCCCCTATCGCATCAAGGCCTTCGTTGCCGCTGATGACATCATGATAGTCACGTCCTCGGTGTGCATGTGGTTGCCTTCTGGGTGACGGGAGTAGATCGTCGACTGTCCAGTCGACAATTTTGTGAGTCCAGTCACATTCCATCTGCTTTCGCATATTCTAAGTAATTAAATACTATATCTTTTCATCTCGTTTGCAATCTAGGCAGCTTTGTCAGTATCATACATGTTGCAGACGTTCCGTGTCCCCACACAGAGTTTTCCTTTTGTGGCAAGAAGACTCATCGCACTAAAGTTTCTGTAACAGCTCTGTTTACAGGGTGTATTTGTTGGCCTCATGCCGGAGAAGTGGGTTGTTAAAAGTTAATGTAGTTTACAGAGGATCGACTTCATGGGTTGCTCCACTTAGAATCAGGAAAACGCGGAATAAAACAATTAGAACAGCACAAGCAAAAAGAAAAAAATTTACAACAGAAAGGGCAGCGACAACAACAACAAAAAACCCGTAGCAGTAGTGTCACTGTCATATTCAGTTAATAAAAAATCAAAACAATCGAAAACTCAGCACTGTCATTCAGAAGATAAGCTGTATATTTCATTTGGAAGATCAACCATTCTTTATTAAATTATTTTTGATAAACTACAAATTATAGGTTTCTTGAGTAAGTTGAGCAAAAGATTCATAAATAAGCAGTCATTGATTTTGAACTTCCAGACGTTTATAAATTACCAGAAATAACGTCCGGATAGGAAAACTCTGATGTAAAAATAGTTTACTCGATTGTAGTCCACGGTCCATAAGATTTATTCCAAATCAATAATAATAATGTTTCGGATTCCAAGGTGAATATAGGCCCTCAACAACATATCTCCATTCCACTATGCCAACACACTCAATCTATTCTCCACATGATATCCTCCATGACATCATTCGACGATCAACGCATTCACTGACATACAAGTAGCACGTGAAAGCCAGCCGTGTGGCATCGTTCAATTTTCTCACTCTGCAGTCTGAGCAATTCACTCGACTTCTGCAGTAAATACGAATGTATGATTGAGTCAGGTTGCCGGTTCACATAATACATCCAGATTCGATGCTATTCTAACATCTGTCAGTCGTCTGGAATGTCAATCGCTTTGTAATGTACACATAACTGGTGATTCGTCACCGGTTTGAGAAGTGAGGTCAACTGAAATCCTGTTTGTCGCAGATATTGAGGGCACAGTGAAATGGGTTTATTCATATGTGAACGATGATAAGCTGTGAATTTGCATACTGATTCCACATATTCTGTTTGATAATGTGATCGGTGTATCTTAATTTTTTTAAGATAATATTTGGTATTAATTTCAAAGGTATTCACTGTTACCGTGCAAGCAATGTAAACTCTGCACTGTGAGGTTCATGCCTCAATTTCATTGTGAAAATTTCATTTGAGGTAAGCTTTAAATATATATATATATATTCACCTGATTTTCAACGTCTAAGTACACCGTAAGTGAACATCTAACTGACTGGACATTCATTCATCCTTATGGTCCTAGTGGTAACATAAAATATACCTTGTATGATATTATTTTTATCATCTATATAAATGAAGTTTCGGGTCTATGACCAATATTTGTGTTTTCTCAAGTGGAATACACAATACCTGCCTCGCAGTTCAAGCACATCAAACCACAGCGGGAACTGTTCTACCGATGCTGAAAAATTCATTGTTTTTCAGCCTGACTAGCAGCTGGTGACTCACAGTTTTGGGATGATTAGTTTTTTGATGTACCGACGTGCATCGGGATTACAATAATGGAGTAGTTTTCACAACTGGATGACGATTCCGCATACATTTCATCTCCAGATAACGTCTAAAACTGTACGCAGAAACTCCATATTTACTGCAAGTAATGTTCACAGCAGTGTCATTTTGCCAAAAAGGAAGATACTGAAGAACACACGTGTGAGAATGCTTTTGTTTCTGCACGAAAAATCACACGTGAAAGTGAGACCTCTAGCTGAAATTTCCGACCAAGTGTGGTGGCTTTACGTGCTTCGTTGGTTTTCACGTGTCAACTATTTTTAGTATTTCTTTACATTAATGTTGAGTCAAATAGTGCCTGGGAATTGTGGTCGATAACTTCGGTTATTTTATAATTCCCGCATATATTACTCACCCGGCTTTTATCAAGGTTCCTTGGAATAAGGTCAAATGATGCTTTATGTAAGCTCACGGCTGCTGATACGTTTTATGTGCATTTCGTGAAGAGCAAAAGTCTTTCGATGTTGACGATTGGTCTCCAAATGTGATTTTCATTTCAGAAAGGCTTTCCTACCTCTATCTAATGAGTTTTCTTCAAATTCCACTTGTATTTCTTAAGATGAAAATTATATGCTATGGTCTAATTTTACACAGGGAAATCTGTCTCATTTCGCATCACTTAATGAGCTGACTGAAGCAATGCCAGAGTGCGTGAAAGAGGTTCATATGAATTTTACTGCACAATTGTTGATGTATTTAGTTTGGACATTGACTTGGAAAAGATAAATATACAGGTGAATTTTTCACAGATTCAAAAAGTCGAAATTAACTACCTAATTTCCGCCATCATTTTTCAAATTTTTTCTATCCTGCAGTTACTGATCCAAGTCAGTATTAAACACTGGTATATTGGTATTTTGTCTTCAAAATTTATTCATGGAACGTATTCATTCTGCACTCAAACCAATCCATTTGTCCATTAGAACCATCCACTATTGATTTCATTGATCGCTTCAAGTGATCTTTTTGTGATAATCTGATTCCTATTCTCGCTGATTATAAACTTTTGGTTGATTTTTGCCAGATGTCTAAGTTGCTTATCCGCTTCAGGCAGTTATCATTCCTTCAGCATCAAATGAAGGCAGCTGTTGATGAAATCGTGATTCCTAATATCGATGAATGCTTTCGACTTTTGCAAGCATTAGGTCGCTAAATAATATGAGGGAAGTGTCTTGACACTGGTGATGATGAAAGATTCTTCATCAGTTTCTACAGATATATTTGGGTGCTGCAGCAGAGTTGTTGTTCATGCCTTCGTGCTTCAGTTTCTGAGTGTTGTACTCCAATTATGTCTGTCTGACGCTGTGACACAAAATAATTCAGTAACGACGATGATTGATGGCAGCTCCACGTAAGGATTTTGTCAGATTGCATTAACCTTGTTTTAAATTCACAGTTTGCACGTGTCCTCCTTACTGTGGTCATCTGTCTTCCTCCCATGTTTCACATGTTGTTTCATGAAAATCGTTGATTCCTTCGTTTCGCCAAAACTGCCACACCGCTTGCATGTTATGCTGCAGATGATACAAACATATGTTTATGAATTACTTGCAAATATTGCCAGTATCACACATCACACAAATGCTCTGAAGTGTTTGAAAATCATCAGCAGCAAACATGTTGATGCCGACATCGAACTGAGGTATTGTTCACAACTGTTCGCGTTATTTCCATAACTGAAACTTTCCTTCATTCTAAGTTGAATATTGTTGTCTATATCTTGGAGAAGATTGAATCCCACTGCTATGGTACCTTCAATTTTCTGTTTGCTATTATGACAGCCACTAATTCACTGTATCTGTGGTTATTGTTTGTGTGACTAGAATGAAATAATGACTCTACATTTAACCGTTCGGAGAGTTAACCTTCATTCAACCTGCCATGACAGATTCTTACCTTCTTTTACCATATCTCTCATTTCACTTGCGATCTGACCACACAGCCTAACGGCGGACAGGGTGTGAAAATCCCGCGTCCCCATGCTTATTCCTATCCGACTAAGAGGAATTCATTTCGCCTCCTAGATTTTGGCGACGAATGAGTATTTTCTCATACATTTTTCAGGATTCCAAGTTTCTGTAGCTGTTCTGTCGATGGTCCATAGTAGGGTTCCTAGTCCCAAGTCTAAACTCCCATCCTTCTCCAGTTTCGGCAACACTGAGCTGATGAATTTATTGAGGTCATTTTTATCATAATGTGTTTGCGGATTTTTCTTCCTACGTTAAACAGCTAAGTCAACTTTCAGAAGCCTTCAAACAACCATCAATTAACTGAATCGTTATTCCTATGAACAGCTGATTTGACCGTTGAGATTTGAGGATGGCTGACACTGTGCTAAAGTGTGACATTTTATTGTCAACTGAGTTTAATTTCTGTATCAATCGCTAATCTCTGTTGGTAATCAACAAATTGAGTTATTTTTAACTTAAATAGATGATATAGGTATGTTTTCACACTGAGAGTTTAAAGCAGATTTTTTCTTTTAGGATTCTATGCACACAAATGCAATAAATGAGATTACAATAAAAAGATCCATCGTCCGACATGATTTATTGTTCTATTAGATTATGTGGCTAACATTTGAGTGTATTTGAAGGAATGAAGAGGACAACACTAGTGTGTCTTAAGGCTATGGACTCATCTAAACAACGATCGAATTGCAATGACATAGACCAGCACAGAAAATACTACCGAAGCAAAATCATCCACCCAAGCCACAAATCTTCTTTATTATGCTCTTGTTACAATCATTGTTAGATCGAACATCAGCTTTTAAATAGATCCTTTGATAGTTCGACATGGAATTTTTCACATTTATCGTGGAAATGTTACACCTAACTTTGACTAACATATTTCTCTAATAAGACATTTCCTTTCTTCGAAAAATGAGTAGTGAAATGTAAAGACAGTTGTGACTCGGAAAGTTGGACGTGAAGATCTTAATTTATATTCCATTTTTACCACTCTTTATGTCAATTTAATGCATCATGGGTGATCATTTGTCACAGAAAGGTTCTAGAATATTGCGAATAATACTTCAAAACATCCCGGAGAAATAAACAAACAGGTCCAAAATAATTCCGTTAATGACTATCATTTTCTTCATCGCGTTGATGGTATGAAGCCAGCTTCAGTCCAGGACTGCTGGGTGGGCACATGGGCGAGTTATTTTTGTTATGTGTGTAATGCGATGCAGATAATCATTACATTCATGAGCAAAAATCGGCCTCAAAGATTTTATTCCTTCGAAAGAACAATAGGAAGATGCAATTTACCTTGAACCTGTAGTGTATTTTAGCACCACATTTCAAAAATTCTGTTCACACACGTATCTTTCATACATATTTATGCAAAAGAGCAACATAGAATAAACGTGCCTGTGTTTCACAGATTGAAGTAGCCTGTAGGCACTCAAACACAGTACCAGCTGACTGGGTGCCTGCCACGCGAGTCAGCGAGCCGTGGCGGATGATGAAGCAACAAGTAACGACAACAAGTGAACCTTAGTGGCAGTGCAATTCAAATCCGAGGACGCCGAATTACTGTCATGGTGACCTGCTAGCTGAGTGACATGTCTAATCTGTCGGTCTGCTGACAATTTCAGTGGAATTAATTAAGAGTTAACTGCTTCTCTAATGTGAATGTGACATACTTGATTTATTGTTTTCAGCACTCTGTTATCCCGCCAATTAGATCTTTCATAATTTTTTTATCACAGAAACTCGAAGTAGGGAGAGCTGCCTGCGGGCACGGATAAGTTTGTTGGCTGATGACTTGATTAATGAAACTAATGTTATAATTTTCTCAATCGGTAAATCAATTTAGATGTATTTAACTTCCCTGTCAAACTGGTAAAATGTGCCTGTTGTGCTCATATATCACTTTGTCTTGATTTTCCATAGTGGGAAACCAAGATATGAACACCATGGTGCATTATATCGCCACAAAGGATCATAAATTGCTTGAGGAAATCATAAGCTTATTTGAATTGAAATCTATATTCACCTAATCAATGTTAAAGTCAAAAATTCTTGATGATTTTCTCTGCAATCAGGAAACTATTTGTAACTCGCGGTTTTCCATCTATTTGAAAGTCTCATGGAATTATCGTTATGACGAGCTGTGCTATGATGTATTTGACAAGCATATTACAGCCCTGAATACGGATGCCACTGAAGTTCCTTTTATTGTACTGTTACAAATCATAAATCAATCGGAACGTGAAATAATTCAAATTTCCATAAAATTTCAATTTTATTCGAACTCTAAATCTACTTTCATAAAATGGCGTGTTTTTTATTTCTTCAGAAGATTTAGGTATGTCATGTTATAAAAAATACTGAAATCTGAAATTCTATACGACTGGGAAACAATTCCAATAATATCTGTCACGTCACCTTGTTTTAGTTATTTTCGCATTAAATGTAAATCCATTCTGAGAATGATAGTGATAGGGATGAAAATTTGTGAATGTTTTACAATTGGATTTCGAGAAATGATCAACATTCGTCTTTTTATTATAATACATGTCAGACAGCGGAAGTAGAGATATCGCTTCTGAAATGGGTGTTTTCTCCGTTTATTTAGTAAAACGTGGAAAATATATATTGGAAATTAGAGATAAAACTACACTGAATTCAGCAATTTGGTGATTTCATCCGCAAAAATGGCTGTACAGTGGCATTTATTTGCATAATTTTTCAGAAATACAATTATTCCTCAATTAATCCCACACAATAATGAAGCAGATTCGAGGTGATAATAATGTTCAGCTTAATATGGAATTTCGAAGTGGTGACTACATATTACAATGAGATTAGAAACCAGCTTTTAACAAATACAAGTGTGAATAGGAAGAGTATGGGAGCAAATTGAAATAGTAGCATTTTATTACTGAAATGAAAAAGAATTCAGAGAATTAAGGAAACAACGAAAGAAAAAGAAAAACCAAGGAGTCAAGGTGAACTAGATTCATAATGAATTTAGAGGTTGGACTACTTTCTTTCAACCAAATATCTCCATTTTTTGACATATTTGACAAGGGCTTCTGCAGTAGAACGAAATCGGAAACACACTACATTTAGTAGATGTCTGTTTACTGTCGTATGGACCTAATGTTTCTAGAATACTTAATTACTGTGCAGTTTCTTTCAACCCCCCAACTCATGATCTTTGAATCACATTTAGTGTCCATTGTTTTATCTTAACAATGTAACCAGTGTCTCATAAGGCCATTTAAAGCATTGATATACGCAGTTAGCGTCAACCCTTTCCACTGTTTACTCAAGACAGTTAGGAATTTCTACGTGAAAGGTCTCTCTTCTCTTGACTCGATGGCATGTTGTCGTGTCTTTATTGTTGCTAAGAGTGACTAGAATAGCAGGCCCGCAAATCGACTAGGCAGGAAGTTAGTTGAGACAAACTACCAAATGTACTAACAGCATTAAGGAGTTTTTCAGTGAGTAAAATAATGCCAATACAATTACAATAAATGTCAACGGTGTTACGCCACTGGTTATAAAGATGTATATTGTAAGTAGACTCGTCGATCAAAGTCCAGAACCATTCACTGTCACATTTTCTCCCAATAAGTTGGTCCAGTAAGATGATGAGTATGGTTCTTTGACTGACAGGTTTCCCACTACAGAGATTTACCTGATGTATATTTGCATAATGGTTTTCTGTGAACAGTTCTTTTCAGAATTCATTCATCTCTTCTTGTCGGCTTACCGTCCAGAAATATAATCTTTGACTCATTTTCCAATTCCACTGAGTATTTATTTGAAGTCTGGCAATTGTTAGACTCCTGGAGGATACAACTTACCAGTCATCATGACAGACTATAAAAGTGTCGCCAAAATATCTCTCATACAGCAGAAGTTTGTCTAATGTTGACTCTAGAATGCCTTTTTCCAAACTGATTATAAAGCAGTTTGCCAAACGTGGGTCAAGTTGGACGGTCCAAAGGAATCCCATCTTTCTATTTGAAGATATCGTCATTGAATGCAAATTATGCATTAAATGTGCATCTCAGTAACAACTTTCAGATTTGTGGTTGGTATTCCAATCCTCAGATTCATGTCTTCCATATATTTGCACGGAAAACATGTCGTTTGTGTGAGTGGTACGTTGCGAAGAAGAGATTCTACATCCGGAGACAAAATACATCCAAAGGCAACACACTTTCGCCGTTTATATTCAATCAGGTCACAAAATTGGTTCTGGCAATATTGAAATAATACAGAGAAATTTCAGAAATCTCAAAGTACGTCTGATATCAGAAGCACTTCATATTAAATGGAATTCAAATTGTCTGAATGAGAATGATGGACGAAAAAAGAATTTGACTTGGTTACGGCACCAAACTCCATTATGAAATGACAGAATTAACGCGAATGTGATAATCAATTTCACTGCGTCAACGCATACTGCTTTTATAATTTTATACACTTATCATAAGCAACAATCCACACTTGTGTTTCTTATCATTACCATTTGTCTAATTTGACATCATAAAAATTACCCCATGGTGATGAACGATGGTTAATTTATTACAAATAAGCCGAGAATTTGTAAACTCCGGTTTGATAATACTTTCATAAAGATATTGGCATTTAATAGCAAAACATCAGTATCAGTAACAATATCGTTTTCTATTTTCATTCATTGGGAAATACAAAAACCTTTATAATAATGAACATCAGTTAACCAAAGCTCAAATATTTTGAAACTGTTGAAAGTGAACTTGTATTGGACATATTTAAATATTGTACACATTCAGTAGATTCAGCAGTATTTCAGAGAGAGTAATTACACAGTTTTTGCCTCACAGACTCTAACATTTAGGACGACCATTTGACAATCGGATGGTATGGTGACGCCGACATATCTTTAATTCGTCGATGTCGAAGATCAGGTGTGTGCAACTTTGATAGGAGGAAGATTCGACGGATAACTGTCCCTGTTTGCCTCAGGTGTTCAAAAAGGTCTTCAATTGATGTAGTAAAATCAAAGATCGCAAATTACACCAGATTGCGGGAGATAAATCCCGACAGCAATACTCAACTGTTTGAGTTGGACGGTCTTTTTCAACACCATATTTCCCCTAAAACGTTTCCAAACCACCCGTATTCGTACGAAAGTTGAAAAATATCGAAAGAAAGCCGATTCTTATTTTTGTTATTTGCCACTATGAGTTTATTTGCAGCATAGAGAACATAACGCTAAATCAACAGACATTTGCATGGGCTTGATTTGACACAATTCATGTCAGGCCCCAAATGACTGTGTATTATACAATTTAGGCTTTCATTTAGTTTGAATGATTAATACTTTTTTTGTACGAAATCCATGAATTACTGTGTATTTCTCTTCTAATTCAACTTCCACACCTATAGCATATTTATTCGTATAATTCTTCTGTTTTCAATGTATATCTTCCTCTTTTCCAGAAAAAATGAGTAAGAAGGATATTGCCTTAATAATTTGTTACAAATTCACTCAGGATCATGATCGGAATCAGTAAAATATATTTGCAAGTAAAAACACAGTTTTTTGTTCAGCGAAGAAATTTCTTTTCAACGACTTCATTTTCAAGCTGTACAGCCGTATTTATATTACAGAAAAGGTTATTAAGTGGCACTAAATAACTGCTCAGTCAATGTACATATATGTGATATGAATAACGATAATTAAAATGTTATAAGGGGTAGAGTTGAAGTGGATAAATTACAAAATGTTAAAGATTGATTTATAAGTGAATTGAAATCAAAATGTTTTAAAAATGTCAAGTGTTGTCTAAAAATTTTAAAAAATTATGAGTACGATTACGATAAGAATGAAGATGTGAAGTGAAGTGGAAAGAATTCAAGTGGTAAAATAAAATAAAGTAAAAACTAGAAAGAACATTACTATGACGAAGGTAAAGAAAGGGGTTTGACAAAACGTTTTTGAACACATAATTTAGGTTTCTGTTCATGTATAGCTAAAGCTTTGACTATGCATAAGTGAAGAAAACGAAAACTTTTGGAGCGATTCGATTTTTCCATGAAGATAACCTTGAAGGATGAACCACGTGGGGCTGAATGAGCTGACCCTAACAATCTTTAATAATTTTGTAATTGTTTCACTTCAACTCTACCCCTTATAACGTTTTAATTATCGTTATTCATATCACATATATGTACATTGACTGAGCAATTATTTAGTGCCACTTAATAACCTTTTCTGTAATATAAATACGGCTGTACAGCTTGAAAATGAAGTCGTTGAAAAGAAATTTCTTCGCTGAACAAAAACTGTGTTTTACCTAAAAATATATTTGATTTGTGAAAAACTTTCTCAGATTTATTCATGCCAGACACGTCAATTAAATCATTCGTGTGCACTAATCGGTCAAAGCCCAATGACTATTAGAATTATTCACCATAACTTCGAGAAGTCTGTCGAATTTTTGTCACTGGAATTAAAAGCCACATAATTCTTCTAATTGGTAATTTTAATTGTATTGCAAAAGGAGCTCACATAAGGAGAACATTGTTTGAAATGTTCTCGACAATGCAAACTCAGACTGTATATATTCACCTTCAAGTGACTTCAGTTCAAACTAGATTAGTTTTTGAATTAGGCAGTAAAATGTAATCACAAAATTTGACCAACTTTATCGTACGAAATGTAAAATTAAATTGCATTGAGAAGCCAATCACGAATCTGGAAACAAACAAGCACCACCTAGTAAAGTTGGACAGCTGGTCACAAAGCAGTAATGATGTGGAGGAAAAACTGAGGAACACCAACACTGTCAATGAAAACATTTTAACCTTCACTCTGATAAAATACTTTTTAGTGAATGTCATTCACATGGAAGCGTCTAAAAGCGTCTAATGGGGTATCTATTTTCTCATTAAATTAAATGAATATCTTCTGTACTTCGGAGTAATTTGATCGTTTAGTCTTTCGATAAAGATCACAATAATACCAGTGTTGACATTTCGGTTTATTAATCTCCTTGACTTGCACATTTGACCGTTTCGACCGTTTTAGTGAAATATTGTAAGTTATGTGTTGCTTTGGTGTTTGTTTTCATTCCAGTAAATGCAAGATTCTTATCTTCGAATAAGAGATATGTATTCCAGCTGTTTTTCCAGAGACATCCTACTTTGTCTAGTGATGCTCCCTGAGGTGGCCTTAAATGGATAATGATCAACGTGATCATAATAATAAAGGTGAACTCAGGAAGTACGTAGAATGTAAGTAACGCGTGCATATTTGTAGGGACACAGGCAAACAATAACTAGCAATTATTATAATGATGTTTGACTTTCTAATAACTTGTGCACTTATTCCACAGTATAAAAGTGGCAGTAATGCTGAAGATAACACTGCACGCAAAAGCAGCTTTTGCAGTTAACAAGAAGTAGCTAAGAAGAAAAACTATTCTAGGTTAAAGATGAACACCCTGGAGACTGGAGTGACAAGATAGAAATTTACGGAAACACAGAACAGGTTAAATAATTCTGATGTTAACTGCCTTAGTTATGATGGACAACAATAGGCGTACAAATCTTGAGAATTGAGGAAGCATCTCATTTATCACGCAAATGATCCACCAGGCGTGTCATTATCAAAATCCTGATCGATCCTAAGACACCTCCACCTACCACACTGGACAAAAATCAAGAAGGAGACGGTGCGCTTACCTAGTCATTTCACTGAAGTCACTGTCTCCATAAGTCGCTAAAAATTCAGTGGACAGACTGTATGCATTAGTCGCATATATCTGTTTATTGATATCGTGCTCACTTAATATTCGAAGAAGTATTCATGCATAAATGTGCATATAGAAATAAAAATTAGTGATTTATCTGTGGTTCGTCGCGTATGAATACTTTCTCTTTGAAAGTTCCACGTAAGTTAACAGTTTAGAAGAAATCGCCTGCCTCTCAAAGTATCTATGCCGATTTCAAGATAATTCGGAAAAAGTTCTTTGACTAGTCAACCAGGTGAAAAAAAGGAGAGTTTGTGATGAGTTGAACCTGCTCAGTGAAGGCTGAAGAATCTACCTGAAGTTTTATATTTCACCGGTTGAAGACGAGTGAGGAAGAATAGTCTAGTGGTTTAAATCATACCACTTGAAATCACTATCGACGAGCTATGATGAAATAATATGTATATGTTTAATAGTATAATATTGAACAATGATGGATGTTGTAGTTTTTCACTCCGCAATTCATTGTGTTTAATCTAAGGTAATTCGCTGATGAAATTGATCAAAGTCGTCATTAGTGAATGACGAAATGGAAACAGGAGACTAGATAAACCTCGTTAACTAATACTTAATCAAATCCACTAAGACCGTGTCTGCCGAACAATATCCTTTATCATTGCCAGAACACAGGGGAAACTCGACTTTGATACTTGCATTCTTCATTAGATTTCCGGCATAAATGTTCATTCTGAACGTCATGAATTTTAATGTGGATGATGTAAATGTGGAGAGATTAAGCATGAGTTTAGTCGGAGTCAATATGCCAAAAACTTTCAAGTATTTTATTCGAAGGATTTCTTAAAAGATATTTCTTAAGTGCTCTCAGCAATTCCCTTTTGATTTCAGAGTATTTTCCATACTAATTTGTTTGTTGGACACATAACACTGTGGAGTGAAAGTTATTCTTGTTTCTCATACATATGATCATGCCAAAAGGACCATGAACGATAAATTGGATTCGACACGTCATCTAAAGAATAAAAGTGATACACATTTTAAACAGGTATAACTTAAGATGGAATGCTTCTGTTTTGCACACTTCATCGCACCTTTACTTGAACATTACTCACTAAACAAGATTCACCCTAATTTTTTCCAAGATTAGTCGTTTCTAATTCACCAATACGGAAAGGTGTTCATAAAACAATTCCTTCTCTTATTTTGTTTAAGAACTAAGTGATGCTTTGTAAACTTAGAGTAGAATTTGTGCTCTATGGTAGAACGTATTTCTAACAAAGATTTGCACCTGTGACTTCATGTGATTAGGATCACGCTTGCTCAGCAATCTTTGCTTAATTAAGCTTGTATACTTTCGAATGAATTTCTGTGTTCATAGATGCTGCAACATTCTACTCTCAAATGGATTTCTGTGAATATTTGTCATACAACTAATAAAACAGGGCAATTTCATTGCTCATCTTTTCAGACAAACTTGGTGAGTCAGAAGATTTGAAGTAATATAAAACTGAAAATTTATGAAAAAGACTAGGAATAAATGAAGAGGAGTCTCGGAGGAATTCTTAAGTAGAATTGTCATATCAGTTGAACTGCTTACATATGCTTCCGCTTTCTGTTGATAAGAGGAATTCTTGCATGCATATTCGCGTTTTTTTATTCTGTAAACCCGAATAATGAAGAAGCATGATACGTCAAGCATGAAGGACTGAAAACAATCTGCGTTATTTTAACATTTGCAAGTGTTCAATGGAAGATTATTAGGAAAGAAGTTGAAATTAACGCCATCATTACATTGGCAAGACACATAACTCTACCGGATCTGTTGTCACTGAACGACATCTAACATGACTTCAGAGGACAGTATGAATCTACAGGTATATTTCTTTCAAGTTTTCAGTGTTACTGCCAGCGTTACCATAGATGACACACAGAACGCCCGCAGCTGATCGATTATTCACGTCAATAGTAAGACATTAACTCACAATTCATCGGGTTCGCGATATCTGAATTTCCATTACATGATATTAACGCAGTGTCGCCACACGTCACATACAACCTTATCTTCTCATAAGTTTAAATATTCAAATGGCTAACGAAGGTCTTAGAAAAAGAATCAGCATAATGAGGTTAAGTAAGAAAAAACTTGACTGAATTTAAAAATAGCGGTATGTAATAGAAAGCGAAATAGCTACTGGAAAAAAGATTATACTTGTGTTTAATTCGGCCTGCTTTTATTTCCATATCTTGAATAATAAAGAAGCGTCATGCCTCTTTTACGGAGGACTACTAACACTGAATGTATTATTACCCATAGCAAATGTTCATGCGAGAGTCATTACAAGTGAAGGTGAACTTTTGTACGTCATTACTTTGACGAAATACATACTTTTATTATCGTCAATGTCATCGCCACGAATGGAGTGACTGACAACAGACGTAGAACTCTCATCATCCTGCATGAAATCAATGTCACACTTTTTTCCAAACTATGCAAATTTCTACTCGTGTCTGTGCTCCAATGAATATTCAGCCAACAATTATCGGACAGCAAGAATAACGTCCTTCATTTTACAATATCGGCAGTTACAGAAAACGTTTGCTTTCAGTTGTTATTTGCTAACGAATTTTCGAATTTCATCCCTCGATGTGTTAGTGTGAAAGAGGTGGAGCTTGAAATCTAATTGTTCAGTTCCCTTCAAAAATTGATGTGTTTTTATTGCCTTGTGAAATGTGTTCATATGTTTGTTTGTTGTTTCACTTCTCATTTCAGAGGAGAAGTGTAAGAGTTCTCTTAATTGGCCACTTATTTTAGTAGAAACCTTCAACTACATTCTCTTCATTGTTTCACAGTAAATGTTAATCATGCATTCGAATAATTATTATACCATTGTATTAAGACACTTAGGAATAAAATTGTCTTTGAAGGGGTGGCAGAGTGTCTGCAAATTCAATCACTTCGTTAGAAAATCTATTGTGCTTCACAAAGGTAATCAACTTCAAACGTATATGCCATAAACAAAAATTGCCTAAGAAATGGTGACACGTTGACTTATTTCTAGCGATACTCATCCGAATTAATTTATTCGGATTCATTGTGTTATACAAAGGGTCCAAAAGCCACAGGCCACGGTGATGCATTTTCTGGTGCGACTAATGATCTTGAGCAATAATACACGGCATAAGTCAACACGGATTAAAAGTCAAGCATGGTGGCGAACTGCTGGTACACTGCAGGATTCAAATATGAGAAATAGAAACCTGTTGAAGAAGCACGATCACCAAATTCTAAACGTGCATATGAGAAATATTGTCTTGACAAACAGAAGTGCCCAAAAATTCTTTCGAAACCAAAAGCACTTATCATGCTTTTTATTCATCTTGCATCTGTCAATAGACAGTAGTTTGATGAAAAATTACTTATTAGAGAATATTTCTTTGTAATTGATTTTCCTAGAGCTTTGCTCTTAGGTACATCACAGTGAATATTAGTGCAGATTCTGGCTACCATATCAATACCCCAATAACATGAATGAATTATTGTGGTCTCCGATATTATAATTATCATTACTGAAATTAGCTTCTGCAGTTACTTACACTGTTTATAAATCCCCACACCTAATAATAGTAAACGAGACGTCATTCAGAGTAAATGCTGAAAAGCGCTTAGATCAATAAAGTGTCCCAGGTGATACACCCAAAACTCAACTGCAAGACAGATGTCTTTTAGAAAATCTGATTAACAGGAAAACTTTAAAAAACTGAGATCAAACTGAAATTCTAGCAGCAATCCTGGAAATCAAAATTCTGCTTGTTATTTATTTAATAAAATAAACTTGATTTTGACGAATGGCATGCATGAACATATTCTGGCAATCAATGACGTCAAATAGAGCACTGAATGATAGATAATCACAGTGACTTTAAAAGCTATTGATACGAATTCGTTCACCTGAACCTCAACTAGTGTATACTTCAATTCAGTTCAAGCAAGTAAGCAGCATTTCAAATTTAGTTAAACAACTTGTTCACCTAAAATGGAAAACTGCATATAACTTATTAATCATGACTAATGATTGAAACAGTGTTCAGCATTGAAAATTATCTCAGATGAACTAATGGCGGACAACATTTCGTGAATTATTTCAGTTCATGTGATTAGCCTTATTCCTAAATGTGGAATCACGTAATTTGATATTCAACAAGAAGTACTTAGTTCAGTGTGACACATTTGGCAAATTTCACTGAATATGTGGTTTCTATGGCTTTGCGAAAATATTTCAAGCAGCTCATAGGTACACGTCTTTCGAATGAGTCTGTCAAAATGCTGGACGCTCGTCAACATGAAAAATTCAGTTGGACATAAATACAGAATGGTTTACTATGAGACTTCAAAATATAGTGAGCGAAATTCATATCATATGCAACAAAGAGGAGAAATGACAACATACGGTAAACAAGAGAATAGGATATGTAAGCACGATGGAAGCATAGTTTTGAGTCAGAGGAACAAATTTAATTTTTCAAAGAAATAATACTCGCCAGAGTATTTCAGAATTACAAGAAAACACAAAATAACTTAATGTCAGGATAATGTGTAAATGTTTGACCACAGCTGCCTGTACATTGTCTGTACATATTCACAGTGTAAAACTTTTTATACAAAGTCATAAGGAACAATCGAAATGTGACTAGCATATTAAATCTGCAGGGAAACTTCTCGAGCTTCGAAAATAATAATGAGTGTATGCCGGATATGAATTTCTTCACAAGTGTTCATGTTCACATACATTTGTAACCATCCTGTCAGTTGTCAAAGGTGAGTTGCGTTCAAAAATTAAAAATCAATCATTTATATGAGGTGAGGACAAAGTCTAAGATAAACACTTTTAGTGATTCAGGTCTCATATTTAAGGATTTGGGAAAACGTTTTAGGTGACAATGAGCCATATCATCTCCGCGAATATATGCGCATGAAGACACCGGCATATATTTCTTTTATTTCTGAGGTATGTATTTCGCCATGGGCTACATACTTCAGTATTCAAAACCAAAGTTGATGTAATTACAGAATTATCTGCAGTCAGGCAACACAATAAAGTGAAGATTATTACGGTTAGCAACAGAGACAAGCATTGAAAATATGTGGAAGATGGGAAAAGATGAGAATGAAGGATTATCACCAAATAATTGATGATTCTGACCGGAATATTCATCATTTATTAAGTCCAAAGCAAAAGTATCTTCCAGTCAGATACACAGTGCAATTTGTAATCGAAGCAGTGTGATTCTAATACACTCTCTGTTAGACCTACAGTCCTCAAAGAATCAGTGATATTAATGCACCAGGCATTTAGTCACCTCTTTAATATTCGCCGTATATTATTTTATTCATAATAGACGGATCGAATTTGTTAAGTGCATCGTGATCACCATATAAAGAAAACACACAGTGAGACAGAGAAGATGTGTTCAAAAATCTCCCAACTAGTTCAGAATGACAGTACAATAATACTAGCATGATTTTAAAAGACAGGACAAAGTGAAAGCGAAGACATGGATCCCTTTTCAAATTCAAAAAATGATTTTTCCTAGAGTTTCACCTCTGCAAAGAGGAACTGATCGATTAAACAAGTTTATAAGTTATCGTCTAACAAATGTGAGCACGAAGTCAACTCATTTAATCATTTCAAAAAGGATATCTGGGTGTTAATATCATAGCATTCCATCGCAATTCATTGAGGACAAGTGTAAATCTAGTTGAAGAACACGGACTTCAGCATATTCTTGGTGAAAAGGCCTACAGTGACAGTGAAGTCATTCTCATGATATCGAATGTACGAAAATTAGAGAGGGGAAGTAAACTAGCAGGTGACATGTTTTATATGAATTCAAGCTCCTTTATTCATGCAAACACTTAGTTGACGAAATCATTATTATGGAATTATTATTTAACATAGTGTCTAAATTTTGCATATGATAACTTGAATGTTTTCACATTATCACCACCCTTAGACAGATTTTTATTTTAATATGAGAAGTCAGTTACTTGTCTTAGGAATGTAATCCGTTCCATTTTGTTTTATATAAAAGATGGAGGTGAGTGTCTTTCAAAATGAGAATGTATCTTATACATATATATATATATATATAAATGCTTAATGCACAGATCACTAAAAACGGATCTGATTTCTATTTATGCACAGAGTTACTAAGCTATTGTGATTGCTCTTCACCTAATCCATCCATTGTATAAATCACATTTCGGCTTCATTTTATTCTGAGGAATCGGATGTAGAACTTCATACTTCTCGGAAAAGCTTATTTGAAGATGTTCAGCCACAGGTGAATTTTCTATAGACTTCAGCATTTGAATAACTTATTTCATTAGTACCAACAGTGACACGCAGAAATGTGAGTATTGCTAATAAAATCAGGAGTAACTGCTTTCTGACGTCAGCAACCACATCTTTAGGCCTATAGATGGAGTGGCAATGACCAATTTTCAAGGATTCCTCTGGGTCGCAGTAATCTGTCTGACCTTTACGATATCGATAACGTTTTTTCACACGCTTGCAAACACTTGCTTTCTGATAAAGTGATCTTTACCCATGCCGAACTGTCTTCACCTAACTTCTGTTAATCGTGTTTATGGAAACATAATAAGAATAACAATTGACTTCGTGAAGTAGTCTGATCGCCTTATTTGACCAATTGGCTGATTAGATTTAAGTTAAACCGAAATTTCACCTTTATATCGGTAGAATTCGAGGACTAAAGTGGAACGTAATCCCACATTACATAGTTTTGTTTGCTTTAACACAAAGTGATGCAGTGTTCGTGACTTCTTCATGGTTTCAGACCAGGGACTTTCAAGGTGGAGCTAAAAGCCTCGAGGATAGCTGGGGATAGGCCACAATGCAAGTTCAACACGCAAAAACTGAAGGACACAACCACAATGAACACTTTCACTGCAACTGTTAGAGCAAAGCAGGAAACACTACGTGACATCATGGAAGAATCATGCGTGGAAGACTATTGGAACTCTCTGAAGGTGATTTTCAACGAAACGTGTTCAACGGTTTTAGGAAGAAAGGAGAAACAAGACAAGGAATGGCTCTTAACGGACACTTGGAAGCTAATAGAGGAAAGGGGAATGGTGAAAGAGAAAATGATTCAATGCAAAGTCGGACCAGAGAAAGAGAAGTTGAGTTCCACTTACACGGCACTGGACGAAGAAGTGAAAAAGACCGCCAGGAAGGACAAAAGACAATTCTACGACAATCTGGTCACTGAAGCTGAGAAGGCAGCAGGCAAAAGGGACTTGAGGATACTATATCAGATAACCAAGTCTCTATCCGGGAAGAGATCAACACAAGTGAAACCTATAAAAGACAACCAAGAGAACCAAATTACCAGGGAAGAAAATAGATTAAACAGTGGGCTGACCACTTCAAAATACTCTTGGACCGACCACCACCTACAACCCGTCCAGAAATACCAACAACAGCACGTACACAAATGCAAGTTGACACTAATCTTCCAACAAAAGCTGAAGTCTTGAATGCAATCAAGCTTCTGAAAGCTGAAAAATCATTCATTCAATTACACTAATTCATATTGCTGAAACTTTCCATATTTCCGGTATGCGCACAGTGTTACTCTGGTGCTCTTATTCACTGATAATTCCGAAAACAAAAATCGTGACCAAAATCTCCATCCGCTTAAATATGACAATTTCGTTTATTTCACAAGCCGATTGACTGAATTCATGCGGTTGAACGAACAGAAAAAGATGAGATGTTTCTGAGTGATCTCACGTAGCCTGGTCAATCATTCTAGTTCTGGCCGGATATTTATGTTTGTTTAACTCATTCTTACAAATATTCTGGATTTTCCAGATGAATTGGGTGAGTAGTTGGTTATATCTTTCGAATCATTTATCATACTAATTTTGAGAATGATGGAAGCCTATTTCATATCAGTGAAACTATTCCCATGACAACACGTGATATCCACGTAACAGAGCTGCAAGTCAGCAAGCTGGTTATGCGCTTCATCGATATGCAAGTGACTGTTTATTCAGGCAACTCAGCGTAATAGAATAACCAGGGTTTTGTTGAGTAAACTTTGGAGTAACTGGACCTTCAGTAAAGTTTGAACACTACAATTCACAGTCTAGCGAATAGTAGGTAGAGTTATGAATTGGACCACCAGTATTCAGAGCCCCGGAACGAATGTGATTTCATCAATAAAAGTTTCTGGACAACCATTTTCAATCAGCAGCCGTTTATTATTTTTAAGTTCCTCATCAAGAGGTTCATTCGAACAGATTGCTCTTGCTCTGTGAATCAAGCACTTTGTCAGATTGCGTTTGTATTTTGAGTGCACGAAGCTGAAAAAATGAGTAAAGTGAACCGTCGATGTGGGTTTTCTATATACACTTCTTCTCATTTTGCCATCCTCTTTTGTGGTCATGGGGACGTCTAGAAATGAAATACTACGGTCTTCTTCTTTCTCAGTAGTAAAATTTATTGCCGGATGAACATTGTTAAATTTATCCAGGATATTCTTGTCTTCATCCTCATTTTTCATAGTCAAAAATGTATTATCCATGTACCGACAATAGAATTCTGTTTCAACAAAAGTATCTCTCAAAGGTCCATTTTCTAGTTTCGCAAGGTAAATGTTGGCTAGAATGAGTCGTAGTGGTAACCGCATTGCTACACCGTCGATTTGTCCATATAGATTCTTATTAAATAAAAAGTCGACATTCAAGAGAACCTGTTTCATACAAGATATAGGTACGCGAACATCAATGTTTCGGCTTATGAGTTGTTCGCACACAAAGTTCACTGTTTCATAATTGTTACATTGGTGAATAGGTAAGATACGTTAAATGATATCATGAATTTATTGTCAACATTTTAATCTTTTATCCTTTCAACAAATCCAAAAGTATCCTTTACACCGTGTTTCAACAACTCGTTATGAAGAGGCTGGAAGAGTTCACCTAACCATTTGGCTACGGGATGGTATGTTGAATTTAACATATCTAATACTGGTCGAAGCGGCACACCAATTTTGTGCACTCTAGGAGAGCCATATGATCTTGATGTGAACGTTCCAGTGGGTTTAAGTGATGTACACTGACTCTGTGAGGTAAACCTTTGTTGTTTCAGTCTTCTCACTGTTTCCGCTAACTGTTTCTCTGTCTTTTCAATGAGATCTAGAGGAGAGATTTTTTTGGAATTTTAGATTATCATTAGGAATACTACCATCTACTCAAAGTAATCCGCTTTGTTCATGATAACCACTCCTGAGCCCTTACCCGGTCTTGTTGTTATTATGTTGTCATTTTTTCAAAGAACATCCAGAGCTTCTCTATGTTTCTTTGGTCAAAATACTATGCGGATTGCGTTTACTATTCATGTAATAATAGCAGCAATCGACCAGTATTGATTTAAGTCTTTTGAAATCTTCAGTTGATAGGGTGTTAGGCCTTCAGTTTGAGCGTAGAGTATGTCGAACTGAATTTTCGCATCCATTTTGTTAATTTTAACATGACTACCACAAAATTTAGGGCTAAGCGATAAAACATTTGGATACACTTCACTGAGGACTGCATTCGTAAAGGTATACACAAAACAATTGAAATTGAGAGGAAATCTTGTTTCAGGTGCCTCGTTCTCCAAACTCTGTAACAGTTTAGTGCATTTCTTTTCTCACTGTTTACTAACAATTCCATCTACATAATCTAGAAATAGTTTTTTTACGTTTTCTGGTAATTCGTCGACAGAAAAAGACCTTTTCTGTTACGGTTTTTGCCTAATGATAAGACACTCGAACGCCATGCACGTAATCAGATCTATTCAATTTAAACGTGTATTACTGAGTTATCGAAACTCTAAGGTATTTACAAATATCTTGGATTTTCCAGGTGCAGTGGGTGAGTAGTTGATTATATCTTTCGAATCATTTATCATACTAATTTTGAGAATGATGGAAGCCTATTTCATATCAATGAAACTATTCCCATGACAACACGTGATATCCACGTAACAGAGCTGCAAGTCAGCAAGCTGGTTATGCGCCTCATCGATATGCAAGTGACTGTTTATTCAGACAACTCAGCGTAATAGAATAACCAGGGTTTTGTTGAGTAAACTTTGGAGTAACTGGACCTTCAGTAAAGTTTGAACACTACAATTCACAGTCTAACGGAGAATAGGTCGAGTTTTGAATTTAGCTGCCATTATTCGGAGTCTTAAGAATTGCCTCGATTTTACTTTTGTTACTGTTGGCGTGCATTTCAAGAAATCATTTTTGACTTATTTATCCTTCTGCAGACCAACATTCTTTTAGCAAGGAATATGATGAAATTTAAAAGAAATAGATGCGAATTTTTGTAAATCCAGATTTGTCTTTTCATTTGAGACGAATTCTTCGAAACCAACAGAACCGAATCTGTTGAAATAAATATGGAATATATTTGTATACTTAACTCTGATTTTTCCAACTGAATGTCTAAGGTTTCAGAGATACCAACGAGAGGAGAGAGTGTTGTCTTTGATAGATTATTATTCACCTTGCAGAACACTTTGAAAGTGATGTTTGTTGAGATGGAATGATCAGTTTACATCAGTCCGCAAAAGCCTTAATAGCAGGATCTTTTCGTATCTGGCCACCTCTGTGTGCATATATCAGTTCACCTGCTGCTGAATAGCCGGGAACATTGGTCGATCAATTCGTATTCTGTCCATTTGTGTTCGGCTACCAAAAGGTCAAACTGGCTGTATAAGCAGTTTGAAAATCAACCATTTGATCAAGACTGGTCATTCCATCTCAGCGAACACCTCCTTCAAAGTGATCTGCAAAGTGATTAATAAACTAACAAAGGCAATACGTTTTCGTCTCCTTTGTATCACTGAATCCTTACACATTCAGCTGGAGTCATGTTTACAACAAGAAAATCATCCAACCACTTCTGCTATCATGGTCACAAATTTTTTGACTGAATGGTTGTGAGTATGTTTGTTCTTAATCCTTATTACATTCTTAATTTTTTGAACTCTCAAATAATTCCATATTTTCCTGTGTTTTTATGTGCATCCTAACCATTACTAACTTATTAAGCTACTCACCTTATTATGTAATCGCATCACACTTATTCAACATTTTTGTGTTGATTACCATAAGTGACAATGTTTTTGGACAAGGCAAGGATAAGAGTTGAGGACTGAGATGGAGTATAACTTCATAGTGTCTAACATTTTAATTTGTATAAAGTCATACAGTGTTGTGCTGCAATATTTAATTGCATTTCCACCAAATATTTTATTCATGATAATAGCATGGTACTCACATATCGTTCTTGATTCGTTTACATACTGAAGTTATAACTGTATAACACTGTGGTTTCATGAAAATAAAATTTCATCCATGATGCAGTCGTGTCATTTTTCTTGAATTGTATCCCTCACATTTTGCAGCCTTTAAACTTTGCAGTTTTGTTTTATTCAGTGTTTTTGTCTCATTAACTTTCTCGCTAATATTGTCTACTCCACATATTTCTTATCAATCCAGAAACCGTCAGTATGTCAATATTTCGAAATCTGATATTTGAATATGTGATGTGGAATTTCCAGCTTGTAATATTGTACTACACTTTTATCAGAAATAATGTTTGGAATGAAGGCATTATTATAATATTGATCGCATTATCCGAGGTACCGAATGGTAATCCTAATGTAACTAGTTTTATCCATATTTGGATTTACTCTGCAGAAGATTGTGGTATTATTCTCTCACAATGATGATAACGGAGAAACGTTTGATTTCTAACCTAAAAAGCAGTTTACTTCAAATGGCATTCCAGATTGTCACGTTCGGCACACCATGCATCTGATTCCACCTTTATTTAATGTTGAAATACATTAATATTAGTGTGAAGTTGATATAAAAGTCTTACTGAGCAACTGAGGTCTTTCTCACAACCCACGTGGCATACAGTTCAGTGGGTGTGTAAGCAAGCAGTCATGGATTATTAACTCATAATCTTTGATTCTTACTCCTGTCAATGTATTGATGTTAGTTCGTCAAAAATGCAGTTGATAAATAACACACTGTAATAAGCTGAAATTGGATATCAATCCCGTAACAATACCTTACACCAAACAGATGAATATTCTCTTCGTTATTAGTGAACACTTGCTTTTTCCAGCAATTAGTTCTATTTCATAACTTTTGACGAAACAATAAGAAGATGTAGCTTATCTGAAACCTGTGGTGTATTTGCGCTACACACTTCGAATATTCTAACCACACAAGTACCTGTCATACTCGTTTATATAGAAGGCAAGAGAACAAGAATTATCACAATACAGGTTAAATTGTGCACAGACTAAGGTCATACAGTAGATATTATTGTATAACAATGTGGCTTTATGAAAATAAGATTTCATCCATGATGCATTCGTGTCACTTTTCTTCAATTGTATACCTCAGATTTCACAGCTCCTAAACTTTGTAGTTTTTTTTCTTCGGTGTTTTTGTCTCATTTTACTTTCCCTCTAATTTTGTCTACTCCACATATTTCGTATCAATTCAGAAAACATCAGTATGTCAATATTTTGAATATTTGTGCTACACATTTCGAACATTCTCACCAAACAAGTACCTGTCATACTCGTTTATATAGAAGGCAAGAGAACAAGAATTATCACAATACAGGTTAAATTGTGAACAGACCAAGGTCACACATAAGAGATAGGAAGACGACACATGGACGTAGCGTGAGAAAAACAATGAGGAGGGTGAAAATATTATCACTTAAATGGAAACTTATTATTTCACAAACAGTTCATCTCATAACTTCATAGCTTCTCACCACCACTATCTCCATTGCAAGTTAAAAGTTACTATTTCTCACATTTTGTCATGTGTTCATTACTTTCAACTGACTAAAATCCGTGTCGAAAACACTCCTTATTTTTAAGAAAGCAAATGTATGTGGAATACTTTTTCCATTTTACAAATGTATAATTTGAAACTGACTGTATTTTTGACAGCAGAGCACGTTCTATTCTGTTATATGTTTCCTAGAATAAGATCATGAAACACATTCAGTATGAAATAGTTCCAAACTACTCAACTGCAGGCTACTGCCCTGGTTACTACGATGACACTGAATAACATTTTGCTTTTCGTCGACATGAAGAGGAATTCTAATGATTGTGCAAGTTCGATGCGTCACTTTATCAATAGAGGAATTATGGAGCTGGTATACAAGTGGTTATTATTGAGGAAAAGAACGTACACTGATATAGATAAATTCTATAGTTAATATATACTCTCGAAACAATATTGCATCAAAGATAAGGATAATTTTACTAGTTACACCGGATGATACACTGTTCAACTACCAGTGAGTGATATTTAAGGCATTCAGATATTAATCATTACACACGACTTTGATAGCACTAGAGAATGACTTATATCATTTTCGTGTACGAATTCGTGTTTTATCTCCTTTGAAAATTATGCAGTGCTGTTTTCTGTGTCTGTATTAATTACTTTGTCCACTGCATTCCTTAATGCACTGAATCATTTCAGTTAAGGAATGTAAGTTAGTGTTACATACGTTTACTCCTATTCCGAGCATCCCCCAGTCTTCAAATAAGAGTCAATTAAGGTGCTTAACAATGTCAAACCACGTAATAAATTCGGTCGGCAGAATGTACAGTATTACGCGGTTGTATACTTCGTGTGTGACATAATTCAATTTCACCAGTGTTTGGTTGGTATTTGTCTATAATCACATTTGATGCAAATTGCATGTCGTCATTTCGTGAGAATATGTGGAATAATTCCACGGCATTCTTACATTTAACTGGTGTGAGAATCATAGTGACAAGCAAATTCAAAGAATTCACTATCCACACAGGTCAAAAACATTATATTAGCACTATAAATTACTGTTAATTTTCTATGGGTCCAGCCATCTATTGATCTTCTCCACCCATATTTCTATGAATTTCTAGTAACTATGCTGAGATACAATAAAGTTTGAATATGTAAGGGAAAATTAAAATGAATTCTATGATGGAGTTTCATTTTACTTATTTCAAACACATTATTAATAATAAAACATCATATTACAGTGAGGAATGAACTTCCGAAAACGGGTGAGTGAGGTGTGAAGTGATTATTCGTTTTATAATGTTGACGTTTCACCTTCACATTATTGTCACTCGTTGAAGGTTGAAACAAGCGGCATCATATCACCATGTGATTACGGATTCTTCATGACAATTATAAAATTATGGGAATCATAAAAAGAGTGAACGTAATAAAACATAATGCAACTAACACTGAAATGTGACATGCAGGTTGATATTTGTCGTTTAAGCGTCTTATTCGTAGCTAGATAAACCATCACATCAACCGATTTAAATTAAAAGATTGGATATTTCAATAAATACTAATGCTGTGGTGGAGTAATACAGAAAATGGGTTTCAATGGAATATTGTTCTCACAGTGAGAGTCATTGTATTTGTTGGTGTTAACGTCTGGTAATACTATTCCAACAGTTCAATAGTGCATTAACAACAGAATAATATATGTGTATTTGAACATCAAACTCTCAGGGTTTGCCTAAAGAACAAACTGTGTAGATGTAATTAGCTGGTTGACCACTTGAAAATGTACCTTGGCTTCCGTGTCTTGCCTTCTGTTGTTACAGCACCAGTTGAACCACAATTGACTGAAGATGATCAGACACTTACAAAATAGTGTTTCAAAACGGAATATTGTAGAAATACAACAATATAGAATAGTCGAATCCCACTTATGACATATATATTGCACACATAATTAAAAATTATACTGTAAGCTGAACGGATGAGGGAATCCATCTGTATCAGAATAAGTGAAAGTGCTTCGTTTATTTATTCACTTCATGAAAATTTCACTAGTTTCAAATCATATTGTGACACATACGTAGATCTGTTCAAAGAGTATCGGTTGTATGTACTGTAGAAGAGACAGTCCATCTTAATTTAGGGACGAGATGATTCTGTGGAGTACTTGGAACACTTGCTTCGATGATCGTACTCTCAGAAGAAGAATCAGATATGCGAGAAACTAACTCCATTCTCTCTGAATTTTATTAACTATTTCTTTGAAGATTAATTGTTTATTAATCCCCAATGGAAGCGAAATCATGAGGATTCACCTTCTCCTAAGTATAATAAAATTCATCAATTGCTTTCATCATTCCTAGTTTCATTAGACTGTCAACAATTCAGTGTAATGCGTTACACAAAATATCTGAAAAACCTCCTGACTTTAACTTGTGAGATACAGTGAGAGATATTGAAGGAAATCTACTTTTCAGGAGTAAAATCAGCAAATGCTTTCAATTTATTCAACAAATATCCTCCGTTTACAAATTTGTAGTTACCCTACATGTTCATGATTGGAAGGGTGAGTTCATTCTCAAAATATGTTTGTTTTACATCTCGTATGAAGTGAAATAAATAAACATTTCCCAAGTGAACATGTTCCTTAATGTAAGCACATTTCAGTATGGCAAGCAGGTGTGTCTATGTGATTTTAAAATTTTTGGTGCTTCAAAACTGCGTCAGTATCTGCTGCCATAATAATTGGGTTTATTCTGAATTTATACCGTCAATCTGGAATCAGGTAACACGTGTAATTGATAAACTGCACACATGATATGAGACAGTTTAAGCTAAGGGAATATTTAGAAGAGAATAATGCGAATGTCTGCATACATTTTCCACGCTAACTTCGTGCTGATCATATCAAATAAGCATTTCGCATAGACATTAGACCACAAAACATGTGGCCATTCACCTCAACATATAATAAAAAGGTCATTTGTAGGGTTTTGGTTACTTTCTTAGAGATGTACCTACCTTTCTGTATCACCAAGCGAAGTTACCGCATCTGAATTTTCATAAGAATGAAACGATTCATTCTGAAAACTGATGTCTTAGCTCATATGGGCTAATGTCAACTAGAACTTAACATTTATGGTCTCGAAATTCGACATTAAATATAAAAATCTGAATACATCTGCTCCAATGATTCTCAACTAACTTGTGTTAAATATCAAGTTTATTCAAAATAGGTATAGACAGTTTCTGATTCCCATCGGAATAAAAAATTCGACTTAAGGGTTGATAATATCAACATTCGATGTCTTGCATTTTACACTAAAACTTCTTTTCTGCATGATTCTCAAAGGATTACTTGAGTTGATAAACTCCAATCTCGCAGTTGGTGATTCAGTGAAATTACGCTAGACAGATCGTGTTATCCTACAGAAATTCCACCTACACCTATAATTCAAGAAGCGTACGAGCTGTTCAAATTGTAAGCATCAATATTAGTTTACTTACGATGTTAAATTCCATCTGAGTGATAATATGAAAGGGGCACAGACAGTGACGGAGGACGGCCTACCCACAGTCATGTATTAAGTAGCAGTTTTATTTTAAATAGGGTGCCTCAAATTTCATTGGTTTGCAGCGTTGAATCAGTGTCAGCTTTATCAATTCATATATTTTTGCATATCGTTTTCACGTACTGAGCCATAGTCTCCTTCATTTCCAGACATAACTTGTCGCGTTGGTCTGAGTGTACACTGAAATGGTAGGTTAGTTTTCAAATTAGTAATGTTAGATTCATTGTTCACACATCAGTTTCAATAAATATTCCTTGATCCTATTGCTTTGACACGTGTAGGAGGATGAGAATAACTTTGAGTAATTGACATTTGACCACACAGAAGGCGGTAACACTTGTGGAATATACTATGTGAATCTTCTTAGATCACTAACTGTTTTTTCCATCCACCTGAGAAAAAACACCAGACGATATAATAATTCCAAAAATTTATGTTTAAAACTAAATACCACATAGTTCGATCCACTAGGCACGAAGCCTTCAATCTAGGTTTCGTGCTAGTTGGCAATGATCAGCATGGTGTATCTGCAACACTGGAGGAAATCGTACGTCTTCTGCAGCTAGAACCCGCGTCACCCTGTGTTGCAGTCGGAGACGTTACGAGGGCTTGCAGCTGACTCGGCGTCGGACTATATTGCATAAATGTTCAACAAAAGATGTGAAACTGAAGTGTAACTGTTTGTGAATAATGTTAGTAAATTATATTTTCTATAATCCAAATTAAATCTCGGTTTCAATATATTCACTGGTCGATGAGCTATGCGTCTGTTTGATCATTTATGTTCTCTCTCCTTCTTAAATTGTCATCCGTCTTTCTTCAAATATACCGAGGCTTGAATACAATCAGTTTTAAGTACGACATAGCTAGAGTAGCCTCGAAAAATGCTAATAAGCAATAATATCCAGGTTGTCCATCGTGACCGCGTCTTTCACAGTTGAACATCAGTGCATAACGTTTGAATATACTTCTATTTATTTTGCATGTGAACCGCAGTTATGGTTAGAAACACCTCATTTAAATTTGTTTCATACTAGTTATCCCTTATCAACAGTATATGCCTTAAGCTTAAAGAAGTTCATTTTCTAATGTAAAGGGGTCAATAGCTCATAATGTGGATAGAATTGGCTTGATACCATGTGATACTGGCGGACACCGCATTACCAGCGTTGGTAACATCAACACACAGTTTACGTGTCGTATGATAAAACAACACTGATCGAATGTAAAACGTAAAAGAATTTCCAAGGTCACTCTTTTTCTCACTGCATGGAACATGTCTCACTGAATTACGTTGCTATGGAGAGATTTGAGGAAATAAGCGCTAGTAGAATCATTTGATTTAATATACTGCAAAATAAACAACCAGATATTGGAAGTTGAAATGAGGTTGCTTTGCATTACAAATTCTGACATCCATTTCCATGTTTGATCATCAAACAAACTACGTGTGTCCAATGCCTCCTCTTACTTTTCAGAATATTTGCCTGCATTTTCCAGATAGCGGAGACGAATTCTATTGAGAATATAACCACAATGGATAATCTTCTCCCTGACCGAACTCAGATATTCAGTACTGACTTCACTAATATACTGATGTAACGTAAACCACTAAATATCAGAGGTCAGGAAATTTTCAGGAAAACGTTCCTTTATTTCTATGAACAAATCTCATTCACTTCTGACGCCACAATTGTTCTGCTTGTATCAGCTTATAGAATTTTGGTCAGTAAAGTGTGTTTCTTTGATTTTAGAATACTGCCTGAGTGACAGTAAAACAATAGATTAGATGAGCATAAACGGAGGAAATCACTGAAACACCTACGAGAATTGTTTCATTTAATTTACTGCAAGTGATTAGCTGAATAATAGAAAACAACAGATTGAGCGAAGAAATATTTTCCTTTACAATTCGATCCACATCGTTGTCTCGGAACATATTTCTTCTCTCAATCTGTTGATATTCATAAATTCGTAAATGACGATTTGGAAATTACTAAATAAGAAAAGGAAGTGATAAGTCGTTAAGAATTCCAGATTGTGATATTCATTCCTGTATTGCTATACAAACAAAGTGCAGTTAATTCTCCCTCATTACTTTCTAAATATTCTCCTGTTTTCTTTTTCAGCTGATGGAAATGAATTCTATTCGGAAAACAAACAAAATTAATAATGTTCTTTTTATCGAAACTGATTATCCAGTGTCATTGATTTTTTCTGTTTATTTGTTGAACTAACTTCCAATGTTCCTGCTTAATAACAGTTGTTCACTTCACTTCTGGTAATTATATTTTGACTTTTTAATTTAAGATTAAATTTTGTTTGTTTTAATTATGTCTAAGTAAAATAAACGTGATTTACAACTCTTGATGGAATTTTTCATTGGTTTGAACTAAACAAGTGATACTGAGAAGACCGCCGTGATATGCAATAGTTATTGAGACGAAATGCGTGAGAGTGAGTGGATAAAACGGAACTATACAACACAAACAAGTCATTTATTTTAAGTTTATCTTAAGACATGAAGTAACCGTTTCCCTACTTTTCTACTCGAGAAGATTCCCGATGCAATTTTTCTTCGGTGTGTTATCACTCACTGGTCTCCTCAGTGTGTATCTTATCCATGTCCATTTTCATCATCGTCCTGGTTTGATTCCTTTTCCGAATAGCTTGCTCCTTCTGCTTTACGGCTGAGTGGTCTTATGTATGTAGTGTAGACGAACATTTATTTATATCAAAATCGATAAGAATCCTCCTAATAAGGCTGGATGAGACATATTTATGCAGGAATCACACAGTGCAGATAAGTTTGACAGCTCAAGGCTAAGACATCACTACACCAAATAACAGCGTTTACACTAAAACAAAATTGCAGCCATTAGACAACATATTTTCAACACGAAAACATAACGGCAAATAGAAATTATAAAATTACAGACGAAACAAAATCAAAGAAACAATAAGGAGTAAGTGAAAAGCAGAAATGCAAGTGCTATAGCAATGATATGCAGTCCAGGAGAAAAAGGTTTTATCTGATAAGATGATTGAAATGTTCGAATGACTACGATTATTATTAGTAGTAGTAGTATTATTATTTTAGCATTTTGACGAGGAAGAGAATAACTTCCACTGCCTAATAGCCATCCGAAGACGAGTTGGTACAAATTGTAGGAAAAAATAAGATGAACATTTCAGTGCATTCATAGATGTCTAATTGGTTTCTGTGTCCATCTGCCACAATAGGTCGGGCAAACTTGAAATTCGACAGATATCAAAATGCCATAACAGTAAAAGGGATCCAATTTCATTCAATTCTCAACCACGAAATATCGCTAAATATATTTCTATTTCCTTAACATCTACTGTGACAATTAATACGTCCTATCAAAACACTCATCATTATTTTAAAGTAGTCACATGGTTTGGTTATTAATTGTGAATTTGGTGATTAATACCATGTGATTGAAAGACATCCTGAAAAGGGACAATAATTATTTTGACCACTTAATCACTGTAGCTGTAGTTATACGCAGGAAACAGGAGTTACCTTAAACTTTATTTAAATCAAATAATTTTGAGACCACTCTTTATTGACCACTATCTGTCAGGTGGAAAACAATCATAGTAACGAACACTTTAGAGCCTTTCACTTACAAGTTCATAGACATTTGATCAAACAAACAGTCAGAAATACTCCTTTCTTCTCATCCGCCAGAGAATGTATGCACACGTAAACCGACGTATACAATTGCAGGTAATATAAAAGGCAGCATTTTAAAACTTGAATAGTTTCAGTAGGCACCAGGTTTAGGAAGACTGGTTTCTGCTCCACTCAATATGACTTCGAATTCATAATCGGTGCTTCTATAACATTCTTATAATTATTTCTGCATGTACCAACAAACCTACCAAAGGCTTTTATTACCTTATACTAAACCATGTATTAATGGCCCTATATTGATATTAAAATCATTCTTAGTTGTATCTCAGATGAAAATGATCAATATAGTGAAATGGTGTATATGAGCTTCCTCACTTTCTTGTTTCTCCTCTGTTCAAAATAATCCAGATGTGGTTACAAGCACAATAATGATATCTTCATCTATTTAGAGCCTTATATGTTAACGAAGATAAAAAATAAACGAAAAAGAAGATTTGGTGAAAGGTGAGAACACTATGGAGAAAAAGCTTTCTGCCATATTCATTGAGTTACTGGAGTGTATCCAGGGTAGCAGAATATGTAGCAGTTAGTTGTACTGAGAAAACCAATGCATTTCATAAAAAGCTGGTAAAGTTTCAATCGACCACTACCTAGAGCAACTGAACTGAGTCAACCTATCAGATAACCAAAATAAAGAAATTCTAAATCAAACTTATTTCTTATCGCAGTTCAATACTTTAGATAAGTAAAAAAAGACAGAAAAGTTAAAAGAAGAAAATCTAAAACAGCAGAAAAACAAAACAAAATGTGTCATGTTTCATTCAGAAACTGTCATTCTGTCATAATATTGAAATTCGTTTATATGCCTTGCCTATAAAAATGCTCTTTATAATTTTATGCAAAATTCAGTAGTAAAACAGTCACATATTTCAACCTCTGCGTGTTAAATCATGTAACACGCACTCGTACAATTCTCACTAATATTAACAGCAGTTCACAACTGTATCTACATTTTCATTTTCGCATTGCACATCAATATTCACTGTTAGTTACTGAAATGTTTATTTCCTTATTTCCAACAAAATGGAACATTCTTCTTTCATTTTAATGCACACAGATATTTCAACTAGAAAGCGCCATTTAGAAAAGTTATTAGAAAATTTATATTTGGAATTCAACAGAGTCTGGCACGAAATAGTAACTGGCTTTACCTTTTCTGATGCTTGATCGATCAAGAAAACTACTCCGTGATAAGAAGTAATCGTAAGAATATAGACTGTGGTACTATTTGCACCAAGTTTCATACATGCAAATCTCCGTTCTCAGTAGAGACTGCCAAGACTGACTGGCAAATATACACTTATCAGTCAGTCTTCGAATAATTGCAATTTCCTAATTTGTGCATATTACCCCTATAACATACTAAAAATAAGCCGCAAAGATGTCTCGTATAAATGCGACATTTTGTAAATATTTCAAAATAATTGGGTAGCAGGAATTCATCCAAACATTCATCTGAATAGCTGAAGGGTATGACAGTTTTACTGAACTAGATTTATTTTGACATAAGGCAGCTGCAATTTCAGTCATTAATAAAACTGACTTCCCGATTTGCATTTTGCAACAGACAGTTGTCCTGTCCACGCTAGTCATGGCCCCTTCATCATACACAAAGTCACTTAACGCTTCAGAGACAGACGATTGTTTGTCATTGTGAACTACGTGTATTTCTGTCCAACAAAAATCAAACTTAATAAACTGAAAACGACCTCAACAGTGCCGTTAGACACCTATACAATCCAGCTAATTTTCTAATATTTAATTGGTGCTGCAGAACAAAATTAGTCAACCACAATCCAGTTGTAACCAGTAGTTGTTAATCATGTAGAATATTCTCAACAAGGTGGGATCAAAACTCCGTCCATGGGAGCCACATCCTGACGCTTCTCCAAATAGTCCATGATCAGAAACACCTTCATCCATTCAAACAAGATCACATTGTAAATTCCAAATAGTTAAAGTACAAATGACCACAAGAGAAGCATTAAAATTAGAAAATATACAGATACAAAGATAAATAATTAGGATCAAATCAACGTGTGATAAGCAGATGTCAGAAAAATGACATGCAGTTTTGCAGAAAAAGAGATTTCAATTTCGAATTCAAATGAAACATCCAAATAAGCCTAATTGGTTCTATCAGAATGTTGAGGAGGTATTTTCCAAGCAATGATTCTTTCAAAATGGGTGGATCTTCTTTAGGGGTGGGGTGGATAGCCTAACCCTGAACCTCACCTCTCTTACGAGACTTAGAACCGGACAGCACTCTGCATTTAAAATACAAACCAATAAGCACTCCAGACACATCGGTGTTTGATCACTGTATTCCCCGTCTTATCGTCTGATTCACTAGTATTCAGTAAATGCTAATTACAATAGCGAGTAGAATTTGAGTTAGTCAAAATCAGGCGAATGTCATATCGATATCAGGAAACACACACGCAAACATACCCACCGAAGATTGTTTCGATTTTCGAGAAAATCTGCTTGAAGTTGAAAATATTATGTCTACAAGTACTTACAGATATTTGTTACCAACAGGCACGTCACTAACTAATGAACAACATTTTTCAACGAAATTACTGTAATTATTTTTGCAGTAACTGTACACTAACCGATTCTGGCAGAAACGTTTCACTGTAAAATAGAAAATAGAATTCAGCCGGAAAGCAACAGCATATTCCATGTCCTAGGGTATTCAGTCGTCGGAACAAAACACGATCCATTAATCAATAAATAAATGATGAGTAGGTGATGACGAGAAGTTAATCCATTGTCAAAATAATGGTAGTCAGTGCGAGGGTGACATGGAGGAGTTGATGCGAAGAAGAGTCAAGTGATGATACCGAGTATTGGCGCAGAAACGAACGCAGTGGAGATGTACGGCTGTAGCCTTGTGTTGCTCTAGGAACTAAAGCAGACAGTAATCATAATAATATACAGAAAGTGAGAAATAAATACGCCAACTGACAAATATCCTCTTACATTTGTCATCTGCTGTCTCTTAAGTGACGATGCCTCCGGTAACTTTAAGTGATCTTCATTCTAATTGCAGTCGGAAACTCCAGAATGTAGTCATCTTTGTCTGTAAGCTGATTTTGTCATCGAGATTTGCTGCTAATGCTTACAATGTTTAAGATGTTCGTACACAAGTTGACGACTTCCATTGACGATGCATGTTTTAGTACTTAACTATTATTTTCAAATTTGTCAGTATTCAGGGATTCATAATCACTGGCAGCTTCGTTAGACGAGACAGCCTGCTGGTTTTAATCCAAAGCAACAAGTGTGCAAAATGTAAGTAAGAATTTTTCCTACTGGTTAGATTCATTTGTCGTCTTTTTGCCAAGAGAAGATGAAGAATGCAAGTTGGGAGCAATCAAATTACTGATTATGATGAATGCCATTTAATTACGTTGATACCTTGGAATTCTGGCTATGAAGTCATCGAATAAGTTAATAAATATGTAGAAATCTGAATCTCGTGGTTTGGTGTAAGCAACCAAAATCTCTGTCAAATGTCTTTGCATCCTTTAAAAGTATGAAAGACAGAGAAAACGGCACTTACTTACCTCTCCGGTCTGGTAATAACCAGCCGTTGGCAAGGTATCATCGATAGTGTCTTCATTTTTTTATTGTTTTGACGAAAGCGTCTCAAAAGTTCTATAGACTTTTTAAAAGCGTATCTCAAGCGTATCCAGAAAGGTGTGTGACAGACAACAGAAGTATTCCAACTTACTGTATTCATGAAGTTGACAGAATTCAAACAATCACCACCTAGCCACAGTGTACACACATGCTGTAAATGGCTTGCAGTACTGTTGTATGCACATATACCACTTTGCACACTACTTACTACCAAAGTGTTTGTAATAGCCACTATACTATCTCCTTTTTCACCGAATGGACGAAGAGAAAGCGAACTGATGTTGAATTCTGCAAAAAGAGATGCAACGAATTGGAAATCCCTTGGCAACTCTTCCCTAGATGCTTCTTCTTCTCTTACAACTTGCTGCACAGTCTTCAATATCCCACAATTTAACTCCACATTATCTGAGTTGTTTTCCTCCTGATGGTGATGATTCTCCTGCCCCCACCTCACCCTCTATTTGGTTTGTAAATTTATTTTAGGCTTTGTTGCTTTTCATATTTGACCTCGCTCTTGTCAACTGAGCTGTAATTATACTTTTTAGAGAGAAGAATAGACAAGATGATGATGATATCACCACCCTCTGCATCTATGACAGGTATTTGTCATCTCCCACACCTTCACAAGCGGGTTGAGTGAGTGTTTGATGTATTTATATTTCCGTAGTACTATTAGTAGTAGCAGTAGTAGTCGCTTAAGGGATCAAATTTCACTGAATTGTCAACTACGAAATACTGCAAAATATATTTCTATTGCCTTGTCATTTACTGTGACAATGAAATACGTAAAGTTGAAAGTAGTCATACGCTTTAGTTATTAACTGTGAAGTTGGTCATTAAAACCATGTAACTGAACAGCATGCTGGAAACGAACAATAATTATTTTAACCGTCTAATGACTGCAGCTTCAACGATATCCAGGAAACTGGAAGTACCTGGAACTTAATTTAACTTTAATAATTTTGAGACATCTTTGTATTCACCACTATCTTTCAGGTGGCGGCCAATCACACTGCCTTTCACTCACAAGTTCTTAGGCATGTGATCAAATAAACAGTCACAAATTATCCTGTCTGTTTATCCATTGTGCGAGAGAACGCATGTACGTGTAATGCAACAGGTGTGATTGGAGGAAATGTAAAAGGCAGCTTTTTAAACCTTGATTTTTTTCACCAGGCACGTCCTCCTATACACACTGACTAATTTGACAGTTATAGAAATCCACTACAGCGTTGTGATTATTCTGTGCTTGGTTTATTCAGACACTTCATTACCTTTTAGTCTCAGTTTTAGGAAGACTGGTTTCTGCTCCACTAGGTCTGACTTCGAATTAATAATTGGTGCTTTCATAACATTCTGGTAATTATTTCTGCATGTACTAAGAAACGCAAAAAATAAAAATGTTTATTGCTTTATACTACAGCATTTTGTAGTGGCCCTCACATTCTCGATTACAATCATTCTCGGTTGTAGCGAAGTTGAGAATAACCAACGAAATGAAATGAAGTAGTATAACCTTCCTCAATTTCTTGTTTCTCCTCTGTTCAAAATAATCTGCTTGTAGTTATGAACAGGAAAACTATATCTTCATTTAACGAGACCCCTATATGTTAACGAAGGTACAAAATAAACGAAAAATGATTTTTTAAGTGGAAATAGTTTTTCTTTAGAAAAAGCTGTCTGTTCAATTCATTCAGTCAACAGAATGCTGTGCAGAGTAGCAGAATATTTATCAGTAAGTTGTTCTGAGAAAATCAATGCATTTCATAAAAGCTGGTAAAGTTTTAATCGACCACTACCTTGAGTAATCGGACTAAGTTACCTTATCAGATAACAAAAATACTACAGTTAAAAATAAAAGTTATAACTTATCGAAGTTATATACTTGAGATAAGTAAAAAAGACAGAAAAGTTAAAAGATGAAAATCTAAAACATCAAAAAGAAAACAAGATTTGTCTTGTATCACTCAAAAAGTGTCTTTCTGTCATGATATTCAGAGTTGTTTCAATGCCCAGGCTCCTATAATGCCCTTGATAGACGTTTTTTAAGATTCAATAGCGAGAAAGTCACAAAGTTTAAATTCTGTCAAAATGTGTCACACACACACAAGTATCACTGTCATAACTTTTCAAGGCAGTTCACATTTTTATCTGCATTTTCACTATCGTCTTGCAAATCAATATTCACTGTAAGATTTTGTAAACGATATTTCGTTATGCAAAAAATAGAGCCCTATTCTACGTTCGAGACCAAAATACCACCTAATTTCGTCTCCTCTATGTGTATCTTTCAGTTTTACTGCTGTTGCAGAGCCAGTTACATTGAGCAAACAATTAGGCAGGTTCATCGCCGTATGGTTATGCAAGGACAGAGAAGATCCATTCGTAGCTCTGTTTTTACACACCTAGATAGAGAATAAAAGTTTATGGTAAAAAGCATTCAAAGTTATTAGTCGCAATCCTACTAATGGTTATTTGCTTTAAAAAGATTCCATCTTTCACATACAGCTGAAGTCATAGGAATCCACCTGAAAACGTCAAATTTGTTCGCTCAGAAGAAATTCGTACAACCACTTTCCTTAACTTGGCCATCGTAACATGCATGTATAAACCAGACTACTTCGTCCCCCGTCCTCCTAAACCTTGTAAAAATTATAATTCTCAAATTATTTTCCTGAATACTTTATCTTTTGTTACAAATTACAATTGTTCAGATCACTTTATTTTTCTGTAATAATCTGTTGCGTAATCAACTTGAAAACTCGTTTACACTTCGGTTACTCTTCAATTTCTTCATAATAACGCATTTTGCAATCCACTTGTTGCAACCGTTTCTATCCTTTCATTGTGTGTATTAATTTTCTTTGTTAATTTACACTGTCTTGATATGCTTGTATATATATATATACATATATATATATATATTAGACTAGAGCCATAAATGAGGAAAAGTAAATATCTCTTCGTTCAGTGCGTTTGCTTCCTAATGGAGATTATTCTACAATATGTCATTCACAGTGTATTATTATATTTCGCATTGTCAAACTAGTTGCCTATTTCGCAATTTCTAGAAAGTCCATGCATTCAATCAATTGTTAAATCCTTCGCTTCATTGTCTTTCACCTTCTTCATAACAGCGTTTTATGAACTGAATAGCCTTTGTTACCTTCCTTTAGCGGTGCAGAATTAGCTTCCCTGCATAATCCTCTCAAAATTGCATTGTTTGGTCAAAAGGGTTAATGCCATATGTCTTTTCACTTTGTCAACTAGGATTTTGTCGCATTTTGCTTTCATAAGTAACACTCTTCGGTTCATTGGAATAGGGCGTTAATTCGCTTACTCGGCATATCTGACCCAGAGGAATAATATAATTAAGAAAATACAATCTCTTCCTTCACCACTTAGTTCTCAGGTGCGCTTTTTTCTTTACTGAATTTTGAAGTAAATACTTCACTTGATCGTCTGGAGGTTCCTGTTTTTCTAAATTCTCAGTTGACCTTGTTACAATTGAATTTGCGCTTCTTCCAAACAGTCCATGATCAGAAACTCCTTGATTCACTCAAAAAAATTACATCGTAAAGCCACAAATAGTTAATGTACAAACGACCACAAGGAGAAGCATTTAAATTAGAAAATACACAGGCACCAAGACAAATAATTAGGATCAAATCAACATATGATATGCAGTTGTTAGAAAAATGATATGCAGTTTTGAGAAAAACGGATAACATTACACGCAGTTAACCGAAACATCCAAATAAACCTAATTATTTTGATCAGATTTTTAGAGTAGAATTTTCGAAGAATTGTTTCCGTTACAGTGGATGGACTCTCTTTATGGGGTAGGGAGGATAGCTTCACTATAAACCTCTCCTCCTTTCCGACACTAGAACCTGATAGTAGTCTACATATAAAAGACACAAGCAATAAGCTTTGTGGAACACTGGCGTTTGATCACTGTATTCCCCATTTTGTCGTCTGATTCACCAGTATTCAGTGAATGCTAATTACAATTACGACTAAAATTTGAGTCAGTCAAAATTAGGTAAATATCACGTCAATATCCGGAAACACAGACCCACATCTACGCACCGAAGATTGTCTCGATTTTTCAGAGCATCTGCTTGAAGTTGACAGTATTCGGTCTACAAGTACTGACAGATATTTGTTACCGACAGGGACGTCACTGACTAATGAACAATACTCTTCAGTTGCGTCAAAAGATTACTGGGATTATTTAACTATTAACCATTAAGTTTGAGGATAACAGACAAGTGAATTGAAGGGACTGGTACGTTTGTAGTTTATCGCAGTGTAATTCTTAAAGCTTCCAACAGTATCAGAATATCAAGTGACTTAAGAATGATTTTATCCATTCGCTGGGCACATTCCAATCAAACTTCCATAAAACGGTTATTGCAATCATAAAAGATTCTTGATTTTGCGGTGATTGTTTTACGCAATTCAAATTAAAGAAGAATTGAATTCATTTTGGAACACACTAAATTAAGAAACCTTTAAGGGTGTTCTGCAGAATCATGCCAATATTTCCAAATGTCATGGTTTACAATGATAATTAATTCAATGGTATATTCTATTGCAGCACCCAAGTTCGTGACTTACATCAACAATAATTTATGTGATTAAAATATTGAGTGCTAGTCAAAATTTAAAAAAATATATAGTTCTTTCGTAATTGCAGTAAATATGTCTTCGATGATAATCGAGTATTCTACCGCAAATGTGTGATGTAATTGAACAATTTTCATCTCTTTGTTAATACATAAAATTAGTAAGATGTGACACAACCCACCATTACGAAGGTGATTGTTCTAAGTTTAGATGTAGTCTTAAGTCCAGGTAGAGAGTGAGTGTTCGTCTTGGGGCTAGCAACACAACAACACCACAACAGCTATTAAACTTCTCAAGAAACTTCAACGCAAAGAAAATATATTGAAAATACAAAAAATTCAAATGAAAATCTAACTCTTCGCTGGAATCAGAGAAGTGAATTGACACAACAGTCCGGTAAACCTCTTTGGTGCAATCATGGGAGTAATTGTGTGAAATTTCGAAGAAAGGTTTATATAATAATTTACGGGTATACAATAGTAAGCTGAATATCACATACATTCAGTAGGAAAATAAAATTAGCATTTAAGGTCATAAAAGTCAGTTGATAGTTGTGTTTGAACCTTGTGAACAAAATTTTGGTTCCGTCCTCTTGAGTTCATTGCATTTGAATCTAAGGTACGTTGAACCGTTGAATTTTGGCTAGCTTGTTTTCCACTTTGAAATATATCTTGTTTTTATAGTTGCCTGACGGCTGTGTTTAGGTAATTTTGAATTTTTGATCTTAATGCTGTTGAGTTGTTCAGACCGTGAACTTATCACTGGTTTCAGAAGAGTACGCCTAAAATGCTGACTATTATGCACATCAACCAGCGTAGAATAGCAGAAAACAGTAAGACTATACGATTGTTGATTCTGCATGCAAATTCTGTTAATGAACGTCAGTGAAGTGTACAGTAGTACTTCAGTAATATTTGCTGCAATCCTTTGCCAACCGCCACACGCCTTAGCCACGGTGGTGAATGTTGTCTCCTGCCAAATACAGACGAGTTCAACTAAACAAACATTCGGTGTTCACTAACAGTGATAAACCGCAACCAACCACAAGCAATCGTATTTTGCTGAATTTGAAGAGTTTTGCCATATCTCAAATAAGTTTCGGCTAGTTATTTAAAAGGACACCGATATTGTTGCCCTGAGATTAGAACACAATGAGTCGGTCTTGATGACTGCAGCAACAATGAAACGGATGGAAGTTCATGGATGTCAAGTATGATCTAAACCGCTAGGAGAAATATGTACACAGCCATTGTCTGAGAATATTTCTCTATGGAGTTACAGTCTACTGGGCTATACTTTCCTCATTTCTAGTTATTTCTGGTTGAATAGATCCTAGAATAAATTGACCTGATAAGTTGATAATTAATTCGATAGTGTTGACATATTAATCCCGTGACGCATATTGGGACAGTTGTGTAGGTCACCATTTTCCAATTATTTTAGCACTTATAGAAGTCAGTGAAAAACTTTCAGTACTTGACGCCTCACAGCAGAGGAGGTGCAAATATGTGCAAAACACACTGCGTGAACATTCCAATTCATTTATGAATATCTTGGTGATTTATCCTCCAACCACCATAAAATGTTGACATTAAAACCATTCTCAGTTGTATGCAGCTAAAAAACACCGACGAACAAATATGAGGTACTATTGACTTCCTCAATTTGTTAATCCCACTCAGTTCAAAATGATCTAGTGCCACTTTCCATGTAATAAAGAATGGCAGAATATGTACCAGTAAGTTATACAGAGAAAATCAATGCTTTTCAGAGAACTCTGTTAAAGTTTCAATCGACCACTATCTTCAGTAATCTGACTGCGTCAACTTATCAGATAACAAAAATACTACAGTTCTGAATAAAAGCTATTGCTTATCGTAGTTAAACACCCTAGATAAGTAAAAACAGAAGAGCTATAAGATGCAAATCTAAAACAACAGACAGAAAAAGCAAAATTTTTCTTGTTTCATTCGAAAAATCTCTTCATATCAACAAATTCAAAGTCGTTTTTATGCGCGATCGTTTTTGATGCTCTTTAGCAATGCTTTTAAAAATTCAATAGCGAAAAAATCGCATATTTTATCATCTATGCATTGAAAATGCCACACACACGTATTATTCTCATTACTGTTTACAGCAGTTCACGGTTGCTTCTTCTCAATATCTCCTTGCAAATCAATATTCTCAGTCGAATATTGGAAACTTAATTTCGTAATATTCAAGATAATGGAAAATTCCTCCATCATTTAAACACACATAAATATTTCAACTGAAAGTCTGCGTTGAGATAAGTCAACAGAAAAAAGAGAAATTTGGATTTGGATTTCGACTGAATATCGGTCGAAAAAGTAACTGGCTCTCTGTATTCTGAAACTTAGGGATTCAACCAAAATATTCCAGGATAAGAAATATTCGTAAATATATAGATGACATAAATATTTTGATCACATTTCATGCGTCCAAAACTTCTTTCGGAGTACATACTGTCATGAACATAACAGTAAATGTATATTTATCAGTCAGTCTTCAAATGCTTGCAATAGCATAATGTGAGCATACTCCCTCCATAACCTACTGCTGATACACTTTAACAACATTTCATCTAAATGCAGCATTCTGCAAGTAGTTGAGGATATTTCAGGTAGCATCAATTCATTCTGAAGATTATTTCTATTACTGTACTGAGTAAATGTTCATTATTGCTAATAGTTTCTGTACACTGCTTTTCTGTTGACCTGAATTTTCCAAAGCTAGGAGCGTAGCGATTAAATAAGCGAAACAAGCATTTAAACGTATAGCCATCCGAAGCATCCTTCAGGAGCGCACAGCCACAAAATTCACTGGAAGCGGCGAAAACAAGATTGTGTGTGATTGAAAACTATGTATCATACTTAATTGGTCAATGGTGACTAGCAGTGTAATGGAGAACAGTGCGCATTTTTTCCTATTTGGGACTCGTCACCTGCATGTGTCTGCATTCTCCAGTGAGTGATGATTTCCTCACCGAGGCTCGATCCCAGTCCCCATAGTTTCAAATGCGAAAGCATTATCCACTAGACTATTTAGGTCACGAGATGCACGTTTTGTTTAACGGGTCATATTAATTATTTAATTGAATTTTTGATTTTCCCGTCGTTCGTAATTGTATCATACTGTTTCAAAATTCAAAATTGCCTCAATAGAACCGTTAGGCAGCTATGCAGTCCAGTCTAAATATGAAAGGAGTACATAAAATGAAGCAATATATTCCCAACAAACTGGGAGCAAACATTCTGTTAACCAAAATCACACAAAAACACTCCCCAACAGGTCATAAGCAGAAGCGTCTCGATTTACTCAAATGAGATCATGATGTCAAGTTGTCATTATCACAGCACAACCACAAAGGGAATTCCTAGCTGTGGGGATGAAACAGAGTTGAAGACCACCAAAAAGTGTGCAGTTAGTATGTGATATGAAAATGTCAAAATAATGATACAGAGTCTAACTGAAAAACTGATAACCATTACAGGACTACTTGAAATGTGGAAATAAGCTCCAGTATTTTGATGAAGATGTTCAGGATAGGTTTACAGGCAATATTAACCTTGCATGAATGCACTTTGTTTGTTGGGTGGGCCCGAGAACTTCACGCTAAATCTTCTCTATTTTTTCAGCTTATGATCGACTAATAATATGCACCCACAATAAACAACTCTACAATTACAGTTCTAAGGAATACGAATCTCTGACCACTGTTTTCTCCGTGTTGTTTTCCGGTACACTGGTATTCGATAACTGCTAAATACAATTACGAAAGTAGTCTGAGTAAGTCAAAATTAAATAAATACCACGTTCATATGAGACGAAGCACATACATATACAGGCATACGCCGATGATCATTTTAATATAAGATGCAGTCTGACTGGGGTTGATTATATCCTGCCAACAAGTATTTCAAGAAGTACACTAACAATAGGGAGGCCATTAAAAATGAGGGATACTCTTCAACCGGCTTACAACCTTATTGTAATTATTTTACCTGAAATCGTTCACTGGGCGAATGAGCCAGAAACTTTTTACTGTAAAAGAATGAATAGCATTCAGCCGGAAAGCAAATGCATATTACGTGTCCGAATTTGTTACTTTGTTTGAACAAAATTAACCACTAATCAATGGGCAGATAATGAGTAGGTAGCGAAGAGAATTTCATTCAAAATCAAGACAATGACTTCTGTCACACCACACAATGTTTCCAGATGACCTAATTCACACAAATCCCTGAAAAATATGATGCTTTAAAAATATCTGTCAGAGTAGAATTCAAACATGAAATAGAGCAATGAAAAACTAACTCATCAACATCTGCAGATTGTGCTTCATTATTTAATATGACAAAAATTTACTAGTAAGGCAACTTGAATAAACTACCTCGATCCGACGATCAGCCTCTTTTGCTTATGTTATTATGTCAAGTTAATAAGACTGGGTTTTTACGAAGCTCCTCAATATAATTAAGTGTAAAGCTGATCACTGCCAGCGATATAATTCTGAATGTCTATCATTTCGTCAACATGCTTCCCACTCTTGAATGTTAGAAAAAGAATCACTTTTGAATACTTGTGGAGATGCTACACCGATGAATACAACCTATTACGAAATGTTCTTCAAGCTCTTTCTAGTGCTCTCCGTGATTTCACTATGATGACAAAAAGACAAATACAGCATTTTTCACCTAAGTATATGAAATAACATTGGGGTGACAAAATTGCATTATGAGCACTTTCTGAGAAACCAGCAATCTGAAGATTTTGTGTTATGAATAGAAAAATATGATTTGATTGTGAACGTGTTGTCACATAGAACAGAATTATCTGCAATTCCATATGGAAAAATACTTATGTACTTCTTGTACAGGATCTTCACGTGAAAACAGTGCTGAACAGCGAATTGTGTCACGTTTATACGTGATAATCAATAAACAATTTCACCACATCAGTTGGATGTAGTAAGGCAGCAAACGTAGTTTAATCCGTATTGTAGATGTTTATTGATGCATCTTGAACAAAATGGATCAAACCATGACTGCTTGGTATAAGCACACCTCACTTATATTTCGTTCTCTGAATCAATTTCAAGTAGACTCACAACTTCTCATGCGCTTTCTTATTCTCTTCAATCAAGTCCCTGTCAGCCACTCAACACGTGAAGAAACACAAATTTTGTCATTTATTGTGTAATCATGGCTCAAGTTGTTTTGTAAATTGTTACCATTAGTCATAACGCCTGCAAAATGTATCATGCTGTCCTGCTCAAATGAATTTTCATTGTTTAATCACATCAACAAACAGAAGTGCATATGTGTATTGCATCAAATGAAAATGGTCTAAAATTCATTTTCTGATTTAAGTATATTACTTATTAGTAGTTCAGCATTCATTCCAAAAATTCAGTGGAATTTTCTCAGTACCTCTAATTCGAACTGGAGCAACTTGAAAGATTTAAGAGTGTATGCTGGAGTATTGAATGTGCAGTCTCATAGGGAGGTTCAATACAGAACAAAATGCCTGTCAATTATATGGTCACAGACAGGATTGAATATATTAATAACATTTACTTGTTATTCATTCGACACGTGGCAGCTAACAAGCTTAAATTGACAAATTGACAAAGTTTTGGAAACACTTCATACAGATGTGAAAATATGTGAAGCTGACAGGAATGAGAAAATGCTAAGGGGAATTGAAAGATTGTTGACAGACGTAGCGAGATTTCAATGTGAGGGAAGAGAACCAAGTTCGTTGGAGATGTACCACTGAATGCACGTAATGAAGAATAATGATTTCAATGAAAAGTATCGGAATAACAAGAATACTGGACAGAAGGCTTATTCCTTCTTAATCAGTTATCATTTTACAAGATGAGTGTATAATGATTATTACTATTATGTAATGAACATACTTCATTTGATTGCAACGTCCTACTGATCTACATACTTGAATTAATTGGTCTTACACAGTGCGGCAGTATTCAAAATACTCCAAGCATTTGATACTATTATTCGATGAGTCACAGAACATAAAGAAAGTTGAAATGACTTGCTGACACTTGAATCAATATGAAATTGAAGAAATTATTAAAACCCCACATGTCCATGACAAATATTCTGAAAACAATTGCTGAAAGTAATAATGAGTACCAAATAAAAAATCTACTGTCCGATGTATTCGCACTAATGAAAGCTTAGATCGAGTAGGTTGGATGAATAGGTGATGTAGATATATACCTATCCAAAATTTGATTTTCAAACATTTGACCTACTTATTTAGAGTTAGTAGAATAGTGTGAACCATAACATTAATTTCGACATTTGGTGCATGAACAAAATTACGTTCAAAATGGCAATGCAGATTAATAAAACAGGATTTTATAATAAAGTATAATTATATTTTAATAGTTTACACACAATGATAAGTTTTGTTATTGGTAATATTTCGAGCAAAATTACTGCCCGTGTTCACACCAGTGTTGGAATTGTTTGATTCACACATTTATGATTTGTACTTTGTATATAGTTCATTATTTTTGCTCATTCATATTTTTTTTTGTTTTTTTTGTATTTGAGTTGTATTCCAAGTTCATTCATGTTTTTGTATCCAGAATTATATTCCAAGTTGTTGATAGTTGTACTGAGTCACCCTTGTTACATGTATCCGGTGTGATTTTAATGAATATCGATTCTGTTATAAGTCTTTCTTTCCATTTGTTCATGTTAGTTTTTAGAATACACACATTGTCCCAATCGATATTGTGGTTTTTGTCCCATGCATGTGCAGCTATGGATGAATTTTTTTCAAGATTTTTGTAGGCTTGTGTTCCTGTTGGTTGACCTTTGGTTAGGCGTTTATGTTCATTCACTCTTATTTTGAGTGATCTGGACGTTTGCCCCACATATTTAGTCGGACAGTCAGCACAAGATATTTTATAAATCAAGTTGTTTTTATCCATCCTTTTTATGGGATCTTTCAGTTGATTTATTTTATTTTTGATTAGATTTGTCGGTGTAAAAGCTGTATGAATGCCGATACTTTTGAGGTTTCTTTGAATTGCCTCTGATGTACCATTTTTATATGGTATTGTGACTGTTTTTTTGCATTCTTCCATCTTGTTATTCTCCGGTTTTACCCTCTTTTTTTTCTTTTTTATATTATCTTTTATAAATTGTTTTCGGTAGTTGTTTTCGAGTAGCATCTTGATTAGGACGTTTATTTCTTTACACTGGTCCTCTTGCGTTGTTGTAAGTCTACGTATTCTATCTGCAAGACCTTGTATTAATCCTCTTTTTACCGTGAGTGGATGAGCTGAGTGATAATCGAGGAATCTTCCAGAGTGTGTGGTTTTTCTATGTAGCGTTGTTTTAATGCTGCCATCTCTTATTCTTTGTATTTTGCAATCTAACATAGGCAGTTCCCCAATTTCATTCTCTACTTCCATCGTGAATTTTATTGAGTCGATATGGCTGTTTATGTGTGAGAAGAGTTTCTCAATATCGTTTTTTTTCACTATTACTAGTGTGTCGTCTACATATCTCCACCAACATTTTAGTGATGACCTGAATGGTTTAAGGGCATTCTCTTCCCAATAATCCATGAATATGTCAGCTATTATTGGTGAGATAGGCGATCCCATGGCTACTCCTTCATTTTGTTGGTATATTTTCCCTTCGAATGTGAAATATGTTGTTGTCAGACAAAATTCCACCCCTTTTATTATCTCTTCTATGGATAACTGTGTTCTATCTTTTAGGCCATTATCTTCTTTTAGTTTCTCTTTCAGTGCATTCATGGCCATTTGAATGGGTATTTTCGTATAGAGACTGTTTACATCAAAGCTGACTAGTATTTCATCTTCCTCTATTTTAGTGGTTTTTAGTCGCTCCACTAATTCAAATGAATCTATTATTCTAGCTTGTGAGTTGTCTCTTGTTGGTCTTAGTATTGTCGAGAGAAATCTTGATAGCATATACGTCGGTGTGTTTCTAAAATCTACAATCGGCCTTATTGGATATCCCTCTTTATGCAATTTTATCTTGCCATATATTCTAGGTATATTGCATGATTTTGGCATAATTTCAAACCATTTTGACTTACCAATTATTTCCTTCATTTGTCTGACTACCTATGCTGTTTCTTTCATTGTTTTGTTTGTGATTGTTTCAGCTGACTTCGTCATTAGGGTATAGGGTCCAGACTGTAGATGTTCATTCATTTTTTCATTATATGTCGTTTTATTAAGTATAACCGTTGTATTTCCTTTGTCTGCTTGAGTAATGACAATGGATTTGTCTGCTTTTATGTCTTGGAGTGCTTTTAGTTCCTCCTTCGTTACATTCAGTTTTTCTGCTTTTTGCTTTTTTAAGGTTAATGCACATTGTGCTCGTACCAGTTCTGCTTTTTGCTTGTCATGTCCTTCGAGTGCTGTTTCAATTACAGGTTTAATATCTTCAGGTTTTAATCTTTTGTTGCTAATGTTGAAGTTCATTCCTTTCATCAGTACGCTTTCCTCTGCTTCTGTTAGCTTTTTGTCTGACAAGTTTACAATCCAATTGGCTTTAGTTACTTGTTTGTCATTCGGAGTTTTCGCTATCATGAGTTTATTAAATTTTTTTATTTGTTTCATCTTTGTTTTTTCATAGGTAGTTTCTTTTCGTTTTTGTGCAACTTCTAGTATGCTTTCATACTTTTCCTTTTCAATTGCTCCTTTCAGTTTTTCTTTTGCTTCATCAATATCTTTCCTTATTGTGAATAGTTTTCGTATAATTCCACGTAAGTTTTCTTTGATGCATATTTTTGAGGCATGTGTGAGTGCTGCATTTGCTTTATCAGTAGATATCGGTGACTTTAGTCTCATATATACAGGAATAATTCCATTTTTTAGGCATCTGATGTTGAAAATTCGATGGTTCATAAATCGAGATTCAGCTTGATATAAATGTGTGTTTGTTGGCCAGTCTTTTAATGGGAAGACCGTCAGTTGAATTAATATCAGTAAAAAGTTTGAGCATTGTGGATTAGATCAAATAAAGTATAATTATATTTTAATAGTTTACACACAATGATAAGTTTTGTTATTGGTAATATTTCGAGCAAAATTACTGCCCGTGTTCACACCAGTGTTGGAATTGTTTGATTCACACATTTATGATTTGTACTCGTATATAGTTCATTATTTTTGCTCATTCATATTTTTTTTTGTTTTTTTTGTATTTGAGTTGTATTCCAAGTTCATTCATGTTTTTGTATCCAGAATTATATTCCAAGTTGTTGATAGTTGTACTGAGTCACCCTTGTTACATGTATCCGGTGTGATTTTAATGAATATCGATTCTGTTATAAGTCTTTCTTTCCATTTGTTCATGTTAGTTTTTAGAATACACACATTGTCCCAATCGATATTGTGGTTTTTGTCCCATGCATGTGCAGCTATGGATGAATTTTTTTCCACACTGCTCAAACTTTTTACTGATATTAAAGGATTTAATAAATTCATCATATTTAAGTAGAACACATCAGCTGAATACCCTATACATAGGAATATGCATACCGGTAGAGTAACATCAGAGATGTAAAATGCATAAGTACATAAACCAATTAATATCAGTAAAACGTTTGAGCATTGTGGATTAGATCAGTTAAAGTATAATTATATTTCAATAGTTTACACACAATGATAAGTTTTGTTACCAATTACAATTATAATTTAATTTACATAAACCAAATTGAATCCATCATGCAAAACGACAGATGTGAATGTCTTTCAGCTCATCTTCAGAGGGATAAGTGAGTTTCGCTGATTAAAATTAAGTTAAATTTGACTACACTACAACTACATCAGTCAGTTATCAGAGAAAAAACTTGAGTATACAAGGAATTGCGAACTAAATAATATCGATAAAAAAATAGTTTTTGGAACATTAATAATAATGATAATAAGACGAGTTATGACAATGGCATTGATAAACCACAGATTTCAATGAATGAGGAGTACTAATGAAAGGTGGAGTGGACTATTCATGACCATGATAACAGCAGTTAATAAATACAACAGAGTGACCACCATTTCTTTCTGAACACAGAGACTGTGTTTGGAAACCCTAACTGAAAAAGCCTCCACAATTGCAAGTATCGTCTAGTGTATTTGTCTGTGGACTTGAGGAGGTCAATATTATGTCTGCAATCTGCACTATGTTTTATTATTCAGTTTTGTGGTACTGTGACATAATCTCTTTCAATTACTACGGCAAATCTCCCATCAAGTTAGTAAGCAATCATCTTTCCGTAATACCCGTGTATTTGATTCCACAAAAACACCGCGAAAACGATGTACACTCTTTGAAGTGTTCATTCATTTTTAGCAGCAGGTAATTCCCAGATTGAATAAATATGCATATAAGAAATTCCAAAAGACACATTAACGAACAAAGAATATTCTTTTCAATAACTTCATCATGTGGTTCTACAGTTATATGCATCAGTAATAATGAAAGAATGACTGTTACTGACAACATCAGTAATTTTAAAGAGCAATATAGAATCACTGATAGCAGTATTCCAAAAGTTATTTGTAAATAGGTTGTTAATTGACCAAAGTTCAAAGTATATGTGGATGTGGTACTGTGCATAATTTTAGCACTAAACCGAAAAGCAACTTTACAGAGTAACTGATTAGGAATGGTATCGAATGTATGGCAACAAAAATCTTATGAGTAATGAATTTTCATATTAAATTCTATTCATATTGATCATAAACGTCATTTGGATGAATGGTCATGGCAAGGACGTGAGTAGAGTAAAAATAGCGTCGCATGTGTCTCCTGTGTAGGAGTTAACAACGATGTTTAAAACAGAAAACAAAAGGTTAGTAAATGCAAGTGCAATGACGAGGGTGGAGGGAACTGAATCTTCTGCAAAGAGAGGACCGGTTGTTTCAAGCGAATTGCAATAGACTCTGCCGTTTGCAGATTTCGCTACCTGGATGCCTTTGGAAATTTATTTGGTAGCCGATAGATGATAAAAAAGGATGTTTCAATGCTGACTTTGTTGCCCGTTAGGACTAGGTGTTCTAATATGGAACGATGATGGCTTCATCACACCTTTATTCACCACACTGGTAGGTGTTTCCGAGAGCCACTGTTAATGCCCAGACCCGCTGTGGAGTCAGGGAGTTCACAAACGCCTTATTAGATCGGACCACCATGTTGTACATATTAATTCAATAATTTATAATGGAAACATCAACCAGTTGTTAACATTGAACCCCTGTGTGATAGTTGAAATAAACTTATCTCGTATGGAATTACATGTTACCACATACGTACATGAAGACTTCGTAAACATAAGTCATTCAATTGGGTCATCAGTCCTTTCGAAAAGGAAACATCTGGGAATGTGGTAGTAAGAACTTTACTGTTTTCTAGGATGGGCTAGAGTGAATTTTACCAAGAAGATTTTCGGCTTCTGGACTTGATAAAAATAAGTCTCGAAGCAGTGTACGCATAGGATTTCCCATTGCAACACAATTAAATTGACAGAATAGACACCTGTCGAAGTGAAATAGGATATTTTAGGTAGGTACGCGTATGCAGAGTAATCAGCTCAATAGTCCTACCAAAATTTGATGAATTCTCTTAATCCTGCTTCCTAAAACTGTGTTGCATGATTTAAATTTGTATCGGGAAAGAATTGTTTTCGAAGATATTTTAGCTTGCACATGAAGAGGACGTCATAGCAATTGGTGCATTTTTCGTCACAGAAGACTCTTGTGATTTATAAGGATTAAGTTTATGAAGCTTCTCAGGTTACTGTGGGTTAACGGAGGATATTACACAAGGTACTGGTCTGTAAAATATTATGAAAACTATTTAACAGAATGAACTCAATGGAGCTTACCACGCGAAAGTGGTGTCAAATTTTAAAACGATATAGACAGTATGTTCTGAGTTGCTCAGTCCTAAATCATGTGTTTCATTCCAAAATATTCTGAAGAATTTTAGAAAGGCATCTTAAGACTTTGAGAGAGGAATTCATGTAATTCGGATTAGTTTTGAACCTTCAGCAGTGATCGGTTAAATGTGATTTGGGATTTCTTAAGCCACTGTGGTGTCAGATGACAGTGCTTACCTGAAGTTGATATTTATATATGAAGCGAATATACGGTTTAGTATTCATGACAGCCTGAAGCTTGTGGATGAAACTGTCCGTCAACAGAATATATGTGTTTCAATGAAAACGTATTCTCAACACGTTGGATGACGCATGACCAATCTCAGTGAGTCATGCAGTTATCTCAAAGCAATGCTTGATTGTAAATCTGGTGTAAATATGCAGATATTTTGATACAGTTTACCTCACTGACACTCCCGCTACTGAAAATTCATGGCAGAGAAAAGATAACCACATTCTGTGTTTTCAACTGAAATCCTCTAGAATTCCTGAAAGATTAGTGAAAGGATTCCGACAGACAGTCAGTCAATGTATATGATTTCGAAGTAAGCGAAAGTAAAGTAAGTGACACAGTATGTGCGCATTATTATAAGAACTTGTGCATTGTGGTAGAGTATAATTCCATTATGATTATGATGAGCAATAAATTGTGCTCAAAACGTTATGAGTAAATATTACTGTATAACACTGTCGGACATTATCAAAATAAATTTTAAACAAATTGGAATAATAAAAAGACTATTCAACCGAAGTAAATTCTTTTTCGACGAAGTCATAAAGTAGGCTGTACACAACGGAATTATGTCCTTATTGTGTTTTGCACTTGAATGGCTACTAAGTATTATGCCCTAAAAATGGTTAATCAATTCCTTATCCACAGGATGGGAAGTAATCAGTTAAAGACGGCTGATGGTTTTCACTAAAATTAACCTGACTAAAATAAACTAGTTGCATCTCCTTGTCGTTCACAGGGTTCAAATAGTCACTAGTTACCTAATTTCAAGAAAGTGAACACGTTTGGTCGACTGCCAGTATCTTCACTGAGTTGTCTTTCACTTTCTTCATAAAAGTACTTTATATAAATAGCACGGCTTTTCTTACCGTCACTCAGTGGTACACATTTATCTTTTCTGAGAAACGCTTTGACAAGTGTATTGTTCACTCAGTAGGACCATTGATAATTGCTTCTCTCAGCTTCCGAGAAAATTTCGTCGCTTTTAGTTCTGATTGCTAACATTCAACGGTTCATTTGAACGAAGCGTTTTTTGCTTACTCAAATACCTGACAAGACGAAATAATATTATTAATGAGAAAATCAATCTGTTCTCTGATCATGCAGCTGCCAAGTGTCTTGTCCTGTGTATTTAATTTTCCTTTGATAGTGTACACCTACTACTTCACTAGCAGCTCTAGAAGGTCTTACTTTTCCACAATTTCAAAAATATATGCCTAGCAATCTCATTTACATACTAAATCACTACAAAACTACTCGTAAATAGTATAAATATGTAGTGTGAATTCAGACTGCATATTTTCCATAGACATCTAGGAATATGTGCATTGGTTTACGTTTTTATTATACGCCAGGTTATGGACAACATGAACCCACCTGAAGAGGATGGCAGGAAACATAACAACGTCGGGTATTGTTACTGAAGCCCTATGTTTCACTCGGAACCCAAAGGAATATCAACAATAATTATAATAAAAATTGGAATTCAAATTACTCTTCAGCTAAATCTGCTCCCTCTGTATACGCAACTCAGAACGGAGAACAGGGAATGATTCTCAACAATTTCGTATTTTAACCATTGGAAGCATGTGATCTTCATCGTTGGTTTGCCGATATCACTGACCTGAATTAATTTTGATGATGAGGATATTTGTACCCATGTGGATAAAATTCCATATTTAGTTTCGACTATAGATTTTGCACAAAATCCTCGGTTGACATAGATACAGGTTGATGGCGTCGTTTAATTTGCAGGTTCGGAATGCAACCATTTTAGTTGCATGTGACACATCCAATGAAACTTGCAATCTATTGGTATCTGTGCATATGTATTTTTCTCAACTTGTGTCAACCGTAGGAAAATGACATCATTGGGAGAATGGAGAATTACTTTGCATCGAATATATTATAGGATGAAATAAGTTAAAATATTACGTATGTATATTTAAATAAAATAAATCTCTCTCTGGCCATATTTTCAGCCTTTTGAATGTAAATTCCACAGGATATTTAGATTCTCGACGTGATGTTCATTATTCGATAGCTTTACTCTGTCAAATCATATCACTGTCTAGTTCAAAGTTATTCGATCGCAACATGCTGAAGCAACATAATCCATATCATGAAGATTGTCTGAAGAATAGCTGCAGAATAAAATTAAAGAATCACTGAAAATTGTTATCGTTAAAGGTATAAACTTCATGGGAAGAGCGTATTTATCTTTGCCCATGACTTCTAGACCACAGCTGGCCTCTAGACTTAACCTTTGATTTGGGAACTTTATGAAATGATTGACATTACCTAGGCTGTGCATGTTTAGTGCAGAAAAAAATTTAAAATTTCTTCAATAATTACATACCAGGGTAAAATTTTAAAAAAGCATGTTATGTTTTATTTTCTGAATTTGAGATGCTGAACATGCCTGAGAGTTCTCCTTTCAGGTATACGAAAACTTACTAGATGAATGGAGATCTGAGCGATGAAGTCAGATGACAAAAGACAAATTATTTCATTGTATTTGAAAGCAGTTTAGGAAAATAACAAAAGGACACATCCTGTGAGAACACTATCTTATTGTACTTCACATGAAATCAATCTCCAATCTGCGGCATTCTACTAGAAAGAATGTTATACAACATCTCTATGTCAGCTTAAAATGCTGTCGGAATTCTGGTTATAACTGAAATTATTTAACACAAGTATATGAATCACAGCTTATGGTGAACTTTCAAGTTAAATGTAGCCTAATGATTACTACGATTAAGAAATCAGTCAGACAGTCAACAAGAGAAATGTCACTTCTATATTCTATTTTTGGTAATATTTTTGCAAGTGACGGACATCTGCACCCATCTATGCTTCAGTTGATACTATTAGCATCTAGGATATAAGTAAAGGAAAGTGCATCAAAATACACTCGTCTTCATATGGAATAGTGAAAATGAAACATTGAATCCAGCTATTTATATCACCGATGAGGTTAATCTGATAATACGCACCATAATGAAGATACACTTTCAATGAAGTACACAGATTTCTAAGAGAGATGACTACACTCATCTTTTGTACCGATTGCAAGAGGATGGCATTAGGAGATATTACAAGTGTTTCACATCACAATTTACATTCATACAGACAATACAATAAACTGGAGTTGAATTTCATTGTGAAACTATACATTCCCAATAGGTCACAGGCATCTGATTTCACAGAAGCACTCTAGTTTCCATAATCCTCTCTAAAACATCAGGTGGGACACCTCATTCAAGCATAATATCAATGTAGATGGAATTATTCGTCGATGTACATTCACGAAAGGACCGCAAGCATACTAAATTCAAATACGAGTGAGATTTACTCTTGATCAGGCACCGGCGTTCACTTGGCTTTATTTGGTACAAGTTCTCATTGAATCTCCATACCTCCTAATTCATGCCATGAAATCGGTCTGCATTCTGGAATTAACAAACTCCTCGGCATATTTTGTGAGCCATGAAACCATATTTATGAAGGGAAATACAAAAAATCACTGATTCATCGTCTGTAGTCTCAATTTAGTACAATTTTTTCTACACCGGGAATGTTGAAATAAATTTTGATTTTGTGCATCATTATACTAACTACTGATAAGTAGGTTAGTGTTTACAGACTAAACTTCTAATCAGTATATTTCAGAAATTGAAACTTATTGAGAAGTATGGCTATCAGCCATCTCTGCTAACTTCCGTCTCACTTCGTCGACAATCACTTCACATTTGAATACCTCAAGTAATATGAGTTGCTGTTAGGTAGGCTGTGTTGCTACTCTAATGAACAGCATTATTTACAAATTCATATTCTATAGGTCTCGAATCCTTCCATATGATCAGGTTACGAATACATGAACGAAGTGAACCTACGCTAAGTGAATTCGAAAACCGTTGCATTTATGTTATTCGGGATTCTCTATATCATTCGGATAGCGAATGTATGTGAGGAATGATAAAGTGCGCCATACATTTAGAAAAATCAAATCGCACATTAACGTATCAATACTGTTTATGTGAAAATGGAAAAACTGAAAGGTTAAATGGAATACACGATATATGAGTGTCCTTGCTATTGAAAATTTTTACTTCCTAATGAATGAAAACGACGAAACTACATATTTACTACTGAAATCTGGAAAAAGCATATCACATCTTACTCAATAAAAAATTTTTTCAAAACATTATTAGATGTGCCTTTTTCATATGCACCTAATTGTATCAGGTGGTAGTGTGACCCACTGCAATCACTGATATTTTATGTGTCTCGTATAAATCCATTCCCGGAGAGCTGAAAACAGCTATCTATTTCATTATGTTACCATCTAGCCCACCACTAAGAAATTAAATTTTACTCCCATATTCAACATTACGCGAAACTGCCTGCTCTCTTACCGCCTGACAGTTAAATGTGTGATTGCAAATTGAGTTTTGTGAATTTTGCGTAGAAATCACAAGCTACCACTAGCCTTTATTTCCAATGCTAATAACTGCACCAGATTATTGATATTAACCAACAACCTACTTATAAGTAGTGTAGTATTGTGGTGAGAGCGGTCTACTAGCCAAGTGGTGGACAGTAATTGAGGTCAATGTTTTTGTATCAAATATTAGTCATGTTGTTGTGAGAGATGGTTGCTGGCCAAATTGGTTGACAGTAATTGAGGTCAAAGGTCAAGGTGGACAGGCGGTTACAGTTAACATATAGATGAACTGACACAGCCACAAGAGATGCAAGGTTAACTTTGTGTGATAAACAACCAATCAACAGACTGTATTTTCTACTAACATTGACCTTCAATAATGCACATAAAAATCTATAAATACGTGTTGATTTTTCGTAATAAACGATCTGTTGCCTAGCCCTTGTCTTCTGTTGTTACATTTGGTGTCGCTGCCTACCGACAAATGGAAAGCCTATGCCCTGCAGTTTTTGATGGAGACATATGGGTCTTCGGGCAGGACTTTGAGGCTTCTTCGCAGTTGAGTGGCGTTCAAGATCTGTCAGCGATAAGGCTGCTACTTGGGACGCTGCTGGGAGGTCGGGAGAAAGAAGCATATGGAAGTGTGAGGCGAAATACCTACGAATGTGCGACAGGGTCAGGCAAACAGTTTCCAAAGTGGGAAGGACCATATATGGTCATGTTGAGATGGGGTTACGCAGACACAATCGCAATGGTAAACACCGTTAAACAAGTGGACATCCGCAAGCGCCGAGATTCCAGACAGCAAGACAACAGAGCAAAGCCCCAAGAACCGAGAAGACCGAGCCGACTTCAGTCCAAACTATTTGACGGGGGGACGAGTGTGGTGAGAGCGGTCTACTAGCCAAGTGGTGGACAGTAATTGAGGTCAATGTTTTTGTATCAAATATTAGTCATGTTGTTGTGAGAGATGGTTGCTGGCCAAATTGGTTGACAGTAATTGAGGTCAAAGGTCAAGGTGGACAGGCGGTTACAGTTAACATATAGATGAACTGACACAGCCACAAGAGATGCAAGGTTAACTTTGTGTGATAAACAACCAATCAACAGACTGTATTTTCTACTAACATTGACCTTCAATAATGTACATAAAAATCTATAAATACGTGTTGATTTTTCGTAATAAACGATCTGTTGCCTAGCCCTTGTCTTCTGTTGTTACAGTATAACAGTTTGTGTGCATGATGAGGATATACCTTCTTCAGACAATTAGTGAGATGCTGGCTGATGGGTAATATACCGAAAAAAAATCACCTTAGACTTTAACTTTTTGGTGAAAAAGGAGATAACTGTCTTCAAGTTGTGTGGAAAGCCGCAGGATAGACACGTTGAATTAAGTGAGAATCTGTGTACTATTTTCGATATTTTCGAAACTGTCGCTGACCGTTTGAACAAAGTTGATATAGAGGTTCTTTGTGTTTTGTTTTGTTGTAGTTGTAACTGGGTCCATAGATGAACCGGCTATGAGTAGACACACACGGAAATACCAGATTCATCAGCCAGTGAAAAAGAAGCCACATTCACAGAAAGTCAGATGGTATGTAAACAACATCATGAATACCAACAAGTGGATAAGAAAACCTCTTTGGACAGCTAGTCACACACAAGTTTATAATGACAGGTGGTTACCACAATGAAGTATAATCTTAAAACTTCACTTCATATTGAAGCTGGCGATGAAGAGGTTATTTGGAGTGACAATGTAAGTTTGACGGTTGAATTAGTAGTGTCAATTATCAGGAAGCTCTCTACTCCTCGTCACATGCGTAAAATATATTTGTGTAATACTCTCAAATCACATTTTCATCAATGTAGCTTAGGAAGGTTGTTTATTCCGCCAGTTGCTACTTCTCTGTGCTGTTATTCATCTCTGTTAAATCATTAGTTTTTGGATGATATAATGTTGTTCTAGTTTTCCTAACACTTAGCTGCTGCAAGTGGTATGCAAATTCATTCCTACCATATATGGAGAATATCTCAGAACTGACAACTAGAATACTTGGTTCATTTAATGAAATAGATATAGCACACTAGCCAACAGAACCACTTAACTCAATATTGTGCAGACCAAAAGATCCAACAGTAAAAGAGGATAAGATCAATACCAATTACAAAATAAACTGCATAAAGTATTATCAAGACTATATTGGTCAAACTGGACGTCCCTTTCGAATCTGAATCCAAGGACACACGACATATATTTTTTCTTATCGATGCATGTAGATAATGATGGACAGCAGTATGGTTGGGAGAATGTAGAGATTTCAAACAGAGAAAAAACAAAAGCTGCAGTCAGGGAACTTCTATAGGCCTGGCACTCCAGATAATATCACGCATCACTACAGACCAGATGCACGAAATAATATAGAATAAATAAAATGTTAGGAAAGTTCAAATTTCAAATTAATTAAAATAATCAGTGTAAATTGACTACCAGTCACAACAACAGTTGCCAGGAGATTCAATTATATCGTCATTCATGGCGAATTTAGAAAAGTTCATATTATATTAAACTTTGTGTTGAAGAAGTTATATAGAAATATATTGAAAGCTCCACAGTTAAATAAATCGGCTAAGAGAACAAATAAATCAAAAGCCATAGAGAAGCTTGGGCGGAGAAAGTACAACATATGTAGCAAGAAGATAGGAATTAATATTCAATATTTAGAGAATTACCTCAACCGTTTATAACCTAAACGATACCATAAAATATCAAATACAGAAAGGTGTAACCATCTCATCTTTTTGTTACTACCCTGTTTTATGAAAAGACTGTATATAAATTATATTATACAGCTAAAGCAGATGAATTCGCCGATAAGAGTCTTTACCTCTCATCTACTTGTTTTGTTCTTTCTGACAATGAGAAGACGTTTTGAGAGACGCAGAAAAAACGAGTTACTGATGAAAATCATTCTTCCCATGTGAACGAAAAAGCCAAGCCAAACGATATAAATCTCATGAAAAAAAATTTAAAAGTACAATTTCACAGTGTCTGATGGTGTGAGAGGTTGCATTGATGAACAAAGTTTCTACTTTTAATGTTAGTAATTTTGAGATACATTAAAGTGTAAAAGTTGAAAGGTGTGGAACGATGAACGCAGAATTAGTATGGGAGTTGTCGAATTTTAAACACAGATGACATTAAATTTAACTCTGATACTGTCAAGATATATGAAGTGATTTTTATGGATAACTCTTTAGAAAAGATGCTCAGATTTCAAAATCGTAGGAATCACGTATTTCATCTTTTGTTAGATATGATATATCACATATATATTATTATTATATTATATTATTATATATATTATATATATAAATCAAACTTTATATCAGGTTTGATCTGACAGTGGTGATGTTTATCTTTCGGACCTTTTGCAAGAGCTAATTCAGGAATCAATATTTGCTATCATGCATTTTCAAATGCAGTTTATTAGTCCAAGTAAAGAATGAAATATTCTCTAATCGTAATATCATAAATGACATTTATATACACAATCACGACATTTAGAAGAATGAACTCATAATATGTGTGCTCTGAGTAAGCGGTTCCATCAAAAACTTAACTAGATTTAGGTACAACGAGTGTGAGCCGTTTAAATAAAATAATGGGCAAGAGGAAATTTCCATTCAACAATAACCAGTTACTGTTTGCATAACTTTTTGTATTTGTGGTTTCCATTCTGGTTACACCACAGTTATGTTATAGGAGTACAATGTCATGCATATTTTGAGATTGATCTTTGTGTTACACGAAGTATCCTATGCTGTCATCCATCGACATCTAATACAACATATACTCAGACCCGTTTTGATGAGATGCAGTTCACTTTCATCTGCTTGTGAATTTCACACCAACATCGTAAGCTGAAAGGCACTTAGATGACACATTACGTTGATATTATTATGTTTTCCTACCGCTTGGAGCCCACCGTGGCATTCGTTCCATGTTTGCTCCGTTTACGGATATATTTTATGACTAAAGTTATTCAACAAAACTAGGCAGATTCTTTTTTTGATTCGTGTTAATTCCATACGACTTTGTGACTTTTCGGCTTCCAAGTCAAATAGCTGCTTCTGCTTAAACGTCATTTCAATGAGAAATACGATGAAGTGTAGCTGGATACTTGTTAATATATTGCTTACAAGCAAGTATTTTACTATTTGGTCCCAGTAAGTAGTGCGTCGATGGCACAGAGGTAGAACGCTCGCTGGTCACTCCGGTGCTCTGGGGTTGGATCCCGGCTGACGCACTCCCACACCTTGCTAAGCCAGTAGTAAAAGTGGTAAAGAGCTAAGGTTGGGCATGAGGCTTGTAACCCCATCCTGTAAAAATAATCACCACTGCTATAGAAACTTCAAGCCTCTCGCTTAAAGCCCTATGTTCGACTGGGAACGTAAAGTAATAAAAAACGTTTAGCCTCACAAGTCACATTGAACGTCAAGGTACTCGTGAGAAATTCCACTGATAACATGAACATTTGTTTGTCCTGGGGGCCGTCGTAGCTCTCTGAGTTTCTTATTAATTAGACTTTGTTGAAAGACAGATATTTTTTTCACTATTCAGTGCCATATTATCAGCACTAAGCAAGAAGATTTTTGTTGTAACAATAGGGTTGGCAACCACTGAGATGTTTTCCAGCTTGTTCAAAGCGACTTCATTAGTGGATGTCTGATACTTTACTATAAAAGTAGGAAACTGAAGGCCTAAAGACAATGTTCCAAAATTTATCACGTAGAAAAATGAACAATGTTCATAGGTTGTGAGAGAAAGAAGCAAATAAAGAAATGGTAAGTTAAGAACCGAGAAATTACTAGTGCTGAGCAAAATGCACCAAAGAAACATTCCTTACGTGCAGACAAGGCTTTAATCTTCGGATTCCTGTTGCTTCAGCATACTCTGCAGTACACTGTATATGCGACACGAAACGCTTCAAATGAATTTGATTCTTTATCTAACCACCACAAACGTTTTTCAGCTGTTTTGCTTCGCCTAAGCTTTATGGTTGAACAGTAAAATATCCGTTGTTATTCAACATTACATAAGCTACAATAGCCTCAGAATAACGCATATTTTGGAACATTCTCCTCTCATGATTAAGTTTTTATATGAATTACTAAGTGGTACTTTCTTGTTGCTGGGGTTGTCCCTGGATCCTGTAGTCTCAGACATGAGCCGGATTACGTGTTGAACAACACTAATGTTAAACCTCTGGCTTTAGCGAAACTGAGTAAAATACTAAAGAATTCCTGGAGTAACGGAGACAACCATCACTGAGAAGATTGTTCAGGGATTTTTACAACTAATTTGCTTACTATGACACGAGGGTCAACAGAATTAAGCTAATTTAGCTGACAGATCTCAAAGAGGCAAATGAACATTTCCGTTTGCACCGCAACTTTCCAAAAAGTAAACAACATACAAAATGAATCTGTTTAGGTCAGAATACCATTTGTTATGCCTTATATTAACTCAGAGAAATGTTTTTTATGACTACACCATTTAATGAAGAAAGAATATTCTTCTGTCATGCTGTTCTTCGAGTTCTAGGGTTATTTGTCAATATATTATAATAAAAATTTGTTACTAACAACATTGACGAAAAGAAATTCAAGTTTACACACAAAATTAAGAAAATGTAGCGTAAATTCTGTTGAACAGCGTTGTATGAGTGTAAAATCCAAGCACGATACATAGTGCTTGGTAAGTGAAATGTTCAAACTCAGGGAAACAAATACTGGGTTGAAGACAAAAAATCAATATTCCGCGAGACATAAAATGAAAAACTATCACTGACGAAGAAAGTATGAAGTCTTTTCGTCCAATACATCTGTCGATGACCATGCAGATCAGTTATCAGGTTTGCCCACAAAACCCCAATCTACAAAAAGAAACGAAAGAACATTTTGACAGGTTTGGGTTTTATTTACGCTTTTATGAGTACATCTAATTCTGAGTGTTCATACTCCCCATGGGCGAATTCCTTCGCTTTATTTAGTAAAAATTCACATAAATTCTTAACGTTTTCTTTACCCTCACATATACTTCCATTCCACTGAAATTAATTGCTTATTGGATATAAGAATAGAACTTGAGCACTTTGGTAGAGTCGAAATCCATTATAGTAAGAACTTTATTTTGATAAAGTTCTCACAGTGTTATAAAGTAATATTTACTGATAACGACGTTTCGAGCACAATTTACTGTTCGTAATAATAAGAACTTGTTCACACAACCTTCTGACCTCATCTTCATAATTCTCTATTTGTCATCTCTTGATTCGACAGGCAGTAGTAGTTTCCATATTCTTGGTAAGAATGATGAGTCATTGCTATTGCATCTGCTGCGTGTAGATTCTATGACCAACGTCTCTCTCTCTCTACCTACTCACATTAATATCTAGAATTTCAACTCTGTTTAAATCTATTGTCGTTGTGTGTTAATCGACACAGTGTAATCGCTGAGTATTTTTTCTAAATTACTTAGAATGACTGACTCCAAGAAGACAGGTAATTTAGAAAAAACTCAGAAATTATGCTTCATAGATTAAAACATAACTACACAGTAGGGTGGACCGACTAATATATGTGTAAAACTGTTGTAGTGGTATTGCGCCAGAATGTAATTCCATATTATTTCATTTATTAGATATACCAAACAGTGAAACAGTTTTTTTGTTGGATGACAGTGTTTCGGACACAGTTTACTAGTGATCATAATAATATCAATTATAAACACAAAACTGTGAAACTTTCGTTTTGTAGTTTTCTTTATTCTTTCTTATTTGTCACAGAGGGGTAGTAGAAATTTCCAGAAGTCTGATTGGACAGGTGTTGAAACATTCATATTACACGTATTTGAGGCTGATTGGATAAATAAAGCTTCTGTTATCAGAGTTGAAATTCTCAAAAAGGTGGTGAAGGCACTTTGTTTAGTATTTAGCGACATTTATTCTTAAACTGACTTCACTGTGTTTAATGTCAAGTGATTCCGTCACTTTAGACTATGTCGAATGGAATAACAGTGAAGCATCAGCGGATAAACTGAGGAAGATTTATTCTCAGCACTGCTTTGTTGAGGTGTTTATTTGTACTCGCTGGTATATGTTGAAATCAAACGGCAACTGAATGAGAACGAAATTCTGCATGAAACGTCGCGAATTTCATGTGAACACAACATGCGAAATTACAAAACAATAAGCACTGTACAGTGTCAGACCTACGTGGCACGATTGCGACAAGTTATGTCTGGAAATGAAGAAACTACTGAGTGAATTTCATTAGGAGAACTTAGAAAACAACAAACAGTATTATTCCAAGTTTAACTTCACAGGACTTATTTATACAGAGCTACCATCAATGATATTTTAGGCATTCCAGCACCAAGAGAATCGTGCGAATTCTAGCTTCAAACTAACTGGCTTTTATTTCTTCTTATTTCGTTGAATATATAATTCTCTAGGCTATTCTGAACTAAAATATTTGTGCCTGTGGAATGCAATCGTTTAGACTGGACCTGTTTCAAGTGGCCAAATATGTACATACAAGAAACCACTCTGTCATTTATCAGATGGGTTGGAGTGTTTTATGAATAGTGTTCAAAAACAGATTTGTGATCTTGCTGCAGCTGATCATCTGTCTGTGAATACTTTTCATGGGGTCTGGAAACCTCAAAGTTTAAGTAAGATTGATTCCTCTATAAAATATTTCACTCGGTACATTCATAGATTGAGCAAGCTTGCATTCACAGCTCAGAACGCCAGGAACATTATGTTACTTACATAATTCATAGACTGTGACATTTCTAGATCGAAATATCTTACTTATGGAACAAAATGATTTGTTTGGTTCACTATAGCCGAATATCATACTAGAATGATATATAACTGGCAACAAACCAACCGTCTAGAAGTTATTCAGTACCACTCACTCTGAAGAATCTGTGGGATGAGAAATTCTCTCAAATGGCTTTTTGCTGACGACATAATTCCAGGCGTATTGTCTTCATGATACGAACTTCCTTTCAGGTGTTCATAAGCTTTCATGATCTCAACTGATCATAACTACTGTCGAATCACTAATGTCAACTTTGAAGGTGAATATGTTGCTCCCTCAATCTGTTTCTATGCTGCTAATTTTTAAAGGGCTTGAGAATTCGTCTATCTACAACTTTGTTTTCTGCTAAATATTCTCCAACAATGACGTCATCTGAGCCCTAGCCATTAATTTTGACAGCTAAATAGGTATTTTCTTGTTTGTTTCTCACTTCAGCGCATTCCTGTCAGTGTTATGCTGATCAATTGCATTTATACACCAACTGTGGAGGTGAAGTTCTCAACTAAAACATGTGAAATAGTTCGTTTTGTTTATTTGAAACCACTGGTATAAGGCATGCCATTTTTGTTATTGTAGACAGAACCTTAATCTTATGACTGTGTGTACTTCAAAGTGTTATTCTGATTCACTATGTTATGACAGTGGGTGTAAGGATCGATATTCTAGTATGATTTGTTGAATATTTCATCAGTAGTACAAGTAAATGAATGAAATTCACCTAAGATTGAACACTTGCAGGGATTATTCTTATGGTGGTAGTCAAAAGTCCCATTTGTGATGGGGTTCATTTGCAAAATTGATTAATTTGTTTGATATAACTGAGGGTAACACAAAATTATTTGGGTTTTAAAAGTCTCATGTTGCTTTGGGAAATTAATATGATGCTGCTTTCATCTCTCGACATTTTGCGTCCAAAAATCTCATCGTGTATGTGCAGTTTAAGAGGCAAATAATGTCACTTATATCGAACGGAAATTCCATGTGTGTATGTCAAGAAACAAAAGGAATTATCAGATCTTCCATTTGACTGACAAAAGAAATGTAAGAATGTAGAAGTATCTAATCGCACATTCACGTATCAATGCTGTTTATGTGAAAATGGAAAAACGTCTAAATTACTATAAATGTTGTGATTAAAGATCGCCCGGGGAACGATTTTCCAAACATTTTGCCAATCACACCATGTTCATATCAAGAGAAATAGACACAAACGCACTCCCTGATAATCTTGTGGTCTTTTAAGAGAGTCTACTTGAAATTGACAATGCATTGCCTGCAACTATTTCAAGAAATTTATTAACAAAAGGCGGCCACTTATGAATGAACAATACTTACAAATCTCATAATTTGATTATTTTTGCAGTCAATGATCACTAACAGATAAGGCCAGAAATGTTCCACTATAAACAGAAGGAATGGAATTCAGCTGGTAAGCAATAGTTTCTCCCATAAGTGTTAAGGTATTCACTCGTCGAAACAAAAGAACGAGCCATTTTTCAGCGGATAAATAATGAGTAAGTAATGACAAAAGGTTAGTCCAGAAACAAGATAATGACTGGACATTTATAAAATTATATTTGTAAAATATCAGCGAAATTGAAATGATTAACTCCAACGTTTCGTTCGGCAGTCTGGTCCGAACTTCTTCAGGGAAATTAATCGAATTAAAATAAACAGGTTTATATATAAAAGGAACAACTCATGTTTTTAAATTTTTGTCAAATCATGAGTCATGCAACTGTCATCAACATGTATAATAAATAAATAAATAAAATAGTATGTTTATATATAAAAGTACATCTCTTTTAAATTGTTTGTCCAGTCATGTGAATCAATAATCAGCTATCAATAGGTATAGTAAACAAAACAAAACAAAATCTTTAATATGAACTGTGATCAAAATTTGACCTCAGACTTTCAAAATTAGTCTACTTTTGTTAAAATATATATGTGTATATGTGTTATGCAGTATCAATGGTGTGTGTGTGTGCATGTGTGTATGTGTGTGGGTGAACAGTCATAAAACATTTGTTATTCTCATATGAACTGTGATCAAGATTTGACCGGATAGTTACAAAATAATTCAGATGATTTTTACAAATATAATATAATTTTTATAGATTTGTTATTCTCTCCATAAAAGGACGTAGACAATCGGGAATTTGATCAAGTGTGACTAGTTGTTGAAACATATCCAATTTATTTATTAGTCAGGATTTGCCATGCATCAGCTAAGGTCACACCTTCACGTCTGTTCAAACTGTTGGGATTCACCCATATATGTAGGGCTTCTGCAGTCAGTCTTTCTTTATATGAACCAAAACCTTTCTGTAAAACCTTAGTCTTATCAAAGTCGATTTTGTGTCCCGTTTCTATCGAGTGCAGTGCAATCGCTGAGTTGTTTTCTAGCTTCTTCAAGTCTGCAGAGGTCTTTGGAACCACCTTTAGACATTGTTTATGCTCTTTCACCCTTACAAAGAGCATAAACAATGTCTAAAGGTGGTTCCAAAGACCTCTGCAGACTTGAAGAAGCTAGAAAACAACTCAGCGATTGCACTGCACTCGATAGAAACGTGATTATTCATTAACTGAAATCTAACCATGACAGAGGAGTCTCCATTAGTCTCAGCTGAACAAAATTTTAATAACCATAATAAGAAAGGAAACTTGAAGAAAAAGTGTGTGAAGCAGTTATACTACTGCTAATAGATTAGTAGCTTCAATGTTTTTAAACAAATTGTCAGATGCAGTCACCATCGGTACTATTCATTACATGTCATATTCAACCTCATTATTTCAGATACAAGTCAAACGTTAGCATGATCTATTCGAAGTGCGTCTTATAGGATTTATAGAACCAATGATGATTCATATGGGAGTTCTGGAAAAATGTTGGTCCCAGCAATGCCAAGCTTAATGCAATCCAAAAACTAAAAACACATCAAGATAATCTATGTGAGCTAAAAATCTCCTGCATTATGCCTCGACATAGTGAAACGTAAAGTCGATTATATGCTGTCTGTTATTTTTTGAGCTGGTGTCTGTGTCTCAAATGTAAAAAAAATCATTACTTTTTGCATACTTACTAAAGATGATGCACAGATGAATACCGCCGACTATCTTATGTAATCGTTCAAGGCTCTTTCCAATATTTCTCGTTATTAGGTCATAAGGGTATGAAGGTGAGTAATGTCGATTATATTACGTCCGCTAACTTACTGACTCAATATTACTTTAGTTACTGTCCAATTAATCTTGCTTCTACATTAGATCATTCTTGTATCCCCTATATAGTTATCTAAACTTGATAAACATCTTTCGCGCACACACTGAAATATTTGTATATAAATGCGATCGTACACCTATGTGAATGAGTGTGCCGAAAAGAGTCTCTTCGCTGGACGTCTTCTATTTTTCATATGAAGTATTTTCATTTGTTAATGCATAAAATCAAAATAACGTTGAACAATGCACGGATTCCAAAATGTGTATGTAGAGTGTGAATTCTCAGTACATTTCATACTACTCATAAGTAGTTTGCAAAATATTTTATGTTTCAGTGGCATTACTAGGTGTATATTATTGAAAATTTAGGAAAATAGGAGCTTCCAGAGTGGCAACTAAAGTATTAGACGTGCAGTTTCTCCGACAAAAACACCTGAAAACTACATAGTGAGAGAGCAGGTTGTATTTATCAGTAATATTATTCTACTTGATAAGATTTGTCGAGTAGTCAAATTGAAGCCTTATTCAGATGAACTTCAAATGTAACTTATGAAAGAAAAATGCGACAAAAACCTAGTGGACAAAGTGAAAAGCCATATGATATTATTACTTTTGACCACACAATGCAATTGTGTGGGGATTAGGCATGGAGGCTTATTCTGTGCCACTGAGTGAAGGTTAAACGGCCACCCAGTTCAAAAAACGCTGTTATGACGAAGATGAAAGACAATAAAGCAAAGGAAGCAACTATTGATCAAACGTATGAAGTTTCTAGAAAGTGCCTAATAAACAACCAGTTTAACCCTATGCAATATCAGAATACACTGTGAATGACATATTGTGGAATAAGTCTCCATTGGAAGGCAAAAGGATTGGTGGAAGAATTATTTACTTTTCAAGTAGATCCTCATCTTTGCCTCTACTCTGATATATGAATATATATACATGTCAAGATGGTGATAATTAACACAGAGAATCATTACACACAATGAAAGGATAGAAATGGTTACAACAAGTGGATTGTATAATGTATTATTATGCAGAAAATGAAGAGAAGAGGAAGTGTAATCATGTGTTCAGGTTGATTACGTAAGAGACTATTTTCAAAAGTAAAATAACTGGGAAAATTGTAATTTGCAATTAAAGATTGACGGTGATAACCCATGATTGAAATGAAGTAGTCAGAAAAATAATCCTTACAGTTAAAATTTTTAAGAGGTTTAGGAGGAGGGGGCAAAGTAGTCCGGTTTCTACGCACATGTAACGATGGCAAAGTTTCGGAAAGTGGTTGTACGAATTTCTTCTGAGCAGACAAGTTCCACGTCTTCAGGTGGATTCCTATGACTTCAACTGTATGTGGAAGATGGACTCTTTTTTAAAGCAAAACAACGATTGGTAGGATTGCGACAAGTAACTTTAAATGCTCTTTTACGATGAAATTTATATTCACTTTCTTGGTGTGTTAAAACAGGGTTACGAATGGATCTTGTTTGTCCCTTGCTTAAGCATGTAGAATGATATTCGGAAATACGGCGATGAATCTGTCTTATTATTTGCCAAATGTGTAGCTGGCTCCGCAATAGCGATCAAACAGGTAGATGCACATAGAAGAGACGAAATTAGGTGGTATTTTGTTCTTATTTCTCGAACATAGAATAGGGGTCTATTCATTTTGCAATCACCAAATATCGTTTAGAAAATCTTACAGTGATTATTGATTCGCAAGGCGATAGTGAAAATGTAGACACAATTTTGAACTCCTGTAAATAGTAATGAAAATGATGCGTGTGTGTGTGCTTGTGTATGTAGGACACATTTTAACAAGCAGAATTTGAAATGTGTAAGTTTTTATATTAAATACTGAAAAAAAACTTATCAAGCATATTAAAAGAACCTGGGCAGAAAAACAACTTTGAATGAGACATGACAGATTTTCTTTTTTATTTCTGCTCTTTTAGATTTTCATCTTTTAACTTTTCTGTCTTTTTCACTTATCTAAAGTATTAAACTGCGATAAGTAGTAACTTCTATTTATAACTGTAGTATTTTTGTTATCTGATAAATTGACTCAGTCCGATTGCTCTAAAGGAGTGGTCGATTAAAAACTTTACCAGATTTTTATGAAATGCGCTGTATTTCGCAGTAGAACATTTCGTTTATTTTGTACCTTCGTTAACACTTACGCGTCTCGTTAAATGAAAATATAGTTTTCCTGTTGATAACTACAAGCAGATTATTTGAACAAATGGAGAAACCAAAAATTTGCGAAGGTTATGCCACCCCATTTCATTTCTTTGGTCACTTTCAACTTCGCTACAACCGAGAAAGATTTCAATATCAATTTACTAACTATTCACACGCATTGGATGTTGATCGAGAATGTGAATGCCACTAATAAACTGTAAAGTATGAAGCAATAAACGTCTTTCGTAGGTATGGTAGTACATATAGAAATAAGCTGAAAAATGATTTAGAAGGGCTGATTATGAATTCGACGTCAGACAAAGCGGAGCAGAAACCAATCTTACTAAAACTGACACTCGAAAGTAACGAAATGACAGGATAAATGTAGTTGAGTTACTAATTGAAGAGAAGAAGAAATCCACCGAATTAAACAAAATGAAACTAAATACGAACAGACTCCTTCAAGAAATAAAACCCGAAATTGGAAATTCTCTCTGGTTCAAACTAAAACCAGACTCTTATGTACCTTCAAGATTCTACGGTCAACCAAATATACATATACACACAGTTCCATTAAGACCAGCAAAAGATTTCACCAACTCACCGACATACAAACTATCTAAACACTTACTCTCGGTACTAAAACCACTACAAAAAGGACATTCAAAATATTGTAAGAAATTCATATGATTTCAAATCCCAAATAGAACACCGAGAAATTGATAAAGAAGACATTATGGTAAGCTATTTTATTATCTCATTATATACTAGTATCCCTATTACCGAAAGTCTTAATATCATTTCCAGTCTACTGGAAGCAGTTACAACGCTATCACAAGGATGTCCACTGCACACCAGTGAAATAATTAAGAGCTTTAAATTCTGTCTGGAAAGTTATTATTTTACATTTGAAGGGAGTTTATATAGACAGACAAATGGTGTTGATATGGGTTCACCAGTCTCCCCAATAGTCGCCGATCTTTTCATGAAAAGATTCGAAAATAACATCTTTTCAAGCGTACTCACTCCTAAAACATGGTTAAGATATGTAGATGATACTTTTGTAGCACTAAAACGAAATCTACACAATTCATTCCTGGGGAAAATAAACCGTGTATCTCCTAGAATCCAGCTTACTTCAGAAGCAGAATCAGACGTCAGTGAACTACTATTTCTAGACTGTCTAGTTAAGAGAAGAGAAAACGGACATTTTAGTATATCCATATTCAGGAAGAAAACCCACTCCAATAAATATATAGACTTCAAATCATCACACCACATCAGCTCAAAGATTTCAGTTGTTTCAAGTATTCTTAGACGAACACACTCTCTGATAACGGATGAGAAAGAAAAAGAAGAAGAAATATCAAACACTCCTGAAACTCTCAAGGAAAACAACTACCCAAGGAACTTCATCAACAAAATCAACACAGACATTAAGTATGGCCGAAAACGCATTCCGAAAACATGGACCTCAATAGTCGTTATTCCATATAGAGCAGAGACGTCAGATGATATCAGAAGAGTACTCAGTCAGCTCGACATTACAGTTTTCTTTAAAACATCAAATACACTACGAAACAACCTTGTCCATATAAAAGACCCAATCCCTAAAGATTCTCTATCTGATTGTGTCTATAAAAAATGCTTGCTTGGAATGTGATGCGATATACATCGGACAAACATTTTGCGAAATCAAAATCAGAAGAAATGAACACCAGAGAGTATCTGTTCGACCACCGAGAAATCCAATTAAACCAGAAAAACTTGAAAAATCATCAGCTATAGAATCAGGCCAACAAAATTGATTTTGACAACATCTCCCTCCTCCATGAAATGACCAAATCAACACGAATGTGATATGCAAGTTCACTATGTAAACACACACTGCTTTCATAATTTTACACACTGATCAAATCCAACAATCTACACGTGGTTTTGTTATCTTTACCAACTGACCAGCTTGACAACGAAAAATGACATCAGACTGACGAACGATGATCAAGTTAGTAAACTTCATTTCGATACCGTAACAGATGTACTATTACCTTTGTTATTTGGTTTATTGATCTTCATTGTTATTTTGACTTTCAATATGTCCTTTTAACTTGACCTAAGTCTATTTTCTCACCTCTTAACTCTTCGTTATATATATGCTGAGATTTTGTCAATTCCGGTTTAATAATACTTTGATAAAGCTATTAGCATTAAATAGCGAAACGTGAGTAAAAACAATATCGTTTTGTTTTTCATTCTTTGGGAAATACAAAATCTTTTTTATAATGAAGAGATAAATGAGATGAAAATTATTAAAGCTGAATGAAGTTCAAGGTAATTCCAGTTGCCTGCATATCGTTGTAGCTGTAGTCATTGGACGGTTGAAATAATTATTGTCCCTTTCCAGGATGTCGTTCAGTTACATGGTATTAATCACCAACTTCACAATTAATAAACAAAGCATGTGACTACTTTAAACTACCGATGAGTGTTTTCATAGCACGCATTTCATTGTCACAGTAGATGATGAGGAAATAAAAATATATTTAGCAGTATTTCGTAGTTGACAGTTCAGTGAAATTTGATCCCTCAAGCGACTACTCTTACTACCATTACTAGGAAAATATAAATGCACCCAACCACTACCCAACTTGGTAGGGTGGGAGCGAAAGATAAAAGATGACTGTCATAGACTGAGAGAGCGGTCAGAACTCAAATATCATCACTTTGATATAATCATTATCATCGTCTTGTCTATCCTTCTCCCTAATAAGTATGATTACAGTTCAGTTGACAAGATCGAGGTCAAATATCAAAAACAACACAGATAAAAATGAATTTACAAACCAAATAGAGGGTGGGGTGGGGTGAGCGTGTTAATGTAGTGTAGTGTAGTGTGATACTTTCTACTAGTGAGTGAGGAATAAAATATATCTCGTCAGTGAAATGTTACGAAATTTAATGAAAACGATTCAGTTAAGATGAGTTCGAAAATGTAAAACCAAAAACAAATAATGAGAAATAGAACATACTAGACAGACTTGTTTGAGGCACTCACCACTACTACTATTTTAGATTATACTTGTCAAAATTTACGTTTGGCAATATTTGATTATGACAACGTCTCATTTAGCCTGATGCTGAGGATTGTGATGATGACATGCTGATTACTGAAAACAAAACAATAGAGAAATTAGAACAAAATTTCGGCTACATACTACTAGTACTAATACAGGTGAAACCACATATGTAATACTTGTCACGAGTGAATGAATTGATGAATGAATGGGTGAAATGTAACGGAGAATTTAGATTCTATTTCGCTAAGAATTAAAACGAACCAACAAGGGTAGTTAGGGGTGTGGTGTGAAAATTGAAATGTCACACAGATGAGATAGGATACTTGAATAAGTAAAATGTTGGTAATGGATGTTTCATTTGCACACCACTACCGTCACATATCAGATCACATACATGCAAACCTAACTAACTAATACAAACGAAAAAAGGGAGCAAACGTGTGTGTGTCGGGAGGAAGGCTAGAGAGAGGTGTATAAGCGGTGCTGCTTAAGTTCAAAGACCACTATTACAGAATTTATTAGGCATGCAGTTGAGTGGGTAAGTCAGTGACATTTTCGGTGTAGACTAATTGTCTATTTTTATTCTCAGCAGCATCAACATAACCATCAGGAGGAAAACAACTCAGATAATGTGGAGTTAGATTGGGGGATATTGGAGATTATGCAGCAAGTTAGAAGACAGGTAGAAGAAGATGCTTTTCTGGTAAACTGCATGAATAATGCCGCCTTGGTGGATACAGCTAGTCCAGATTTTACTGACGTGATTGGGATTTCTGGAAAGGTGAATGCGCATCTAGGGAAGAGGTGCCACGGGATGGATAATACAGTACCTTTGTCGTATTTCCTCCATTTCGTCGTTTCGAGACGGTGTTGTCAAAGTATATAATAAAAATGAAGACAATAACAACGACACCTTGGCAAAGCCTGGTTATTACCGGATTGTACCGGAGTGGTAAGTAAGTACCGTTTTCTCTTTCTTACATATTTATAAAGGATACAATGACATATGACAGAGATTTCGTGTGCTTACAGCAAGCCACATGATCCAGATTTCAATATATTTATGTATTTGATGACTCATTAGCTCCAATTCCAAGGTATCAACCTAATTATATGTCATTCATCATTTTCAGTAATTTGATTGCTCCTAACTGCCATTCTTCATCTCCTCTTGGCAAAAGGACCACAAGTGTATCTAACCATTAGTAATAATTCTTACTTACATTTCGCATACTTGATGCTTTCGATTAAAGACAGCCGTCTGTCTCGTCTAACGAAGCTAGCTGCCAGTGATTATGAATCCCTGAATACTGACTAATTACTCACTCGGTAAGTATTTGAAAATAATTATAATAATAATAATTTACTTAAACATGTGTCGTGTGTCAATGGAACTCGTCAACTTGTGGTGTACGAACATCTTAAACATTGTTAGTATTAACATTGAATCTCGATGGCAAAATCAACTTACAGACAAGGATGGTGACTACATTCTGGAGTTTCCGATTGCAATCAGAATGAAGATCACTTAAAGATAATTATCATTATCATGATTACTATTATAATTATTTTTATTGCTATCATAATTATCATAATTGTCTCCTTTAATTCCTAGAGGAACACATGGCTACAGCCGTACATCTCCATTGCTTTCGTTTCTCTGCCAAAGTATTCATCACCACGTCTACCACATGCTTTCATCATCTCCTCTTCGCATCACATTAATCGTGTTGCGCAACTGAAGAGTAATGTTCATTAGTTAGTGACGTCCCTGTTGTTAACAAATATCTGTAAGTACTTGTAGACAGAATATTGTCAACTTCAAGCAGAGTTTCTTAAAAATCGAAACAATCTTGGTTGCGTAGCTGTGTGTCTGTGCTTCATGATGTAGACATGGTATTCACCTAATTTCGACTAACTCAAATTTTACTCGTAATTATAATTAGCATTCACTGAATAGCAATGAACCAGACGACGAAATGGGGAATACAGTGATCATACAGCGGTGTTCCGGAGAGCTTATTTCATTCTGTATTTTAAATGTAGAATACTATGAAGTCGTAGTCTCGGAAAGGAGGAGAGGTTTAGGGTGAAGCTATCCACCCCTATAAAGAAGGTGCATCCATTCTAACGGAAAAATTGCTGAGAAAATCCCCCTGAATAATCTAGTCAAAATAATTAGGCTGATTTGGATGTTTCAGTTAAATTCGAAACTGCATATCCTATATTGATTCGATCCTCACTATTTGTCTCTGTATCTGTGTATTTTTTAATTTCGCTGCTTCTCCTTGTGGTTGCTTGTACATGATATATTTGTGGTATTACCATGTAATTTTGTTTGAATGAATCAAGGTGTTTCTAATCATGAACTGTTTGGAAGAAGCGTCAATGTGTGGTTCCCATGGATGGAGTTTTGATCCCACCTTGTTGAGAATATTCTACTTGATTCTCAACTACTGGTTACAACTGAACTTTTGTTGACTAATTTTGTTCTACAGCACTAATTTCATATTAGAAAATTAGCTTCATTGCACAACTGGGGTTTTTGTAGGACAGAATTACACATAATTAAAAATAACAAATAATCGTCTGTTTGCTGTCTTTTGAGTGTTTTGTGACTTGGCCTTTCTCAAGGATATTTTGGACAGATATACTGTAGGAGGCTGGTTATACTACAATGAGACGATCTTGGTGGCTACACCCTTAGCTTCAGTAAACTGAGAACAACGAAGAAGCAATAAATACAAACAAATAGCAATAATGAACACATATATAGTACAACAATAAGAATAATCACTCATCATATCCAAAATATGTTAAATATAGCACTTTATATATTTAATGAACTCTTGGTATTTTCTTGAAGATTACTTGCAATAATAATGATTACCTTTGTGTATGATGAAGTGGCCGTGACTAGCGCGGATAGGAAAACTGTCTGTTACAAAATGCAAACCAGTTAGGCAGTTTTATTAATGACTGAAATTGCAGCTTCCTCATGTTAAAATAATCTAGTACAGTAAAACTGGCATATCTTTCAGCTGTTTCAATGAATTCATGCTACCCAAATATTCTGAAATATTTGAAAATTGTCGCATTTATATGAGACATCTTTCCGGCTTATTGGTAGTATGTTACAGGGGAGATATGCACACATCAGGAGATTGCAAGTATTCGAAGGCTGACTCGTAAGTGTATATTTAACAGTCAGATTTGATAGCGTCTACTTAGAACGGAGATTTGAATGCACGAAACTTGGCGGAAATAGTACCATAGTCTATATTTTCACGATTAGTTCTTATCACGGAGTAGTTTGCTTGGTCACCTAAGCTTCAGAAAGCCATTTACTTTTTCGTGCCACACTCTGTTGAATTTCCAGAATAAATTTTGGATATTCTTTTGACTTTTCTAAACAGCGCTTTCTAGATGAAACATCTGTGTGCGTTAAAATGAAAGAAGAATATTCCATTCTGTTAGAGATAACGAAATATACTATACAATATATGACAGTGAATATTGATTTGCAAGGCAAAAATGAAAATGTATATACAGTTGTGAACTGCTGTAAATAGTAATGAGAATGATAAGTGTGCGTGTGTGTCATGTTTTAACACACAGAGGTTGAAATACGTGACTGTTTTACTACTGAACGCTCATAAAGAGCATAAGAAGACACTGAGCATAAAAAGGACTTTGAATATCATGACAGAAAGACACTTTTTGAATGAGACAAGACAAATCTTGTTTTTTCTTTCTGCTGTTTTAGATTTTCATCTTTTAACTTTTCTGTCTTTTTCACTTATCTAAAGTATTAAACTGCTATAAGTTGTAACTTTTATGTATAACTGTAGTATTTTTGTTATCTGATAAGTTGACTTAGTCCGATTACTCCAGGTAGTGGTCGATTGAAACTTTAACAGGACTTTATGAAATGCATTGATTTTCTCAGTAAAACTTACAGGTAAATATTCTGCTACCCAGCAAACACTCTAGTGACTTAATGAATAGAGCAGAAGGTTTTTGCTCCAAGCTTTTTTCACCTTTTACAAAAGCTCCGTTTCGTTTATTTTTTATCTTTGTTAACATATAAGGCTCTAAACAGATGAAGATATCATTTTCCTGCTTCTTACTACACCTGGATTATTTTGAACAGAGGAGAAGCAAGACACTGAGGAAGGTAATATGCACCATGTCATTATTATTATTGTTCCCTTGGGTTCCTAGTGGAACATAGGGCTTCAACTGCACGCCTCCACTTGCTTCTCTCTTGTGCTGTACTTTTCACTTGCATCCGTTATTCCATACTGTTTCATCTCCTCCTCACACGATCTCCTCCATGTCATTGTGTTGATCATTTTCAGCTGAGTTTCAACCAAGAATGTTTTTAATATAAATTTTACTAAATATTCATACACATTTGATGTTGATGAACAGCGTGAGCGTGAGGACCATTAATGGTATGCTATAAGGTATAAAAAGATAGGTTTATTGCTACATGCAGAAATAATTATAAGAATGTTATAGAAGCACCGATTATGAATTCGAAGCTAGACGTAGTTGAGCAGAAACCAGTCTTCATAAAACTGGTGCCTACTGAAACAATTCAAGTTTTAAAAGGCTGTCTTTTATATTACCTCCAATTGTATCCATCGGTTCACGTGTACATATATTCTCTCGCATGGTGGACGAAAAAAAAGGAGGATTTCTGACTGTTTATTTGATCACATGTCTATGAACTTGTGAGTGAAAGATTCTAAAGTGTTCAGTACTATGATTGTTTTCCAACTGACAGATAGTGGTCCTTATAGAGATGTCTCAAAATTATTTCATTTAAATAAAGTTCAAGGCAATTCCTGTTCCCTGCATACCGCTACAGCTGCAGTGATGAGGTGGTCCCTTTCCAGGTTATCGTTCAGTCACATTGTATTAATGACCAACTTCACAATTAATAACCAAAGCATGTGACTACTTTAAACTAACGATGAGTGTTTCGATAGGAGATATTTATTGTCACAGTAAATGTTAAGGATATAGAAATATATTTGGCAATATTTTGTGGTTGAGAATTGAATGAAATTCGATCCTTTTTATTGTTATGGCATTTTGATATCTGTTAAATTTCAAGTTTGCCTGACCATTTGTGGCAGATGGACAGAGAAACCAATGAGACATCTATGAATGCACTGAAATGTTCATCTTATTTTTTTCAACAATTTGTGCCATCCTGTTTTCGGTTGGCTATTAGGCTATGAAAAATATTCTCTTCCTCGTCGAAATGCTAAAATGTGAATAACATCAACTAACCAACCATCCTACCAGGTGTTACGAGATTTTTATGTGAACAATGAAGTTGTGATCTTTGAAATGATTATCAACCTACGATTTCAATTCGTTGTAAGACACCTACAACAGGAATGGAAAAATTTCTGTTTATTTTTTCTTCAATTTTAGGAAGATGACAAGGCAGGGGGGATTGTCAAATATGTTTATGTCGTCTAGCGTCATTCCACTGTATGATAAAAACTCTATTGTAAATCAGAGAAAAAGATAAATTCAGTAATCTCACATTTACTCTCTCGATATTTTTGGGATTACCATTAAATGCATTTGACTGACAATGAAAAAATGAGCTATTTGCTTCATATGAAGAAAAAACCACAAAACAAAAAACGAATTTTACTGCGAACGTGTAGCGAAAATTATTGTTCGAATAACTTTTATACTTCAGAGATTATGTGAATGGCTTCGTTACTGGCAGATTTATTCATCGAATCAGTCGTGGAATCAGGCTATTTTCCTTTTTCATTCTGTACTACGCTGTCTACTTAAATGAGGGATTCACCATGCATACCTGATGAATTCAGCATAAAGGTGAAGAAACATCAATCAATTTCAAGGAGTATCATCATTGAGAATCAGTTCACAAATTGCCACACCATCGATAAGGATTATTTTTCAAGACTCCAGGAAGTTTCTATGATTTGCAGTAATTTATATGTAGTAGATTTGTCGCATGTGTCGGTGGCACAGTGGTAGGATGTTCGCCAACCACGCATGTGGTCCAATGTTCGATCTTCGGCCACAGATGCACTTCCTTACCTCTCAAAGCCAGAAATAAGACTGGTGAAAAAGGAAGGTTGAGCATGAAAATATCAACCCCATCCTATTAAGATAAGCACTATTGCCACCGAAAGTTTAAGGCTCTAGTCTTGAAGCCCTATGTTCCACTGGCAATGTAAAGGAATGAGAGATTTAACCAATACTACGTAGGTTTATGATACTATTTATTTTATTGTCTCAAATCCAATCACATTCTACCACAATGTCTGACGTCTACATACACATGAGTAGATTTATTCTCAAATATTGGTCAGTGGGTAGTTGATTGATTATAATTTCACAAGACAAAGTCATTTTGAGATGGAGTGAAGAATATTTTGTTGTCATTTGGGATTATTCGACGGATCGTATCATTGCACACTTTTCGATTTCCAAGTCACAACGTGGAAATACTGTCACTCAATCAAGTGATTGGAATCCTTGTGTCCATGAATTGTATCTTCAGTGATCGTTCTCTCGCATCGCTGACCAATTGAGTTTGGAATTAATATAGCACTGTTTGTTCATTCAACGGATGAATGCATTTAGTATATGCCTTGCTTCCTTTGGATTATCGAGAGTTATTGGTGGCAATTTACTGAACTGATTCTAGTGTTTTACACTTTCCAGTGTACTTCAGTATTCACATTTAATATTTTCTGTATACACAATTATACCCACAAATTCATGAAAAGACGATAGTTTTTCGTCGTAGGTTTGGATAAAGATTCAATAAATATTGGTAATTAGTTAACAATGGATCACTAATTGACCAGGAACATACATGAAAAACAGGCCGTGTAATCACTTAAAAGGAAGCATTTGGGAGTAATTTAGAAATAATTACCTCAGTTGTTATCGCTGTTAATTATTCATGAACATGTCTTTTCACTGCTTATCGCACATGCAACAGGATATTCCAACTTACATGTGTAGACAAGCTGAACTAAGTTGAAGAATCTTGAATTTGTATTTCACGGCATTTCAACAATGAAATCAGCTAAAAAAACACTCAGCAACACAGATGGGCGTGTCACAGGATATTCTGATTCCGCAACCACAAGGCCTTATTTTATTTTCATAAACACTGTACTGCTATACTTATCCATCATTCGAAATCCTTTTGCTACTTTGTGAATAAGACTGATTTCAAGGATGTATCAGTTAGCTGAGAGTTTCAGATCGAATACTTCTACATCCAAATACTTTCAAACGACATGTGTTATTCAGATTATTTCAGATAATAACATTATTAACAAATATTCTACGTGAGCTAAATTTATATTAATGCGTACAACACGAATTTCCTTCATCTCATGTTTGTAATGAACAGAAACACAGTGATGGAATCATTGAATGTGAGTTTAATAAAACAAGCAAATCCCATTCACTTGTGGCTGCACAGTAAAGTCATGTTTGGTGAACTGCATGAAGTTTACTGTCACATTTATAAACAGGTGATGTGCAGCTGTTTGTTTGCATCAACACGATCGGCTTGAAGATAAATTTGACCGCTGTCCACCATGAGTTGGAAGAGATTCTTATGTTCATTTGAAACTGAACGCTATGCAGTTTCGTCAAATCTGTTGCTTGTGATATTGATACGTGGCTTGCATTCGCTACGCGATTATTTTAATCTAGTTGAAACTGGGCTGATTCAGTTGAAATCTAAAAACATATCTAGGTTAGAAACATTTATTTCCCGATACGAATTTAAAACAAGCAATAAAGGTTAATAAAGCAGGATTTAATGAATTCTTCAAATTTCCGTAGAACTCGTCAGCTGAATACTCTACATACACGGATATATACTTTTGAAGTTACATTGGGAGATATAGGACTGAATACTTTACATACACGGATATATACTTTTGAAATTACACTGGAAGATATAGGACTGATAAGTAAATAAACTACATTGAATAAGTCATGCAGAAAGACAGGTGCGAATGTTTTTCCAGGTCATGTTCAATTAGATAAGGGGAGAGAGAGTATGGTACATCAAAATTAAGATAGATTGCATTACGCTTCAATTACATCACTTGGATAAACAATTAGACATTAGAGAATTTAACAAAAATTGCAACCAGAGTGATGTCAATAGTAATAGTAATAATACCAATAATAATAGTGTTGAAGTGAGTTAAGATAATGCTACTGATAAAGGATAGTTTTAAATGAATCAAGAATAATGATAATGAGAATAATAATAGTAATAATAAAATAATAATAAGAGGTAGAATTATAAGTAAAACGTATTACCATGGTAGATTCAGAGTCACGACCATCTCCTTTTGTACACAGAGACCTGGTTTGTAAACTCGAATTGCACAAGCCTCTGCAATTGCAAGCATATTCTTGTTTCTTTGTCTGCTGACAATGGTGAATGACTTGACTGCGTCGATATCATGCCCGTAATCCACAAGATGCTTTGTTATTGAGGATTTTGGCACTTTGCACTCAGTTGTTTTCAACCATTTTGGCAAATGTTCCATCATGCGAGTAGACAATCTCCTTTCCGTATGACCTGTGTATTTGCTTCCACAAACACACTCAAATTGATGTAGTGTCGAGGATTGGCGACTGGTCTTTCCCAGATTGTTGAAGCACTCGCTTAGTGGTGTTAAGGAAAACAAGTTTTGCAGCATAATAAGTTCTCTTGATGGCTTTGTCGAGTCTTCGTTTGACTACTTCCTGTACATCATCTCCTTTGAACGGCAAGTTGATATAGACAGGTTTCTTCGGAACTGTTTGGATTGTTCTGGAGCGGGTGTTTTCTTTAGAGTATTTATTAATGAACTTCTCAGGATATCCATTAGTAGATAAGATATCTAGGTTGGATGGTTTCAACTTCCACACAGTTCATGACGGTCAAATGAGACATGAAGGGTTGACTGTATTCCAGTCATTCTCGCTTTGTTTAATTAGAGAAATACGCTCCTCAAATCAAAACAGCAACACATTCACTCAAATTTTATGTCTAACAGTAAGGCTATTCTCCATACCTGATTCTTGTAGACCCCTATGCTTCACTGCATCTGAAGAAACTGTGAATGAAACGCAAACTTGTCAGTTGTCATAGAGTTAAATGATCTCTTTTATCAGAATAAGAGCAGTTGCTGCAACTCTATTATAAAAAAATGTCTTATTTTATCTCAGGTAACCATGGATCCCAGTCAAGGTTCAATCCTGATTTCTGTATTCTGGAAACAATGACATTTCATGCAACTTGACACTAACCAGTTTCAGTGAAACTTATTTGACGTTTTAATGAAAGTGAATTTTCTAATACAGAACTGCTATGCACCTCCTTATAGTTCTACTGAAATAGATTTTCAGTATCGGAAGTGATTTCAAAATTTGAGGAATACAAAAGGCAGATTTGTAACTGCCTATAACAATCTTCATATCATTAAATTTAGTTATATATAAAAGACTAATTCAACAAAATCATCTTCAAAGGCTGCACAGTTGGATGTATATTTGCCAGAAATTTATAGTAGCCTATAATTTCATAAGGTTAAATTTTCTATTGAGTGAGAATAAAAGTAGTTGAGTGTCAATTCAATAAGTGTGAAGAGGATGTGAAAGTGTACAAAAGGAAGATATGAGAGTGATTATAGTGAACATTTATTTTTTACTTCTAAAGCCACTTCAGAGTAATTATATTAATCATGTCACCCCTTCTTACTCAATAATAGACTACAATACACTTTTGATAAATATAAATACGATTACACGAATCTGAAGATGATTTCGTCGATAAAGAACATTTTCCTCGCTGAAGTTGTTTTTTATTTTCTTCATGACTCAATCAGTATTTTCGCTTAACCACACCTACAACGATTGAACTTTCGAGTAATGGTAAACTAATGATACATGTGTGATTTATTTCAGCCAGAATCCATTGCAGAGTAGATGCATTACTCTTGAGCCATTGAGTTCCTTCTTGTTGAAGCCAGACGTACACAATTAATCCCGTTTTCAGGTTTCCTGACCTACTTAGTTTTACAGAAATCAAGGGACAATATTGTGGTGTCACATTAAACAAACTCTGCGTAATTCTCACTTTTAATATATGTATAACACCGTGATATGGTTTAACTGTCACATCAGTTGAAAATATTGTATTTCAGTTGGAATTACTCCTAACCACAGTGCCTAGATTCCCTTGTTTTCCCAGATCTCCACATACACATTCAAAATGTGTCAATCTGACAAGGCCATACAGTGATAAAGAGGACAATCCCTTTAGTTAGAGACACCATCAATGTGTATGTCTTACCCACAATCGTTTTAAATATCTTTCTTCGAATTGAAACTGTACATGTATGATAATGCCAGTCTTTTTTGCATATTTCAACCAGAGTACGTGTCTAGCACCAAAAGAGCCTTTATTTCTGTAACATGAATGGCCAATTCAAATGCCTCAAAAGAAGATTTGAGACTTAGTATAAATAGTAGTAAAATAGCTTGTGCTCACATTTATTCATTTGGATTATACAACGATGAATACGTCTTCACTCATTCTAATCTTCTTGTTCACACTGACGATTTACGTTGCAAGCGAAGACCGTAAGTGTTGATGCTTTTAAAGTAGCCCTCTGGTTGAATAAATATTTTAAATTAGAAAAAGTTACCTTAAAAGTGACATTAATTTCAATGAAAATAACTTTAGCACTTATTTTCACATACATATATATCTATATGTTCATAGCACAATTCAAAAACGTTTTATGACAAACTCAGTAGTAGGAAAACAGAAACAATTAGGACTACAAATGTAAATTTAGTTCCTAATGTCACTTTCTGATCAAAATGCAACGATATTTGATGTCAAGAGAATTCGTCTTAAGGGGCGATTAGGCGACAATTTTAATTTATCTGTGTCGCGACTTATCAAGCACACCTACAGAATCTACGAAAAGAAAATCAATCTCTTTCTCCATCAAAATTTTTCAGGGGCCAACTGAGCAATACAGTCACCATTTAATTAGAATTCCTTTGCTATAACCAATAAAACGAGGTAGATGTGAAATATGGTGTGCTTCGCATATGACGAGAAGTTAATCGTCTATTAAGTACTATTTTTGGAGATCACTGCAAACCATTATTATCACTCAGATGATTCTAATAGCGCGATGTGACAAAGCTCTTTAGACAGTTTTAAGCTTGCCAATTATTGTCACCAACACCTAATGAGGACGAGAGTAAAACGTGCTTCTTTTGTGTGATGCCTGAATTTTCTTGTGTAAATCCGCTCATTGAGAGCAGATCTCATTTTGAATAGATATTTGTGTCGCTTTTAAATCTAAGGCTTTTTTATCTAAGCTATTATTATCAATTTCATGTTATCTCCACATACCACCTGGATAACCACCTAAGCTTCCTTGCTATTTCCTCCAGAAACAGAGACGGATCTCATTACTTCAAGCTATGATTTTCAGATGGAAACTGGAAGTATTGCTATTAAAATATTCCTGAGACATAAATTAATGCTGCTTTAGTGAAAATACAAAATGGCGTACAATCGTATACATCAACGAGAAATATGACGTGGCATTGTGTTTTAGATAGATATTCAGTAGATTTTCCCCTGTTCACATATATATATATATATATATATATAACATCTCTCCCTCTCTCTATATATACATCGTTTTTTTCAAGCAGAAAGCAGAATGTTACACTTTTATCCTTTGGTGAACCAAGCTTATAATGAATATTTCATTTTTCATAGGTATAAAACTTGGGCACTGTGGTAGAGTACAACTCCATAATGGATAAGATTTTATTTTGATAAATCACACAGTGTTGTACAGTTATATTAACTGATGACGTTTCGAGCACAAACTATTGCTCATAATCATATCAAGTCCATAACTTATTATGACTGTAAAACACTCGTCGTATTTCTCATCTAATTATAATGGATTAATAACACTCATATTATTATTTCTGAATGTACATTATCTCATATTGAATTCTATTCCAATATCTAATCGATTCCACATATGTATATAAATGAAGGAAAGAAGTTGTGTGAGTAACTTGATATGATTATGAGCAGTGATAGTTTGTGCTCGAAACGTCATCCGTTAATATTACTGTACAACACTGTGTGATTTATCAAAATAAAATCTTATCCATTATGGAGTATTTCATTTGCCGTCGATTAAACACCGTGTGTTCGTGTGATTTTTGATGGTACTTCAAATATTTTGATTTGCATCCGCATCGATATATTCAGATGACATCTCAGATTATTCGCACTACAGATCATAAATTGTACAACAATAATAGTGTGCATAGTCTAATGTTGTGTGCGCCATTACGGACTAAACCTCCTGTTAATAAATAGCATTACGTCTTAATGCAATTTTTTCTTCATTATTATTCAGTAATAGCAATGACACGCAAACTGACTTATTCATTATGTTGATAATATGTTAAAATCTGCCAAAATTAACTAAAGATGTGCATGTTGTTAGGGCTGTTTCATGCCAATCTTATCTGGTGGTTATTCGTAGACTTTTAAGGTATAGTATTGAATTTACAATTTTGAAATTCATAACTTGAATTCTCAGCAGAAGCTTTTCTTAGGCGTGAGTAAGTGTCAGTGGCTCTGACGCTATTCGCGATTTTCAGGTTTACATCCTGCAAAACCAGAAAAATACGTTTTTAACTACTCTAGTATATCATTGACTCCTGTCCAATTGCAAGCCTTGTCGTTGGGTCCAAAATTCTGTGACATTTCAACAAATTCGAGTGACTTGGATATTAAAGTCCAGTTTGAAGCACTGATCCAACAGACAAATGACCTTCCTGCAGTATCCAATAAATCATATGAACAATTCAAGTCTACAGTATTAAACAGCTGCCATCAGTACATCAACACGAAACCAAATGTCAAAAGATTGATATCAGCCGAGCACAGAAAACAACTACGTGAGATTCTAAAGAACAAAAACTTGGTTCTGACACGCCCTGACAAAGGTGCTGGCATTGTCCTGATGGATCGCCAAGACTACATCGATAAAATGTTATCAGTCTTGTCAGATGAAAACAAATTTTCAAAAGAAAGTAGCCAGAAAGACCAAACGGAACAAACTGAAGACAAGCTAACACAAATGCTAAAGAAGATGAAGAACGAGTCGATTATCAACTCTGAATTATTCGAGCAAATACGACCCTCCGGTTCCGTGATTCCCCGTTTATATGGTCTACCGAAAGTGCACAAAGAGAACGTGCCACTACGTCCAATCTTGGACATGATAAATTCTCCATATCATGCTACTGCCAAATGGCTCGCAGATATCCTCCTACCTATCAGAAACAACCTCTGCAAGCATAGTGTTTCTGATTCGTTTGAATTCGTCGACTCAATAAATGATGCCAATGTATCTGGGAAGAAAATGATATCCATGGATGTCACTTCGCTTTTCACCAACGTTCCCCTCACTGAAACTATCTGCTTTATATGCAAATTCATTGAGGATAATAACGTAGACGTATGTGTTCCGATCCACTACTTAAAGGAACTACTATTGAGGTGCACTCTAAATGTTCAGTTCAAGTTCAACAATACGATTTAAAGACAAAGAGATCGAGTGGCAATGGGGTTACCATTGGGTCCTTTACTTGCAGACTGCTTCTTGGCCAGTTTGGAGAATAATATTTTACGGCCTACTATCGACAGCTTCCATCTGTACCAAAGATACATGGATGATACTTTCATCATATGTGACGACAATACCGACGTCGAATTGATAACCAAAGAGTTCAACAGCTGCCATCATGCCATCAAGTTCACGTCGGAATCAGAGAATAACTCGGAATTCCATTTTCTGGATGTTTTTCTAAAGAGGAGATCGGATGGTTCTCTTCAAAGATCGATCTACAGGAAACCAACATGGAATGGTCAGTACACAAATTTCCATAGCTGGGTCCCTTTGAGAAGGAAGAGAAATCTGATCCATTCCTTATCCTCAAGAATAAGGAGGATATGTTCAAGTGATACAATCGTTGGGGAACTGGAGCTACTCAGACAAGTCCTCATAGAGAATGGATATCCTCCAAGATTTATCGAGAAAAACATGAAGCCAAGGGAAAAGCCTGAAAGAATACAGACGGCGCCGAAGAAACTACTGTTTATGAGTGTTGAATTTAAAGGTGATACTGCAGCTGAGATCCTGAAGAATCGCTTATGCAGATCACTGAGGAAAGCCTTCTTTATGGCTGAGCTACGTATCAACTTCTACAGCCGACAAATAATCAACGGATGTGTGAAGGATAAACTGCCGCTTTGGGCCACCTCAATGTGTGTTTATAAAGTCACTTGCTCGTGTGGAGCTAGTTATATTGGCCGCAAAAAGCGCACGCTTTGCAAACGCATCTCTGAGCATTATCAGGCATGGTTAGCAAAGGGACAATGTAAGACAATTACTAGCTCAATTCTCCAGCATTTAGTGAACTAAGGCCACGTAGCTCCACCAGAATCGTCTTTCAAGATCATCTACAAAGTGAAGCCAAATGGTACAAAGGGCGTCAGGTTTCGGCTTTTGTGTATGGCGGAGGCTCTAGCAATTCATCAATACAACCCTGAACTCTGTATACAGAAAAGGTTTGTCCAATCTCTTATTCTACCTTGGTCTTAAGCTCTTCACTAATCGTTCCTTGTAAATAAAATATTTTTTGATTTTTTCTTTTTATTCTACTTTCACTTTTAGTTAGCTTTTGCTTTAATAATTAATTCACTATTATCACTCTCATATGCTCCTTTTGTATATTTTCACACCCTCTTCACACTTGTTAAATTGACACTCAACTGCCTTTCTTCTCACTTAATAGCAATTTTAACCTTATCAAATTTCTCTTTTTGCCGTTGAGTACCACGTAATTTTCAACTTCTAATTTTCACTTCTAAAGCCACTTCTGAGTAATTATATCAATTATGTCACCCCCTATTACTCAATAATAGACCACTATATATTTTTGTAAGTATAAATACGATTGTACAGCCTCTGAAGATGATTTCGTCGATAAAGAAAATTTTCTTCGCTGAATCCGTCTTCTATCAATAGAATATATGTTAAAGGGAGATCAAGCGTATCGCAACGTATTGAGGGCATCTATTGGATCTCCAAAAAACAAAATAACTCAATTTCTCTGTCAAAACTGATCGCAAGCAAACAACGAGATCCGATCTCTATTCAACTGAATTTTCTTCACTAAAATCAATGAGACAAAGTAGACGTGGACCATATATTTTCTGTTTCACATATAAAGGAAATTTATAGCTCTTTTTAGTGCCATTTTTGAGATCAGTGTGAATCGGTGGCACAGAATTAGAATGCTCACCAACCACACATGTGGTCCGAGGTTCGATACCTGGTCGACGCACTCATTTATCTGACTAAACCAGTAATAAGACGGGTAAAAACGGAAGGTTGGGTATAAGGCTGGCAAACGCATCCCTAGAAAAAGACATCAAGACTTTGTAAAATTCAAGTCTCTAGCTTGAATCTCTATGTTCCACTGGGAACGTAAAGGAATAAAAAGAATTTTTTTAATTAAAAGAAATTAGTACCTTTTTTGGAGATCAGTGACTTTGTCATTGCTGTTAGTAAGATGAGCAAAGTCTTTCGAAAAGTGATCTCATGCTGGTTATTGCCATCAATACCTTATGAAGAACAACATGAATATTGCTGCTTCTGTGTGATGCATGGATTTTGTTGTATGAATCCATTCAAAATTCACTGAAGGCTGATCTCACTTTAAATTGATATTTGCGTGACTTCTAAATCTACGACTATTTTTATCTATGCTAATATTCTCAGTGTTATGTTAATTCGAAAGACCACCTAATGCTAAGGTTTTAAGATGGACAGAGACACTGTTTCTGTGAAAACATTTCTGATGCATGAATTGGTGTTACTTTTGTGAAAAGGCAAAATTATATACATTTAAAGATATCACCAAACAATAATTACCTGGTATTGTGTTTTGCAGAGACGTATTCAGTGGATTTCCGTCTGAGTTTAACTTATATTTTTTATTCACTTCTAAGCCTCAAAAAGTACGTTTCACTTATGATTCATCTATGAACCAAGCTTATAATGAATATTTCATTGGTCATCGCTTGAACATCTTGTTTTCATGTGAATTCTAATTTTAATTTAAATGTCATGATTCTCATCTTATGAAATACTCTTCGGTGTAATCAAATGACATCGCAGATTATCCGCATTTCGGCTTACTAATCGCTGAAGAGTATTAGTGTGAATAGTCTCCTATTGTGTGCGTCATTACTGGCTTATTTATATTTTCCTAAGAAGAAATCTCATCTCGTCCTCATGGCGATATTAGGCTGATTGATATTCAATAACACCAGTGACATTCAATTCGACTTATTATGTAGATAATATGTTGAAGGTTTCAGCAGGTTTGACAATGAGTCATCGAAGACTACAATACCCCAAAACTAGAAGAACACCGAAAATTCACGGGAAAGAATATTCATATACAGGAAATGAATATTTGACGATCTGCTGTCTGATTCTTTTGAAACTTGCAGTGTTTTTTTGCATCAACGAACATGTCGTGTCATTGAATCACACATCGAGGTGAATTGTGAACATGTGCCTGCAGCCAAAAAGTGAAAGTCGACAACATGAAAGGTGATGGTTCCATAATTTTCATGTGAAATTTGCATATTTTTTAAAATAACATTTGCTATGTGTGTTATCTTACAGAAGACCGTGAGTAGTGTGTTTTAAGCTCCATCTCAGATAATTTGTATGTTTTAGATTTCAGCTGCCTGCGTGAATCTCTGAACTACCTGAATTTCCATCCGAGACAATGAATGTATTTTATATTCTGTAATTCTTGTTGTTAAAATCATTCGATTATTTCCCTATCGTTGAGCATCTCTGTGCGACCAAAGAAAATTGCCCGAGAGGATTATTTCATTCTTCAGATCTAACATCACTGCGTCATATTATTTACTGGAGATGGCTAATTTACTTTAAACTCCTGGTTGAAGAATAAATATTTTGAAATTAAGTAGGCTGAAAATTGTGCACAGAGTGTAAAATTATTGTGTATAATGAAGCTTTAGCTATTATTAATATATCTGTATGCAGAGAAATGCTTATCTTCACCATGTCACATAAACAGTTTGAATTGACTTAGCAAAATAACCATCCAAAGTCAAATACACATGACCACTTTCGCGTTCACTGATACCGAAAAATTCAGTGTGACTTATTAGTCTGTTATATGCTGCTTTCAAATGTTGGATCAAATGATATCAATTAGAATGCGGTGTCGGATGTCAGTACTCAAATACTTATCCCCTTACCGTGTGTATTTTTTCGCATTTAAAACGACACTGTATGTAACGCCTATTCGTACAAGTAGGATGCAGAACACTGAGAATACAGTCACACCTTGAAAAATGATTATCCTGAAGTTGATTTTTAATGTAAACCAAATTTTTACTGACTTGGTGGTAGTGAGGCAGTCTAAACAATCATCAAAGGATAGAAAATTTAAACTGGTCAAATAGAATGTTTTCATACACAAATCCCCTCATCGGCCGTAAGCACTTTGAAAAAGATAACATGGAATCATCCTTCGCTACTAAACTCGATTGTTTCATCCCCCAAATTACCACGCTTGCACAAACCATGGTATTGCTCAAGCAAGTAATAATAACTTGTATGAGGTTAATAAATGACGTGATATGTTCACGTAAAACATTCCGGACAGTCAAGTTACGACTGTGTTTCTCACCACGAAGTCAAGCTGAAGAAAATAACATTTAAAAGTCATTAGCTAAATGTCTAGGCACTACAGAGTCAGGCCACAAATTTGATTCTGAGATTACCGATTTCATTAAGAAATATTCGAGATGTGGAAGACCACGTATAATATCAGAAGCTTTTCTGAATAACTAGAATCCAAATTGTCTGAATAGAAATGACGACGCGAGAGAAAATAAAGTTTTGGTGGCGCACACTTCGACAAACGGATTGAGTTGTTTTGGATAGTTGATTGAGAAGATTCTTGTATGATATGTGTATGACTTGCAAAGATTATCTTTCCAGTGATTTGATCGATTAGTCGCAATTATCTGGGAGGTATGCTGATGACTTAATCATAATGTGAGTTAAGCACGGTGTGGGACATGTCAACTGGAAAGAATTAACCTCCTGAATCAAATAAACTTTAATGTAAGGGTGAAAGTTGCAGTCAACTGGCATTTTTCACTTAATTTTTAGTAGAAGAGAGGATGCCACGATATAATGGTCTAGTCGAAGGATTTCTTCTGCACGTGTCTGTAAAGGATATCCTTTGAAGTTTCTGAACTGATGTAGTGATCTCAGTGTATGTTCGATTCATCTCTATTTTCCTCTGCATAATTTTTTAGCAACAGGTTTCAGTCGGTTTACTTTTATTGACATAAACTAACAATACTCATTCCTCTTTCGACCAGCGGCTCAATGATGTCCTCGTTGTGTGCATTGCACATGAGTGACGGTAATCATTAGTTAGAAATGCAAAAATCTCTCAAGACGAGTTTATTGGCTTCCTGTTCCTTTAAACAAAATGTGTCCTTCCGGGTCATTATGTTCGTAGTGAATTCTATGTCACCCATTTGTAAGTCTAGACTGGGACCACTTTCCCCGACAACTCACCACTTGAAACCAATGTGATTTTATATCCATTATCAAATGCAACATCAAAATGTATCTGAGTCATAACTTTTTGTCATTTTAATAATATCAAAAATTTCATTATTTAAGTCGAACAGTCTGAAGATAATCTATTGGAAAAAATATTCTTTTGGTAGACTTAACTTCGATTCACTACATCAGGATATTATATATCCTTGAATCAAACATCCGAGTTTTCTTATCCAATATCCACTGGTGTCTTTAAACCGCATGAAAATAAATTTACACTTCAAATGAAAGGAGGGAGGAAACCAGTCAAAAGTGCCGTCTGCTTTTAGGTGCACTAATACCTATTGGTTTCAGAGACGATGGGAAGTGGATTGTCAAGAAATCTTGAGTCAAATGAATGAATATTGAAAAAAAGCTTGACCATTTAGAAATGCTACAGTTCTGTTTATGGTGTAAATGGCAAGGATGCTACGATGAACCTGAGAATCTGTGATCTGAATGTCACATCAAATTCTCTTTGTTCAAGTGCGACTGAATGAACATAGTCAAATGGTACGCAAATGTTCGTACGATTCAGATCTACATCTAAGTGAGGTGAGTCTTGAAAGTTTCATGAAGCTCGACGATCAAACATGGATGATTGAACATAGAAGCTGAAAGGATGGCAGCATTTTCTGAAAAGAAAGATTTTCATCAATGAAGTAGAAGTTCGATAAAGCGTCATGCCACAGAACATCATCGTTGCTCTTGTCATAAATGTTGAAATACAAATTTGAGATTTTTGGACTGAATGATATTGTAGAGTGCTATTCATGTATGCGCCTAATTCAAGAGTACGCACATACCAGAGTTGTTTGCTATTTCCTCTTCTCCTGTTTTCCGCTAATTATTAAGTGTAATTAACTGTCTGCACGAAATTTAGTACAAAGACTTTGAATGCATAATTTGACATGAATGCTCACGTCAAATCAGTCGGTTTTTGTGAGTACAAAATATTCCATAAGGTTGGTAAATTATTATTATCTTGTTGTTTCGGACAGTAATCATATCATAAATGGATGTTTTCTGCTGATCAGTTTACAACTTAAACATCATTTTACACATATAAGTATTTAAACTGGTTTTTAATTAAGCTCAATACTCATAATTCATTATATAAAATTTTGTGAAAACAATTATGTCACTACAGTTTGTGGAAGTGAGTCTTGATATGCACATTCAATCGCCAAATTGATGGTAAATTGGTTTTCTGACTAATTATGCTTCCATAAATCAGAACCATTCACAGATTCATCCAATATAATAACACCAGAAAGCAAAGGTGCCATCATCGTTCTCGAAGACTGATATATTCATGAAGATTCATATCCTTTATTATGGTGCATTCCAGTGATTTATAAAAAAACAATGCAATATGCATTGATGAGCGATTTTAAGAGGTGCAATGAAAATTCGGTTTGGATACATCCAACAACGTTGGGCAGTTAAGAGTTCTGTAAACATTATTCCGGATAATCATTGAATGACCCACCATTTTGATTTGCAGTACAGTCAATTGTAACTCAGTTTGTCCAGTGAGATCAATGTCGGATGTCTATTTCAGAAATTTTGTCTTATCGGATGAAATCATTGAGAGCATGTCAGCATGACCTCGTTTCTTCACTAGTTCAAATCCAGAATTCGCAAATAGTGCTCTTTTACTATCAGATACTTCATTTGCAGAGTGAATATTTCGTGAGATATTTTGTTGAGGTTATGCTTTATACACACAGGTTAGATAGGATATATGTGATATCATCTGAAATCTTCCAGAGCACCGTTGGGTATTCACTTTGCTCATTAGATTTCTGAACGTCACTGTGCATTAATACGGAAGGGAAATTTAGCATCTATTCTCAGCTCTACTTTCTTTGGTCTCGTAGAGACTGAATAGAAAGGCAATTTACCTATGGCTTGTGAATTTTTCTACCTGTTCCGAATAATCTTGATTTCGTCTTACGAGTTCGAATTTTATTTTTGGCTTGAGTCAGTGGAATACAGCCTAACATATGTTTTGAGGAGGAATTTGTTGAGGCACTTTCTGTATTTTTGTCGCACAAATATTCCTACTGATTCTATCTGATACTCTTCTGATAATTAGTGTCTAAGAATGACAACCAGTTGGCATCTCATAGTTTTGTGAATGATTATGTTGTTGATGTATTGGTATCGGTAGCACAGTGGTTAGGACTCTCACCGACCATGCACATGGTCCGGGGTTCGATCCCCTGCCGGCGGACACCCGATATCTATGGTCGGCCTGAATTTGGGCTACCGATATCCATGCTGAAAATTCCACATTTGTACTGAAAATACGGTGTGGAATCAAGCTGTAAATCAAAATAAAAAAAATAAATAAAATAAATCTCATGAAAGTGGATTCATCAAATATTATGACATAAACTGAAGACATTTGTGAAAATGCAGTTGGTTCTGCACTACCAAACACCGATGAAATGGAGATTTCTGACTGATTTTAGCAGCATTAGCAGGTCACAACTGAGAATGGTGTTTGCGAAACTGCAGTATACTATTCTGCATCAGTGTAATTCACTCGAGAGTAAATCAAAATGCACATGTCGCTAGGGATGTTTCATGCTTGTCTTGTTTGGTAATAATTCAGAGGCTGTAACACTATAATATTAAGTTTTTCATTTCATAAAGCTTGCAAATATATATAAACACCATCTTAAATATTTAAATCCATTTCTTAATATCAGTGGGTCACCGTAAGAAATGTAAATAATATAAGAAAAGAGCTTAGGCACTTTGGTTGAGTATAACTCCATTGTGTATAAAGTTTATTTCGATAAAGTCTCAAAGTGATGTAGAGTAATATTTACTGATGAGCTTTATAATATGATTATTAGCAGTAAATTACGTGGGAAACATCATCAATAAATAACACTGTATAACACTTTGAGACTTTATGAAAAGAAATTTCATCTACAATGGATGAAGTGTATTTGTCTATAATTTCTCCGTTTCTTACCAATTTCGTAAATCTCACATTTGTATTCGCCTCAGACCATATTCTGAAAGCAAATAATTGGACTGCTGACTAATAATTTGAGCCAAACGAATATCAGATGTACTAGTCACACCATGCGGAATCCTCGATAATGCGTTCAGTGAAGTAAAAATACTGGTCACCTCCGATAATTTCGCCATAACTTAAGGAGAACACAATTTTCAATACAGACCAGTTTTAAACACCAAAGTTCGTTGAATACAAAGTAGTAATATATATCAAAATATACCACCGACTAAACAATTTATTCTTGGTCGAAATCATTCCAAACAAATAAAATTAGCATCGATCTAGACCAGATGTAAAATCAGTTATCAAGGGCGCTCCTCAAAATGAAGTGGAAGAAAAGAGCGTTAAATAATCTGCAACAATCGTTTGAAGTCAAAGTGAAGATTTTCATCTCATATCTGTCTGTCACACTGCTCACTGTCTTGGTGACAAAATGTCTTAATATCAATTGAGTGGAAAATTAGTTAAATGAAAACGAATAAGTAAATGAATAGGCCTCCGTGTTGATAAAAACAAATGTTTGACAATCTGAATATGAAGTGAGCAAAACCGTTGACTGTCCTGCAAGCGTCAACACAATAAAATTGCCGTACAAAATGTGAATCGACTGTTTATTCAAATATTACTGCTTAAAGCTTTCTGTCACATTTTCAAGGAATCCATAATATCCCTCCTGAAGTTTTATTTCACTGAATGAATTTCACACCAATTAAAGAAATTCCTTTATAACATCTTCATTCACGTAAATTTATTAACTTAAAGTAGTAACTTACCAATAAAATGAATGGTGAATAATTCATGTACGTGTGAACTATTGTTGCTTTAATGAGTCATCGAGGTAAAAATCAAATATTTAGACAGAATAACGGATGGACGAAACGAAATTGAACACCGTCTATCACGCTGAGCTGATTAACCAAGTTCGTTTAGCTTTTCCTTAATGGAATTACTAACACACGTATTTCGAACAAAATACTTAGCTGTATGAATTTATATATTGCGAGATTTGCCATAAATTCATTGCATATTCCTACATCAAATCAGACAAACATTCCCCTTCTCCATTTGACGCCCATATCAATAAGGTTTAACATGTGCTGTAGAATTTCAACTTGACAATAAACCGTAGGAATTCATGCGGCTACGATTACCATGGATGTTATCCATCTGCAACATAACTTCAGTTTCATGTAAAAGGAGCTATTTTTTACCAGGTGAATAATTTACTGAGGATTCTTCTGTTGTGCAGGGTATAATGGTAAGCTGAAATGCTTTGGATAATTCACATAAAAGGAATTCATGTAATTCATGCTTTCGCATTTAGATGCTTAAATTTCCCACTGGATCACCAATGTGATATTGAAATTAATTTAATGCATTTGACGGAAGCATTGCGAACCTACCTTTCCTTCACATAACTGATACTAGTGCAAATCGAAACATACGCCTTCAACAGCATATCTCTCCACTGATTCCTGGTTTTTTCTTTTATATTCAAAAAATGTTACGATATTGGTGTTGTTTCCTTTGAGGACATATGATGACCTAAATCTATCACTACGTATGTATTATTTCCCTGTACGATTTTGGAGGAATATTTTTTTATTTCTTTCTCTACTGTTTAGTTTTGAAGCACATGAATCAAGAAATTATTTATTGTGCAACGTAGATGTGAAGATTCCTTGATACTTGCATCATTCTAGAGTGTATAAGTGAGTTTCGAAAATTGAATTGAACATATGAATATAAGACAATTGAATTCTTCAGTTAATAAATGTGTAAGAAATGGAAAAAGTCCACCGAATGGTTGATGATTAGTATCCTCTGTGAATAACGCGCAGTATTGAGCATGACTGAACCAATTCCTCACAAAGTGGATCATCTATACATGCATTTAATGGCAGTGACCTACAAGTCAAAATATAACAATGAATTGTTGAATGAACTACAGAGTTGCAGGGTTATTAGGTGTGTTCAGGGTTTAAAGTTACAAGAGAGTAACGAGTGAACGTGATAATTTGGAATTTACTACCACCAAAACGATTACGTTTAACACAAATTTTGAAATGTTTATGTTTTTTTGTTTGAGAATATTTCATTCGAGATGTTTTCAAACAAATTTGATCACTTCGTTAGGTTTCGTTTTGAATAGCAGAATAGTAATTATTGCCATTCTTTTAACTGGGTTATTTGATACTTCCAGCTATTTAAGTTACTGCTGATTTTTACTTGAGTACTTCAACAGATAATGTATTTTTCGGAAAAATTACCTGACAGTGAATTTCGTAAACACACCCATACAATCATAATTATCATATTCCAGCATGCACATGTGAGTAACTGTGAGAATTCAACTGGTAACTAAATCAACTATTGGTTATGCAATTCTGATCATGTTTTAATTAGACGACAGTTTTTAATCAGCCAGGATTAAGTGGTATAGTGATCAAAGTACAACATCAAGTGCGAATGACTGATGTATTCGAGGAGTCAACATTGATTTCATGAAACATGTGAAGATCGCTTTTCAGAAATCGTTAGTATAAGTAAGCAATCAATACTCGAAGACTGATGAATGACAGTTGCGCAAGAGTTCATTGCACAAGTAATATGTCCACTAGAAATTCAGGGGCGCAATATACCATTAGAATAAAGTGAAGACAAAACATGCAAAACATTTATAACCAACAAACGCAATAGAATTCGTAATGACAAGCAAAACGTTTCGGAAGATACGCAATAAACTGCTTATCATATACCTTGAAATAATGCGGCGAAATTAGACAAGACAATGTCAGCATATGATTCCTAATGCTTCTCTAACTGATTTCAATTTGTAATGTGAGCTACCATCAGATCAACCACATCAATAGAAACCCACAACTGCATGTTAATTTTCATTAATCATGAATAACAATTGAGGGGTACTTTGACATAGGTAAAAATAGCTTCCTTTCCTCATGCACAGAAATCCCATGATCTACATTTAAATATATGCATATACATATAAATATATATAACGTACTTATTTTAAGCAAATGCAATGTGGAAGAAATTTTGGATGACCAGATACCTCAGATGTGTTCAGGTGTTTTCATTAAACGTCCTTTTATAGACTTCAACAGATCCGCCCGATGAGACACAGAAAGATGTGTCCAATTGGGCTCAGTTTTCTAATTTCGAAATATGTTCTACCAATTTCGTTCTCCATTTGACGACTACTTCAATTAGGTTTATTTGTGCTGTGGAATTACAACTTGACAATAAACCGTAGGAATTCATGCGGCTACGATTACCATGGATGTTATCCATCTGCCAAATAACTACAAATTCATGTAAAAGGAGCTATTTTCTACCAGGTGAATAATTTACTGAGGATTCTTCTGTTGTACAGGGTATAATGGTAAGCTGAAATGCTTTGGATAATTCACATAAAAGGAATTCATGTAATTCATGCTTTTGCATGATGTCATATTGAAATAAATTTAATGCATTCAGCGGAAGCACTGCATTCTCACCTTTCCGTCATATTACTGATGTTTGTGGTCAAGTGCGAATTATAACATAGGCTCTCGACAAAGAATCTCCTTCTTCTCCTTCCCCCCACACGTTCTAATCTATTCTTCACATGGTATCCTCCATGTCGCCTTTCGACGATCAACGTATCCTCTCACATATATTCAAGTTACACTCGAAAGCCAGCCATCTGGTGTCACTTAATACTCTCACCCTGCACTCTGATCAATTCACTCAAATTCATTAGTATATACAGATGTCTGATTGAGAAAAGCTTTCGGTGGTCTTGATACACTCAGATTCGATTCCATTCTGATGTTTGTCAGTCGAGTAAAATGTCAGTCGCGTTGCAGTCATTCATCACTTTTTGAGATCTTCAGGTAACTGAAATCCCGTTTGTTGCAAATCTAAGAGGCTTCTTTATTTGAACGATAATAAGCTGTGAAGTGTCTTATTCAATCCACTTATTTAAGTCGAACATGCCATCAATTTATGCTAAAAGATTTATTGAAATGACTGCTAACGATCCTCCTCTCTAACTCATTCCCACATTTGTCTCTAGATAAAAAAAAATTTAGAATCCCTTTCATGTTTGTGGAGCGCCTCAAAAAGCTCGGATGATAAGAAAAGCCAAAATCTTGTGAAGTTGTGTCACACATATTCTGGGGAGGTATTGGTTGTAATCAGATATGAATAAGTTCAGTAGGCACTGGGAAGAATCGCAGTGTAAACTGATGCATGTGGATGAATTGGTGTGAATATGGATTATGAGGACATTTGATAGTTTAATGCTGTTCAATAGATCCCCTCGTAGTGTAATTTTCATAGAGGAAATACGAAAATGGTTTGAATGGAAGACATTTTCTTTTAGTTCTCGGTGAAATCGTGAAGATTAGGGGCCAGGAATCTGCAGATGTTTTTGCTGTCACAGATGCGAATATGCCTAAGAGTCATATGACGTTAATCAATCGAATTTGGGATAAAATCAAAGAATATGCGGTGAATGGATATAGAGAAAACCACAGAATCGCTTTGGTGTTTGAAGCAATCTACTTTTTGATTTATACGGTTCAGATGGTGGCAAAGAAGGATGTTTTCGCGGAGTTATTGTAACAATTCTTATGTGATCCAGTGAATTTCACATTTGTTTATTGAATTCTATTGTCGTGTTTAGTGGATCATTTTGTTTGGGGGCCTCACTTGATCTGCATCTCATGCTGTTCACAGAACCTGATAAGAGAATGCTTGAATGTAATTTTTCGAATTGAATTACTAGTCGAACCTTTGTTTGATATCATTTTTCAAATATCATTCGATCTTTCAATGCGGATCTATTTCAGTTATCTCTTTTGGGAACTTAATTTCATGGGATAGAATCATTGAGAGGTCTTAATTTATGTGTGTGATACATCTGAAAAACAAACTAATTTGAAATCATTGAAAAATCATCAACATTGCCTGAGTTATTCACTAGTACCATTCAGAATCCTAATCCGGACAGATCTAATGTTCGTTCTTCTTTGACTCATTGAGTTCATCTATATGTCCTTTGGTTAATGGAATACCAAATCTGCTTTTGGTATTCATGTAATCAAGATATTAATTTAAGACAGTTTATTTAAACTAGTCTACATCATAGCATGGATATAGGATTAGTCTGAATAATAAAAGGTTCTAGTTACAGTTTGATTTTCAGGCTGATCAACAATTGGCAATGCTCCATTGAAACATGTTCCAGTTGTTGTAGTTTGCATTTACAATGGTGACAGTGATGCGCTGGAACAATTACACGCATCCTTTTTCCATATCAAAGTAGAAATTGATGTTTATTTGGCTATAGGTGATAACCTTATACTGTGAAGTGCTTTTATCTGAGAGTCTTCTGAATCACCGCCAGTTATTTATGCTTCTTTACGGAATGCTTACACAGCTGAATCTGTGCACTCCTCTCAGTAGTTATGACATTTAACAGCAGAAAAATGTTCAGCTACCATGTCAACGTACAGTTCCCGCTTCTTTGTCAAATGTGGAGAAACAGTCTTGTTGTTCTTGATTAACTAGGATGCTGACATGCAAAATATAACTGTCAGCAACATTCACAAATATACTTCATTCTAGCAATTCCAATCCATAAGTAGCTTTTCCTATAACAGAATATAAATTCGCCATTGTATTTGACTCCAAAGAACACTGTAAGTTATAAACTAACAAATATTTGATAAATTTATGAATGTCTGATGATCAGATAAAGTCAATGACATGATGCCAATATCTTGATGTTGTCTAGGACAGAGATTCTGATTTGATTTTTTATTCTTTTACGATCCTAGTGGAACTTAGGGCTTCACGTTAGAGGCTTGAAGTTTAGGTAGCAGTTGTGTTCATTTTTACCGGGTGGAGTTGGTACCCTCATGCTTGACCTTCTGTCTCTAGCAGTCTTATTACTGACTTGGCTAAGTGAAGGATTGCACCGGCCAAAGATGCGACCCCGGACGAATTACGTGGTTAGCCAACATTCTATTGCTGTACCACCGACGCACCGCTCAATGGTTATTTCATTCACATAACGCTTGTATAGCTTTTCAAAATGAGTCGAAACTGCTGTACAAGTCATGTGACGGGTACTGCACACCTCACCATTTCTCAGAATGACAAGTGGTCGCTGACATACATTTTGTGATTATTAACATTAGTTACATCACGGTGCAACCAGAAGTCATTTCAAGTCATCACATTCTAAAATGTCACTTGCTTTTTGAGGCTAATTCACCCATCTTATTACTTTTCACCTGACAAGTTCGCCTTATTATATTTTCAAATGTTACTTTGAGAAACAACTCGAGACTCTCAAATCTCATAAGGAGAAGCCTCTCTAACTACAAATGTTCATCGTAATGTGCACATAAAATCTGTCCTAAATGTTAAATATCCGTTTTTGAACAGTAAGCGTTTATCCTGTATACGTTTCTGCATAAGTGAAGGTGATCTGTATGGGCATGGCGGTCACAGGTAAGGCCTAGAGATACTGAACACAGGAAATTCAGTTTCTGTTTGATGATGAGTGATCACCGTGTGTTTGTGCCCTCTATAGAAGCATGAAGAAATAAACATTTCAATTGTTGAACCTGATTTCACTTTTCAAATCAAATTAATCCAGCATCATGGAATGTTTCCCACGCTATCAGAGTTCTGACTCTTTAAGTGAAAGAATGTCAAATTATCCATCGATGACTAGATTACTGAGGTGAAAACAAATATGTTAATCAATGGCCTTCCATGTTGACGTCAGTAAATGTTCGGTAATTTCAATATGAAATGGATAGAAATCACAGTTGACAGTCCATCAAGTCTCACTATTATGTGATTTCTATATGAAATCATAATATACATTATTTTTCAAAATGACGAAGTTTATAAGTTATATTGACACACATTAAAACCGAAGATTTTCACGTTTTCGTTAGTGTTTTCAGATGCGCACTATTCATAGGTATTTATTTTTTCCTACGATATTAAATACTAACACATTTGTATTCATGCTTTGACATGGAAACACACGTCGATTCAGATGGATTTAGTAAGTATAATTAACTCATTTCATTCAGAGATAAGGCTGTGAATTGCAATTGAGCACAAATTAACTTGTCACAGATCAACATTCCGTAGACAGGAGGAGTGAACGAAGAAATACTTGCTCTCCGACTGGATTACTCTCTTTACTAAACCTTACTCTTTAATTCACATACGCAGTAGGAAGACTTAATGCAAATCGTTGCTCAAAATATTGAGAAATGGAACAAACGTTTATTACACATTTGGGAGGCTAAAGGACTAATTCTAACTACTTCCTCACTAACATCTTTATACATAATCAAATGGCCGACCCATTTATTTCATAGTTATTGCCTATTTTTCCAAAATCGTTCAATACATTTCATGTGCATGATTAAGACTGACTTGAGATTATTCATCATTATTTTGTAATTAAGGATTCTATGGGCATATTTTGCCTGTATTGTGGTTTCAAACCTGTAATCTACCACCAAAAATGAAAGTCGAACTCATCGTGCACATGAATGAGAAAAAATGACATTAATTTTTAACATTCAGAGCATTTCTAAGCAGAACTGAATATTCTGAGAATGTGAACTAATTTTGTATTTGAAGTCGTATAATGCATTTCAGTATTGTGTGACCTGCAGATTCTGATGGTAAGTTCCCTATCTATCTTTATATCTACCTATTTCTCTATCTATCTATGTATTTATCACACGGCTCATTTTTTTGGTGAAAAAATTCTTATAATTTATTGAAGACGAATTTCGCTTACGTGAAAATAACTAAGTAAATTAATAGGCCTTGTGCTGATATCAGTTTACGTATGATAATAACAATATGAATTTAGTAAATAAACAACTGACTGTCAATCACGTCTCAATATATATACATATATGTGTATATATGTTTACAAGAAATTTTCAACATGTCACTGGAAAGTAGTGTAATTTGCATGAGATCGCAGTGATTCCAGAAAAATTTTGATGTTTGTGTTAATTATTCAGGCACTATTTCAATATTCTTTATACATGCTGATTTGTCAACTTTCTGTAATAATGTATTTTCGGTAATAGAAGCTTTAGCATATTTATCCCACATTGTTTCATCACCTGGAGGACTTTTCGCCTTTCTCTCTTGTGTTTTTCAATATCTTAGTATTCAAGTGAAAGCAATAGCTTTTAGTTATATGAATGCAAATAATTTAATCAATGTTGTCTATGGTTATGCTCACCTCATTCCAGTGTGCTTTGGTGAGTGTTCAGCTTTCGTGTTGGGGTTTTAGATATTTTTCGGATGCGTTACTTTTGACAAAACGACGCCCTCTGCTGATCATCTCATAATTGGCCTCGGTATTTTTAAACGTCCCGTATGACGTATGAATGGCAAATACATTTGTGAATTCGCCAGTTCTCTCCATGACATTGGCCGTAATGATATAAATAACAAAAATAAACACTTTTGAATAACGTTGTGGTCTTTAATGAAGGCGACATCGAGGCTTATTTATCAGGATTCTTTAGTTAGTTGATCTGTGTAAAAATTTGTTTGAGTTCATATTTTAGAATATAAAAATTGAAACACACTGGTGATTCATAACTTAAGGAAAATAGCACAAAGTTGGAATCAAGTAAATATCACAGCCTAAATTGCAGAATATATACTCTATAGTCCATTCGGAGGATGAATCATTCTTTATTAAACTCTCTGATAAACAACAAATCATAGGTTTGATGTGTAAGTTGAGCTAAGACTTCCTATATAAGCAGTCACTGAATTCGAACTTCCAGACATTTATGAATTACCAGCAATAACGTACGGATAAGAAAAGTCTGACATAAAATAGCATCCTCAAATGTTAACCCTGGTTCACAAGATTTTTCGCATATTATTTTTATTATCAAAATTATTAATGCTTCAGATTCCAAAGGCAATATATGGCTGCCCACACACTCCAATCTATTCTTCACATGATACTCTTCATGTCACCATTCTACTATCAACGTATCCTCTCACATATATTCAAGTAACATTCGAAAGCCAGTCGTGTGGTGTCACATAATGCTCTCACTCTGCACTCTGAGCAATGCACTCAACTTCATGAGTATATAAAGATGTCTGATTGAGTCAAGTTTTCTGTGGTCATGACACACTCATAATCGATTTCATTCTGATGTTAGTCAGTCTAATATAATGTAAATCACTTTGGATTGTTCACAAAAACGGTGTTTCGTCATCGTTTGAGAGATGAAGGCAACAGAAATCCTGTATGTTTTCTATCGGGAGGGTACATAGAAATTGCATTATTTTAATGTGAACGATAATAATCTGTGAAGTGTTATTTTGAATCTACTTATTCTAGCCGATAATGTGATCAATTTATCCTAGTACTTTCAGATAATATATGGAATCAACTTGGTCAGTTTTCACTGATATGACACAAACAATCTGAGCTGCTTACTCAAAGAATCGGCAGTGTGAGAAGATGCGCATATTTCATTGTAAAAGTTTCATTTTAAACACTCTTCATTATTATTTTTGAACTGTTTTTTTGACTTGGAAGCACTCCGTAAGTAAACAGCTAATTGACTGGACATTTATTTTTACTGACCTTTGTGATTACATGAAATAATCGATAAGATATAGTTCTAATCCTGAATGAAGTTGATAAAATTTTGACGAACTAAGTTCAAACTATGACTCGGAAAATAAATATGGATGGGGATTTTCGCGTAATTATTCAGTCGAAATTAACTTTAATGTAATGACATCTCCAACTTGCACAGTATTTACAAAATGTACAGAATTTTCAGAGGAAAATATTGCATAATATTTTCCCTATTTTATCATCTTCATGTAAAATATTAATTGACAGTATATCCTGTGAACTGAAGAACGAACCATTCCATCATGATATATCTACTTTGTCTTCTGCAGGAAATCTACGATATCTAGTTGAAAGGCAGTTGTAAGATATTCAGAAGACCCAGGAACATAATCGAAAAACAGTTATCTCATGTATTGGAACACCTCGCCACTCATATTCAGGCCTTTCCTCAAGTTTAGTAGGAACTTGGGAATCAGAAGCTTGTAAACGTTTTATATGCACACAAGAGTAGATAACACCGAAAGACGTCATATCCTTTTTGATTAAAACAAACATAACGAGAGAAAATATGAACAACAGAGAGAAAAAGGTTTTCTGTAGCCCAGTTTTTAAACAGGTCCCCAGTAGACTTCTAGATTGCTTATTCTTTTTCTGTTCTGCAGTCCCTGGTGAAGGTCAGTTCCAAGCATTGTTATATTGCATTGTATTACGATCATCTTATATTCAAAGTTATTTATAGAACTTATTCATTCTGTAATCAGACCAATCAGTTTATTCACTAGAACCATCCACTGTCGATTTCTTGATCGCCTCAGATGACTTGATTAAGATCATCCAAGTCATATTTCCGCTACATATATATTGATCACTAGGTCTTTTGCCAACCCTCCAAGTTTCTTGTCCTCTTCGAGTAGTTATCTGGAGGGATGATTCCGAATGTGCTACAACAAAGACGCTAATCAATATGGGAAGACCATATTGACACTGAGGATGAAAATTCTCTGCTCACTCGAAGTGCTACTTTCTGCGAATCTTTAGACTGATAGATGCTTCTTTTGAACTGTTCTCCTTTACTTGGCATCTCTATCGGTGACACAAGACACCGTCCAGGCAAGTGAGGAAGACGCGATATTGTTGGCTTTTACTTGCAGACCATCGACCTCGGTATATATCACACATAAATTAACTGAACATTTTAGATCTTCTATGGTCTTTACGTCAGCACAACAGTTGTTCGTCTTCACGCCTTCAAATACTATTGTATGATTTAGTCCACCAAAGTACATATATACCTAAAAATATATACTTTATGTTGACTTCTTTGATTCGCAATTAGGTCTCTACCCTCACTTTTCTATTTTGCTGCATACGATATATATTACTACTGGCTGCAAGTCTACAAGTTTCAAGTCAATAACACATAACTTGACTGATCTGCAGCATTTTTTAATTTATCACCATCAAGGATGTTGACGCCAACATTCGAGTAGGCTCTTGTCCCTAACTGTTTGCAGTCATTTACAGAGATTCACCATCTTCTTCACTGTGTCTCTATGCCTTCAGTTCCACAACGCTGCATAAATGAAACGTTACTTCATTATAAGTTGAATGTTGCCGTCAATATCCTGGAGGATACTGCTTCTCACTGCATGAGTACCATCGAGTCTGTTGTTGACATCATGATAGCCCCTTCGTCATTGTATTCGAAATTATAGGTTGTAAGACCAGAATTGAATGCTGACTTGGCATTTATTCGTTCTGGTAGTCAAACCCCATTCCATCTGCTGTCGTTATTCCTGCCACTTATACACAGTTTCTATGCATCACTTATTCTTCAGTCTGAGCACCTGTCCCAGCATCAGACAAGGTGTGCACATTCCGTATCCCCATGCTTATTCCTACTTTATTCAGAGGACGTTATTTTGACCCTCAAAATCCACCAGAGAGTAAGTTTTTTTCGTAAACTTCTTCTAAGCTTTCAAGTTTCTATAGCTGTTCTGTTCATGACTCATAGTAAGTTCCAGAGTCCCAAGTCCAAACATCCATTCCTCTTCAGGTTTGGCACCAGTGAACTGGTAAAAGTCAACTTTCAGTAACGCTTGAACATCCTTCAGTTAACTGCTGTTTGTCCTAGGACCAGTCGGTTTAACCGTTGAGACTTCAGAATGGGTAACACTTTGCTGAAGCCTGACAAAAAATAATGTCGGTTTAGTTTTATTTGAGTAACTCTTTTGCAAATCTCAGTTTTTATTTTACAAAGTGAGTTATCTTTTGACTTTATCAGGAGATAGAGGTAAGTTAACATACTCAGAAGAATAAGAGAAATATCATACAAATCTTAATCACGCAATAAAAAGAGCTTTCGTCCAGCTGTATCTATTCTCGTATCACACTAGTTTATTAGGCAGAATTCTGAGTGCAGCTGAAGAAATGGAGAGAGTAGGACTAGCAAGTCTCAAGGCGATGGACCATGCTAATTAACGATCGAACTGCAATGAAAACAGCCCACAAAGACAACACACGCAATTCCTTTCTTTGAAAACTGGGGGATCAATTGTAGAGAAAGCTATGACTCCGAAATTTTGGTGTGAAGACGTTCCTTTGAATTCCATGTCAGTTAAATACATCTTATCTTCATTAGCTAGGAAATAAGGCACAACTTTACTCAACTTATTGTTTGTCACACAAAAGTTCTTGAAAATTGGAAATAATGCATCAAAACATCCTATAGAGTTAGTGAAAACGGTTCAAAAAAATAACCAATACATCCTGTTGATAGATATGCAGCAAGCTCGAGTCCAGGACTGCTGAATGGCACACGGATGAGTTATTCGTCTGAAGTGTGTAATGTGATGCAAAGGTTTTGGTTAGATTTATGCGAGAAATATGGCTTCAAAGTTTTGTCCTTCGAAAGAACAATAAGATGATCTAATTTATCCTAAACCTGTAGTGTATTTGAGTACCCAGTTTGGGAAATTATGATCACATACGTACTTGTCATACATACTTATTTTAAAAAGAAACAGGGCATAAAGATACCGTTTTGTTTCGCAGGTTGAAGTAATTTCTAAACATTCAACGCCGTGATCAACTGGCTGAATGTCTGACACTTAATTCAGTGAGCCGTTCTGTTGGCTGAGTGACATGACTTATTTAACTGATTGCCTGACAATTTCAGTGAAATTATCATTTGCTTACTTGCTACTCCAACGGGGAATGGATGGTACTTGATTCATTGGTTTTAGCACTGCATTATCCGTTTAGTTAGCTTCCTCAGAATTTTGTTTCACAAAAACTCGAGGGAGATGAGTGATGTCTGAGAATTCAAGTCAGGTTAGTGGCGGATGAACCCGATGTTTCGTAGTTCCTTCAGTGGATCAGATCAGTGTCCTCATTTTATCACTTGACAAATCAATAAAAATCTTTTGGATTTTCCTTTGAAACTGGCCTAATGTGCACTGCTAAAATTATAGATCGCCTTAACTTGCTTCCCATAGTGTGAAACCAAAGTTTGAACTTAATGGTGAATTAAACCGCCAGAAATAATAATTAATTGCTTCAGAAATTCGGTAATCTATTTGAATTGAAATCTGTAGTTACCCAGTCCATGGTAAAGTCGAAAATCCGTCATGATTTTCTCTGCAATCAGGGAATTATTTGTAACCTACTGTTTTGCATCTATAAAAAGGTCTCAAGGAAATATCGTTATGACGCGTTCTGCTGCGATGCATTTGACAGCCGCATTACAGCCCTGAATATGGATGTCACTGAAGTTCCCTTCATTATTCTGTTACAAATGCTGAATCAAATGGAACGTCAAATAATTTCAATTTCCTTATAAGTTGCATTTTATTCTAAATTTATATCAGCTGTCATAAAAATGCCGTGATTTTCATTTCTTCAGAAGATTTACGTATGTCTCTTCAATATACACGTTGAAATCTGAAATTCTGTAGTACTGGGAAAAAGTTCATCAATATATGTAACCACTGACTATGAATTCTCGCATTGTTTTAATTACTTTCGCATTAAATGTAGATCCATTCTGAGAATGATAATGTTAGCGGTGAAAATTTATCAATGTTCTACAATTGGGATTTGAGAAGTGATAAGTGTATAAAATTATAAAAGCAGTGTGCGTTTACACAGTGAAATTGATTATCACAATCGTGGTAATTCTGTCATTTTGTAGTGGAGGTTGTTGCCGTGACCAGGTCAAATTCTTTTATAGTCCATCGTGGAAATTGCCTATCAGGACATTAGGGAGAAAACAACACTGAGTTCAGAAAACATATCTTTGCGGCGATTTCATTCGCAAAAGTGGTTGCACAATGGCATTTAGTTGCATTATGTTTCATAAATACAGTTATTCTTCACTTAATTCCACACAATATCGAAGAAAATTAGAGGCGATAGTTATTTTCAATTTCATATGAAAATTCGAAGGTGTGAATATACAGTAAAATGGCATTAGGAATAAAATAACACCGGATTAAAAAACAGCTTTTACCAAATAGAAATGTGAAAAGGATGATTGCCCAACAAATTTAAATAGTTGCATTTTATTACTGAAGTGAAAAAGGATGAACTGGGTGAAGAAACCACGAAAGAAAGAGAAAACTAAGGAGTCAAACTGAACTAGATCCAGAATGAATTTGGAGGTTCGACTAGTTCATTTTAACCAAATAGCTCCATATTTTTGGCATAGATGGCAAGGGCTCTTGCGTTACAACGAAATCGGAAACACCCTGCTTTTAGAAGATATCTCTTTACAGTGTTGTCTCGACCAAATGTTTGTGGAATACTACATTACAGTGCTGTTTCTTTTCCTCACTCCGACTCTTGACCTTGGAACCCCATTTGTTGTTGACGGCTCTATCTTCATAATGTGACTAGTGTCTTTGAAGGCCATTTAAAACATAGATATACGCAGTGAGCGTCAACCTTTTTCGCTGTTGACTCGAGACAATTAAAGCCCTCTACATCAAACGTCTCTCTTCTCTTGAATCGATGGTATGGTGTCGTGTCATTGTTATGGCCAAGATTGATTAGAACTGCAGGCTCATAAATCTACTAGGCAGGAGGTTAGTTGGCACAAACTACCAAGTGTGCTAACAGTCATATCAGAATTGAAGGTAAGTACAAAGTAGAGAAGGACTCTTCACACTAGGAGAGCATCAACTTAAAATGATAGAGCTGCTGGCCGGTCTACGGATATCGTCGCTCCATCTAGTGACAAAACTGATAACAGCATTTCTGAATTTATTTGAAACACGTGAAAATAGTACATTTGTCAATGGGTACTGCAGATATGAAGGCCCATTAGGAGGGGATTTTACGAGCAAAAAATAATGGATGTAAAGTCATCAGTAAAGCCTTTAAAGGTGTCGGTGATATATATCTGATATGACAGAAGTTTGCCCAAATTTGATTTAAAGATCCCGTTTTCAAAATGGTTCTAAAGCAGTCTGCCAAAAGTGGGTCAAATTGCAGAGACTAAAGAAATCCCATCTTTTTTTAAAAATGAATGTAAATTGTACATTAATATGCATCTCAGGAAAAGCTTTATCAGATATGTGGTTTGTATTCCGATACTCAGATCCATTTCCTCCATATATTTGCACAAGATAATAATTCGTTTATGTGAGCGGCAAGTTGGTAAAAAGAAATTCTACATCCAAGGATAACACACTTCTGCCATTTACATTCAGCCAGGTCACAAAATTGATGTTGGCAAACCTGGAATAAACCAGAAGAATTTCACAAATCTCAAAGTACGTCTGATATCAGAAGCACTTCAAAACAAATGGAAATCAATTTGTCTGAGTGAGAATGATGGACTATAACAGAATTTGACCTGGTCACGGCAACAACACCCACTATGAAGTGAAATAATTACCACAAATGTGATAAGCAATTTCACTGTGTAAACGCACACTGCTTTTATAATTTTATACACTTATCATACTCAACAACCCACACATGGTTTTCTTATCATTACCAGTTGTCCAACTTCACAACATAAAAATTACCCCATGCTGATGAACGATGATTAAGTTGCTATATATAAGCTGAGACTTTGTAAACTCTGGTTAATTATTATTACTTTCATAGACCTATCAGCATTGAATAGCGAAACATCAGTATAAACAACAAAACCGTTTCGTTTCTCATTCATTTAGAAATGCAAACACCTTTATAATTCTGAACAGCACTAATCCAATGGTCAAATATTTTGAAAGTGTTGAAAAAGATCTTCTATTGGACATATTTAAATACTGTATACATGTAGTAGATTCAGTAGTATCTCAGAGAGAGAGAGTAATTACACAGTTTCTGCCTCACAGACTCTAACATTTTGGATGACTATTTGACAGTTGGATGGCATAGTAACGCCGACGTATTTAAAATTCTTCGATGTCGTAGATCAGGTGTATTCAAATTTGGTAGACCATAGACGCGAGGGATAACTGTCCGTGTCTGCCTCAAGTGTTCAAGAAGGTTTTCAATTGATATCGTACAAAATAAAATATCGTCAATAATAACAGATGACAGCACGTAACTGCAGACGACAATACTTCACCGATTGAGTTAGATGGGTGAACTGAACACCATATTTGCAGCTAAAAATTCTAAACCACCCATTTTCGAACGCAAGTTGAAGCACAGTGAAGGAAAGGCAATACTAAACTTGCTATTTGCCACTATGAGATTAGTTTGCAGCAAAAGGAATATGACGCTTCATCAACAGATACGTGGATTGGCTTGATTCAAGAAAATTCTTGTCAGGACCCAATTGAATGTGTACTGTATAAGTTTAATTTTCAGTTAGCTTGGATGATTAACTCTCATGATTTCTGTACAAAATCCCTGAACAATTTTGTATTTCTCTTCGAATTAAACTTCCACACCTAGAGCATATTTCTTTGTTTAATTGTTCTGTTTTCAATGTATATCTTCTCCTTTTCTAGAAAAAATGAGTAAGAAGGATATTGCCTTGATAATTTGGTACAAGTTCACCCAGGTTCATAATCGGAATCAGTAAAATATATTTGATTTGTGAAACATTTTCTCAGATGAATCAAATGAATCATTCGTGTGCACCTTTCGGTCAGAGCCCAATGACTATTAGAACTTTTCACCATATCCTCGAGGAGCCTGAGGAATTTTTGTCACTGGAAATAAATACTACATAATTCTTCTTATTCGTAATTTTATTTGTATTGCAGAAGAATCTCACATAAGGAGAACATTGTTTCAAATGTTCTTGATGATACAAACTCAAACTGTATATATTCAACTTCAACTGACTTCTGTCTATCATTCAAACTAGATTTGTTCGTGAATTAGGCGGTGAAGTGTGACTACAAAATTTGATTTACTTTATCGTATGAAATGCAAAATTAAATTGCATTGAGAGGCTAATCATGAATCTGGAAATAAACAAACACCATCTGATCACAAAGCAGTAATGATGTGGAAAAAAGTGAAGAACACCAGCATTGGTAATGGAAACATTTTAACCTTCACTTTGACAAAATGCTTATAAGTGAATAACATTCACATGGGACCGTCTAAAAGCGTTTACTGAAGTATATATTTTCGCATTATATTACATTAATAACTTTTGTACTTCGAGATGGTTCAATCGCTTCAGCCTACGATAAAGATCAAAATATACCAGTGTGTTGAGAAATCCATTGATTAGTCTCCCTGACATGTACATTTGACGGTTTCGACTGTTAAGTGGAATATTGTAAGTTATATTTAGCTTTGGTGTTTGTTTTCATTTCAGTAACTGAAGGATTCTTATCTTTCAATAAAACGTATATATTCCAGCCATTTTTCCAGAGACATCCTGTTTTGTGTAGTGGTGCTCCTCGAGGTGGCTTTAAATGGATGCATCAGTGGATAATGATCATCGGGATCATAAGAATGAGGGTAAACTGAGTAGAATGTAAGTCACATGTGCACATTTGTAGGGACACAGGTGAACAATAACTACTTTACCGTAGTGATTATCATAAGGGTGTTTGATTCCCTAATAAAATATTCTAAGTTAGAAGTGAACGTTATGGAGATTGGAGTGTTCATACGAACATTTAAGAACACACAGAACAGGTTAAATAATTCCGATGTCTACTGCCTCAGCTTTGATGGACAACAAAAGGCGTACAAATCTTGAGGATTGACATGGCATCTTATTATTCACGCAAATGATTCACAAGGAGTGCCGTTATCAAAATCTTGATCGATCCTGAGAAGCTTCTACCAGCCACACTGGACAAAAATCAAGATGGAGACGTTGCGCTCACCTAGTCATTTTACTGAGGTAACTGTCTCTATCAAAGCCGTTAAATTTAGTGACCAGACTGTATTCAATAGTTGCATACATTTCTTTGTTAATATCGTGATCCCTCAATATTCGAAGAGGCATCGATGCATGGTTGTGCAAGTAGGAAACGGAAAACATAGTTTGAAACTGGTTATTTATCTCAAATTTTCAATCCATAATAGTATTTACCTGTGGTTCGTCGTGTATGAATATTTCCCCTTTGAAAGTTCCACGTGAGTTCGCAGTTTAGACGAAATCGCGTGACTCTGAAATAATCAATGCCGATTTCAAGATGATTCGGAAATAGTTCTTTGAGTCGTCGATCACCTGAATTAACGGAGAGTTAGTAATGAGCTGAACCTGTTCAGTGAAGGCCGAATATTCTACCTGGATTTTTAAAAACCACCAGTTGGAGAAGAGTGAGGAAGAATAGTCCAGTGGTTTAAATCGTACCACTGAAGTCACTATTGGCATGTGATGAATAAACAAATTAATGAAAACAATTGTTTTCATTAATGCCTGGATGAGGATTAAACGTGAATAAACAAATATCTCTATGTTTAATAGTATAGTATTGAATAATGTTGAATGGTGTAGTTTCTCACTCAGAAATACATTGTGTTTATTCTAAGGTTACTCACTGATGAAATTGACCAAAGTCGTCATTAGTGAATGACAAAATGGAAAGAGGAAACCGAATAAACCTCGTTAATTAATACCTAATCAAACCCAATAAGGCTCTATCCACCAGCCTATGAAATGGTCTTGAATCCGTTTTGTTGGTTGGAATAATAACCATTTTAAAGGGAAACGGAACTTGATGATCGCTGGCTGCACTCATATGTAATAATGAAAATGTGTTCTAATGTCTTACAAATTTTTGTCTTTAACACTAAACCTTCTGATTTCATATTGAATTCTGAAAAACGATGATCATAAGGAAACATACACAATGCAAAGTAGCTTCCTCGGACGCTTATTTAGTATCCTTTATCACTATCACAAATAAGAGGAAACTCGACTTTGACACTCGCCTTCTTCATTCGATTACCAGCATATATGCTGATTCTGAACATTATGAATCTTAATGTGGATGATGCGAATGCAGAGAGACTAAGCATGAATTGAGTTGAAGCAAATATACCAAACACTATTCAGTGCATTATTCAGAGGACTCCTTACGAGATATTTTATAGGTGTTTTCAGCAATTCACCTTTGATTTCAGAGTATTTTCCATACTAATTTGTTTGTCGAACTCATAACACTATGCAATAGAAGTAATTCTTGTTATTTTGTATTTTTAATCATTTGGAAATGATCATGAACGATAAATCCGATTTGACAAGCCATCTGAAGAATTGAACTGGTTTGCATTCTAACAGACATAACTTAAGATTGAATGTTTCTGTTTTTGAGACATTAGTGCACATTTCATCGCACATTTTCTTGAACACTACTCACCAAACAAGATTCAGAAAAATGTTTCGAGGATCTGTCTCTTATAATTCCTCTTACATTAATCAAGAACTAAGTGATGCGTTATAAACTTATAGTAGAATTTGTGCTCTATGATAGAATATATTTCTGACAAATATTTGCTCCTGTGACTTCATGTGATTAAAAACACACTGGCACAGCAATGTTTGCCAATTAATTTAGACAATTTCGATTGGTTTTCTGTTTTCATAGATGCTGCAACATACTGCTCTCAAATAGATTTCTGTGAAGATTTATCATACAACTCATTAAGCAAGACAATCTCATTGTTTATTTATTCAGAAAACCTCAGTGAGTCGGATCATTTGAAATAATATAAAGCCGGAAATCGACGAAAAATACTAGGAATAAATGAAAAGTTTGTGAACAATTCTCAGCGGCATTCATAAGTAGAATTCTCATCTCAGCTGAAATACCTACATATGTTTCCTCTAAATGTTAAAAGAGGGAGTTCTTGCGAATAAATGCACGTTCTTTTATTCTGAAAACCCGAATAATAAAGAAACATGACTGCCAACTCTCTACATAATTTTAACAGTGACAAGTGTTCACAAGATGTGTTTTAGGAATGAAGATGAAATTTACGCTGTCATTACATCGGCAAGACACATACTTATATTCCAGTTAATGTTACCGCTGTGAAGTGAATAACTAACAACATTCATGTAACTCTCCACCATCTGTTGTCACTGAACGACATCAAACATAACGGCAAAGGACAATGTGAATCTACAGGTTAATTTCTTTCAAGTTGTCAGTGTTTCGGTCAGTGTTACAAAAGCGGACAGTTGTTAGGTTAATCGAGTGAAGAGCTAGACGTTTACTCACAGTCTACTGGATTCACAATATCTGAATTGTAATGACACGATTTTAACGCAACATTGCCCCACTTCACATGAGAACGTGTCTGCTCGAAATTTCAGATACTGAAACGACAGTCACAAATGTTTTGGTATCAATTCAAATGGAGAAAAATACTTATAACTTATTCCATCATAAACGTGACAGTTATTCCGGAGAACATAAACTGTCGCTGGTTTCAGGCTGAGATGATCATTAACACAACATTTATTCTCCATCAAGAACAAATATCTCATTTGAGACTTAGAGTTATAAAGAATTCATGTGATTTCATCTTCCATTTCATTGTTAATACTGTTTTAGTTATAGTAAACACGCGTAAAGCTTGGTAATGACTTACCCCATTAGTTTGAAGGAATCATCTACTTCTGTGTTATAACATGTAATCGAACTTTATACTTTTTATTCGTAATATCACTGGTCATTTCAGCCAATTTGTGTAAGTCGTTTCTGAACCTGTCACTCATTTATTTGACGGGCTTCAACTATATTGAAATAACATTTTATTGTTAATCGTTTCAAAGGTAGTGTACAATATGCAGTCAAATCAGTATATCTTGCCTTACAATCTTCGGGAATTTAACTGCTGTCGAAGTGCGTTAGAATGGTCGCAAATTAAATTCTAGGTACTTCACTGAGGAAATTATTTCCGAAAAGATATCTCACGAACACGAAATATATACGAGATGATGTTATCTGAAGGATCCAAAAGTCACAGACTGAAAACAGGCACTTTTTAGTGTGAATATTGACTCTGAGCAATAATACACTGCATGGATTAACATGGAATGGAGGTCGAACGTAGTGGTAAGCTGTTAGTGGCCTTTAGTTGGCAGAGGTCTAATGAACAAACATATACACCAAATTATAAACATTTGAATTAGACAGATCTTCAGAAACCGAAATGCATGTAAGTTCTTTCAAAAAGAAATATGGAAAAGCAATTGTCAGACCCCTTCATTAGTCATGGATCTGTCAGAAGACAACAGTTTTATTCTGATTCAGAATAACGTCTAAGAGAATGATGTTTTTTGAAACCAACCGTTCTGATGCTTTTCTCCACTGCACGTCACGTTGAGTGTTTGTGAAGCACGACGAAGTAGTATGAAAATTCTTCTTCTCGTCATCTTATAGACACCAGTATCATCTGAATTAACTTTTGTGGTCTCCGATATTATAATTATAATTATTGAAATCAGCTTTTCGTCACTATTTAGGCCATTTACAATCCCCTATATTGAGTAATGGTAAACGTGAAGTCTTTCACAGTATATGCTGAAAAAGCGCTTAGATGATTGAAATGTCACAGGTAATACACCCGAAACTCAATTGCAAGACAGATCTGAAAAACAGGAAAACTTAAAAAAACTGAGATCAAACTGAATCTGAAGAAAAATACCTGGAAATAAAAATTCTAATGGTAATTTATTTAATAAAATAAACTTGATTTTGACGACTTGCATGCACTAAAATATTCTGGTAATCAATGATGTGAAATAAAGCCATGAGTGATAGATAATCACAGTGAACTGAAAACTACTGATACGAATTCGTTCACCTAATCACAAAATAACGAAAACTTGCGCATTGATAAAATCTCAACTTGTGTATACTCCAATTCAGACACCGAAGGTAAGCAGCATTTCAAATTAAATCGAGCAATTTCTATACCAAAAACGACAAAGTGGTGGTAACTTAATAATCAAGAATGATGATTAAAACAGTGTTGAACATTGAAAATTATCTCAGACAAACTAAGGATGGACGACATTTCGTGAATTATTTCAGTCCATGCGACTAGCTTTTATTGCTAAATGTGGAATCACGTAATTTGATATTGGACAAAAGGTACTCAGCACAGTGTGACACATTTGGCAAATGTCACTGAATATGTGGTTTCTATGGCTTTGCGAAAATATTTCAAGCAGCTCATATGTACACGTCTTTCGAATGAGTCTGTAAAAATGCTATACGCTCGTCAACATAAAAATTTAAGTTGGACATAAATACAGAATAGTTTACAATGAGACTTCAACTCACGAAAATAGGACAACTAAGCAAGACAGTTTTCACTCAGAGGAACAAAATTAATTTTACAACGAAATAATACTAGCCGGAGTATCTCGGAATTACAGCAAAATACAAAATACCTCAATGTCCTGATAATGTGTAAATGTCTGACCACAGCTGCCTGTGCATTGTCTTTACATATTCACAGTGTGAAACGTTTTTATGCAAAGTCATAAGGGACAATCAAAATGTGACTAGCATATTAAATCTGCAGGGAAACTTCTCCAGCTTAAAAAAATAATAATAAGTGTATGCCGGACATGAATTTCTTCACAAGTGTTCAAGTTCACATACTTTTGTAACCATCCTGTCAGTTGTCAAAGGTGAGTTGCATTCAAAAATTAAAAATCAATCATTTAAATGAAGTGAGGACAAAGTCTAAGACAGAAGACTTTTTAGTGATTCAGGTATAATATTTAAGGATTTCGGAAAACGTTTTTGGTGACAATGAGCCTTATTATCTCCGTGAATATATATGCATGAAAAGACCGGTATGTATTTCTTCTATTTTCGATGAATGTATTCCAGCATGAGCCACATTCTTCAGTATTCAATAGCAAAGTTGATATAATTGCAGAATTATCTGGAGTCAGCCTTCAAAATACGGTAATGAAGAGTATTGTGATGAGAGACAAATACAAGCATTGAAAATATGTGGAAGACGGGAAAAGACGAGAATGAAGGATTTTCACCAAATAATTGATGGTTTTAACCTGAGTGTTCACCATTTATTAAGTTCAAAGCAAAAGTATCTTCCAGTCAGATACACAGTGTTATTTGTAATCGAAGCAGTGTGATTCTCATACACTCTCTGTTAGACTTACAGTCCTCAAAGTTTCAGTGTTATTTGTGCACCAGGCATTTAGTCACCTCTTTAAAATTTGCCGTATATTATTTTATTTACAAATAGACGGGTTGAATTTGTTAAGTGCATCGTGAGATGGAGATGACACACAGTGAGAGAGAGAACATGTGTTCACAGATCTGTGAACTAGTTCAAAATGACAGTACAATAATACTACCGTGATTTTAAAAGATAGGACCAACTGAAAGAGAAGATATGGATCCCTCCACCACGTCAAAGAATGATTTTTTCTTATAGGATCACCCCAGCAAAGAGGAACTGATCGACTGAACAAGTTTGGAAGTTGACGCCTAACAAATGTGAGCACGAAGTCAACCCATTTAATCATTTCAAATGAGATTTCTGGGTGTTGATATCATATCATTCCATCGCAATTAATTGAGGACAAATGTAAATCTATTTGAAGAGCACTGACTTTCGCATATTCATGGTGAAAAGGCCTACAGTGAAAATGAATTCATTTTCATGAAGACGAATGTACGGAAAATAGAGAGGGGAAGTAAACTAGCAGGTGACATGTTTTATACGAATTCAAGCTGCTTTATTCATGCGAACGCTTAGATGATGAAATCATTATTATGAAATTATTATTTATCACAGTGTCTAAATTTTGCTAATGATGACGTGAATGTTTCCACATTATCACCACGCTTAGACAGCTTTTAATTATAATATGAGAAGTCAATTACTTGTCTTAGGAATTTAATCCCTTTCATTTTGTTTTATATAGAAAACAGACGTGAGTGTCATTCAAAATGAGAATGTATCTTATACATAGGTATATATATATATAAATGCATAATGCACAGATCACTAAAAACGGATCTGATTTCTATTTATGCACAGAGGTACTAAGCTGTTGTGGTTACTCTTCACCTAATCCATCAATTCTTTCAATCACATCTTGGCTTCATTTTATTCTGAAGAATCGGGTGTAGAACTTCATACTTCTCGGAAAGGCTTATTTGAAGATGTTCAGCCACAGGTGAATTTCCCATAGACTTCAGCAGTTGAATAACTTATTTCATTAATACCAACAGTGACACGCAGAAATGTGAGTATTGCTGATGGAATATAGAGTAACTGCTTTCTGTCGTCAGCAACCACATCTTTAGGCTTATAGATGGAGTGGCAATGACCAATCGTCAAGGATTCCTCTTGGTCGCAGTAATCTGTCTTACCTTTACGATATCGATAACTTTTTTCACACGCTTGAAAACACTTGCATTCTGATAAAGTGATCTTTACCCATGCTGAACTGTCTTCAAACAACTTCTGTTAATAGTGTTTACGGAAACATAATAAAAATAACAATTTCTTGAAGTATTCTGATCACCATATTTGACCCAATGGCTGATTAGATTTAAGTAAAACCGAAATTTCACCTTTATATTGGTGGAATTCGGACACTGAAGTGGAGCATAATCCCACATTACATCGTTTTGTTTGGTGTCACACTAAGTGGTGCAACGTTACTGACTGCTTCATGATTCAAGCGAATTTTAATGCTCATAATCATTCACTCAATCAAGCCAATTCATATTGTGACTTATGTATCTATTTTTTCCACCTTCGTATTTGTTGAAACTATCCATATTTCCGGCACACGCACTGCGTTACTCCGGTGGCCCGCATTCAGTAATAATTTGGTAACAAAGATTTGTGATCAAACTCTCCATCCGCTTAATTATGTTAATTTTTATTTATTTCACAAGCCGATTGAGTGAATTCATGCAGGTGAACGAACCGAAACAGATGAGATCTTTCTGGATGCTCTTACATAGCATGCTCAATCAATCTAGGTCGAGTCAGATATTTATGTTCGATAATCTCCTATTTTAAAATATCTTGGATTTTCCAGAGGACTTGAGTGAGTAGTTGGTTATATCTTTGGAATGATTTATCACACTCATTTCGACAATGATGTAAGCCTGTTCATATCAATGAAACGATTCCCATGATAATACGTGATATCAAAGTAACAGAGCTGCAAGTCAGCAAGTTGGTAGTGTGCTTCATCGATATGCAAGTTACTGTTTATGCAGACGACTCAGCGTAACAGAATAACCAGGGTTTTGCTGAGTGAAGTGTGGAGTAACTGGACCTCAAGAAGAGTTACAAACACTGCAATTCACAGTCTAACAGAGAGTAGGTCGAGTTATGAACTGGGCCACCATTATTCGGAGCTTTGAGAATGTTGGTGTGCTTGTGTCCACCTGAGCTACAAATCTTCTCTATTATAGCTTCGAGAATTGCTGTGGTTTTATCAATACATTTTTCTTGGTAACCATTTTCACTCAGCAACCATTTATTATTATTATTACGTTCCTCATCAAGACATTCATCCGAACAGATTGCTCTTCCTCTGTGAACCAAGAACTTTATCGGATTTCGTTTGTATTTTAAGGGCACGAAGCTGAAATAATGAGTAAAGTGAACCGTCGATGTAGGTTTTCTGCATACACTTCTCATTATGCCATCCTCTTTTATGGTCATTAGGACGTCTAGAAATAAAATATTAGAGTCCTTTTCTTTCTCAATAGTAAAATTTATTGCAGGATGAACATTGTTCAATTTATCCAGGATATTCTTTTCTTCATCTAAATTTTTCATAATCAAAAATGTATTATCCATGAACCGACAATAGAATTGTTCTTCATCAATAACATCTCTTAAATGTCCATTTTCTAGTTTCACAAGGTAAATGTTGGCTAGAATGGGTCGTAGTGTTGACCGCACTGCCACAACGTCGATTTGTCTATATGGTTCCTTATTAAATATAAAAAGTCGACATTCAAGAGAACCTGTTTCACAAAAGGTATAGGAATGCCAAAATCGATGTTTCGTCTTATGAGTTGGTAGCATAGAAAGTTTACTGTTTTCATAAGTGGTACAGTGGTGAATAAGGAAGATACGTCAAATAATATCATGAATTTATTGTCAACATTTTAATCTTTTATCCTTTCAACAAATCCAAAATTATCCTTCCCACCGTGTCTCAACAACTCGGTATGAAGAGGCTGTAAGAGTTTGCCTAACTATTTGGCTACGGGATGGTATAGTGAATTTAACATATGTAACACTGGTCAAAGCAGGACACCAATTTTGTGCACTCTTGGCGAGCCATATAATCTTGATGTGAACGTTCCAGTGGGTTTCAGTGATGCTTGCTGACTCTGTGAGATAAAGCCTTGTTGTGTCAGTGTTCACAATGTTTCCACTAACTGTTTCTCTATCTTTTCAATCGCATCCAGAGAAGACATTTTTTGAAATTTTAGATTCTCATTAAGAATATTATTCATCTTTTCAAATAATCCGCTTTGTTCATGATAACTACTCCTGAGCACTTATCCGATCATGTTGTTATTATGTTATGATTTTTACGAAGAGCATCCAGAGCTTCTCTAAGTTTTTGTTCAAAATACTATCCGAATTGCGTTTACTATTCATGTGATAATAGCAACGATCGACCAGTAATGACTTCTGTCTTTTAAAATCTTCAGTTGATGAGGGAGTTAGGCCTTCATTTTGAGTGTAGAGAATTTTGAACTGAGTTTGTGCATCCATTTTGTTAATTTTAACATGGCAACCACAACATTTAGGGCCAAGCGATAAAACGTTTGGATCCACTTCACTGGGGACTACATTTGAAAAGATACGCAGAAAAATTTAGGTTCAGATGAAATCTTGTTTCAGGTACCTTGTTCTCCTAACTCTGTAACAGCTGAATGCATTTCTTTTCTTTCCTTTTACTAACAATTACATCTACATAATCTAAAAATAGTTTCTCTACGTCTTCTGGTAATTCGTCGACAGCAATAGTAATTTTCTGTCACGTTCTTCGGCCTAACGATGAGGCACTCGAATGCCCTGCACATTATCAGAATAATTCAATTTAAACGTGCATTACTGAGTTATCAAAACTCTAAGGTATTTACAAATATCTTGGATTTTCCAGATGAATCGGGTGAGTAGTTGGTTATATCTTTGGAATGATTTATCACACTCATTTCGACAATGATGTAAGCCTGTTCATATCAATGAAACGATTCCCATGATAATACGTGATATCAAAGTAACAGAGCTGCAAGTCAGCAAGTTGGTAGTGTGCTTCATCGATATGCAAGTTACTGTTTATGCAGACGACTCAGCGTAACAGAATAACCAGGGTTTTGCTGAGTGAAGTGTGGAGTAACTGGACCTCAAGAAGAGTTACAAACACTGCAATTCACAGTCTAACAGAGAGTAGGTCGAGTTATGAACTGGGCCACCATTATTCGGAGCCTTTAGAATTGCTCTGATTTTAATTTTGCTACTGTTGGTCTACATTTTGTGAAAGCATTTGTGACTCATTAGTCCTCTTGCAGACCAACATTTTTTTAACCAGGAATATTTCAAATTCAAAAGAAATTTGATATGGATTCTCGTAAATCCAGATTTAGCTTTTCAGAGGAGAGCAATTCCTTGAAACAAACGGAATCGTTCTGTACAAATGAATATGAAATATATTTGTATACTTAACTCTGGTTTTTCCAACTGAATGTTTGAGCTCCAGAGATACGAACGAGAGGAGAGCGTTATGTCTTTGATAGGTTATAATTCCCCTTGCTGATCACTTTAAAAGTTGTGTTAGTTGAGATGGAAGGATCAGTGTACATCAGTCCTCAAAAGCCTTAACAGCAAGATATTTCCGTATCTGGCCATTTTTGTGTGCATATAGCAGTTCACCTGCTGCTGAATAGCCAGAAAAATTGGTCGTGCGATGCGTATCCTGTCCATAAGGGTTCGGAAACACTATCACGTTTGGCTACCAAAAGGTCAAACTGGCTGTATAAGCAGTTTGAAAATCAACCATCTGATCAAGACTGGTCATTCCATCTCAGCAAACACCTCCTTCAAAGTGATCTGCAAAGTGAATAATAAACTATCAAAGGCAATACGTTTTCGTCTCCTTTGTATCACTGAATCCTTACACATTCAGCTGGAGTCATGTATACAAAAAGAAAATCATCCAACCACTTCTGCTATCATGGTCACAAATGCGTTAACTGGATGATTGTGCGTTTGTTTGTTCAAACTCTCTATGACATTCGTAATTTTTTGAACTCTCAAATAATTCAATATTTTCCTGTGTTTCTATGTGCATCCTAACCATTACTAACTTATTAAGCTACTCACCTTATTATGTAACCGCATCACACTTATTCAACATTCTTAACTTAAATACCAGTAATGACAATGTTTTTGGACAAAGTAAGAATAAGAGTTGAGGACTGAAATGGAGTGTAAATTCATTGTGTGTAACATATTAATTTAGCTAAAGTCATACAGTGTCATGCTGCAATATTTACTGATTGATCGCGTTTCGATGAAATATTTTATTTTTAAAAGCAGCATGTAACTAACATAACGTTTTTGCTTCGCTTATATAGAGTGGATATTAGTGTTCAACACTGTGGCTTTATGAAAATAAAATATCATCCATGATGCAATCTTGCGCCTTTTCTTGTATTTTATTCCTCAAATTTTGCAAACTTTAAACTTTGTAGTTTTGTTTTCTTCAGTGTTTTTGTCTCATTTTACTTTCCCTTTAATATTGTCTACTCCACGTTTTTCGAATTAATTCAGCATACTTCAGTAGGTCAATATTTTGAAATCCCGTATTTGAATATGTGGTTTGGAATTTCCAGCGTGTGATAGTGCACTATATTTTTATCAGAAATAATGTTGGAAATAAAGGCATTATTATAATATTGATCTCATTATCCGAGGAACCGAATGGTAATCCAAATGTAACTAGTCTTATCCATATTTGGATTTACTATGAAGAAGATAGCGCCGGTGATAAAGCGGTTAGGACGCTCGCCCACCATACACATGGTCCGGGGTTTGATCCACGGCCGACGCACTACTTCACCTCACTGAGTCAGAAATAAAGCTAGTAAAGTGGAAAGGTTGGGCATGAAGCTGGCTAGCAACCCCATCCTGTAAAATAAACACTGCTACAGAAACTTCATTCCACAACCTTGAAGCCCTGTGTTCCACTGGGGAATGTGAAAGAAAAAAAAAATAAATGCAGAAGATTGTCATAATATTCTCTCACAATGATGATAACAGAGAATGGTTTCATTTCCAGCCCATAAGACATTTTAATTCAACTGGCAGTCCAGATTGTCACGTTCAGCAAAACATGCATCTGATTCCACCTGTATTTAGTGTTGAAATATTTCATTATTATTGTGTTATGGTGTGTAGTTGATATAACAGTCTCATTTAGCAACTTAGATCTTTCTCACAATCCACGTGATGCACAATTCAGTTGGTGTTTAGCAAGGAGACATGAATTATTAACACCTAATCTTTGATTCATTCTCCTATGAATGTATTGATGTTAGTTCCTCAAAGATTTAAGGTGATAAATAACACGCTGTAATGCGCTGAAATTGGATATCAAACCCGTTAAAATACGTTCCATCAAACAGATGGATTTTCTCTCCGCCATTTCCAGCAATTATTTCCACTTTATAAGTTTTGACAAAACAATAAGAAGACGTGGCTTATCTGAAACCTCTAATGTATTTGTGCTACACATTTCGAACATTCTGACCACACAAGTACCTGTCATACTCGTTGATATAGAAGGCGAGAGAACAAGAATTATCGCAAGGCAGGTTAACTTGTGCACAGACCAAGGCCATACAGTAGATATTGCTCTATAACACTGTAGCTCTATGAAAATAAAATTTCATCCATGATGCAATCCTGTCACTTTTCTTGAATTGTATCTCTCAAATTTCGCAGCTTCTAAACTTTGCAGTTTTTTTTTCCTTAGTATTTTGTCTCATTTTCTTTCCCTCTAATGTTGTCTACTCCACATATTTCCTATCAATTCAGATTTTGTCAGTATGTCAATATTCTGAAATGAATATGTAATGTTGAATTTTCAGCGTGGAATATCGCACAATACTTTTATGAGAAATAATGTTTGAAATAAGGGCATTATAATAATATTGATCTTATTATCCGAGGTATCGAATGGTATTCCTAATATAACTAGTCTTATCCATATTTATATTTACTATGCAAAAGATAGTCGTAATACTCTATCACGAGAATGATGATGAAGAAATGCCAAATTACTCTGACGACGCAGTTTACTTCAACTGGCAGTGCAGATTGTCACGTTTGGCAAACCATTTTCTCTTAGTTTCTAGTGAAAACTCGCTATTTCCAGAAATTAGTTCTTTTTTATAAGTTTCGACAAAACAATAAGAATACGTATAAGTATAAAACTTGGGCACTGTGGTAGAGTATAACTCAATAATGGATAAGATTTTATTTTGATAAATCACAGTGTTTGTTATACAGTAATATCAACTGATGACCACACATTTCGAGCACAAAGTATTGCTCATAATCATATCAAGTTACTCACACAACTTCTTTCCTCCATTTATATACATGTGTGGAATCGATTAGATATTGGAATAAAATTCAATACGTGATAATGTACATTCAGAAATAATAGTACGAGTGTTATTAATCCATTACAATTAGATGGGAAATACGACTAGTTTTTTTATAGTCGTAATAAGTTAATTGTTAGAATGTTGTGATGTGTTTGAATTGAAATAGAATTTTAAGATTATTTATTATCCTCTTCTGATTTGACTGACTGGTGGTAATAATATCTTCCATGCATATGTTTGGTATTTGCATTGAGTCATTTCTGTTGCATGTGTTGGGTGTAGACTCGATGAATAAGGATTCCGTAATCAACCTTTCTGTCCACCTACCTATAATACTTTTTAGAACTTTAACCCTATCCCACCCTATTATGTGGTTGTTTGTTAATGCGATAAGTGCAATAGCTCAGCTATTGCGCTTATCTATTATGGAATAAGAAGACGTAACTTATTATTTATTATTTATTTTGATTACAGCTTGATTCTACACCGTATTTTCAGTACAAGTATGGAATTTTCAGCATGGATATCGGTGGCTCAAATTTTGCAGGCCGACCATACATATCGGGTGTGCATGGTCGGCGAGAGTCCTAACCACTGTGGCACCGACGCAACATATCTGAAACCTGAAATATATTTGCGCTACACATTTCGAACATTCTGACCACACAAGTACCTATCATACTTGTTTATTTAGAAAGCAAGATAACATGAATTATCACTATACAGGTCAAATTATGTACAGGCCGAAGTCACAAATAAGAAACTGGGAGGTGGCGTCAAGATGAGGGGTGAGAAAAAAAGAATGAAGAGGGTGAAAATATTATTAAGTAAATTGAAGCTTGTCAGTCAGTCTATTATAACTTCGCTTCTTACCTTCTCACCTTCACCTCTACTGGAAGTTAAGAGTCACCATTTTTCACATTAACTATCAATGGACCTAAATCCGTGTCGAAAATATTTCTTATTTCTCAGTACAAAAATGTATGTAGAATCCCTTTTTGTTATACAAGTGTATAATTTGAAGATGACTGTAATTTTGACAGCAGAGCATGTTCTATTCTGTAACATATTTTTCTGGAATAAGATCATGAAACACATTCAGTATAAAATAGTTCCAAACTGCTCAACTGGAGGCTACTGACCCAATTACTACGATGACGCTTGATAACATTTCGCCTTTCGTCGACAAGAAGAGGAATTCTAGTGATTCTGGAAAGTTGATGCATGACTAATCAATGAAACAATTATACAGCTGGTATGCGTGACATGTGGTAATCATTTAGGAAAAGAACATGCGCTGATATAGATACATTTTATAGTAAATATATACTCTCGGAACAATATTGCATCCAAGATAAAGATAATTTTACTAGTTACACCGGCTGATCCACTGTTCAACTACCAGTGAGTGATATTTAAGGTATTCAGATTTTCATCATGACAAACGAATCTGGTAGTAGTAGAGAGTGACTTATATTATTTTTGTGAACTAATTCGTGCTTTGTCTCTTATGAAATTTACGTAGTGCTTTTTTCTGCGTCTGTATGAATTACTTCGTCTACCGGAATCATTAATGCGCTGAATCATTTCAGTCAAGGAATGTAAGTTAGTGTTACATACGTTTACTCCTATTCCAACCATTCCTCAGTCTTCAAATAAGGATCCCCTAAGGTGCTTAATAATGTCAATACGTGGAATAAATTCGGTCGGCAGAATTTATAGTAATACGTGGTTGTGTGATTCCTGCGACATAATTCAATTTCACTGCTGTTTGGTTGATATCTTTCTATAATCACACTGGATGCATAATTGTATGTCGTCATTTCGTAGGAATATGGGGAAAAATGCCACGGCATTCCTACATTCAACTGGTGTGAGATTCATGGCGCCAAGCAAATTCAAAGAATTCATTACTCATACAGGTCAAAAATGTTACATCAGCACTAGAAATTACTGTTACTTTCTTATGGGTTCAGTCATCCATTGATCTACTCCACCAATCCTTCTACGAATTTCCAGTAACTATGCTGAGATACAACAAATACTCACTTGAAGTTCAAATATGCAAGGTGGAATTGAAAATCCCATGATATAATTTCATTTTACGTATTTCAAACACATTATTAATAATAAAACATCATATTACAGTGAGGGAAAAACTTCCAAAAACGCGTGAGTGATGTGTTAAGTAATTATTCCTTTCATACTGTAAATGTTTCATCTACACATCGAAGGTTGAAACAGGCGTCATTGTATCTTGAATAGAATGAACGTATTGAAATATCATGCAACTAACACTGCCATTTGACAGGCAGGTTGATAAAGGTGGTTGTAACTGCTTAGCCGCTGCCAGAAAAGTCATCACACCGGCCAATTAAAATTGTTTAGCAAAGTAAAAGATTAACCGTATCAGTGAATACTAGTGCTGTGGTGGAGTAATACAGGAAATGGGTTCTAACGGAATATTGTTCTCATAGTGAGAGTCATTGTATTTGTTGATGTTAACGTCTGGTAATACTATTCCAACAGTTCAATAGTGCATTAGCAACAGAATAATACATGTGTATTTGAACATCATATTTCATGTCATTTAATGTAAATCAAAATCACACGCTCAGTATTTGCCTAAAGAATACAAACTGTGTAGATGCAATTCCCTGGTTGACCACTTGAAAATGTACCTTGGCTTCCGTGTCTTGCTTTCTGTTGTTATAGCACCAGTATAACCACAATTGACTGATAATGATCAGCCACATACAAGATACCTTTTCAAAACGGAATATTGTGGAAATACAGCAACACAGAACAGTTGAATCTCAATTATGATGAAGAATGAGCTCTCAAATCAATTCCTGCCTTATATTGCATTATTTTTTTTTATTTCCTTCACGTTCCCAGTGGAACATAGGGCTCCAAGCTGGAGGCTTGAAGTTTCTGTAGCAGTGGGGTTGCTAGTCTCATGCCCAACCTTCCCTCTTTACTAGTCTTATTACTGGATAAGTGAGGTGAAGGAGTGCGTCGGCCGGGGATCGAACCCCGGACCATGTGCATGGTCGGCGAGCATGCTAACCTCTGTGCCACCGACGCACTTTTATATTGCATACATAATGAAAAATTATACTTCAAGCCGAACGGATGACGGAATTCATCTGTCTCAGAATAGTTGGATGTGCTTGGTTTGTTTGCTGACTTCATGAGAATTGCACTGGTTTCAAAACATATCGTGACATATACGTAGACCTGTTCATAGACTATCGGTTACATGTACCTTGGAAGAAATATTCCATGCTTATTTAGAGACAAATTTATTCTGTGGAGTAGTTGGAACACTTGCATCGCTGATTATACCCTCAGGAGAAGAGACAGATTTGCGAGAAGCCAACTCTATCCCCCTTTGATTTTTATTATTGCCAATGGGAGCAAAATCATGAGGACTTACTTTCTCCCAAGAATAATAAAATTCATCAATTGGTTTCATCATTTCTACAATAGATTATTAGATGGTGTATCAGAATTCTACTAAGTCAACAGCACTAAAATGCACGATGTATTAACGATACTTCCTTCTTTCAATATCACTAGAATGTACTCAGATATATTTTGATGCACACATTAGTGTGGAGAAGGGTTGAAGTTCTGAATATCTGTGAGGAAGTTACTGAACTAGCATAGATGTCATCAGTCTTGACAATGAAATATCAGTTGAGTAGATTTTGAAGGTCGGAAACATCGAATCACCAATTTACATTTCAAACAACATACTTGACAGGGATGAGAAGTTAAAAGTCGTACATTCTATTAGCATGTGAATAGACTTTGAGATTTGCTCTAAAGATGACTCAAATCATTGCGATTATCCGTTTCCTTCTTAACGTCATCAAAGACACTTTGAGCATCTGGAAGGAGGAAAGAGGTCTTCAAACAAATAGGAGAATGTTTTGGATACCTGACATTTGAACTAGTTTTCTTTCGAAATATAATGATGTTCACGTTGGTAACATACTGTGATTACAGCTAACCTATGCGCTTTGCTTTTAGCTGTTATTCCTAGTTTCATTAGAATGTAAATAATTCAGTGTAATGCATCACGCAAAATATTTAACAAATCCCTTGACTTCAAATTATGAAATACAGTGAGAGATTTTGAGAAATGTATACTGGTTCATTTGTTATACATTAGAAAGAAAATTCACGAAACAATGTCATTCGAAAACAGCTTTGCATTAAATGTATGTTTATATATATATCAGCATATGAGTTAATATCTCAAATAATAATTATACGCGAAACCATCTCACAAGCTCATTCAAAATATTCATCAATTTTCGCAACGTTTAGTAATGGAGTTTGTAGATTTATACATTATTGGAATCCATTGAACAAGCCGCCTTTTCTTTATTCACCTCCATACATCTCGATGGCTGAAATCTAAGGAATAATGCTAAGAAAGCAATACATGTTTATGGAGCATGTGAAAAAGATCTTTCACGAAAAATTCTCGGATTACATTCAATTAATTATTACATTCATCAGTACTCATGTAGGCATTTTGTCACAACACTCTGCACCATTCTTCACCTACAAAATGTTAGCTAAGCTTTGGGTTCTGCTGGAAATAATCATTGTCTACCATTCATGCATTTCCACAATGTTTAAGTGACAGATGACATCAGATTTGACGAATCAAATGAGAGTAATTAGTAACATTCAATTATGTTGTGATAGGGAAAGCAGTCCACAGTGGGCTGAGGTTGAGATCTATTGTCTTATGTACATATAATAATAAAAGACTAATGAAATTTATTCAAGAGCTTCCGTCAATTATACTGTTGAGCTGTTTCTGTTTCGAAGAACTGATTGGAAATGCCCATTAAAATTTTTTTCAAAAGAATGGACACGGTACAAAGAGTACTCTTTTCGAAGAACGTTCGACAAACTTATCACATTTTTTTCCTAAGGAAACCCACTTTTCAAAAATAAATCAGCAAGTACTTTCAATTTACTAGACAGATATTCTCCCTTTACAAATATGTAGTTACCCTACGTGTTGAGGGCTGGGACGGTAAGTTATTTCTAAAAATATGTTTGTTTTACACCTCATTTGAAGTGAAATGAACATACCTTTTTCCATGTGAACACCGTTAATGTAAGCACATTTCAGTATGGCAGGTAGCTGTGTCAGTTTCTGATATCATAATAACTGAGTTTATTCTGAATTTATACCGTCAATCTGGAATTAAGTAACACGTGTAATTGATAAACTGCACACATGGGATGAAACAGTTTAAGCTAAGAGAATATTTAGAAGAAAACTATGGGAATATCCCCATAAATTTTCCACGCTCACATGTTCCTTACCATATCAAATCAGCATTTCACATAGAAATTAGACCACAAAACTTGTGATTACACCGTTTACCTCAGCAAATACTAACCAGTTCATCTTAAGGGTTTTTGGTCACATTTTCTGAGATATGCCTTCCTTCCCTATCATCAAATGAAGTAACTGTATCTGAACTTTTATTGTAATGAAATGGTTCGTTTTTTATACTGCTATGTAAGCTACCATGGTCTTATGTCAACTAGAACTTGGCATTTATGGTCTCGAAATTCTACACTTAACATAAAAATTTAAATACATTTGCTCCAATAACTCTGAACTAACTTGTGTTAAATGTCCATTGTATTCATAGTCACAAATAAGACAAATAGTTACAGACAGTTTCTGATTCTCATCTAAAGACAATAAGATGACTTTAGGGTTGATGTCATCAGCACTCAATGTTTTGCATTTTATACTAAAACGTTTTTCTGCATGATTCTCAAAGGATTATTTGGGTGGATAAACTCAAATCTCGTAGATGGTGATTCAGTGAAATTATGGTAGACAGATCGTGTTAGCCTACAGAAATTCGACCTAGATTTATACTTCAAGGAATGTATGGGCTGCTTAAATTGTAACCATAATTATCAGTTGACTTACGAGTTAAATGACGACACCTCACTTTTATTGTATACATATCCCATATTAAAAATTTCAAAATAGAGAATACGTCGAAATGTTTCTTCAAACATCAGAAATACATACCTAGCTTTCTATGGAGTCAGTTTCCATCTGAGTGATAATATCAGACGGACGCAGCCAGAGTCACAGAGAAATGTCCACTCACAGTCATGTAATTACTAATAGTTTTATTTTAAATAGAGTGCCTCAAATGTCATTGGTTTGCAGTGTTGAATCAGTGCCAGCTTCATCAAGTCATATATTGTTGCATATAGTTTTGACGTACTGAGCCATAGTCTCCTTCATTTCCAGATCTAATTTGTCGCGTTGGATTCAATGGAGACTGATATGGTAGGTTGATTATCAAGTTAACAGCGTTAAATTCATTGTTGTCACATGAGTCTTACCAGGTATACCTGACAGGTACGTTAGGCAGAATTTGTTGCTTTAACACATGTAGGAGGAAGGGAATAACTTTGAGTACTTGTCGGCTGACCACACAGTTGGTGACATTCACGGTGGAATACAGAATATGAATCTTCTTAGTTCCTGCACTGTTTTCTTCGTCTACCAGTCACAAATTTGTAGGTGGAATTCAGAGAATTAGGTTTAAATTAAGTAAAAGAAGAAGTCTGAAATTGCAGTGAATCTGTTTGAAAATGATGTAATTGCATTGCATTTTCCCCAGTGTAAACAGTCCAAATAATTCACCACTAGATGACCTAAGCGTCGGTTTCATCATTGATTTCCTCCCTTATTAGCTAATTTCCATCCGTGCTTCCTTAATTATATGACGGCCTGAATATAATTAGTTTTATACGTGACATGACAAAAGTAGCTTTGCTAAATATCAATGGGCATCAACTTTCAGGTTGTCCATGATGGCGACAAATTTTACAGTTAGGAATCACTGCATAGCTTCTCATCTGCCTTTATTATAATTATATTAGATATGAAGTTTAGCTTATGAGTGAAAATGTATTAATGAATTTGGTTTCATGCTTGTTACCGCTCATTAACAAGATACACCTCAAACTTCAGGCAGTTCATTCGCCAAACAAAAGGAGTTTTTGCTGAATATTATCGTTAACTGTGCTTGCTTCTTTCTGACACTTGGTATGCAATCCTGAGCATCTCACTAACACGGTGAGAGAAAGTTTCAGCGTTGACTTTACCAGCCATCTGATAGGATATCAACAATCACCTAGAAAAAATTCAAGTGTTCCTAAGGTCGTTTTCTCCACTGATATAAGCCTTACTCACCTAATTCCGATGCTACAGGGAAACGTTCCCAGAAGAATAATCTTTATTTAACCAGTTTGTCTGATTTTATGAATTGGGACATTCATTTCTATAGAATTATCAACTCAGTCATGTATATCGCGAATATCTTCTTACTTTCCCAAATATTCGCTTGTGTTTTCCAGGTGGCGGGGATGAATACTGTTGAGACTGCGAAAACAATTAATAATCTTTCCCTAACTGTGTTGATGATTCATCGTCATTATATTTTTTAATGTTTTTCTTAAATACTAAATTCCGACTTTCATGTTCAATAACGGTTGTTCACTAAACTTCTGGAAACATTTTGAATTTTCATTTTAAGATTAAAATTTGTTTGTTTTAATTATGCCTAAGTAAAATAAACGTCATTTACAACTCTTGATGCAATTTTTCATTGGTTAGAACTAAACCAGTGACACTGAGAAGTGATATTGATTGACTACAATTGCTGTGACGAAATAAATGAAACTGATTGAATAAATGAGAATTAACTTAACAACGTATTAGTTATTTTGAGTTTATCATTACGCATGAAATAACCGTTTTCTCACTTTTCTACAAGGAGGAATTCACGTAGACAATTTTTATTAGGTGTGAAGTCGCTCACTGGTCTCTTCAGTGTGTATCTCATCCATCTCCTCTTTCTTTGGCATCTTATTCAGCAATAGATCCTGGATTGATTCGCTTCCAGGATTGCTCGTTGCTAATGCTTTTTGGCAGCGTGGTATTATGTGGAGGGTGAAATCAGTTGCTGATGAATTTTTATATCAATTAATAAGAATACACCTGCCAATGATGGATCAAATGTCTTTCTGCAGGAAGCAGACAAGCCAGCTATGTTTAATGCAGATAATTCAAGACTATGACGTCGTTACATTGCTATTAAAACAAAATTTCAGTCGACCTATTTTTAATACTATCACACAACAACGAATAGAAGTTATAAAATTACGAATAAACCAAACTCAAAGACAAATAATAAAGACTAAGTGATTGTCTTCAATAGATTATTTGTGTCTGAAAGACATGAGATCTTATTATCCTGCAAATAATTCCTCGTTCTCACCTTGTTATAACTAACCAAGGGATCTGTTTGTACAGAAAATAACAAGATTTATGATGTATTTAGCATGGAGTATTAACTTCTATCAGATTGACATTCATTGCAGTACTCTTCAAAACAGATAACAACGAAGAGCAATTCAAATCTTCATATGTCTATCAAGATGATTCCAAGGAACAACCTGGCACTTGACTTCATAATTCAGATAGTGTAGATGTCCTGATATATTCGACTAGAAGTCATGTGAAAACACTCACTGCAAATCATGCTGAATATCTATTCAATATATTCAAAGCATACCCAAACTAACTGTATGAAACATTTAAAAGATCCAGTCTCTGCAGTCGGTCAGTGGTTCAGTCTACTTCGAGTTTAACTCAGAAGTAATACTTAGCCACTTGCAGATACTATGGTACACAACAGAAGATGTATTGGTCCCCTAACAATTTACACTTCTGCCTATGATATCCTCTTATCCATTCTGATTCGTCAGCGTATCAGAAGTAATCATGCCTAAGTGCGAATGAGAAGAGGATGCAGTGAGTCAAATTTGGCGAAACTACTTATACTGATAACCATTAGTGGTTAGCAACGAATAATTATCACTCCGTTTTACTGTCGTAGTTACACCTTATATGCAGAACGAACGGCCGAGATTGGAAGTCATAGCTCTCTTCTTTTCATCGTAATCACCAGCAGGAATCAGACCGCCTAGTGTTCCACTTACAGCCTTACAGATTTCAACTTCGCTGTTGCCAGTTCGAATGAATAGATGTATGAGACACCAAGGTTTTCAAACCTGTAGCTTGGATACATTTAATTGGAATAAAGTTGAGAGAATTTAAAGACTCATGTAAAGCACGTCTGGACATAAGATGAGGCGTTTCAGTTGTCCATAGTCCGAATGAATTCCTTTGAGGCAGTTATCGAGATTTCATAGAAGCTACATCGAATAGTAATCCTATTTTGTGCACCAAAGTGACTCCTTCATTCCTTGAAGCAAACTGTTCGGAAAAATCTATTTCATTCATCAGTTACCTGAAAACCTCTTGGATGTGCTGTTGTGGAGTTACAGCTTTTGAACTTTAATTTCTAAATTATTGAAAATGCAAATACGCGAGTAATTGTCTAACTCTTTGCAATCGTCTAATCTGTGCATCTTCACTCCGTAAAATACTGATAATAAGCAGTATAACGTAGCATTTTGTGAATGCCACAGAGTTTGAGAGATTTTCAGGATATCCTGAGATGCAACACTCCGTCATTTTCTCTTTATTTAATGAAGGAACTCCTGAAATCCCAGTCGCCTCTTAAACTTTGTTCACAGTTTGCCTTTTCACACCACCAAATGGGCCTGATTAATTTTTTGAAATGGTTTTGAGGTTGAACTGTAAAACACCAAGGTGCACTATCTTAATTATAACCAACTGAATGAGAACTGCCATGAGATATCACTAGAAACATGTGACAGTGAACAACCGAGCATGAATAAATTAAAACTCACGTGGACTCCCTGTTATCATCATATTTCACAGTGTGCTCAACACATCCTTGCTATGTTAATTTGCATTAATGTAAGCTTTAGCAATTTTACTTTATTTATCAATAATTTTCTCATTCCTGTTGTAGGTGTCTTGTAACGAACTGATGCGGTTGTTTGGTATTCATTTCAATGATCACAGCTTCAGTATTGATATTTAAATTTCGTGAAATCTGGTAGGATAGTTAGTTGGTTGATGCCTATCATGTTTTAGCATTTAGACGAGGAATTGAATAACGTTCACTGCCTTATAGCTGACTGAAAACGAGATGCCACAAATTGTAGAAAAAATAACATGAACGTTTCAGTGCATTCATGGATGTCTCATTGGTTTCTCTGTCCGTCTGCCACAAAAGGTCAGACAAACTTGAAATTAAACAGGTAGGTAAATGTCATAACAATAACAGGGATCGAATTTCCTTCAATTCTCAACTACGAAATATTGCTAAATATATTTCTATTTCCTTAACATTTATTGTGACAATGAAATGCATGCTATCAAAACACCCATCAGTAGATTGAAATATTCAAATTTTAAGCTTAATAACTGTGGAGTTAGTGATTAATACCATGTGACTGAACAGCATGCTGGAAAGGGACAGTAATTATTTTAACCGTCTAATGACTGCAGCTGCAGTGGTATGCAGGAAACAGGAATCACCTTGAACTTCATTCAAATCAAATAATTTTGAGACATCTCTTTATTGACCACTATCTTTCAGGTGTCAACCAGTCACACCGCTGAACACTTTCGCGCCGTTCACTCACAAGTTCATGGGCATGTTGTAAATGAATGTGAACATTGAACGTTGGTTCATTGGCCTTGGTCACCATTGGCGGACAACTCGAAGGCGCGAATGATTCAATTGTGTACAAGTTGGAAGAAGACGAAAGAATACGGATAATTCCTTGGAAAACATTTGTTTATAGACTTTGTTCCGATATCGATTTTAATTTTCGAGCAATACAACTTATTACAAGTCCTTGTGTTTTGGAGTTAAAGTTGATAATCTTTCATAGTAATGGTCGATTTGAAGTGTGTTCGCAAATAACAGGAACTTAAAGTTAAGTTCCTTGACACATTTGATAAAATAGACATTCAGATATCCTCCTTTCTTTGCGTCTGCCGTGCTAGAGAACGCATGAGCACGTAAATCGATGGTTTCATTTAGAAGTAATATGAAACGCAGTTTTTCAAACGTTGAATTGTTTCAGTAGGCACCAGTTTTAGGAAGACCGGTTTCTGCTCCACTCTATATGACTTTGAATTCATAATCGGTGCTTCTATAACATTCTTACAATTATTTCTATGTGAACTAACAGACCTACCAAAAGCTTTTACTACCTCATACTACACCATGTATTCATGGCCCTCACGCTCACGTTGTTCATCAACATGAAATGTGTATGACTATTTAGTAATATTGATATTGAAATCATTCTTGGTTGTATCTCAGTTGAAAATGATCAACATAATGAGATTGTTTATTTTACCTTCTTCAGTTTCTTGTTTCTCCTTTTTTCAAATTAACCCAGGTGTAGTTAGAAGCAGGAATACTATATCTTGATTTATTTGGAGTCTTATATGTTAACGAGGATAAAATATAAACGAAACGGAGCTTTTTTAAAAGCTGAGAACAGTATAGAGAAAAAACTTTCTGCTGTATTCATTCAGTCACTAGAGTGTAGCCAGAGTAGCAGAATATTCACCAGTAAGTTTTACTGAGAAAAGCAACGCATTTCATAAAATGCTGGTAAAGTTCCAGTCGACCACTACATAGAGCAATCGGACTCAATCAACCTATAAGATAACCAAAATAAAGAAATTCTGAATTATCGCAATTCAATACTTTAGATAAGTAAAAAAGACAAAAAAGTTAAAAGATGAAAATATAAAACAGCAGAAAAACAAAACAAAATTTGTCCTGTCTCATGCAAAAAGTGTCTTTCTGTCAAGATTTATTCAAAGATGTTTCAGCGCGCAGACTCATAGTGCCCTTGATAAATGTTTTTCAAGATATAATAGTGACAAAATCAACGTTTAAATTCTGTCAAAATGTGTCACACACACGTATCTTTCTCATTACTATTTAAAGCAGTTTACATTTATATCAGCATTTTCTCTATTGCCTTGTAAATCAATATTCACTGTTATATTTTGTAAACGATGTTTCGTTACTTCAAAAGAAAAATAGACCTCTGTTCTACGTTCGAAAAATAAGACCAAAATACCACCTAATTTCATCTCCTCTATGTGTAACTACCAGTCTGACTGCTATTGCGGAATCAGCTACATTGAGCAAACAATTAGGCAGGTTCATCGCCGTATTTCCGAGTATCATCCAACACGGTTAAGCAAGGGACAGACAAGATCCGTTGGTTGGTCTTTTCTAACACCCCTAGTTCATGAATATAAATGTTATGGTAAAATAGCATTTACAGTTATTTATCGCATTCCAACTAATCATTATTTTGCTTTAAAAAGAGTCCATCTTCACCATTCAACTGTAGTCATAGGAATGAACCTGAAAACGTCGAACTTGTTCGCTCAGAAGAAATTCGTGCAACCACTTTCCTTAACTTGGTTGTCGTTGCATGAATGTATAAACCAGATTACTTCGTCCGACTCATTCTAAATTTTTAAAAAATGATAACTGTCCAAATTATTTTTCTGATTTCTTCCTCTTTCATTACAAATTACAATCGTCTAAATCATTTTATTTCTGTATAATAATCAGTTACGTAATCACCTTGAAAAATCTTTTACACTTCAGTTACTCTTCATTTTCTCCATAATATTACATTATGCAATTTACTTGTTGTAACCGTTTCTATCCTTTCACAGTAAGTAATAATTCTTTGTTAATTATCATCATCTTGAAACTTTGGCATATATATATGTATATTAATATATCGAAGTAGAACCATAGATGAGGATCTAATTCTAAATATCTAAATGAAAATTTGTTTCCCACAATATGTCACACACAGCGTATTCTGACATTTCACACTGTTAAACTAGTTATTTATTGCGCAATTTCTAGAAATTACAAACATTCAATCAGTGGTTGATTCCTTCGTTTGATTGTCTTTCAACTTCTTTATAACAGCGTTTTATGAACTGAATAGCCTTTGTTAACTTCACTTAGTGGTACAGAATTAGTTCCCCTGTATAATACCCTCACAACTGCATTGTATGGTCAAAAGTAATAATGTCAGATGGCTTTTTACTTTGACCACTAGGTTCCTGTCACATTTGGCTTTCATAAGTAACACTCTTCGGTTCATTTGAATAAAGCATTAATTTGCTTGCTCAACATATCCAGTCTAGTAATATTACTTAGAAAATGCAATCTGTTCTCTCACCATGGAGTTCTCAAATACACCTTTCTGTGTACCGAATTTTAAAGTGAAACTCCACATCTAATACTTCACTTGATCATCTGGAGGCTACTGTTTTTTTTTCTAAACTTTCAATAATATACACCTAGTTATGCGATTAAAATATTAAATAGCAGACAAACTACTTATGAGTAGTATGAGATGTACTGGGGATTCAGACTCTATATACACATTTTGAAATGTGTGCATTGTTCAACGTTATTTTGATTTCAAGCACCAACAAACAGATGAAAATACCTCATATGAAAAAGAGAAGACGTTCAGCATAGAGACTCCTTTCGGCACACTCATTCACATAATGACACAAACAATATATCGATTAGATATTTGACATTAAGTCATGAAGTGAAAAAGTTTGTTACGAAGTATTTCTCTGGAAGGCTTCAGAGTTCTTGCTAGTTGGTGACAGTAAATGTTGCTTCATGGTCATACCTAGTCTTTAGGCTTCAAAGTTTAACACACAAAATTTCATTTTCATAATTTTGTGTTGCTGAATATGGCCTATGACATCAAGAATGGTTCGTTGTTACTTGTGTCCATGTATTACTCATTCAAACTGGAGGGAGTGGTTGTATTTGGGGTGTTACATATCATAGCTAGATTAGGTGTTTACTAATCACCGATTTCAATCTCTTCAACAATTACATTTTTTAGATGCTCATAGAAAATGAAGAAGAAAATGACTGCTTGATGTCTAAGTTTGCCATTCATGATTCGGTGTCAAGCTGAAGTCTAATTAGTATTCTGATATCTGGTTGAGTTAGTTTACAATGTGGCTGATAAAACAAAATAAACTTTCCGTATTGTTCTCTTTTTTATCCAAGAAGTGGTTAGGACTCTCGCCGACCATGCACATGGTCCGGGGTTCAATCCCCTGCCGGCGCACACCCGATATCTATGGTCGGCCTGAATTTGCGCTACCGATATCCATGCTGAAAATTCCACACTTGTACTGAAAATACGGTGTGGAATCAAGCTGTAAATCAAAATTTAAATTTAAAAAAATTTAAAATAATTGTACGATCGCATTTATATACAAATATTTTCATGTTTCAGCGCATGATGTTTGTCAAGTTGAGATAATTAATTAAGTGATACAAAAATCAAGCAGGGTTAATTGGACAGCACCTAAAGTAAGATTGAGTCAGTAAGTTAGATGACGTAATATAATTGACATTACTTACCTTCATACCCTGATGACCTAATAACAAGAAATATTGGAAAGAGCCTTGAAAGATTATATTTTGTAGCCGGCGGTATTCTTCGGTGCATCATCTTGCGTAAGCGTTCAAAAGTAACGATTTTTCTGACATTTGAGAGACAGACACCAGCTGACGAAATAACAGACATTTATGAGTATATTCCTGCATATAATTGGCTTTACTTTTTACTATGTCGAGGCATAATACAGGAGAATTTCAACTCAGAAAGATGATGTTGACGTGTTTTTAGTTTTTAGATTGCATTAAGGTTGATATTATTAGGACATCACATTTTTCCAAAACTCCATTTGAATCATCATTGATTCCATAAATCCTTTATGACGCATTTTGAATAGATCATGCTAACCTTTGACTTCTACATGAAATCATGAGGTTGACTTAACATGGAATGAATAGTACCGATGGTGACTGCATCTGACAATTTTGTTCACAAACATCTGAGCTACTTATCTATTGATAGTAGTATAACGATTTCTTAAACGTTTTCTTCAACTTCTGTTTAGGTGAGACTAATGGAGACTTCTCTGTCATCGGCAGATTTCAGTTGACGAATAATCTCAAAGAATTCTGTGGTTTTACTACTTGCGTATACATGAGGTAATCTTAAATTATTGTGTGGTGTAACACTAGTCATTATCTTGTTTCTGGAGTAACCTTTCGTCATTACTTACTCATTATTTATTCGCTGGGGAATGGCTCGTATTTTTTGTTTCATCGAATGAATACGTCAGCATATACGGGATAAACCACTGCTTACCCGCTGAATTCCATTCTTTTGTTCACAGTGGAACATTTCTGGACTTGTGTGTTAGTGTTCTATCACTTCAGAAATAATTACTCTAATTAAATTATGGGATTAGTAAGTAGTGGTCATTGATTTATTGATGACCACGTTTCGAGCACAAATTACTGCTCATATTCACATCAAGTCACTCACTTGACATGACTAGGACTGCAATAATTTGTCCTCGAAACGTGATCAGTTAATACTACTGCATTACACTGTGTGATTTATCAAAACAAAATCTTATCTATAATGGAACAAAAAATCTCCTGCATTATGCCTCTGCATAGAGGAACGTAAAGCTAATCGTATCCAGCAATCCATTCAATATATTCATATCACTTAGGCTGCCTGTTATCATCATATTTCACACTGTGCTCAAGAATTTCTTGCTAAGTTAATTTGCCTTTCATCAGTCGAAATATTCTTCCATGGAATTTAAGTCTGTTTAAGGGTAATTTTCTCATTTCTTTTGCAGATGTCTCGTAAGGAACTGATATGATTAGTTGGTAATCACTTCGACAGTCACAAATTCAACGCTGACATTTGCAACATATAGTAGAACAGTTAGGTAGTCTTCGACTATCATGTAAGTTTGAGTTTTCAACAAGGAAGTGAATAAATTTCATTGCGTAATAACCGGTTGCAATCGAGGTGGCAGTAGTTGCAGAACAAACTACATGAAAGTTTCATTGTATTAATTTGTGTCTCATTAGTTTCTCGGCTCATCTGCCTTAAAATTTCAAGCAGACTGGAAATTCATCATATTTTGAAATGCCAAAAAATAAGAAGAATCCCATTCCGCCTAATTATAAACCATGAAATATTCCGAAATATTTTTCTTTCCGTTATACTTAGCATGAGAATAAAATACTTGCTATAGGAAGTTTCATCTGCAGTCTGATATATATTTATTGTGAACTTGGCTATTAATGTCACAGTAGCATAATGGAGAGGAGGCATAGTTATATTAACCTTATAATTGTCGCTCCAGCGAAATGCAGAAAACCGGAAGTAGCTTGAACTTTATTTAACTTGAATAATTTTGAGACACCACTATCTCTTAGGTTGCCACCATCGCGCTGGTGGCACATTCGCGCCTTTTATCACACATTCGTAGACATGTGATCAGATAAACAGTCAAAAATCCCCCTGACCATTCATCCGCTGGGCGTATGAATGCATGTACACGTTAACTAATGGATGCATTGAGAGATTGTATAAAAAGGAGATTTCGACACCTCGAATTGCTTCAGTAGGCGATGATTCATTCAGCGGTTGGGAAGTCTAGTACAGCATTGCATTATTTCTGTGCTTGGTTTATCCAAGCAATTTGTCACCTCTCAGTTTGATTTTTAAGAAGAGTGTTTTCTCCTTCAGTATGTCTGAGTTCATTTTCATAAATAGAGCTTTGAGAATATTCTTATAATGATTTCCGCATGTACTCACAATCTTATCAAAACGTATATTGATTTATAATATGCCGTTGTGCTATTTAATAGTCTGATTATGATAAAGGATTTTTGTATTTTTCAATGATATTGTTTTTTTCATTCATTGGGAAATACAAAAAACCTTAATCATAATAAATATCACATATCCAATGCCCAAATGTTTTTTAACTGCTTAAAGTGAACTTAGTTCGGATGGATATAATTTAGTAGCCTGATGTTACTTCCTTTCGCACTTTCGATCAGTAATTCAATTATGCGAATACTCATCAAGCGTCCATATTAGAATTACTGTATGATTTATGCAGTAAATAAAATAAAGAGCAATAAAAGACGTCGCGATATCCTACACACTTCGTTGTTCCTTCTATATCACAGGGAGATCATGGGAATAATTGAAGGAAGTATCGAAGTAAAATTTATCTAATAATTTACATGTATACAGTGCTGAGCTGAATACCAGATACATTCAATTATAAAATTAATGCAGCGATGAAAGGCGTAAGAGTCAATCCATGAATGTGTTTGAACCTTGGGAACAAAACTTTGATTCCACCTTAATTAGCATATCCTAGCTGATGATGTAATTCTCGAGGTTGAATTTCGGCTAACTATTTTTGTTCTGTGGCACTTGTGTTGTAGCCAGATATTTATCCGGTCTGCATGGAATCATGTCAATTGTCCAGATCACGAAGACCCTGAAGTTATCACTGAATTCAGAAGACTAGACTTAACACGCAGAATACTATGCACAGTAAACAATGCAGAATAACAGAAAAACGTTAGGTTAGTAAGATGATTTATTCTATATGCAAAGTCTGTAAATAAACGACAATAAAATGTACAATAATACTTCTGATCGCATTTCTTCAATCTTCTGTCCACGACTAAGCAACGGCAGCCCTTGTTGTCTATCGCCAAATACAGAGCAGTTCACATAAACAAGCATTCATTGTTCACTAACAGTGACAAACAACTCATATTCTAGCTACCAGCAATCGTGTTTTGCTGTATTTGAAGAGATTTGTGACTTTGCGTGTCTCAAACAATTTTCAGTCAGCTTCATAAAAGGACGCTGAGATTGAATCCCTGAAATCCGACCACAACGTGTCGGTCATACTAAGTATAACAACAATGAAAAGGATATAAGTCCGTCGGTGTCAGGTATGGTCTAAACCTCTAGAAAAGCACGTACACAACCATTGTTTGAGAATATTCATCTATGGATTTTGAGTCTACTTGGCGATAGTTTCCTCATTTCCAGTTATTTGGGGTTGAATAGACCGTAGAATAAATTGAAATGGTAGATTGACAATTAATTCGATAATATTAGCTGCAGTGTTGACAATAAATCCCTTAACGCGTATTAGGTCAGTTGAGTGGTTCACCGTTTTCACATTATTTTAGCCCTTATGGAGGCGAGTGAATAACCTACAGTGTCTCACGCTTCAGCGCAAGGGAGTTGGAAATAAGTTCAAAACACACTGCGAGGACATTTTAGATCATTTTTGAATGTTTTAGTGATTTGCCCCATATCGCGACAAATTGTTGACAATAAAATCATTGCTGATTGTGTGCCGTTGAAAAAAATACCAACGAACTAATATGAGGTAACTTTGTCCATTTCTTCTTTCTATTCAGTTCAATTGTGTGCGTCGGTGGTATAGCGGTTAGGACGCTCGCCGACCGTGCACATGGTCCGGGGTTCGATTCCCGGCCGAAGCACTCCTTCATCTCGCTGAGCCAGAAATAATGCTGGTAAAGAGGAAAGGTTGGACATGAGGCTAGCAACCCCATCCTGTAAAATAAACACTGCTACAGAACCTTCAAGCCGCTAGCTTGAGGCCCTATGTTCCACTGGGGAACGTTAAGGAAAAAAACAAAAAATTCAGTTCAAAATGATCTAGTGCTACTTATAAGCTGGAAACCCATGTCATTATTCAAATGGACCTTTGAATGTTCGAGAAGATACAGCATAAACAAAATAATGGACAAATGAAAAGTGAGAGCAGTTTTGCAACAAACTCTCAACCCAACACATTCAGTCATTACACTGTTATGCAGAGTGACAGAATATGTACCAGTAAGTTATACAGACAGAATCAATGAATTTTGTATAACGCTTTTAAAGTTTCAATCGACCACTACCTCGAGTAATCTGACTGTGTCAGCTTATCAGATAACAAAACTACTAGAGTTCTGAAAAAAAAGCTACTGCTTATCATATTTAACTACCGTAGATAAAAAACAGAAATGCTAAAAGATGCAAATCTAAAACAACAGACAGAAAAAGCAAAACTGGTCTTGTTTCGTACAAAACATCTCTTTATATCTCCATATTCAAATTCGTTTTTCTTCACAATATCCTTTCATGCTCTCTATTAATGTTTTTCGAAATTCAATAGCGAGAGCATCGCACATTTTATCTTCTGTGTATCATTCTCATTAATATTTACGACAGTTTACTGTCGCTTCTTTTCAAAATCTCTTTGCAAGTCATTATTCTCAGTTGAATATTGTAAACTATATTTCGTTAACTACAAGAGAATAGAATATTCTCCCATCACTTTAAAACATATAAATTCTTCAACTGAAAGTCTCCGTTGAGAAAAGTCAACAGAAAGAGAGAACTCAGTATCTGCAGTTCAACTGAATATCGCTCGAAAGAATAACTGGTTTTTCTGTATTCTGCAAATAAGGGGTCAACCAAAATATTTAGGATAAGAAATATTCGTAAATATATAGATGACATAATTATTTCCATCACATTTCACACAAATGAAACCTTTTTTCGTAGTGCACAATGTCAAGAACATAATAGTAAATGTACATTTATCAGTCAGTCTTCAAATGCTTGCAATCTCATAATGCGGGCATTCTCCCACCGTAACCTACTGCTGATAGACTGTAACGAAATCTCATCTGAATGCAGCATTCCGTATACATTTGAGAATATTTCGGGTAGCATTATTTCATCTTTGTGGTTGAAAAGATATGTCACTTTGGCTTTACTCGACTTATAGTGACATATGACATCTGGAATTGCGGTTATTCTGGAACTGTCCTGCGGATTGGTCTTTTCGTAACAGACAGCTGTCTCGTCTGCGCGATCCATTCATTCATTCATCATACAGTTAAGCAATGATGGAAGCAGTATTCTATTCGTACGAACAAGTTTGAAGAACCACTCGCGATCACTGAAACAAGCCTTACAGAAACAATCGAAGAGTTCATTAAATACATTATTTCCCATATTTTATTTGTTTTAGACGAGCTGACTTATTATTTCTATTGGTGTACATAGTAAATGTTCACTACTACTAATATTTTCTGCATATTTTCTTCCAGTAGCCTTAATTTTCCGAAGCCAATAGTGTAACGATCAAATAACCGATATGAGCATCTCAATACATCCATCCATCCAAACTATCCTTCAGAAAGATGCAGCCACATAATAAACTGGAAATGGTGAAACGCCTATTGTTTGTGGTTGGAAACTATATGTGGTACTGTTCAACAACTCCCAATTGCTTTGGTAGTGTCCTAAGGCGGCTATACAGTCTAATCTACACATCAAACTGGTACGTAGAGTGAAGCAAAATTTTCACAAAAAGTGGGAGCAAAAATTCTGTAGACCAAAATCACACAATAACACTTCCCGCACAAGCCATAACCAAAAACACCTAGATTCACTGAATCAAATTTATGTCGTCGAGTCGTGAATACTATCACACAACACATAAAGAGAATCGTTAGATTTTGATATTGAAAAAAGGACGAAGGTAGCTAATAAGGGCGAAGTCAATATGTGATTTGAAAATGTCAAAATAATGATACAGAGTCTAGTAGGAAAACTGATAATAATTATATGGTCAAAATATACACTTACGTTTCCTTATTGAGAATAAAAATATTCAGGAGAGAATTTCCAAGCAATATTCCCTTTACATGAATACACTTTCTTTATGGGTGAACCTGAGAACTTCACGCTAAATCCCCCCTCTTTTCTGACCTAAGGATCGGCTAATATTGTGCATCCACAATACACAATTATACAATCGCAGTCCTACCATATACGAATCTCTGACCTGTGTGTTCTCCATGTTGTTGTCCGGTACACTGGTATTCAGTGAGTACTAAATACAATTATGAAAACAAATTCAGTCAGCTGAAGTCAGGTAAATGCCATGTTCATATTAGAAGAAAGAAACATACAAGTATACACCGATGATTACTTTGACACAGTATGCATTCTGCTTGAAGTTGACCATACTATGCCTGCAAGGGTTTCAAGAAGTTTACTAACAACAGTGAGGTTATTAACAAATGATGAATACTCTTCAATTGCCCTACTAGCTTACTGTAAAAGTTTTCACTGAAATAATACACTGATCGATTGAGCTTTAAAAGTTTCACTGCAAAAGAATGAACAGCATTTAGCCGGAAAGCAAAATTATATCACATAAATTCAGTTATTCTCACTGCTGAACAAGAAGAACCATTAATCAGAAGACAGATAATGAGTAGCTAGCGAAGAAAAAATCATGCAAAATAAAGATAATGACTTTCACCGCAGTAAACAATGTTTTCAGATGACCTGATTCACACTGAACTTCGAAAAACTATTATGCTTCAAAAATATGAATCAGAGTAGAATGCAAACATGAAATACCTAAATAAAAAGCTGACTCCTAAACATCGGTGGATTCTCTTTCATTATTTACTGTGACTCTGCACAACTGATGAATTCAGCAGTAAGTCAACTTGAATTAGCTATCTCAATTCGTCGTTCAGCTTCTTTTGCCAACATTATTATATCAGGAAAATAAGACTAGGTTAATACGAAGCTCCTCTATGTAATTAGATGTAAAGCTAATCATTGACGGTGACATAATTCGAAATGTCTCTCACTTCGTCAACATGCCGCTCACTCTTGTATTTTATGAAAAGAATTACTACTGCATACTCGTGAAAACGCTACAGTGATGAATACCACCTATTACGAAGTATTCTTCAAGCTCTTTCGAATGCTTATCATGATTTGATAATGAAGGCATAAAAGCAATTGTGGAATTTTTCACCTTAGAATATGAAACCACATAGTGATGAGAAACGTTCAATCCAAGTTCTTTCTGCGAAACCACTTTTTCATGATTCCCTGTGATGAATATTAAATATGGCTTGATTATGAACCACGTGTTACCACACAGAACAGAATTTTTCAGCGAATTGCAAAATACTACTTTACTTCTTGTGCAGGATCTTCACGTGAAAAATGGTGCACAATAGCAAAACGTTTCACGTTTATGCGTGATTTTCAGTTATTAATTTCTCATATCAACTGAATTATCTAAGGCTGCAATCGCAGCTTCATCCATGTATTGGACGTTTGTGAATGCATCGAGGACAATATGGCCCAATCCATGACTGCTTGTCAGGTGAACATCTCACTTATATTTTTTTCTGTCGATCAATTTCAGGTAGCCTCGCAACTTTTCTTGAGCCTTCATACTCTCTTCAATGAAGTCACTGTCAGACACTCAACACGTGAAGAAACACAAATTTTGTAATTTATTGTGTAATTATGGCCTATATGTGAAATATTCAAATTCCTTAAAATCATTGTCGTGACATACACCTTAGTTTTGTGAATTGTCAACATTACTCATATCGCTCACATAATGTATCTTGTTGTCCTACTCAAATAAATTTTCATTATTCGTTCACATCAACAAACAGAAGTGCATATGTGCATTGCATCAAATAAAAATGTTCTAAAATTCCATGACCAATGTTTCTCTCGATTACAGTTTACTACTCATAAGTAGTTCAAAGTTCGTTCGAAAAATTCAATGGATTTTCTCAGTAACTCGTATTCAAATTGCAGCAAATTTAAAGCTTCTTGAGTACCCACTGGAGTATTGAATGTTCAGTCTTATAGCGAGTTTAAATACAGAACAAAATGCCTGAAAATTACATGTTGACAAACAGGATTGATGAAAACAAAACACGTAGATCAGCGAAGAGTCTCTTTTCAGCGACTCTTCGCTGATCTACGTGTTTTGTTTTCATTAATGCCTGAATGGGGATTATCCATGAATTAAAACAGGATTGAATTTAATATTAATAATAATTACTTGTTATACGTTGGATACGTGGTGTTTAGCAGCCTTAAATAGACACTGATTGTAAAAGTTTCGGAAACACTTTATACACATGTATTTACGTGGAAATGACAGGAATGAGAAAGTGTTAAGAGGAGTTGAAAGACTGTTGACATTTGTGGCGAGATTTGAATGTGATGGAAGAGAACTAAGTTCGTTGGAGATGGGAAACTGAATAAATGGAACGAATAATGCTAACAATAACGATTTCAATGATAGGAATCGCAACCACACGAATACTGGATAGAAGGCCTATTGCTTCCCAAGCAGTTAACATTTTACATGGAATGTGTATGTAATGGTTGTTACTATTATTGAATAAGCATACTTAAGTTAATCACAACCTCCTTCTGATCTGCATACTTGAATTAACTGGTCTTTCGCAGTCCGAGAGCTTTCAAACTACTCGAATCATTTGATACTATTTTATGATGAGTGACAGAACATAAAGAAAGTTAAAATGTCTTGCTGACACTTGTACTACTCAAAAGTTGGTGAAATGCTTACAACCTCACACGTTCATGAGAAAGATTCTAAACACAATTGCTAAAAGTTATAAGCACCACCAAAGTACAATATCTACAGTCTGATGTATTCACAAATATGAAAACTTAGATAGAATACGTTAAATCAATGGATAACGTAGACATATGCTAATCCAAAACTTGATTTTCGAGCATTTGCCCTACCTATCTAGAGTTAGTAGAATAATGTGAAATACAGGTAATTTCAACATTTGGTGTATGAACAAAATTACGTTGAAACAGGCAAAGCAGGTCAATGAAGCAGGATTTAATAAATTCATCAAATTTCACTAGAACTCATCAGCCAAATAATCTACGTACGGGAATATACATACCACTAGAATTACATCGGAAGATATAAAACTCATAAGTAAATAAACCATATTGAATCCATCGAGCAAAACGACAGGTGTGAGTGTCTTTCAAGTCACCTTCAGGCAGATGGGTGGAAGTACGTTTGACTGATCAAAATCAAGTTAAATTTGATTATATTTCAATTACATCATTTAAATTGACAGTCAGATATCGGGGAAACAACTTGAAGATATGAGGAATTGCGAACTAAATAATATTGATACAAATAGTTTTGGTAATAATAATAATATGACGAGTCAAGACAATGGCACTGATAGACGAGAGTTTCCAATGAGTCAGAAGCACCATTAAAAGGTAGAATGAGAGTATAGTGACCATGAAAATAGCAAATAAATCAAACAAAGTAAATAACATTTCTTCCTGTCACAGAGACTGTGTTTAGAACTCTAATTGCAAAAAACATTCGCAATTGCAAGCATCGTTTTGGTTGCGTGTCTGCTGACAACAGGGAATGGCTTGAGAGGGTCATTATAATCTCTGTAGTCTACAAGAAGCTTTGTTATCATGATTTATACCACTGTGGCTTAAGCTTTTTCAAACACTTTGAGATGTGTCCAATCATGTTATAAGGTAATCACTTCACTGTATGACCTCTCTGTTTCCTTCAACAAAAACACCAACGTCGATGTACCGTATTTCAGGTCCCTTTAACTGGCGGACGGTCATTCTCAGATTGATTGAACATGTCCATTGTAAATCTCAAAAGACTGATTTAATGAACAAATAATGTCCTGTTCGATAACTTGATCATCATATTCTACATCTACATATCTATAATAATGTATCAATGATTGTTACTGAAAACAGTAGGGCTCTGATAAGGTAAAATCGAATTATTTTCATCAGAATTCAAAAAGTTATTTTCAAATAGATTGTTAATAGATCAAAGTTCAAAATATATGTGGATGTGGTATTATGTATAATTTTAATACTAAACCGAACAACAACTTTACAAAGTAACTGATTAGGAATGGCAACGAAGGTGTGGTAATACAATCTTATGAATAATGTTCTTATTAAATTCTAATCATATTCATCATTAGCGTTAAATGGATGAATGATCATGCCAAAGATGGAGGAAGAGTAAAAATGGTGTCAGTGTGTGAGTTAACAACAAAAGGTAAGTTAATGTATATATAGTCATGAGGGTGGTAATAATTGTTTCTTCTACACACAGAGCACCGGTTGTTTCAAGCAAATGAAAAAAGTTACTGCTGTTTGGCAAATTCATCACCTAGATGCTTTCGGCAATTTATTTAGTAGCCAATACATGGTAGAGAAGGCTTCCTCAATGCCACCTTTGTTGCCGGCTTGGACCAAGTTGTTAAATATCGAACCGATTATGGTTTTTACTACACCTTTATTTAGCCACACTGTTGGGCGTTCATGAGCACCTCAGCTACTGCTCTGATCCTCTGTGGAGTCCGCAAGTTCATGAATTACTTAATGATTTAGCCATTTTTGATATGACTCTCCATCTTGTATATATGAATTCTCCTACCCCTCGTTATTACAGTTGCATCACCTAATTTTTTAATTTCTTAGAGTAATTGTCAACTTACACACTGGTACATACACAACGCTGGTAACCTTACACCCCAAACGTTTATGATTATTTATGAGCAATATTTTATTCTCGAAATGTAAACCAACTGATATTACTAAATCAAAATGTGACATTTAAAAGAAACGTATCTCATGTGTAATAACATGTTACCACAAACGTATATTTTTGACTGTGTTATATTACCAGTCTAATTGCAAAGAACTTCCGGAATTCTTATGTCAAAGATTCCATTTAACGTTTAAAAATACCATTTTCAATAACAATCATTGTTTTATTTTTATGAATGGATTCAACTGCAGAATCCAATGGTGAAGTTATCTCAAAGAATATTCTTTGCCAGGTAATCAAGGTTTCCTAGATTGTTAAAGTCCACTTGGCGCTGCCAAGGAACACGAGTTTACCAGCATAATAAGTTTTCCAGACAGCTATATCAATTCCCCAATAAACCACTTCTTGAATGTCATCGCGTTTAAATATGAACCTGTTACATTGAGACTTCTTTGAATCTGTCAGAATAGTTTTACTGACAATGTTTTCTTTAGGGTATTTAATCTTAAGCTACTCTGAATATTCATTCTTAGATAAAGCATACTTCAGAGTCGTCATTTCAGATTCATTTGTTCTGTCTGAATGAATTCTGGCGTGGTCTGCTGAACAATTTTTTGAGTAAGTTCGTTTCACGTTGAACTGGAACAAAACTTACAAACTGCATGTACTGTCCCCTACATGAAGACTTCGTAAACATAAATCATTCCATTGTGTCATCGGTCCTTTCAAAAGTGAAACATCTGGAAATGTAGTAGTACAGATTTACTCGTGTTCTATTCCGAAGTTGAGAATAGGATAGTATTAGGTGAATCTTACCAATTAGATTTTCCGTTTCTAGGCCTGTTAGGAATCTGGAGACAGTGGTCCCGAAAGGTTTCCCATTGCAACACAACTGACTTGACAGAATAGGTGCCCGTCAAAATGATTATTTCACCTCATAAACAATCGCGAAGACTCTTATGATTTACAAAAGATGTATTCCAGAAGCTTCACAAGTTATTGAGAGTTCACGATGAATATTATGTAAGGTAACTGAGATTCGCTCATCGTCGGAAGAGCCTTGAGGTTCAAATGAAATTATGCTTCAATTGATGCAATTCAGCATTGGAAAAATCTAAGAATCATTGAATTTAAGCGCATTTGCTCCGATTTGTACCTTTTTTAGAACCAGACATATTCTATAGAAGACAAGACCGAGGAGACTGAAAGGAATGTTTATTTAGCTAAACGTATGGTACATAGCTAAATTTGGTATACCATATTCTGAACCTGCCATTTGCGCATCATTTACCACATCCTTGACGAATTGGTCGAATATCGTCACATTCGATAGCTTCTTGAATTCTGCATCATATGGCAACATCCTTCTCATGGTTCTCTTCTTTGATTGCTCTTTCCAGTGTGCCAAACATATTGTTACTTTTCTGAATTCGTTTCTGATATACTACTTATATCGGATTATAAGTAGCACTCACCACAATATAAGCTAACAAATCGTTTTCAATTAGATCTTCTTCAGGCTTTACTCTAATTTACATAGATTTATATATAAAATTTTAACCAATGACGGTTATTTTTGGGGATCAAATAATAATCTTAATAGTCTTAATCATAATAATAAAAATAATAATAATGTGGTAAATGTTTTGAACGTAGTTAATAACGATGATTATAATGATAACAAAATATTGATAATAAGGTTCATGCAAGTGATAAGAATAACAAAGATAGTATATGTATATAAGTGTATAAATAAATTGGGTCAAATCTTAAAAGGTGAAGTGGAACGATAATCAGAGTTTAAATCAGTAGACCTGATAAAGGATCTGGAGTAGTACTGATGAATAAGTGTGATTATATCGACAAAATGAACTAACTTTTAACTGATGAAACGAAGTTCCAAAAGCTTATCAACCCAAAAGATCTGGACGGAAATGCTGAAAAACAGTTAACTAACACGCTTAAGGAACTGAGTAAAAATGGAGTAATCTCAGAGGCAGCTTATAACCGTGTTAAACCTACTGGAAGTAATACTTCACGTCTGTACGGTCTGCCCAAAATACATAAACCAGCACTTCCTCTTCGCCCAGTCCTGGATATGTCAAATTCTACATACCATGGAGTGGCAAAGTGGCTAGGTGAACTCCTCCAACCGCTACACAAATTGGTAGTAAACCATAATGTTAAAGACGTTTTCGAATTTATTGCTAACGTGAATGATATCAATGTAAATGGGAAGCAAATGCTTTCCTTAGATGTAGAGTCACTGTTTACCAATGTACCATTTATGGAGACTGTGGATTTCATATGCCAACAGATACTAGAAAAGCAGATTAACATCGGAATTCCAGTTATTAGTCTGAAAGAGTTGCTTTTAAGATATACTATGAATGTACATTTCTTATTCAACAACATTTACTACAGGCAAATCGACGGTATTGCCATGGGTTTTCCATTGGGGCCAATTTTGGCAGATTTCTTTCTAGCCAAGATTAAAAATGGTCCATTGAGACAAGTAATAGAGGAAACTGATTCGTATTTTCGTTATGCTGATGATACGTTCATTATTCTTGATGTGAAAACTGACAAAAATGAAATGTTAAAAAAGTTTAATGATGCACATCCATCGCTCATCTTCACTTGTGAAGAAGAACATGATGGTGGATTACATTTCCTTGACGTCCAATTGAGCAGAAGAGAGGATGGTTCACTCAAGAGAGATGTTTATGGAAAACCTACATCTGTAGGACAATATACACATTTCCTCAGTTTTGTACCAATCCGATATAAAATCAATTTGGTCAGATGCCTTACGAATAGAGCAAGACGTATTTGTACAGATGACTCCCTAGAAAATGAGCTAGGATATATCCAAAATACGCTAGTCCAAATGGGTTATCCTAGTAGATTTGTTAGGAGACACATGAATACCAGGTACAACAAAGAAAAACTGACAACAGGTTAAAAGAAAGAACTGTTTATGAAACTTCAATTTAATGGGGACGCGGCTAGTGAAGTCTTACATCTGAGATTATCGAGAGCGATAAAACGGACTTATACTGCCGCCACCCTTTGTTTGTCATTTTCGAGCCGACCAATTTTGATTGCTCAAGTGAAAGATAAGCTACCTAGTTGTGCCACTTCGATGTGTATCTATAAATTTAGTTGCTCCTATGGAGAAAGCTATATAGGGCGAACAACTAGACAGCTGAACAAACGCATTAATGAGCATCTTCCTTCATGGTTCGGAAAAGGTCAAATGAAATCCATACGTAGTTCTATTTTGGCTCATTTGATTGATAGCGGTCACCAAGTGGTCAAAAATAGTGCTTTCAAAGTTATCTATCGTATTCCATCGAGTCTTTCGAATGGAATCAGAACCCGTCTTTTACACTTAGCCGAAGCTATGGGAATTCGAGAGAACAATCCTAGTCTTTGCATACAAAAGAAGTTTGTTTTACCTTTGTCTCTCCCTTGGCCTAGGTGAACTGTATTAAAAACCCTCCCACCCTTTCTTATTTTCCACCCCCTTTGTACTTTTATATTTATTTAAACTCTGATTATCGTTCCACTTCACCTTTTAAGATTTGACCCAATTTATTTATACACTTATATACATATACTATCTTTGTTATTCTTATCACTTGCATGTGCGTCGGTGGCACAGTGGTTAGGACTCTCGCCGACCATGCACATGGTCCGAGGTTCGATCCCCTGCCGACGCACACCCGATATCTATGGTTGGCCTGTAAAATTTGGGCTACCGATATCCATGCTGAAAATGTCATACTTGTACTGAAAATACGGTGTGGCATCAAGCTGTAACCAAAATAAAAATTAAATAAATAAATATTTTGTTATCATCATAATCATCGTTATTAACTACGTTCAAAACATTTACCACATTATTATTATTTTTGTTATTATGATTAAGACTATTAAGATTATTATTTGATCCCCAAAAATAACCGTCATTGGTTAAAATTTTATATATAAATCTATGTAAATTAGAGTAAAGCCTGAAGAAGATCTAATTGAAAACAATATTGTTCGCTTATATGTCTTGTTTTAAATAAATATTATAAAAGTACGAAGGAGGTGGAAAATAAGAAAGGGTGGGAGGGTTTTGTATAGAATTCACCTGGGCCAAGGGAGAGACAAAGGTAAAACAAACTTCTTTTGTATGCAAAGACTAGGATTGTTCTCTCGAATTCCCATAGCTTCGGCTAAGTGTAAAAGACGGGTTCTGATTCCATTCGAAAGACTCGATGGAATACGATAGATAACTTTGAAAGCACTATTTTTGTCCACTTGGTGACCGCTATCAATCAAATGAGCCAAAATAGAACTACGTATGGATTTCATTTGACCTTTTCCGAACCATGAAGGAAGATGCTCATTAATGCGTTTGTTCAGCTGTCTAGTTGTTCGCCCTATATAGCTTTCTCCATAGGAGCAACTAAATTTATAGATACACATCGAAGTGGCACAACTAGGTAGCTTATCTTTCATTTGACTTGAATGAATTGATAAGTTAGTAGTTAATTTAGCATAAACTGCGAAAATATCACACAGGTAAATATGTTCGTTAGCTAGTACTGGTTTATAGGATATCATTAAAACTATTTAATAGAAGCTACTCGATGGAGCCCACCACGCGAAAATGGTGGAAGCTTTGAGGTACGACGTATAAATTTTAATGTCAAAATCATATTGACGGTATGTTATAAGTTGTTCAGTTGTCTAACAAGCGTTTCTGATATTCTGAAGAATTTAAGAAGGGCATTTTAGGGATACTCGAGGAGAATTCATGTATTTTGGATGCGTTTTACATCTTCAGCAGTGATCGTTTATATATAATTCGGGATTTCTTAGACCACTGTGGTGTCAGATGACAGTGCTTACCTGAAGTTGATATTTATAAATGAAGCTATTAGAGAGAGAGGAAAGGTAACCGCATTCTGTGTTGTGACCTGTATTACTCTAGAATTCGTAAGGAATTAGTGGAAGAATTTGAACAGACAGTCAGCCAATGTATATTCTTTCGAAGGAAGCAAACGTAAAGTAAGAGACTCAGTATGTCCACTTTATATTAAGAATAGAACTTGTGCATTTTGTTAGAGTATAATTCCATTGTGATTATGATGAGCAATAAATTGTGCTCGAAAAGTTATAAGTAAATATTACTGAATAATACTGTCAGACTTTATCAATGTACATTTTACACAAAATGTAATCTATAAAAGATTATTGAAGCAAAGTAAATTCTCCTTACAACGAAGTCATGAAGTTGGCTGTACACAACGGAATTAGGTCCTCATTATGTTTGACTCTGGAATGGCTGCTGAGTGTTATACCCTACAAAGGATTAATCCATTCCTTATTCACAGGATGAAAAGTTATCATTTGAAGACGGCTTATGGTTTTCACTGAAAATAACCTGACTAAATCACACCAGCTGCTTCTCCGTGTCGTTCATAGGATCGATTGCCGGTATCCTCACTGAGTTGCCTTTCACTTTCTTCATAAAAGTGTTTTATAGAAAATGCATCGCTTTTCTTACAGTCACTCAGTGGTACACATTTATCTTCTCTGAGGAACGCTTTGACAAATGTATTGTTTATTCAGAAACACTACTGTTAAATTGCTTCTCACCTATTCCATGAGATATTCATCACTTTTAGTTTCCATTGGTAACATTCAACGGGTCATTTGAACGTAGCGTTTTTTTGCTTACTCAAATACCTGACAAGACGAAATAATATTATTAATGAGAAAATCAATCTGTTCTCTGATCATGCAGCTGTCAAGTGTCTTGTAGTGTGTATTTAATTTTCCTATGATAGTGTACACCTACTACTGCACTAGCCACTCTAGAAGCTCTTAAGATTCCACAGTTTCAACAATATATGCTTAGCAATCTCATTTAAATGCTGGATCACTCTAAAACTACTCCTAAGTAGTATAAATATGTACTGTGAATTCAGACTGCATAATTTCCATAGACATCTAGGAATATGTGCGTTGGTTTGCGTTTTTATTATATACCAGATTATAGTCAAACATGAACCCACCTGAAAGGGGTGGCAGAAAACATAACAACGTGGGGTATTGTTATTGAAGCCCTATGTTTGACTCAGAAACCAAATGAATATCAATTATAATAATAATAATAAATGAGAATTCAAATTACTCTTCAGCTAAATCCATTCCATCTGCATACACAACTCAGAACTGAGAACAGGGAATGATTCTCAACAATTTCGTATTTTAACCATTGTAAGCATGTGATCTTCAACGTTGGTTTGCCGATATCACTGACCTGAATTAATTTTGATAATGATAATGTGGATATCGGTACCCATGTGGATAAAATTCCATATTTAGTTTCGACTATAGATTTTGCACAAAATCCTCGTTTGACATAGATACAGGTTGAAGGTGTCGTATAATTTGCAGGTTCGGAATGCAATCATTATAGTTGCATCTGACACATCCAATGAAACTTGCAATCTACTGGTATCTGTGCATTTGTATTTTTCTCAACTTGTGTCAACCGTAGGAAAATGACAAAATCGGAAGAATGGAGAATTACTTTGCATCGAATATATTATAGGATGAAATTAGTAGAAATATTACGTATGTATATTTAAATTAAATAAATCTCTCTGTGGCCATATTTTCAGGCTTTTGAATGTGAATTTCACAGGATATTTCGATTCTCGACGTGATGTTCTTTATTCGATAGCTTTACGCTGTCAAATCAAATCACTGTCTAGTTCAAATTTATTTGATTGCAACATGCCAAAACAATATAATCCATATTATGAAGACTCTCTGAAGAATAGCTGCAGAATAAAAGTAAAGAATCACTGAAAAGCGTTATCGGAAATGGTACAAACTTCATGGGAAGAGCGTATTTATCTTTGCCGATGACTTCTAGACCACAGCTAGAGTCTGGACTTCACCTTTGATTTGTGAACTTTATGAAATCATTGACATAACCTAGGCTGTGCATGTTTATTGCTGATGAAAATTTAAAATTTCCACCAATAATTGCACCCTGAAGGAAAATTTTAACAAAGCATTTTGTGTTTTATTTTCTGAATTTGAGATGCTGAACATGCCTGAGAGTTACCCTTTCAGGTATACGAAAACTTACTAGATGAATGGAGATCTGAGCGATGAAGTCAGATGACAAAATACAAATTATTTCATTGTATTTGAAAGCACTTTAGGAAAATACCAAGAAGACACATGCTGTGAGAACACTATCTTGCTGTACTTCACATGAAATCAATCTCCAATATGCGGCATTCTACTAGAAAGAATATGTTAAACCACATCTGGATATCAGCTTAAAGTGCTATCGGAATTCTGGTTATAACTGAAAAAACACAAGTATGTGAATCACAGCTTATCGTGAACTTTTAAGTTAAATGTAGTCTGACGAATACTACGACTTACAATTCAGTCAGACAGTCAACAAGAAAATTGTCACTTTCATATACTTTTTTAATATGGTTGTGCAAGTGAATACCATCTTTATCCACCAATACGTCAGTTGATACTACTAGCATCTATAATGTGAGTGAAAAGAAATTCACCAGAACACACTCGTTTGTATATGGAATATTCAAAATGAAATATTGATTTCAGCTATTTCTATTACAGGTGAGATCAATCTCATGATACGCACCATAATGAAGATACACTCTCAATGAAGTACACTGATTTCTATGACTACGCTCGACTTTTGTACTGATTGCAAGAGAACGAGATTAGGAGATATTACAAGTGTTTCACATCAAAATTAACATTCATACACACAATGGAATTAACTGGAGTTGAATTTCTTTGCGAAACTATACATTCCCAATAGGTCACAGGCATCTGATTTCATAGAAGCACTCTAGTCGCCATCAACCTGTCCGAAACATCGGGTGGTACACCTCATTCAAGCATAATTTCAATGTAGCTGGAACTATTCGTCGACCTTTATTCACGAAAGAACCGCAAGCCTACTAAATTCGAATACGAGTGAGATTTACACTTGATCACGCACCGGCGTTCACTTGGCCTTACTTGGTACAAGTTCTCATTGATTCTCTATCCCAAACATTTCATGCCATGGAAACGGTCTGCATTCTAGAATTAGAAAAAATCCGGAATATTTTGTGAGCCATGAAACCATATTTATGAAGGGAAATACAAAAATCACTGAATCATCGTCTATAGTCTCAAACTAGTACAATTTTTATCACACAGAGAATGTTGAAATAAATTTTGATTTAACGTTTCTGTGTACTAACTGTGGATAAGTAGGTCAGTGTTTACAAACTAAACTTCTAATCAGTATAATTCAGAAATTGAAACATTGCTAAATGTGGCTGTCAGTCATTCCTCCTAACTTCCGTCTCACTTCGTCGACAACCATTTCAAACTTGAATACCTCAAGTAATATGAGTTCTTGTCAAGTAGATTGTAGTGTTACACTAATGAATAGCATTATTTACAAATTCATTTTCTATAGGTCTCGAATCATTCCATATGATCAGGTTACGAATACATGAACGAAATGAACCTACACTAAGCGAATTCGAAAACCGTCTTATTTATGCTATTCGGGATTCTCTTTATCATTCAGAAAGCGAATTCATGCGAAGAATAATAAAGTGTGCAATACACCTACAAGTATTTGATCGCACATTCACGTATCAATACTGGTGATGTGAAAATGGAAGAATTGAAGAGTTGAATGGAATAGACGATATATGAGTGTCCTTATTATTGAAAATGTATATTTCTTATGAACGAAATCACCGAAACTACATATTTACTACTGAAATTTGCAGAAAGTATATCACATCTTACTCGATAAACAATTTTTTCTAAAATTATCAGATGTGCCTTTTTCATATGCACCTAATAGTATCAGGGGGTGGTTCGACCCACTGCAGTCACTGATATTTCATATCTCGTTTAATCCATTCCCTGAGAACTGAAAACGGTTATCTATTTCAGTATGTTACCATCTAGGCAGGGATTCAAATGAGTAAACTTTAATAGTCCAACACTAAGAAATTAAATTTTACTCCCATATTCAATATTACGCGAAGCTGCCTGCTCTCTTATCGTCTGATAGTCAAATGTGTGATTGTAAATTGAGTTTTGTGATAAAATTGCATATCTGTTAAATTTGCATAGACAGCACAAACTACCATTAACCTATAATTCCAATACTACTAATACCACCAGATTATTTAGATAACACTTGACATGCCGAAGAAGAAACTGTTTATGAGTCTAGCATTCAAAGGTGACACCATTTCGGAATTGATTAAAAATCGTTTATCTAAATGTATTAAACGTACTTTTCCTGCAGCTGACTTACAACTAGTTTTTACCAGCCAAAATATGATTAGACAATGCGTCAAGGATAGATTACCGCTTTTGTCCACATCCATGTGTATTTACTCTTTTACCTGCTCTTGTGGAGCTGTTTATATTGGATGTTGTAAGCGTAATCTCCGAAAACGTGTAGCTGAACACTATCCAGTCTGGTTAATGAAAGGCGAACGTAGAACTGCGAAGTCTTCTATCTGTGATCACCTGTTAGAGTCAGGTCATTTAGACCCACGTGATTCATCTTTCAAAGTTATCTACATGGCAAAATCGAATCGATCCAAAAGTTTACGTTTTCTTCACTTATGCATAGCCGAAGCTTTAGCTATACATGAACAGAAACCTAAATTATGTGTTCAAAAACGTTTTGTCAAACCCCTTTCTTTACCTTGGTCATAGTAATGTTCTTTCTAGTTTTTACTTTATTTTATTTTACCACTTGAATTCTTTCCACTTCATTTCACATCTTCATTCTTATCGTAATCGTACTCATAATTTTTTAAAATTTTTAGACAACACTTGACATTTTTAAAACATCTTTCAATTCACTTATAAAACAATCTTTCATAGTTTTGTAATTTATCCACTTCAATTCTACTCCTTATAACATTTTAATTATCGTTATTCTTATCACATATATGTATATTGACTGAGCAATTATTTAGTGCCACTTAATGACCTTTTCTGTAATATAAATACGACTGTACAGCTTGAAAATGAAGTCGTTGAAAAGAAATTTCTTCGCTGAACAAAAACTGTGTTTTTACTTATGAATAAATGGGTATTTTTCGTGATGATGTTTCTAGCACAATATATTGCTACTCATAACCAAATCAAGTTATTCACAAATTTTCCGAACTTCGTTCATTTAATTCCATTATTTTCCATCGCTTGACTTGATTAGTAGTAGTATTTTCCATATTTCCGGTGTTATTGACGACTCATTCTTATTGCGCGTGTTGGGTGTAGACCCGTTGAACAAGGATTCAGTAATCCACATCTCTCTCAACCTGCATATTTTACTTACTTCTCAGAATTTTAGTCTACTGCCGTCTTATTGTGTGGTTGTGTGCAAACGCATGGAGTGCAATTTCTGAGCCTTTTTCTAAATTAATTCTCTTTGTGGGACCAACCAATCTTTCCTTAGCTATATTCTTTTGTTTTGATAATCTACCTACACCTGATCTATCAGTTTGACCTATGTAGTCTCCCTATTTCACAGTCATCCCAATGTATTTTGTAAATGATATTATTTTCTTCAATTGAGTCAACCGACAGGGCCTTTTACCCTATAGAGCCTGTTCCTGAGTGGGTTCGCATGATTAAATAAGACCACTCTAATTCCTGCTTAGTCAGGAATATTACCTGGGGTCTCAGATATCTCCTTCTTAAATGGTAGAACAGTAGATGTCTTATATTTTCTCTTATTTATGTTGCCTTTATTATCTTCTTCATTATTTTTATTTTGCTTTCGACCATTTCTAATCTTCCTAATTAATTAAATAGAATATTTATTCGACAACGCCTGTTCTATCTGTTTCATTTAATCATTTTATTGTAGTCCTTAGTGCTACTAGATAGGACAAACTAGTAGATCAGGAACAGAGAGATTATCAAACATAAGAATATAGCTACGGAAAGAATTGTTGCTTTGGTACGTAACATTCAAGGGCTTATTTGAACAAACCGTTATTTTGCTTACTCAAATACCTGACAAGATGAAATAATATTATTAATAAGAAAAGCAATCTGTTACCTGGTCATGTAACTGCCAAGTGTGTTGTCCTGTTTAGTTGATTTTTCTATGAAACTGCGCATTTTCTACTTTACTAGCCACCCTAGAAACTTCAAATTTTCCACAATTGCAACAATATATGCATAGCTATCTTATTCAAATAGTGAATCAATAAAAAAGCTACTTGTGAGTAGTATAAATATATACTGTGAATTCAAACTGAAAGATTTCTGTAAACACCTAGGAGTACGTGCGTTTGTTTACGTTTTTATTATATGCCAGATTATGGGCAATCGTGAACACACCTGATAAGGATGCATGAAAATATAACTAAGTGGGATGGTGTAATTGAACTCCCATGTTCAACTCGGATCCAAAGGAATACCAATAATAATATTGAATGAGAATTTAAATTATTCTTCAGCTAAATCTTTTCCCTCAGAATATACATTTCAAATCAAAGAACAAAATGATTCTCAATAATTTCCATTTTTTGAACAATTGGAAACATGTTATCTTCATCGATGGTTTGCCGACATCACTTACCTGAATTGGTTGACGACTGGAGTATAAATTACTCCTCATAAATGCTCGTAAACGTTCTTGGTAGTAGGATACATGCGTTGCATGTACAACAGGGTGTGAATTAACAACTACGCATAAATAAGACATCAAAAGATAAGTTGATGCAAGTGTTGAACTTAGGAAATCTCAGTTTTTGCGTTTTGTGTGTCAAAAAAATATTTACTTTTATCGAATTTCACATTATTTATTTCAGCAGACTTATGTTATTCAGTAAGTAATTAAGGTCATTGAAGTAAATGTTAAATCAGGTTCTTTTCCTAATCTTTTGTGTTCATCGGAACTGCTGCTTCTTACTTATCTTCTTTATTGACCACTATGTTATTTCATTTTATCACACCACTAGCAGCTACATATTATTGGCAAGAGATGTAAGAGGACACATTTTTAGATCATTGGGGTGTGTAGTATTTTATGCAAACGTCCTGTCATTTTCACTCCTAGTAATTTCGACAGCACGTTCCATATGGTCGGTATTTATTGAATATCCTAATTAATTCTGGCAACACTAGCAACTTATCGACAAAATGAGATGCACATTTTCGTTAGTATCTTGCGTGATATATCGTGTATAGCTTTTCTTGCATTTTTATGTGATGCTTTTCTTCCTCTAATGTCAAGCTATTCTGTTTTTGCCTTCTTATGGAGTAACTAGTGAATCTATTCATCTGTATTCAGCACAAATGTATCTGTTAGACATTTATTCATTTTTTTATTTAGTCCTTGATAAATGCTCTTGAAGTTTCATCGAGAGATATTTATGAAAATATGCATTAGGTGAACCACGAATGCCGACATTTATAGGTCTTGCATCACTAACTGACCCAAATAGTGAACACTGTGACTCCATCTCACATCAGTTCATTTCATGAACGAAACAGCTTACAAATAACTGGCTGACGCTTAGAGCATATATACAAAGCAAACCCACATCAGTGTATTGACACTACTTTCACATTACTGATACTTAGACATAAAGGGTGCTCCACATTACTTGGTTTTGCATATCAGATAATCTTATCCAATGTGGAACTATATTATACTACTGTGCCTATTCTCCATTCTCATATGAACTCTACCACGTACGTGTTTTACTGGATTGTATTAAGGCGACCATTAGCTGATAAACCCGCACTTATAAATTTTCTAAAACTGCACTCGCGTTTTAGCCGGCTTAAGACGATTAAGGAGATTTCAGAATTCACTGAAATTGGTATGCTGGGGACTACCTTACCTTATATAATCCCATCGAGTGTCTATTACAATATTATTCACAGCGTGAAATATATAATTATTCAGGCTTCACTCACGACTTCGAGACTCGTCTAACTTTATAGACAAACGGTTGGTTTTCTATGTTAAAGCAGTTGTGGTTAGGTTCAACTTGATCACCGTGAAAATCTAAGCGAGTGTAATAAAACTGTTCGCAGAATGTCCAGCCTTTTAAATTATCTTCCAGTGCTCATACTACTCGCAAGTAGGTTAATGATAATGTCGGTAAAACGTTCGAGTATTGAGGAATGGATCAAATGAAGTACAAGTAACTGATCAGGAATGGCAATGAATATATTGTAATAAAATCTGATGTATATTGTTCATATGAAATTCTATTCAGTTTTATCATAAACTTCAAATGGATGTATGGTCATGCCAATGACGTTGTTAGGGTAAAAAAGGGCATCGTGTGTGTGTGTGTCAGTGCAGGAGTTAACAACCACGTTTAAGAAAGAAAAGAAAAAGTTTGTTAATCCAAATGCAATGACGAGAGTGGTTGAAACTGCTTTTTCTGCACTCAGAGCACCGGTTTTGTTCAAGCGAATAACAATGGCCACTGCTGTTTGGGGAATCCGGTACCTGGATACTTTTGACAATCTATCTGGTACTCGATGGATGAAAGAGGAGTATTCCTCAGTGCTACCTTTGTTGCCAGTTTGCAGCAAGTGGTCTAATATTTGACTGATAGTGGCTTTTACCACATCTTTAATTATCCACACTGGTAGGTGTTCATAAGAACCACCTTTACTGACCTGACCTGATGTGGTATCTGCATGTTCATAATAATTTTTGGCCTTTTATGATGGGGCTCTCCATCCTGTAGTTATTAATTTCCATATCCCCCATTATTACACTTGCATCAACTTATCTTTTGATTCCTTACTTAGGTGTAGTTGTTTATTCACACACTGTTGTACATGCAACGCATGTATCCTACTAGCATGAACGTTTATGAGCGTTAACGAGGAGTAATTTATACTCCGAACGTCAACCAATTGATAAAACTGAATCACAGTGTGATATTAAAATTAAACTTATCTAGTATGGAATTGCATGTTACCACGTATGTATATTTTGAACTTATATCTAATTACAATGCATTTGCAAATAACTTTCGGAATTCTGAGATGAGTGATTCAAAGTTGCACTTTGGAGACTACTGATGTTGTCAATATCAATCACTGTTCATTATTGTGGATATATAATTGTAGAATATGGTAATGAAGTTATCTAAAACAATATTCTTTGTCCAGTAATCAATCTTTTCTTGAATGTTGTAAATCATCGGGTGCTGTTATGGAACACGAGTTTCCTTGCATAATAAAATTTCCTGATAGCTATATCAGGTCTACGTAAGTTTACTCCTTGGATATCATCACCATTAAATGTGGACATTATACTAGAGCTTTCTTCGAAAGTGTCTCAGTCGTTTAACTGACGATGATTTCTTGAGATGATTTAATTGTGAACTACTCAGAATATCTTTTCTTGGATAGAACATACTTCATAGTGATCATTTCACATTCATTCGTCCAGTCGAAACGACTTCTGATTTGGTTTGCTGGACAATTTTTTGAATAAGTTCGTTTTACTTTGAATTGGAACAAAAGTTACAAAATATATATACTATCTCATATATGAAGACTTCTTAAACATAAATCATCCCATTTTTACATCAAACCTTTCAAAACGGGGATATCTGGAATCTACTATGAACTAACTTGTGTATTATTATTAAGTTAAAACTAGGATGGTAGAATTTGAATTTTACAATAAAAGATTTGAGGCTTCTGGACTTGATAAAAATAAGTCTGGGAGCCATGGTCACAAAGGCTTTCCCATTGCAACATCAACAACCTGACAGAAGAGGCTGCCGTTGAAATGAAATTGGATATTTTCATTACGCAGCTGTATGCAGAGTAATCGGCTGAATAGTCCAACCGACATTTCATGAATTCTTTGAATCCTGCTTTATAAACATGTGTTACATACATTAAAATTCGTATCGGAAAAGAAATAATTTTAAAATCATTTTAGCTTGCAAATGTAGAGCAGTTTGTGTATTTCACCTCATAAATAATCGCGAAGACTCTTATGATTTGCAGAAAATGTCTTTATGAAGCTTCGAAAGTTATTGCGATGCCATGAAGGATATCATGCAAGGTAATTGAGATTCGCCCATTAACGGAAGAGCGTTGTGCTTCGGATGAATTCCAATTCAATTGATGCAATTCATTCTGAGAATAATCTTAGAAGCACTGGAATTAAGCGCATCTGCTCCGTATTTTACTTTTTTTGACTTGAATTCATTGGTAAATTAGTGGTTAATGTAGCATGAACAGCGAAATTATCACACAGCTAATATATCATTTAAACTACTTAATAGAATGTACACAATGGAGCTTACCACGCGAAATTGGTCTTAGCGATCAGGAAAAACGTATATATTCAAATGTTAAAACGATGTGAACAGTATATTCTGTGCTGTTCAGTCGTCTAACAAGTTTTTCTTTCTAAAATATTCTTGAGAATTTTGGAAGAGCACCTTGAGTTTACTAGAGATGAATTCATGTATTTCAGATTAGTTTTTGTCTTCAGCGGTGACCGATTATATAATATTTGGGATTTCTCAGGCCAGTGTGGTGTCAGGTGACAGTGCTTACCTGACGTTTATATTTATACATGAAGCTATTCGAGAAATTAGTGTTCATGACAGCCTGAACCTTGTGGATGCAACTACCAGTCAACAGAATATATGTGTTTCAATGAAAACGAATCTTCAACGCGTTGGATGCTGCATGAATGTTATCAGTGGTCATGCGATTACGTCACAGTGGTGATTGATCATAAATCCAGTGTAAAAAAGATGATATATCGGTACATTTTATGTAATTTACACTAACGCTACTGAAAATTCAGAGCACACAAAAGATGAACTGTATTACTCTACAATTCGCTTGTGAGTAATGAAAGAATTCGAGGAGACAATCAGACAATGTAGTTCTCACCAATTCCATGAGATTTTCATCGCTTTATTTTCGATTGCTAACATTCAACGGTCCATTTGAAAGAAGCGTTAATTTGCTTACTCAAATACCTGACAAGATGATAAAAATTATTATTAATGTGAAAATCAATCTGTTGTCTGATCATGCAGCTGCTAAGTGTCTTGTCCTGTGTATTTAATTTCCCTATGAGACTGAACACTAACTACTTCACTAGCCACACTAGAAGCTGTTAATTCTCCACAATTTCAACAATATGTGCCTAGCAATCTCATTTAAATACTAAATCACTACAAAACTAGTCGTGAGTAGCATAAATGTATACTGCGAATTCAAACTAAACAATTTTCAAAGACATGTAGAAATATGTGCGTTGGTTTTTGTTTTTATTATATGCCAGATTATAGGCAAACATGGACCCACCTGAAGAGGGTATTGTTATTGAAGCCCTATGTTTCACTCGGAACCCAAGGGAATATCAACAATAATAACAATAATGAATGAGAATTCAAATTATTCTCCAGCTAAATCTGTTCCCCCTATTTTAAACAATTTCCTATTTTCACTGTCGTAAGCTTGTGATCTTTAGCGTAGGTTTGCCACTATCACTGGCCTGAATTAATTGTAATGATCAGTACATTTTTACCTTTTTGGATGTAAGGCAATATTCAGTATCGAAGACAGATTTTTGTATGAAATCCCCGCTTGATGTGGATACGTGTTAGCGACATCGTTTAATTTGCAGTTTGGGAATGCGACCAATATAGTTGTATATGACACATCCAGTTCAACTTGTAATCTATTGGTATTTGTGCATATGTATTTTTCTCAACTCGTGTCAACCCTAGGCAAATGACATTATTGAGAGAATGGAGAATTACTTAATGTCGAATATATCATAGGATGAATTAAGTTAAAATATTATGTATATATATGTAAATAAAACCTATCTCTCTTTGGCCACATTTTCAGGCTTTTCACTGCAAATTCCTTAGGATCTTTAGATTCTCACCATGATCTTCATTATTCGATAGCTTTACGCTGTCAAAGTTATTCGATTGCAGCATGTTGAAGCAACACAATCCATATCACAAACATTCTATGAAGGATAACGACAAATGGAATCTTAACAGTCACTGAAAATTGTTTTCGGAAGAGGTATGAATCTGCTGACAAGAGCGTATTTATATTCGCCCATGACTGCAAGACCACGAGTTGCCTCTAAATTTAACCTTAGTTTTCTAAGCATCGTGAAAGCATCGGTTTTACCCTGGGCTGTGTATGTTTAGTGCTGAGGATATTTTGAAATTTCACCAACTAATGCAGCACATGTAAATATTTTAGCAAAGCATGTTGTGTTTTATTTTCTGAATTTCAGATATTGAACATGCATGACAGTTCTCCCCTCAGGTAAACTGTCCAATATAAATAAATGTTTCGCGCAATTTCAATGTTTTGAAATTGTTAATCGTTTTCAGTTCTCCAGAAATAGGTTTATTCGGGATATGAGGTGTCGTTCATTTTAGTGTATTGCACTACTACTCGACAATATTACTTACATATGAAAATGGCACATCTAATAATTTTGAAAAAACTTGGGTATCGAGTAAAATGGGATATGCTCTCAGCAAATGTCAGTAGAGAAAATATAGTTTCGTTGTTTTCATTCATAAGGAAATGCAGATTCTCTATTATAAAGACAGCAAAGTGTTGTCTATTTCGTTGCGCCTTTCGATTTTTCCACTTTAATTTTAACAGTATTGATACGTGATTGTGTGATAAGGTATCTCTAAGTGTATCGCGCACTTTGTCATCCTTCAGAAGAACCCACTATCCGAATGAGATAGAGGACCCTGAAGGACATAAGTAAGATGCTTTTCGATTTAGCCTAGATTAAGGACATTTTGTTGATGTTTTCGTAAGCTAATCACGTGAAGGGTTGAAAACCCATAGAATGAGATTTCATGAATAATGCTGTTCACTTGAGTAACACTATAGCTTGTTTGACGGGTAGTCATAATTCTCGCAGTATTCAAATGTGAATCGATTGTTGACGAAGTGAGAAGGATGTTATCAGAAATGGCTGACAGCAATACTTAGAAATAAACTTAAGATTCTGAAATATACTTATGAAAAATTTAGTTTCTAAACACTGACCTACTAATCATCAGTGAGTACAATAACGCGCAAAAGAGAAATTTGTTTCAACATTCTCTGTATGACAAAATAGTATGAGTTTGAGACAACAGACGATGAACCAGTAATTTCTGTATTTCCCTTCATAAATATGGTTTCATGGCTCACAAAATATTCCAAGGAGTTTGTTACTTCAACAATGCAGGCTGTTTGCATGGCATGAACTAAGAGGTGTAGAGAATCAATGAGGCCTTGCATCAATGTTACTTGACCAAGTGTAAGTCTCACTTGTAAGTAGCGTTATTACCCTTACGGTTTTTTGGTGAATATACTTCAACGAAAAGTTGTAGCTAAATTGAGATTATGCTGTGTATCCATACATAACTCTCTTAGATATTTCGTGAACTGAGTGTGCCACCTGATTTTTTGGACAGGCGTATCGGAACTGAAGTGCTTCCGTGAAGTCAGATGCCTGTGACCTATTGGAAATGTATAGTTTCGCAATGAAATTCAACTTCAGTTTATTGTATTGTCTGTATGAATGGAAATTGTGATGTGAAAAACTTGTAATATCTCCAAATGCCGTCCTCTTGCGATCGGTACGAAAGTTGGGTGTAGTCATCTCTCATAGATATCTGTGTATTTCAATAAAAGTGTATTTTCACTACGCTGCGTATTACGTGATTAACCTCATCGGTGATATAAACAGCTGAAATCAATGCTTCATTTTGAATATTACATGTGAAGACGAGTGTATTTTGATGGACTTTCTTTCACTCATATCACAGATGCTAATAGTATCAACTGAAGTATAGGTGGGTGCAGATGACAGTCACTTGCAAAAATGCTACCTAAAATAGAATAAAGAAGTAACGTTTCTCTTGTTGACTGTCTGACTAAATAGTAAATCGTGGCATTCATCAGACTACATTTCTCATGAAAGTTCACGATAAGCTGTGATTCACATACTTGTGTTAAATAATTTCAGTTATAACCAGAATTCCGACAGCATTTTAAGCTGACATCCAGATGTTGTACAACATATTCTTTCAATTGGAGAGACGCAGACTGAAGATTGATTTCATGTGAAGTACAATAAGATAGTGTTCTCACAGCATGTGTCCTCTTGGTATTATCCTGAACTGCTTTCAAATACAATGAAATAATTTGTCTTTTGTCACCTGACTGCATCGCTCAGATCCCTGTTCATCTAGTAAGTTTACGTGTACATGAAAAGAGAACTCTCAGGCATGTTCAGCATCTCAAATTCAGAAAATAGAACATAATATGCTTTGTTAAAATTTTACCCTCGAGTGCAGTTATTGGGAAAATTTTGAATTTTTGTCAGCAATAAAAATGCACAGCCTGGGTAATGTCAATCATTTCATAAAGTTCCCAAATCAAAAGTTAAGTCTGGAGGCCAGCTGTGGTCTAAAAGTCATAAGCAAAGATAAATACGCTCTTGTCATGAAAATTATACCTTTTCTGGCAATAATTTTCGGTGATTCTTAAATTTTATTCTGCAGCTATTCTTCAGAGAGTCTTCATGATATGGATTGTGTTGCTTCAGCATGCTGCAATCAAATAACTTTGAACTAGACTGTGATTTGATTTGACAGCATGAAGCCATCGAATACTGAGCATTACTCCGAGAATCTAAAGATCCTGTGGAATTCGCATTCCAAAGCCTGAAAATGTGGCCAGAGAGATATATTTTATCTATCTATCTATCTATCCATCCATCTATCTAATATTTTAACTTATTTCACCCTATAATATATTCGATGCAAAGCAATTCTCCATTCTCCCAATGATTCCATTTACCTACGGTTGACACGAGTTGAGAAAAATACATATACACAAATACCAATAGATTGCAAGTTTCATTGGATGTGTCATAAACAAGTATATTGGTTGCACTCCGAAAGTGCAAATCAATCGCAGTCGTCAACCTGTATCCATGTCAACCGAGGATTTTGTGCAAAATCTATAGTTGAAACTAAATATGGAATTTTATCCACATGGGTACAAATATCCTCATCATCATAATTAATTCAGGTCAATGATATCGGCAAATCAACGATGAAGATCACATGCTTCCAGTGGTTAAAATACAAAATTGTTGAGAATCATTTCCTGTTCGCCGTTCTGAGTTGCGTATGCAGATGGAATGGATTTAGCTGAAGAGTAATTTGAATTCCAATTAATTTCATAATGGTTAAGATTTTATTTTGACAATTATTATTATTTATTATTAATATTGATATTATTATTATTGATATTCATTTGGGTTCCGAGTGAAACATAGGGCTTCAATAACAATACCCACGTTGTTATGCTCTCTGCTATCCTCTTCAGGTAGATCTATGTTTGTCCGTTATCTGGCATATAATAAAAACGCAAACCAACGCATATAATCCTAGATGTCTATGGAAATTATGCAGTCTGAATTCACAGTTCGTATTTATACTACTTATGAGTAGTTTTGTAGTGATTTAGTATTTAAATGAGATTGCTAAGCATGTATTGTTGAAATTGTGGAATCTTAAGACCTTCTAGAGTAGTTACTGAAGTAGTAGGTGCACAATCTCATAGGAAAATTAAATACACAGGACAAGAAACTTGGCAGCTGCATGAGCAGAGTACAGATTGTTTCTCTGATTAATAATATTACTTCATCTTTTCAGGTATTTGAGTAAGCAAAAAAAACGCTTCGTTTAAATGAACCATTCGAAACTAAATGCGATGAAAATCTGATGGAATAGGTGAGAAGCAATTTCAAAATAGTGCTTCTGAATAAACGATACATATGTCAAAGCATTCTTCAGAGAAGATGAATGTGTACCACTCAGTGACGGTAAGAAAAGCGATCCACTTTATATAAAACACTTCCATGAAGAAAGTGACAGACAACTCAATGAAGAAACCGGTAGTCGAGCAAACGCATTCACTTTCTTGAAATTAGGTGACTAGTGACTATTTGAACTGTATGAAAGAAAAGGAGGTGCAACTGGGTTATTTTAGTCAGGTTATACTTAGTGATAAACAACAGCCATCTTCAACTGGTTACTGCTCATCCTGTGGATAAGGAATTGATAAATCCTTTGTAAAGCATAGCACTTAGTAGCCATTCCACAGTCAAACATAATATGGACATAATTCAGTTGTGTACAGCCTACTTCATGACTTCGTCGAAAAGAGGATTCACTTCGCTTCAATAATATTTTAATAATTCCTTTGGGTGTAAAATGTATTTTGATAAAGTCGGACAGTATTATACAGTTACTATTTACTGACAACGTTTTGAGCACAATTTAATGTGCATCATAATCATAATGAAATTATGCCCTACCACAAAGCACAGTTCCTATTATTATAATGGTGCGGACATACTGTGTGGCTTACTTTACTTTTCCTTCCTACAAAAGCATATACATCGGCTGACAGTCTATCCGAATGCTTCCACTAATCCTTCACGAATTCTACATTCGAACAGGTTACAACAGAGAATGCGGTCATCTTTTCTGTGCCTTGAATTTTCAGTAACGGGAGTGTAAATGCGATAAACTGTAGCAAGATATCTGCATATTTAAACCGGATTTACAATCAAGCATTGCTTTGCGATAACTGCATGACTACTGAGATCGGTCACGTGGCATCCAGTGTGTTAAGGATGCATTCTTTTGAAACACATATATTCTGTTGACGGATAGTTGAATCCACAAGCTTCAGGCTGTCGGGAATATTAAACGCTCTAACAGCTTCATATGCGAATATCAACTTCAAGTAAGCACTGTCATCTAACATCACAGTGGCCTAAGAAATCCCAGATCATGAATAATAATAATAATTTGCTTTATTCCAACACAGTACTTGTGATACAGAATCGAATTTTCAGCACTTTTTAACTACAGTATTGCATCCAGTTAGTACATTATCAATAAATAAAATTCTACATAGATTAAGGAAATCTCAGTCCATTAGGACAACAACATATTGGCATGTCGGTAGCAAAGCCAAAGTTGTACAGTGTTTGAAGGTGTTAGAAAAGTAGATACTAGCATATTTACTGGCGTAAGCGGAGGAAGGAAACAAAGCAGCACATAATAGAAAAAAGAGAGAGAAAAGGAAAAGAAAGAAAGTAAACGTTTTACCTATAAGTGATGTGAGTTGGAAAGATGAGATCCAGTTGTCCTATTTACTATTTAATGAGTTATAGGTGTCACGCCTAATGCTTTCTTTATCACACAGAACACCAGCTAAGTAGGGTATGTTTGAGTTTTTGTACTTGCTAGTGACAGCATATAGTTTTCTATATAAGCTTCTGTTTTTTCCTGATGAGATGCAAGAGGAGAGTTGTGAATGAAGAGGGTGGTATGAGTTAGATAAAATGGATTTGGCTCATTTTTCAAGAGTCCAAATGCCTGTCAACCAGAATATTAACAAACCGGTTAAGTGGCACGTTGCATACCCTGCTGACAACCTTTAACATCCTGCGTAATATGTTATAGTCTTTCTTCAGTAGCCCAGTGAAAACAATGGAGAATAAAAGGCAGAATGCGACAGTTAACGAATAACCGATCGCTGCTGAATATACAAAACTAATCCCAAATACATGAATTCCTCTCTCATAACCTTAGGATGCCTTGCTTAAGTTCTTCAGAGTATTTTGGAATGAAACACGTGATACACGACTGAACAACTCAAAACACACTGTCAATATCGTTTTAACATTTAAATATATACGTTTTACCTCAAACACAGGACCAGTTTCGCGTGATTAGCTCCACTGCGTATATTCTATTAAATAGTTTTCATAATATTTCAAAGACCAGTGCCTACCATAATATCCTTCGTGAACCCGCAGTAACGTGAGGAGCTCCTTTAGACATAATCCTTGTAAATCAGAAGAGTTTTCTCGATTATTTTTGACGTAAAATATACCACTAGCTTTGACGTCATCTTCACCTGCAAGCTAAAATATCTTCGAGAACATTTCTTTCGCGATGCAAATTTTAATTATGCAACACAGGTTTAGGCAGCAGGATTTAAAGAATTCATAAAATTTTGGAACGACTATTCGGCTGAATACTCTGCATACACGTACTTACTAAAACTCTCCTATTTTATTTCGACGGGTGTCTATTCTGTCAATATAGTTGTGTTGCAATGAGAAACCCTATGGGTACACTGCCTCAAGACTTGTTTTTATCAAGTCAAGAAGTCGACAATCTTTTTGGTTAAATTCAACTTACACTATCCAAGTATTAACTTCGCAATGGAACACAAGTTAGTTCATACTACCAGATTCCCATATGTTTCCTTTTCGAAAGGACTGATGACAAAATGGAATGATTCATGTTTACGAAGTCTTCATGTACGTATGTGGTAACATTTAATTCCATGCGAGATAAGTTTATTTTAACTGTCACACACTGGTTCAATATTAACAACTGGTTGATGTGTGGAGCATAAATTACTGCTCATAAATACTCATAAAAATTTAGTGTTGAAGGTTACATGTCTTGCATTTGTGTCAGTGTATAAGTTTACAACTCCAGAGCAGGTGGGGACAGTAATAGTGGCGCTCGGAAACACCTACCAATGTGGTGAATAAAGGTGTACCTCTCGTCCGAACGGACAAAAAGTCAACATTGACACATCTTTTTTTATCATATATCGGCTACCAAATAAATTGCTTAAGCATCCATGTAGCGAAATTTCAAATAAGCAGAGGCTATTGCGATTCGCTTAAAACAACCGGCGCTCTCTTTGCTGAAGAAAAAGTTCCCACCACCTTCGTCAGTGCACTTGCATTTACTAACTTTTTTTTTTGTTTTTTAAACATCGTTGTTAACTCATACACAGGAGAAACATGCAGCGCTATTTTACTCTACTCCCATCCTTGGCATGATAATTCATCCATCTGATCAATTTATTATTATTTATTATTATTTCCTTTAGTTCCTAGAGGAACATAGGGCTTCAGCCATGTGTCTCCAATGCGTTCGATTCTCTGCTAGAGCTTTCACCTGGCTCCAGGTCTGCCCACATGCTTTCATCTCCTCTTCACATGATCTCCTCCAGGTCACCCTTGGACGACCAACTCGCCGCTTCCCTTTCGGGTTCCACTCGAGGGCTTGTCTAGTGATGTCACTTGCTGGTTTCCTCAGAGTGTGGCCAATCCATCTCCATTTTTTCCTGCCTATTTGTTTCACAATGGGTTCCTGGTTGGTTCGCTCCCAGAGATCTTTGTTGCTGATCCTTTCCGGCCATCTGATCTTGAGTATTGAGCGAAGACATCTGTTAATGAAGGTCTGTAGCTTGTTTGAGGTGCTCTTTGTGACACGCCAAGTCTCTGATCCGTATAGTAGTACTGACTTCACATTGGAGTTGAAAATCCCGATCTTATTTTTGACGCTGAATGATGTTGTCCTCCACACAGACTTCAGAGTAATGAAAGCTTGCCTTGCTTTCCCGATCCTTGCTTTGATATCCTCGTCAGTTCCGCCTGTAGTTGAAACAATGCTTCCCAAGTAGGTAAAGGAGGTAGTTTCTTTCAGGTTTTTTCCATTTATGCTGATTGCTGTCTGTTGCAGTTGTTGGTGTTGGCCAGGGATCTTCATCACCTCTGTTTTTTCTATGTTCACCTGGAGTCCTATCTTTGATGCTTCTTCTGCCAACTTTTTACTTTTCACTTGCATATCTTCCGGTTTGTGGGAAATCAGGCATATATCATCGGCGAAGTCCAGATCCTCCAAGTTCTTTGTGTGAGTCCATTTTATGCCTGTTTCCTCATTGCCCGCTGTTTGTCGCATTATCCAGTCTACTGCAATCAGGAAAATCATTGGCGATAGTAGGCAACCCTGTCTTACTCCTGTCTTCACTTCGAAGGATTCCGTGAGCTTCCCGTTGTGGATTACTTGGCATGCAGCGTTGTCATACAACTGTTGGATGAGATGTATAATTGTCGGCGGCACCCCGTAGTAGCGAAGTAGTTGCCAAATCACCTCTCGATCGACGCTGTCGAAGGCCTTTTCAAAGTCGATGAAGTTGAGATAGAGAGGTGACTGCCATTCCAAACTTTGTTCAATGATGATCCGTAGTGTGGCGATTTGATCAATACATGACTTGTTACTCCTGAATCCAGCTTGTTCTGGTCGAAGTTTTTCATCCAAGGCTTGTTTGATCCTTTCCAGGATGATGCGGCTTAGTATTTTGCTTGGGATGGAAAGGAGCATAATTCCGCGCCAGTTCTTGCATTGACTTAAGTCTCCTTTCTTTGGTAGTTTGAATAGGTATCCTTTCTTCCAATCCTCGGGTACTTTGCCTTCTTTCCACACCTTCTCCAGTAGTGGCGTCATCAGGTCTGCTGTTGTCTCTGGGTCGACTTTCAATGCTTCTGCTGGGATTCCATCTGGTCCTGCTGCTTTCCCAGCTTTTAGCATCTTGATTGCCTTCAGGACTTCTGATTTCGTCGGGGGGTTGATGTTCACGGGTAATTCTGCTTCCGTTGTTGGTATTGTTGGGCGCGTTGTAGGTGGCGGTCGGTTTAGTAGTCTTTCGAAGTGTTCAGCCCAGTGTTTCCTTTGCTCCACTTCTTTGGTGATTGACTTTCCATTTTCATCCTTCACTGGTTTAATTTGTGACGAATTTTTGCCTGAAAGGTACCTAGTTGTTTGGTGAAGTGTTGCGAGGTCTCCTTTGCCTGCAGCTTGTTCTGCTTCATTGGCCATGGCTTCATAATACTTTCTTTTGTCTTCTCTGGCACTCTTCTTTACTCCTTTGTTCAGTGCATTGTAGCTTACATTCAACTCCTGTTTCTGTTGCTCGTCGGTGCACTGCAGAATTTTTTGTTTCACCATCCTTCTCTCCTCTATTAGCCTCCAAGTGTCCGTAGTGAGCCACGGTTTGTCCTGTCTCTTCTTTCTGCCCAGAACTTCCATGCAGGTTTCGCTCCATACTGTTTTCAGGTTGTTCCAGTGTTTTTCGACGCTGACCTCTTCACCAGTGTTGATTTGTGTCTCGGCTTTGTCCTTTATACTTGCAGTAAAGATATCTTTTGTATCCTGGTCCTTTAGTTTTTGAGTGTTGAACTTGGCTTGTGGTCTATCTGCAGCTCCTGTTTCTCTGAAAGCCTTTAATTTGAGTTGGATTGTTCCTTGTACGAGGTAGTGGTCTGAGCCAACGTCTGCTCCTCTTCTTACTTTTGTGTCCAGCAGGCTGCGCCGCCACTTCCTCGAGATTGTGATGAAGTCAATTTGGTTTTTGGTTCGCCCATCTGGTGACACCCATGTAGCCTTGTGAATATCCTTGTGTTTGTATACGCTGCCACCAATCACTAGTTCATTGAAGGCGCAGAAGTCGGCGAAGAGTTCTCCATTTTCATTCATCTCTCCCAGAGCTTCTTTACCCATGATGAGTTCCCTTCCTGTGTTGTCTGGTCCCAGTTTGGCGTTCATGTCTCCCATTAGTATTTTGATGTCACCGGCTGGAGTATTGTCTATTGCTGCCTGCAGTTGTCTGTAGAATTCTTCTTTCTTTTCGAGGTCTGCGTTGTTGGTCGGTGCATAGCATTGTATAATTGACACTTTCCTTCCTTTGGAGTTGAATCTGGCGGTTATTATCCTGGGTGAGATCGCCTCCCATTGTATCAGAGCCTTGGTTGCCGTTGGTGACATCATTATAGCCACACCCTCGGTGTGTGTGTGGTTGTCTTCTGGGTGACCGGAGTAAATCACTGACTCACCTGTTGACAATTTGGTGAGTCCGTATCCGTTCCATCTGCTTTCGCAGATCCCCAATACTTGTAGTCCGTATCTCCTCATTTCGCTTGCGATCTGGGCAGCTTTGCTAGTCTCGTACATGGTGCGGACATTCCATGTCCCCACACAGACTTTCTCTTTTGACGCAAGGAGACTGTTCACGCTGAAGTTTCTGTAGCAGGTTTGTTTACAGGGTGGGGTTGCTGGCCTCACGCCTGAGTTTAGTCTTTGGGTACCTGAAATAGAAGAAAGGTTAGTGTTGCGTGACCGCAGAGCCCAGGGGACATCTGCTTGAGGCCGGTCACACACGGCCTGGTGTGTCTCAGTAGCGTACTTATCACTTCTGCCCTGTGACACGGCAGCAGAAAGCGCGGTCGTTGTTAATCCGGGCCACGGCCGATCCGGCATGATATTTCTTGGATTCGTTTGGTTCATCGGGTTGGATTGTTGACGACTAAGTCCAGCCCCCACTGATACCGTCGCCAATGTATCAGTAGGTTGTGAGGTTTGACAAATTTGGTTGATGCCCGTTGTTACTATCAACGGAGCTACGCTAGGAACGGTGTGGCGACCAAAGTTATCTCCTACTGATACCGTCGCCACCGTCATATCAGTAGAAGTCCGGTTAAGCTGCCGGTCAGCCTCGGCTTCATTTTCAGCTCCCCGTTGTCGATAACATCGTGGATGAAATGAAAGAGCATGAACATCCTAAGAAACTCTAAAATAGCAGAATACATCCTGAAATTAAAGAAGCATACCTCCGCAAACGTAAGTCCTACAGGGACGAGACAGGTACCAATTGGTTCGTCTCGTCGAGAGGAATCCAATGGTATATAAATCAGAAGAAGAATACGAGGGTTTTCCTGCCTAGCAGTCTCTGCCCCCCTGCTGCCCTATGGTTGGTAATGCCCCCTAGCTACATACACAACGGCATACAACCTGAGGTCGCGGAGCTAAAAGATGTCAAGAGAACAGCCAGCGGCATGAACTCTAGGCCTAGAAACAGGTTCCCCCTGTAGCCTTTGAAAAAATTCCCTATTCGGCTGAGGAGAAGCTATAAGGTGTGAAACCGGTATCAATGGGTAGATTTCGTCGAGAGCTATCCATTGATATATAGCTTCCCTAAGTCCTAGCCTCCCTGGAAAAATTTTGGCAGCATAACCCCAGAGGGCGGAAGCCCAGATATCAAAGATCCTGAGGAAGGCTGAGGAGAGGCTACAAGGGTTGAAACCAATGTCAAAGGATAGATCTCGTCGAGAGCTATCGATTGACATATAGCTTTCCTATGCCAGAGCATCCCTAAACAAACTATGACCGTATGGTCCCTAGATGCCCCAACATAGTAAACATGAAGCTAAAACCTAGCCTAAACATGAAAACTACTAATAAAAATAATATAAAAAAGAAAAAAAATAAAATAAACTTACCAAATAATTCCATTGATGAGGCTTGGAAGCCATCATATGCCTCCAAGTGACAGGGGCTGGCCGCCGAAAACCAGCCATCCGCCATGTCAGGCCTCACCTAAAATAATGTATACGAGCTGCTAGTCTATGCTTGAAGGAGGCACGTGTCTTGGAAAGAGTATAAATGGTAGGAACTAAATTGGTCAGTGGTATATACCACCCTACTTCTGGGAAGAGGATGGACCATTTAAACCTCTTCCCATTATCATATCGTACATTAAAGTGTGATTTTGGGACTGACCTTTCTAAACTTTCCTTTGCTTCTACGACACCTATGCGAGGCCCCTACAAAAAGGTGACCAAACCACGGACGAATAAAATTCGTATGGAATTTAGATCATCACAAAGCGGTCAACGACTGGAACTCCTGACCCGATCAAGTAATATCAGCTCCATCGATGAATGTCTGCGAAAAGAAATTGAATCTCCACAGAGGTATATATTGCAGGGATTAACACTGGTCACAGAAGCCAGTTATCAAATATGGTATCAGGTATCTTTCAAACCTAGGCCAAACCCTGATACTAATAGGTTTGGTGGAGAACACCTTCATTCCCAAAATTGTACTGAAATATTTTCAACTTATGCAGACCTTGTACGATGACAGTCCATACTTTGTAATGCTTAGCATTCAAGTTAGGTAAAGCACAAAACTAGCTCACGTGAAATCCTTAACTGGAAACCCGAAACAACGGCCCGACTAGAAAAGGGACACAATTATGAGGTCACAACAAGGTGCTCAAACCGAGGTCGAATAAAATACGTGTGAAATTTGGATTCTGTCACAGAGCGGTCAACGACTGGAACTCCTTACCTGATTCAGAAGTAACAGCTCCATCGGTGAACACTTTCAAAGAGGAAGCAGATCTCTTCAGAGATATAAATCGCAAGGATTAACATGAGCAACAACAGCCTTCTATCCTTATAATCTGAATATAAACCAAACGAATTAGGAAACAAAACCAAATCAAATTGCAGCAAGACTACTATGAAGATAGCGGTTTGAACTCTAAACTAGAATCACAACTTATTCGTGTTACCATCAAAACTAGGCTTGTGGTATCAAACTGAAAACATACAGAAGCAACTTTAATAGACAGGCTTACATACTATTAGAGGACCTGATCTGTCTGTTGAGTTTATATAAGATTTAAGTAAACATAAGCAAACACACAGCAAAAGTAGGTTCTGTCCAACCCTGTATGTATGTGATGAATAACTGCAGTCATATATATATATATATATATATATATATATATATATAAAGATTATAATCTGTACATATCACACATTATGACTACATTCATTATAAAAGCCAGATAGTGCTGAAAGATATTAGTAAAAAGTCGCACGCCGCCTCTGTCTCAATGAGAAATTCGGGAGATAAACTTATGCGTTTCCCCGAAACTCTAGTTTCAAAGGAGGGAACACCCAATTTTTACATTGATTCGCTCTCAAATCTATTATTTGAGGCGAATGTTGAAGTAATAATCGGTTAATTCGTTCACTCATAACTACTGCCTACAAACAAACAAAAACCACTAAGAACGAACCGCCTAGAACAACACCAGCCAGTCAACAAGTGACCTTGAGGACAAGAAGGACCCAACCCAATGAATAGAATTTAATTTGAACATTATTCATAAGATTTTTATTGCCATACATTCGTTACCATTCCTTTTGGAATTCTCATATCAGTGATTCTATGTTGTTCTTCCCAAAAACTACTGATGTTGTCAATAATAGTCATTTTTTCATTATTATGGATGTAAATAACTGTAGAACCACATGATGAAGTTATCGGAAACAATATTCTTTGTACAATAATGTTTCTTTTGGAATTTCTTATGCGCATGCTTTTCAATCTGGGAACGAACACTTCAAACAGTGAAAATCGTTTTTATGGTGTGTTTTTGGAATCAAATACACTAATATTACGTAAAGATGATTGCTCACTAACATGATAGGAGATTCGCCGTAGTGGTTGAAAAAGCTGATGTCACAGCGGCACAAAACTGAATAATAAAACATCTTGCAAACTGCAGACATTATATTGACCTTCTCATATCATTCAATGTTATCAACAGACAAACAAATCAAACGATACTTGCGATTGCAGAGGCTTTTTAAGTGAAGGTTTCCAAACATGGTCCCTGTGTAAGGAAAGAAATGGTGCTCACTCTGTTGTACTTATTATCTGCTATTATCATGGTTATTAATTTTCACTCCACCTGTTATTGGTACTTCTGACTCATAGGGAATTGTCGTTTATCAGTGGCATTGTCTTAACTCGTCTTATTATCGTTATTATTATTAACAAAACTATTTATATCAATATCATTTTGTTCGCAGTTCGCCATGCACTCAGGTTCTTTTCTGATAACTGACTGATGTCGTTGAAATGTAATCAATTTGAACTTAATTTTTATCAGTGAAACTCACTTCCACTTATCTCTCTGAAGATGAACTGAAAGACATTCACATCTGTCGTTTTCCATAATGGATTCAATGTGGTTTATGTACTTATGAATTTTATATCTCTGACGTAACACTACCGGTATGCATATTCCTGTGTAAAGAGTATTCAGCTGAAGATTTCTACTGAAATTTGATGAATTTATTAAATCCTACTTTATTAATCTGCGTTGCCTGTTTGAACGTAATTTTGTTCATGCACCAAATGTTGAAATTAACTTTATGGTTCACATTATTCTACTAACTCTAAATAAGTAGGTCAAATGTTTGAAAATCAAATTTTGGATAAGAATATGTCTACATGTCATCCATTCATCCAACCTACTCGATCTAATCTTTGAAGTGAATGCTGAACTACTAGTAAGTAGTATACTCAAATGAGAAAATGAAAAAAAAGAACTGGTAATGGAATTACACATGCACTTCTATTTGTTAATGTGAACAAATAATGAAGATTTATTTGAGTAGGACAACAAGATGCATTTTGTCAGCGGTATGACTGAATTTCTTATTATATACACTAACTAAAATAATAATTTCATTTGAAAATATTATTCTCTATGTGACAACAAGTGCATTGGGTGTCATTCAGTTGGTCGTGTTCTTCTCTAATCGATTTGAGCTCACTGAATCTGAGTATGCAAAGCTGTGAGGAAGGGAAAACATTTTCACAGCATTCACTACTCACTTAGACAATTAATTCGCAATGGATTATGAAATAATAAACATCCAGAAGATTACAGTCATGAGAAAACCTAATTCAATCAATAAAAGTTGACGAAATAACCGGGATAAGGAGAATGAATATATGTTTGCAGATATATTAAAGTAAAGATATGATAGGAGATATTTTGTGATGGAATTTATCAGAAAGTTGGATGCAGGTAATAAAAAGCCTGGATGCACACATTCAGTTTCTACATATATCGTATTTGTGAATAAAATATAAATGTACCGAAATCACTGATTAAAACAATTACTAACACTGAATAAATATGCCGTCGCATTATTTTCGTGCTATCAGCGAGCTGATGCGTCACCTCGAAAATACGAGAGTCAATATATTTGGAAGAGCATAGATGAAAACATAAATATCTGTGAAATATGATAAGTATAAGTTGATGGAAGTCATATCCAAAGCAAACTCATATGGTCATAACAGGTAATTCATCATCTCTCCAACACTGAAATTTCGTACTTCTTAAGATCGAAAGAAAGAACGAGAAGTGATTTTTGCAAACAAATGTGTTGTACATAGTAAAACACGTCCGATTATATCTTTACTTCACATTCAATGTAGAGAAAATTGCGCAAACAAATGAATTTGATAGGGTATTGTTACAAGACTGATTTTAAATCCTGCTTTATAAACCTGTTTTGCATAATTAAAATTCGTATCAGAAAAAAATGTTTTTGAAATCATTTTAGCTTGCAAATGTAGAGCATATAACAGCAGTTTGTGTATTTCACTTCGTAAATAACCGGGAAGACTCTTATGATTTACAGGCAACGTAATTAAGAGGCTTTATGAGTTATGTCACGAATTAAATATATATTACGCTCATCAACGGAAGAGTTTTGAGGTTCAGATGAAATTCTGCTTCAATTGATGCAAATCAGCATGGGGAAATCTTAGAATCAGTGGAATTAAGCGAATTTGCTCCGTATTAAAATTTTTTAAATTAAAAGCATTGATAAATTAGTGGTTAATCTAGCATAAACTGCAAAAATATCACACAGGTAAGTGATGTTCAGTAGCAGTTACTGGTCTATGAAATATCATTAGAACTATTTAATAGAATGTAATCGATAGAGCTTACCACGTTAAATTAGTCTTAGTTTTGAGGTACAACATATATACATAATTGTGTGTCAAAATGATATTCGCAGTATGTTTTAAGTTTTTCAGTTGCCTATCAAGCGTTTCTTTTCAAGATATTCTGAAGGATTTTAGAAGGGCATTTTAAGACTACTAGAGAAGAATTTATGTATTTTGAATTGGTTTTCTATCTTCAGCAATGATTGGTTATAAATGATTTGGGGTGGTATCAGATAACACTGCTTACCTGTAGTTTATATTTATACATGAAGCTATTAGAGAGATTAGTATTATTGACAGACTAAAGCTAGTGGATGCAACTGTCCCACATCACGTTGAATGATGCGTGACTAACCTCAGTCGTTATGCAGTTATATCAAAACTATGCTTGATTGCATATCTGGTGTAAATGTACAGGTATCTCAACACGATGTATCTGATTTACACTCCCATTACTGCAACTTCACGGCAGAGAAAAGATAACCGCATTCTGTGTTCTAAACTGTAAGACTGTACAATGCGTGAGGGAATAGTGAAAGAATTTGGACAGACAAATAGCTGATGTATATGCTTTCGAAGGAAGCAAAAGTTAAGTAAGCGACGCAGTATGTCCTCATTATTCTAATATTAGAAATTGTGCATCGTAGAAGAGTATAATTCTACGAAACCTAAAGTGTATTTTGATAGTGTCTCACAGTGTTATAGAGTAATATTTTCTGTTGACGTTTCAATCATAATTTATTGCTCTTAGTAATCATATCAAGGTACTTGAACAAATTTCTAACTTCATTCATACAATTCCACTATTTTTTATGGATCGAATTGATTGGTAGTATTATTTTCCATATTTCCGGTATTATTGATGAGTCATTCCTATTGCATGTGTTGGGTGAAGCCTCGATCAACAAGGATTCAGTAATCAAATTCCTTAATATCTTCTAAGACTTTTAATCCAATCCCATCCAATTGTGTGGTTGTTTGTTAATGCATTCAGTCTAATTTCTGAGACTTTTTCTAAATTACTTACCTTTGCGGGAACAACCATTCTTTCTTGGCTCTATTCATATGCTTTGAAAATCTCCCTACTCCTGATCTACTAGTTTGACCTATGTAGTCTACCTAAATCACGGGTCATATCAAGGTATTCTCTCTTATTTATGTTGCCATTATTAGTTTTCCCACTATTTTTATTTTCCTTTTGACCTTTCCTCAACTTTCAAATAAATTTTATAGGGTAGTTATTCGGCACCAACGCCTCTTCTATCTGTTTCATTTCATCATTAAGGTCTTTTCATGGAGTATTTGGTGCTACTGCTTGGTTTTTTTTATTTTATTTTTTAATACAGCTTGATGCCACACCGTATTTTCAGTACAAGTATGGCATTTTCAGCATGGATATCGGTAGCCCAAATTTCGCAGGCCGACCATAGATATCGGGTGTGCGTCGGCAGGGGATCGAACCCCGGACCATGTGCATGGTCGGCGAGAGTCCTAACCACTGTGCCACTGACGCACACTTAAGTGTGCCAGCCTTTACAGGCAGACAACGTATGAGATGACTTAAAGTCCAAGCTCCTATTAGCAGAATGCGTCGGCATTTTAGAAGCTTCAGTGTGAAATGCAGTCAACCTGCTTCTCCTTCTATTAGAATTATTACACAATTCAGCAGCATAGCTAACTCTTCTTGTTCATTCACTTTCCAATACAAATGTGAATTTTTTTCTCTTTACTAGTGAGTTTCTTGTGTCAAGAGTCTAGATATATGTTGTGTTTTTAGCACTGTGAGTGAAGGCGTCATCCACATATCTCCACCATACTTTTGTAATGAATGTGACGTCATCTACATAAGTCAAACCAGCAGATCAGGAGTAGGGAGATTATCAAACATAAGAATATATCTAAGGAAAGAATGGTTGCTTTGGTACATAACATTCAATAGCGTTTTTGAACAAAGCATTATTTTGCTTACTCAAATACTTCACTAGGCACTCTAGAAGCTCTAAGTTTCCACAATTTCAACAATGTATGCCTAGCAATCTCATTTAAATACTGAACAACCACAAAACTACTAGTGAGTAGTATAAATATATACTGAGAATTTAGACTCAACAACTCACGTAAACAGCTAGGAGTACGCTTGTTTACGTTTTTATTATATGCCAGATTTTGAGCGAACATGGACCTACCTGAAGAGGATGGCAGAAAAAATGACAACGTTGGTTGTTGTCATTGAAGCCCCACGTTCCACTCAGAACCCAAGGGAATATCAATAATAATATTAAATGAGAATTCAAATTATTCTTCAGCTAAATCTTTTCCCTCAGAATATACATTTCAGATCAAAGAACAGGAAATGATTCTCAATAATTTCCTATTTTAAGCACTGGGAGCATGTGATCTTCATCGATGGTTTGCCGATATCACTTATCTCAATTATTTGTGATGATGAGGATAGTTTTACCTTTTGTAGATGTACGGCAATATTCAGTATCGAAGACAGAATTTTGTATGAAACCCTCGGTTGGCGCGGATAAAGGTTGGCGACGTTGGTTGATTCGCAGTTTGGGAATGCAACCAATATAGTTGTGTATTACATATTCAATAAAAACTAGTAGTCTTTTGGTATTTATGCTTTCTCAGTTCCTGTCAATCCCAGAGCAAATTATTTCATTGGGAGAATAGAGAATTAATTTGCCTCGAACACATTAGTGGAGAACTAAGATAAAATATGATGTATGTATATACTTAATTAAAATAAATTTGTATCTAGCCACTCTTTCAGTCTTTGAAAATTGAACTACATAGGATTCGTAGATTGATAACATGACGCTCATTATTCGATGGCTTTGCACTGTCAAATCGAATCAGAGTGTTATTCAAAGTTATTCAATTGCAGCAAGTTGAAGCAACACAATCCATTTCCCGAATATTCTATGAAAGATAACGATAAATTGGAACTTAATAATCACTGAAAACTGGTATCGGAAGAGGTATGAATCTCCTGGCAAGCGCGTATTTATCTTCGCCCATGACTTGTAGACCACAGCTGGCCTCTAGATTTTACCTTAGTTTTATGAGCATCGTGAAATCATCGGTTTTACCCTGGGCTGTGTATGTTTAGTGCTGACGACATTTTTAAATTTCGTTAAGAAATGCATTGCAAGTAGATATTTCAACAAAGCATGTCGTGTTTTATTTTCTGAATTTCAGATACTGAACATGCATGAAAGTTCTCCTCACAAGCACACGGAAACTGCCTGGAAGAATATTGATCTGAGCAATATATTCTGGCAACAACAGACAAATATTTTATTGTATTTAACAGTAGTTTAAGAAAATACCAAGAGGATACTCCTCATTGAAACTCTACAACTCCATATTCATTCCTGCCATGCAAACTGGCGTCATTAAAGCAGTTACAAACTCTTCAGAACATTTCGTATGCTATGAAACCATATTTGTGAGGGAAAATACAGAAATTACTGACTCATCATCTGCAGTGTCAAACATACAACTTTTGTAACACAGAGAATGGTAAGACAAATTTCTATTTGTCGCATCATTGTACTCACTGTTGATAAGTAGGTCAGTGTTCACAGACTGAACTTTTTATCAGTGTATTTCAGAAATCGAAATTTATTCCTGAGTATATTAACTTCCCTCTCACTTCGTCAGCAATCATTTCTCATTCGAACAACGCAAGAATTATAAGTTCTTTTCAAGTAACTAGTGAGGTCACTCCAATGAACAGCACTATTTGCAAATTCATACTCTATAGGTTTCAAATCCTTCCATATGATCAGGTTACGAAAACATGAACAAAGTTTACCAACACTTAGCGAATTCAAAAACCATCCTACATATGACCTTCTAGGTGCTTAATAGAGTTGAGATAGCGATGTTAAAGTGTGCATCACACTGAGAGTTATCTGATCACACATTCGCGTAATGATACTGTTTACATCAAAACGGAAAAACTGAAAGGCTACTTGAAATAGACAATACACGAGTGTCCCTATTACTAATAATTTGCATTTCCTAATGAAGGAAAATGACAAAACCATTTGGTTTCCACTCACATTTATGAAAATCGCATCACACACTGCCATATACCCAATTTGCTTCAAAATTATGAGATGTGTATTTTTGGTAGGTACTTAATAGCATCAGGTGGTAATGCGACCCACTGCAATCACTGACACATCATGTCTCCAAATAACCTACTTTTGTAGAGCAGAAAATGCCTATCAGTATATGTTATCATATATAAATGGATTCAAATGACTAAACTTAAATAGTCCAATAGTAAGAAATTAAATTTTACCCTCATACTCACTATGACGCAAAACTGCCGGCTCCCCAACCACCTGATGGTCAAATGTTTGATTGTAGATTGAGTTTTGTGATGAAATTTCAAACCTGATAATTTTGCACAGACATCACAAGCTACCAATAGCCTATAATTCCAATACTAATAATTCCATCAGATTATTGATAATAACCAACAACGTACTTATGAGTAGAGTAGAGTGCATGATGAGGATATACTTTCTGCGACAATTACTAGCATACTGGCTGACAGGTAATATACTGATAAAAATCACCTTAGATTTCAACTGTAAGGAGAAAAACAGTGGGGAGATTGTCCCAAAGATGCGCGCAAATTCTGAGATCTAACACTTTGAATTTAGTAAGAATGTTTGTATTATTTTTAATAATTCAATAGAGAACAAAAACGGCTGGTGATTACGTGGTCATACACCTGACTGAATCTACTATTAAAATGTATTGCTTGGTTAGACCTTAAATACGTGGTGGTTTACAAGCCTAAATAGAAACTGATTGTCAAAGTTGTGGAAACTCTTCTTACTTATTTAGCTACGTGAAAATTTTGGGAATGAGAGAATATGAAGGGGAAATGGAAGGCTGTTGGCAGTCGTGCAGGCATTTAAATGTGACGGAAGAGGACCAAGTCCGGTGGAGACTTGATGCTCAGCGTGTGTAATGAATGGTAATACTAATTTCCATGGTAGCTACCAGAAACACATGAATATTGCAAAGAACGTTTATTCGTTATTAATCTATAATCATTTTATATCAAACATGTGTCTACTGACTATTATTAGTGTTATCATTGAATAAAGAGATTTTATTTCATCACAACGTTATTCTTATCTGCATATTTGTATGTCATTCAGGTGTTTTCTAACCACTGGAAGTATTCGATACTAATTTGTATGATGAGTAACAGAGCAGAAGGGAAGCTGAATGTTCTCTCTAACATTTGCGGACTCATAATAGTTCCATTAATAAAATTGAAGCGATTTAGGAAACGTCTACACTCCGTGAGGGGATTCTTCACAGAAGTGCTGAAAAAAGCAAGGAGTACCAAATTAAACTAATGGAAAAATAAGTTGAATCGGTTAGATACACTGACATTCATACATACATACATGCATACTTAATCAAAGTTTATTCTGCAAACAGTTGAGCTACTCACTTAGAGTTAGTAGAATAATGCGAACAATAAAGTTTATTTCAACGTCCAGCGTACAATCGAAATTGGATAACGCAATTTGACGACTGGTCTTTGTCAGACGGTTGAAGCATTCGATAAATGGTGTAAAGGAGCAAGAGTTTTCCAGCATAGTAAGTTCTCCTGATGTTTTTATGAAGTATTCGTTTGATCATTTCTTGCACATCACATTCTTTAAATGGAAATAGATATATACGGCTCTCTTTGAAACTGTTTGGATAGTTTTGCTGGGACGTCTTCCTTTGAAATATTTATTAATGAAACTATCGGGATATCCATGCTATTAGGATATTGCCTTCAGAGTGCTTATCTCTTATTCATCTGTTATGTGAGAAACATTTTCTCAGTGATCCACTTACCAATGTTCTGACAAAGTCATTTTGATTTTTGATTGGAGCAAAGCTTCCAAAATGTATGTACTTTCCCGTGCATGAAGACTTTCCAAGCATATATCTTTCGATTGTGCCATCATTGCTTTTCATTAGAGAAACATCTGGGAATCCAACAATATAAATTTCTTCGTATTCTATGGTGACATGAAGCTTCGGATGGTATGATTTGGATTTTACCAACAAGTTTTCAGATTTACATTCGCTTCCACAGACAACTAAGATATCGTCCACATAACTTACATATAATTACGTATGTTGTATATGTTGTGGAAAAATGCAGGCTTCTAGGCCTGACAAGAATAAATCTGGTAATACTCGTCATATTAACCTGGTGCAATAGACACCCGTCAAACTGAAATAGGATATTTTTATTACGAGGTGGAGTATTGAGGTAAAACGTTTTACCGAAAATCTATGAATTCGTAAGGGTTTGAGTTATATAAAGATTTCACGCGTTTTTTGAATTTGTATGGGGATAAAGATGTTTTGAAAATTGCTTATATTTGAGAGTTAAGACGATATTTCATCAAATCGTGTATTGCCTCTCATAAATAATTCCAACGACTCATATGATTTACAAGAATTGTGTTTATCGCGGCTAACAAGTTAGGTAAGTGAGATTCCCTCATCTATTAGAAAGTCTGAAGGCTAAACAGAATTCATGCTACAACTGGTGAATTTTATCGTGGGAACAATTTTAAGAACATCTGCTGCACCAACACTCCTTTTTCAATTGGAATGGAACGGTATTTCAGTGGTTAATTTAGCGTACGAATTTAAA